>CM040122.1:109011839-109611839 GCA_022559845.1 Amorphophallus konjac | reverse complement strand
TGATATTTGGGGCTTCATATACCAAAAGAAAGAGGACTTGATGCTGAACATTTTGATATATTACTTGAGGTTTGAGTCCGAGAGAACCTACCTCAATGAGGGAAGAAAGGAGGAAGACGCGCTAGGTACCCCACGTCAAAGATCACTGGAATTCACCCTCGTCCAAGGTTCTCATCGGCCACCACAGCTTCCAAATGAAACTAGGGTTCCTAAGGAGCATTTTTATAGGTCGCACACCTTCTAGAGCGTTCTATGCAGGGAGAATTTGTCCACGCAAGTTGGGTTAATGTGAACGCCGCCGTAATTGTTCACGTGCCAAAACTCCGCCGATTGCATCTCTTAGGGTTAAGGTTTCGGGAGATTAACAGAGGGGAAATGATCCTCTCATCCTAGCCTTTCATTTGCCACTGATTTGGGCTCAATTGATTGAGTATTGTGCTTAAATTTCGCGTTTTAAGGTATGATTATCTAAGTGTTTAATTTGGGCTTAAACCACTAATTCGGCCTTTTTACGGATTTTATTTGGGTTGGCCACATAAGAAACTTTTACTCAATGTTTAATCCCCTAGAAGATTCTAAATTTTCCAGATTTTTATAAATTAGTCAAACTTTGGTCTACGGTCGATATTCGATTAATTAATTTATAAATATTAAATTTTAATTTCTTTTATGTTGATATAACTTGGCCATTTCCAATAATATTCAATTAACTAGGGAATTATTTAAGGTCACTAAATAGTAATTAATCGCTTTAATTATGATGTTAATTAATTAAAATTTTATATTTTATTATTTAACCGGGGTATTACATCCTCCCCCACTTTAAGAAATTTGGTCCCCAAATTCATCAGGTATTACCAATTATTTGAATATTTGAACTCAGATGATTTTATCTATCAAAATACCATGTTAATCATACAACTAATGAAGAAAGAATTTAGCTATAGTTAGGGATAAAAGAGAACAATACCTTATATAATTCTTCATTCGATAGAAGTTGGTTCCGATTCTTTTTGTATTTTTACTTGTGGAAGTAACTTAGGACAGTTAGCCATTTTATGATCCTGATTTTCGCAACACAGACACGCTCCGCTCCTTCGCCAGCACTGCTTTACGAGATGACCAAGTTTGTGACAGTACAAACATTTCATTTACGTAATATTGCTCTTCTTCTTATTATTACTTCGGGTTTCTTTATGACGGACTCAGCCTCTAGCAGAACTGAATCTTAGCTTACCCATGGACCCACTCGCTTTCATTTTAAGAATGGCTTAGAGACCTGCAAAATAGTTATATGGTTAACTTTTTCATTACCCTTACGCGTATCACAACGTAATCTTGTATATATTTTATTACTTAACCCAAGATACTGCCCAATCTCACCAGGTGACAAGGGATGACACGGGTCTTATGACTTAGGGTAACCTATACGCTTGGACAAAAATCCTAGGACTCAGACAACGGAGACTCTGATACCACCTCTGTCACGCCCCGAACCGATAGCAGTGGGAAGCGATGCTCGGAACATGGCAGTTAACAGTCATGATAATAAGAGCGAAAATAAATAACCACAATAAAACACATGGAGGCCAAACGCACATTGAAAATACGAGCTCTTATTAATATTAAAAAAATATAATTTGACTCACTTTACAATATTCGACTCAAATTAAAGGAGGAAATAACAAGGGAAAGAAAAAGAAATAACCAGACTCACGACACTAGCTAGACTCAAGAAGATAAAAAGATAGACTCCGATCTCTAGGTTCCATGTTCACTCGATCACACTGATCCGATCCCCATTTGCAACGTTCTGTTTACCGCGTTACCTGAAAAGGATTGGAAGTAGGGGTGAGCAAGAACCTCAGTAGGAATTATACTCTATCGTCAGGCATAGTTTAAGTGATTAACCAATTAATGAATATGCATGATTAACACGAGAAAATAAGCAGAACTAAATAATCATCAAGATAGAAAGAGTAACGATAATTAAATGGAAGAAATAATTGCATGTCGAGATATCAAGCAAGATTAACAAGATTTTCTAGTGAATGGCCATTTACAAGTCAATTCGAGTCATGTCAAGCAAGCAAACACTTCATGCTTTAAGCATGAATAACAAGTTTCACAAGAATATGGAATGCCCTAGACTTAACAAGCTAGTCATGCACCGGTGACAATGCCACACCTAGTCATTCACATCCCCAGGGATCAAGTACTCTTCGGGTGCTCCTCCCAGGACCAGACTGGGCCCTTCATTTATTTGCCTTGGCATTGATTTGTTTGGATCACAGATCCCATGAATCTAGACATCCATAATATTTAATGGCCAAGAGTTTCAAGGTCAAGTTCATGTAGTCAAGGTAAACGACGTAAGAATAATGATTCTTAAGAGTCCAAACAATAAGCTCCTTAATCGAGAGGAATAGTTATCCCAAAGGACTATAATTGACGATCAACAGACCTAACAATAGGTCATATCATGAAATACCACAGCCTAGATAGGCTAGAGTAGCTCACACAAATTCGAAATCATGAAATAATCACTTTTCAGAAAACTATAATATACACGGTCAGTAATGGGCCGCTTAAGAGTTATACGGTCTCATATGGGCCGCACTACCAGGAACTGGGTTGAAGATCAGCCTCTACGAGGTCACGGATAAACGGTCCAATATGGGCCTTTCAACCACAAGAACGGTCAAGTATGGGCCGCACAAGGCCAGAACGACTAAAGCTCAAGAAGGATATAAACGGGCTTCAAAGGGCCGCATAAAAATGAACGATCATAAATGGGCCGCACAGGGACAGAAGTTTATAAAATCGAGGTCATGATATGCGGTCTTGACAGAGTCGCTCAATAGTTGAACGGTCCATTAAGGGCCTCCTGTCAGATGTACGGGCCATTCCTGGCCGCACAACACAGGGCTTAACCAAAATCTAGGAGGTCGCCCAAGTGGGCTCCCGGGCTACCATAGGCAGGGTGGAACTGAACCAGAGTCCAGCCCACTGTCTGCTGGTCGGCCTAGGGCTTACTGGGCTGATCAAATCAGGGATTGGCCGAAGATGGATCAAGGATAATTGGCCAAACTAATTGGCATAAGCTAGGGATAAACGGTCGCCACTGGGCCGTTCAGGGAGATATGGGGTCTACTAACGGCCGCGCATGTCCCTGCTAGTCCAATTCGGACTAAGACTCATAACACAGTGATTCGATTGAGTCCAAATTCAATCCAGGTTCATGATTAATGGTTCAGGTCTAAGGTTAAAACAAGGGTAAACCTAATAGCCATTTCAGTTATAAATGATTTACAATTAAGATTAACATTCATTGGAAAGATGAATCAAGATCAAACTCAAATTAAATAAATCAGTAAGAATTATTTACTGTCATGAATTACAGTTTATTAAGTGTGTTGCTAACATGCCATTTACCACTAATCTATTAACAAAACATGCTGTAGAAAAATAATTAAATATGTTCTGTTATAGATGTGCGGTCGGTTCTGGACCTTACATCCTGTGGACGGTCACGGACAGGCTGCACATTCCCCCTCTGGTCTGAAGGCCTACTAGAGATGGACGGTCGGTCGTGTGCCGCTGGGAAGGATGTGCGGTCTGGAACTGGCCGCCGATGACATATGCGGTTAGGGTTAGGCCACACGTCCCAGGGAAACGATCAGATATAGAAAGCTTGAAACGGTCAATAACCGGCCGCCTGTTTGGGATGTGCGGTCTATCGTGTGGCCGCACAAGTCCATACAGATCTCTGCCCCATTTCACCTTGCCCGACTCCGGCGAGATTTCTAGGGTTAAATTAAAACATGGAATTCGCACGATATAAAGCATGGAATTTAGGGCTTTTGTAATCAATGGAAAGGGCACGAAAAACTCTACAATATGCATGAATCAATTTCATATTTACTCTCTTAAGTCTCTACTTAAATCGAAGAGGAACAAAGTTAACCCTAATTTGACATGCTTCTACTAAACCTCAAAATACTCGCAGGATACTACATGATATTTGGGGCTTCATATACCAAAAGAAAGAGGACTTGATGCTGAACATTTTGATATATTACTTGAGGTTTGAGCCTGAGAGAACCTACCGCAATGAGGGAAGAAAGGAGGAAGACGCGCTAGGTACCCCACGTCAGATATCACTAGAATTCTCCCTCGTCAAAGGTTCTCGTCGGCCGCCACAGCTTCCAAATGAAACTAGGGTTCCTAAAGAGCATTTTTATAGGTCGCACACCTTCTAGAGCGTTCTATGCAGGGAGAATTCATCCACGTAAGTTGGGTTAATGTGAACGCCGCCGTAATTATTGACGCGCCAAAACTCCGCCGATTGCATCTCTTAGGGTTAGGGTTTCAGGAGATTAGCAGAGGGAAAATGATCCTCTCATCCTAGCCTTTCATTTGCCACTGATTTGGGCTCAATTGATTGAGTATTGAGCTCAAATTTCGTGTTTTAAGGTATGGTTAGCTGAGTGTTTAATTTGGGCTTAAACCCCTAATTCGGCCTTTTTACGGATTTTATTTGGGTTAGCCACATAAGAAACTTTTACTCAATGTTTAATCCTCTATAAGATTCTAAATTTTCCATATTTTTATAAATTAGTCAAGCTTTGGTCTACGGTCGATATTCGATTAATTAATTTATAAATATTAAATTTTAATTTCTTTTATGTTGATATAACTTGGCCATTTCCAATAATATTCAATTAACTAGGGAATTATTTAAGGTCAATAAATAGTAATTAACCACTTTAATTATGATGTTAATTAATTAAAATTTTATATTTTATTATTTAACTGGGGTATTACAATTTAGAATTGGCAGCTGTTATTTTTGTCTTAAAAATTTGGCGTCATTATCTCTATGGAGAGAAGTTCACGGTCTACTCAGACCACAAAAGCTTGAAATACTTATTCTCTCAAAAGGAGCTAAATATGAGGCAGAGGAGATAGTTAGAATATCTCAAGGACTTTGATTTTGCTATTCAATATCATCCTGGCAAGGCTAATGCTGTAGCAGATGCACTCAGTAGAAAACCAATGGGAATGCTATCAAGTCTTATGATTAGTATGACTAATCTTATTCCTCAATTTGCTCAGCTGAACTTAGATATTGACACAAAGGAAGAGGATTGTTTCATGGCTAATATCCGAGCTCAACCTACATTAATAGAGGATCTGGTTAAGTTACAAAATGATGATCCCGTGTTACTGGAAATTAAAGCCAATATTGAACAAAGGTCGGATTTCTCTGTTTCCAATGATGAAAGATTGCTATTTAAGGGCCGAATGTGTGTACTAGATCATGAGGATACGAAGAAACTGATCCTAGAAGAAGCACATAATTCCAAGTACACCATTCATCCAGGTGGTACAAAAATATATCAAGATCTCAAAAGAAACTTCTGGTGGCCCAATATGAAGAGAAAAATAGCCGATTTTGTGTCCCGCTGTCTCACTTGTCAACAACTAAAAGCAGAGCATTTTAGACCCGCAGGTAAATTACATCCCTTGAATATTCCCGAAAGGAAATGGGAGAGTATAGGAATGGATTTCATCATGGGTTTACCCAAGACCAGAGGAGGACACGATGGTATATCGGTGATCATAGACCGATTGACTAAATCCGCACACTTCATACCAATAAAAAGTCGATGGTCTGTGGATATTCTAGTAGCATTATACATGAAAGAAATTGTCAAATTACATGGTGTCCCCATCACTATTATATCTGATAGAGATCCTCAATTCACATCACAGTTCTGGAAGGGTCTACAACATTCATTAGGGACTATATTGAATTTTAGCACGGCATTTCATCCACAAACTGATGGTCAGACTGAAAGAACAAATCAGGTAGTAGAAGATATGCTCAGGGCCTGCGCTATTGATTTTGGAGAAAGTTGGCATGATCACTTGCCTCTGGTAGAGTTTGCATACAACAACAGTTATCAGGCCAGCATACAGATGGCGCCCTTTGAAGCTTTCTATGGAAAAAGCTATAGATCACCAATTTGTTGGAATGAAATAGGGGAAAGGCAATTTTTAGGCCCCGACGTTATTAGGGATTCTTTAGAGAAAATCAAGCTCGTTTGAGAAAGATTGTAGATGGCACAAGATAGGCAGAAATCTTATGCTAACAATCGAAGACGCGACTTAGAGTTTCAGGAGTGAGATCATGTATATCTGAATGTTTCTCCAGGCCGTGGTATTCGAAGATTTGGCATTAAAGGAAAGCTAACTCCAAGGTTCATTGGCCCATTGGAAATTCTTGAAAGGGTCGGTGAGGTGGCTTATAGACTGGCTTTACCTCCATAATTAGTAGGAGTTCATGACATATTTCACGTCTCTATACTGAAAAAGTATGTATATGATCCTAACCATGTTATCACTTATGATAATTTGGAGATTCATAAGGATATGACGTAGGAGCAAACAACAATAAAGATTCTAGAACGAGAAGTGCGTCAACTAAGGAATAAAGTTATTCCTATGGTCAAGATACAATGGAAGAAAACATGGCCATATGAAGCAACATGGGAAACCGAAGAAGCTATGCGAAAAAGATTTCCAGAATTATTTAATTATAAGTACACTCTCCACAATCCATGTATTGAATTTGGGGACCAAATTCTTTTAAGTGGGGGAGGGTGTAGTGCCCCAGAATTTATAAGTAATTTCTAGATTATTTATAGAATTTTCTAGAATTTATAAAGGGTAAAATAGATTAACAAATGAATTAATATCGAGATTATAAGGCCCAATTATGTTAAATAACTAATCCAACTTTGATAATTAAAATCCAATAGGTTTATGGACCAAGCCCATTAAGTTTGACCCATATTCTAGAAGGTTTTTAGCCTATTCACGAATTTTAAGGATAAAAATCATTTTATTAGGTAATTATAAGGATAAACAAACAAAAGAGTTTGAATTTTATTGAATTATATGCACATGGGATGTAGCGGTCTATCGCGCGACCGCCACAGTCATGTAACGCGCCTACCTTCAACCGTTACACTCTGTTAGTTCCGTGAAGTGAAGAAAGAGCAAAAAGATTAGATTTTTGCTAGCCTATCTCTTAGGGATCGAGATGGGAAGACTAATAGAGATATTAAGGACTCTTAAAAGTCTATCTAAGCTTTAACAAGGACTCTAGAATTGATCTAATCCTTGAACCCTAGCCAAAACCCTATAAATAGAGCCCAGTTCTGAACTGAGCGACCCTTACTTTTTGCTCGTGAAGAATCAAGATAAGGAGATAGAATCTCGGGTAAGTTCTTTAGAGTCTTTTGTTCCTAATACTTTAAAATAACTACCCTCAAAATTTCATGTTAGGAGGTCAAGTATCCGAGGAGTTAGGATCTTCCAAAGTTGCTGGTTTCATCACGCCAACCCAGGAAACTGTGCAACAGGGTGCTGAAGATCAAGAAATTAGAAAGCCTAAACGAGGTAATTAGAGTTAGATGCTTTAGAATATTTTGTTCCATTTAGTATCATCTTCGTAACCTCCAAATTTCACGTCCTTAGGTCAAGAGGTTGAGGAGTTAGAGCGACGTGAAGTTGCTACAAATTCACAGGAAGAGAAGAACTAGGGCATGAGTTGTAGTCCCAAATTCAAAGTTTAAAGCCCAGAAAAGAGGTAGGTCATCTCATGAATGGCAAGAACATCAAGTTAGGGATAAAAGCCCTCTGATTTTGTTTGATTTCATGCATTCTAGACCATGAATTCATATTTTAGTTTGGCCTATGCATACATGCATGTCTTGAGCCTTAATCAAAGATAAAAGATATTATATTTTTAACTCACTACGACCTATGCATATACTTGGCCTTTACTTCGTTATCATGGCTAGAATAGTTAGATATTTTGATTCTTCTTGCATGGGACATAGTTCCTTATCTTCATCGTTAGCAGAAGCTCTCACAGATTGAAGTAGGACCGTCACATGATTGTAACGGCCTTACGATAAGCCATCACACCCTCTGTTGTATTTAAGATTTCTCTGTTGTCTCTGACGGACCATGCTAGGAGAGTTACAATACTGTAACGGCCCCACGATAAACCATCACGAGCACTGTGACGCGCCCATTCTCGACCATCAGGGTAACTATGTTCTGTTAACCCAAGACAGAATAGAGCAGTCCAAATTACTTATAGATAAGCTTAATTATCTAAGTTTTGATCTATTTTTCATGACTTTGAGTTTATTGATCAATTCATGATAGGAATTTGCACGTTTTGAGCATTTTGAGTTATTTTAAGTTTTGCTAATTTCATGTGCTAAAACTCTATAGTTTGTATTAAACATGATTTTACATGTTGTATTGACGGAGTTTTATCATGGTTTCACATCGTTACATGTTCTTTTCTATCTATAGAGTCATTTTCTTTAAGTACATGGCATATATTACGGTATATGGCCATTAGTTCACACTTTGCACTATAGGAACATATTCTTGAACATGAGGACCTCTCTATTGGATATTCCTTCCAATAGACTAGGAAATCTTGTTTCAAGGCCTTTGTAATTCTCTGCGAGCCTGGGATTCCCACTAGGACGCCGAGTTGGTTGTACCATTAAAGTCCAATTATTAGAGTACACTACCGATGTTTTTCTAGTTCTAGAGATGTAACGGATCAATATTGGACCGTCAGGCACATCTAACGGCCCAATATGCAACCGTCACATTTAACTGAGTCCAATTATTGGTTCTGGATTCAGCCCATTGTAACGGATCAAGACTCGACTGTTAAGTTCATGTAACGGCCCAGTATTAGACCGTCATAGTTCTAAAATTCTTTAACCCGAGGTTTGACCAAAAGGGTTGATATTCTAAGTTCCTAGCTAGAGTATTGATGGTCTAGGACTTGCATATTGTCTAAAGATATTTAACTTAAATTATGAATAGTAATAAATGTACCGTTATGATGCTGAATTATTTCCATGAGCATGACATCGTCTTAAATCATTCTTGATCTCTCTTGTCCTAAGTTGAAACGTTCATTTATTGATTATTGTTGTCATGAACTTATTTACATTCTTGGCCATAATTTTATTGCTTGAAACGTGAAAATAGCTTGATTTATACTTGAAGATGCGATCGAGCACTGATTGTGTTCAAGGGTTGTATGCTACTCCCCTCGGCTGATTATCGGAAACATACTATTATAAACCATGGGATATGATTCTACTGGCGTCGCATTGCGCTGGGAGTACTTTCTCTATAAATAAGTGAAATCCATGGGTATCATGAAAATACTTGCACATGACTTTCTTGCTTAATACATGATATTCCACAAAAATTCACTAAATACTTGCTCATAAGCAAAGATGTTTGGATGATGACTACGTGGTAATGCTAGTACATTCTTGTTACATTCTTGTTCATGAAAGGCCATGCTACATTCTTGTTTATACTTGCTCATTCTATCTTACATAATCGTCTTATTACCTGGTTATGCACGTGATTCATCGCATTCGCATGATTTTACCTTATTTCTTTAGAGCTAAAATGCTAATTAATTAAATATTACTAATCATGTTGATGCGAAGATACCTACTGGGCATGTGTGCTCATTACCTAGTTCCAATCTTTTCAGGAGATGGAAGTGAGTCGGGATCGGATTCGGAATATTCAAATAGCGGGTCCGAGAGTGAATGAAGAATGAGTGAAGACTTAGGAAGTCTACTTTGTTCAGATTGAGTCTATGTAATTTTATTATTTTTTCAGTCTAGAATGATGAAGAAAGTTAAAATTGTGATTGTATTTGAATATTTGATTTGATTATTAATGAAATAAGTTGAAGTTCGAGTAGCTATTATGCAATTACATTTATGTGTGTGATTGTCTTGCGCTCTGATCGTTCTCGCTTGCAAGAGGCTTACCATGCCGACTGTTCACGTTCCTCGAGCTAGTCTTCCGCTATAATAAAGGCTCGGGGTGTGACACAGATAATGCCTCCAGATCTTCAGAGTGAAAATCACCGCCGCCAACTCAAGGTCATGAGTAGGGTAGTTCTCCTCATGTGGCTTCAACTGTCGAGATGCATACGCCACAACTCTACCATGCTGCATCAGCACGGCACCCAAACCTACCCCGGAAGCATCCGTACACACCACGAAACCTCCCGATCCCGAAGGTAACACCAACACTGGTGCGGTAGTGAGTAATCTCTTCAGCTCTATAAAGCTCTGCTCACACTCCTCTGTCCAGACAAACGTCACATCCTTCCGCGTAAGCCTTGTCATCAGGGTTGCAATGCGGGCAAAGTGCTGGATGAACCTCCTATAATAGCCTGCAAGCCCTAGAAAACTCCGGATCTCCGTGACAGAACTCGGCCTCGACCATTGCACCACAGCCTCGACCTTTGCACCACAGCCTCGACCTTGGACGGGTCCACAAAAACACCATCACCAGAAATCACGTGCCCCAAAAAGTGCACCTCACAAAGCCAAAACTCACACTTGCTGAGCTTGGCATACAACTGGTGATCTCACAAGTCTGCAACACCAAATGATGCACATGCTCCTCAACAGATAGCGAGTACACAAGGATGTCGTCCACAAACACGACCACGAACTGGTTTAGATACGGACTGAACACCCTATGCATCAAATCCATAAATGCCGCGGGGGCATTGGTGAGCCCAAACGGCATCACCAAGAACTCATAATGCCCATACCTCGAGCGGAACGAAGTCTTCTCAATGTCAAACTCTCGAATCCGTAACTGGTAATAACCCGACCTCAAATCGATCCGCGAAAACACCCGGGCAGACCGAAGCTGATCAAACAAGTCATCAATCTGAGGCAACGGATACTTGTTCTTAACAGTCTCCTTGTTCAACTGCCGGTAGTCGATACACTGTTGTGCCCCTTGTGCTTTGATGATAATGTGGTGTTTTAATGATAGCAACATGAATGAGTCACCATATTATTTTGCTAAGAACATCACATTGAATGATAGCAACATGAATGCATATGACTGATCTATTCTGGGGAGAATGCAAGAGTGTTTTATGTCTGATCTGTTCTGTGGAGAATGCATGAGTGTGCTAAGTCATGCAGTGTTCCATACTAAGTGCATAAATTATTTTGTGCTTGATTTAAGGTCTATGCATTGCTTCTCTGCTGATATGTTCAGTCTGTAGTCCAGCAAGTCTATACATTGTCTAGCACACACACACATCAAGTCTGTACAGCCAGATCGGTCAAGTCTGTACAGCCATCCACTTGCAGCATTTCTTCAAGTCTGTACAGCCTGTGTGCATTAACATCTTATCTGAGTGTCATTACATGGAACAGGCTGTGTGCATTGGTGCATTTCATAACAGGTGCATTTCATAACTCTGCACATTCATTTGGCAAGTCATTGCATCATTTTGTAATGTTCATAGTCCTGCGCACGTGAAGTCTGTACAACGTGTGTTGCTGTAGTGTTGTCTGTACAGCCAGTGTCTCACTCTCTCAGCATAGTCTGTACACCTTAGACAGCTTGCCTGAACCTTGATAGCTGAAGTCTATACACTCATCTGCTGTTAATCGATCAAGTGTGTACAGCCAATACATTTCATGCATCTCATGCATCATGTCAAAGTCTGTACATTGTTCTGGTCGCTCTCAAGTCCATACAGTGTCTTGTCTGCACGTTACATAGTCTACACAATGTTGCAGGCTAAGTCTGAACACTCTTCAGTGAAGGCTGTACACACTTCAGATGGCAAGTATGTACATCGCCAGTGCTATTCATGCTTTATCTCACTCAGCGTCTTTCTGAGTCCATACATTGCATCGCGTCTTACAAGACTATACACTGTCTAAGCATGCACCGTCTTATTCAGCGTCTCATGAGCATACACTAAGTCTGTACATCGTCCGTCTCACTTGAGCATTTCAAGTCCATACATTGTCTCGCACAGTTCATCCAAAGTCTGTACAGCCTTCCGTCTCATGTTGCGTCTCACGGTGTGTCTCACAAAGCACTCAAGTCTATACATTGCATCGTCTCGTGCATCATCTCATTCAGTGTCTTTGTGAGTCTATACATTGCATCATTTTTTAAGTCTATACATTGCATCTTTACCTACGTTCTGAACTGAGCAAGTCTATACACTCCTTATCTTCACCTACGTTCAGTTCAGCAAGTCTGTACATTGGGCTATCACTTAAAGTCTATACATCACTACATTGGCCAAGTCTATACATCGCTACTTGTTCATGCGTGTTAGCAAGTCTATACATTGACTGTGCATTCATTTGTCTGGCTGCAGAACACTAAGTCTATACATTAGCACTGTAGCATGCACGAACTCTAAGTCTGTACATTCGTTGCGTCTTGTGCATGCATCACTCAAAGTCTGTACAGCCTGTGTTCACAACACAAAGTCTGTACATCGTTCTGTCTTCGCATTGCAAAGTCTACACACTGCATTGCCTTCATAAAGTCTGTACAAGCTGTTAGACTTAAACTGATATTCCTTTCGTCTGTCTGACAGGGACTCTTTGCTAAGCTTAATGAAGGCACGTGATCTGAGGTTGGCACCTGGCACGTGATCCGAGGCTGGAAGGGCTGACAGGATGCTGCCACGTGGTCTGAGACTTCTGGGCGAGAAATGTGGAAGACACACGCCCTATCTGCTTCCTGCTGCTCTATATATATGAAGCCTCTTCCATCAGAAGAAGGCTGATCGACTGAAGCAGAGGAGAGCCTGCACGATCCAGTAAGACAGAGAAGAAGAAGAAGAGAAAGAAAAAGAGAGTGAGAGATCGAGAGCAGAGAAGAAGAAGAAAAAGAAATAGGAAGAGAGCTCGTGAGTTGAAAAGAGAGAAGACTTCATCAGACAATCTGTCTCCACTGGAAGTTGGATCAAATCCAATCCAGTCAGCTCCTTGTGAGCCACATTCGTGCTTCATTGTTTACAGTTTTTCGTTGCTGTAGTTTCTTATTTTTGCTTTCCTTTTAAACCTTTCTTCAAGCTGTTTGTCAGTAGTGCAAGCTGTGATGCACAGCGGTGAGGTGGATACCTCGGACGGGTTAAGATGTAGTCCCCAACGGATGGCAAGCTGTGTTGCCCAGCGGTTGTATGGCAAGCTGTGATGCCCAGCTGTTCAAGCTGTGAGTCAGCAGAATCCACACTCGGGTTTGAGTGTGGGGTGGATGTAGGTCTGGAGGACCGAACCACCTAAAAATCCTTTGTGCACTGTGGTTTGAATTTTCTTATCTGATTGGCACTAGATGAATGCTTAGGGACGATATGGTTTGATTGCACACTGTGTGTTCGATTGTAGCTTTGAGAGTCCTTTGACTTTGTTCCTAAGTCACTACTCAGTTCATCTATAAGCATATCACTTGACTTAGTGAATCTGAATTCCGCAATTGCTTATTGGACTTCTGTTAGTATCAGGAAGTATTTTTAATTGGGTGAAAATTTTAAGGGGAGATTCATTCACCCCCCTCTGAATCTACTGCACCGAACCCAACACTTGGTATCAGAGCGGGTCTCTAACTTAACAGATCTAACAATCTGTAGAGGATCCTACTAGTCTTTGGTGCATTTCAGAGTGTGCTTCTTGTGTTCTGTGTTTTGTTTCATCGGTTGTGTGTCTTGAGTTGTTCATCTGATTTCAGTGCCTTCATCATATCTCGATGGCTAATCCTCTGATATTCAGAGGTGATGACTTTGGCCCATGGCTGGAAAAGCTGCATCGGTATGTAAGGACAACCGATGCTGATTTGTGGAAGGTAATGACACACAGCTCATACAAACTGTCGAAGGATAAATCCAAATGGACCGAGAAGGATAAAATGAGAGACTCCATCAACTCTAGAGCATTGAATATGGTAAAAGCATCAATTGACAGAGCACTAATCTCATGCGTCTCATCCTGCAGGTCTGCCAAGGAAATTCTGGATAAATTGAAGACTGCTTGCGATAGAGATAATGATCGATGCATGATGGCTCAAGGGAGTGAACCAAGTAGCAATCAAGATGAAGAACATGACGATGATCAGGTAAACATCTTCGAAAACTACACCCTAGATGATTGGATTGCTGCATATAATGAACTGTTGGAGTCTTATGATCATTTAAGAAAATAACATAAGAAAATGAAAAGGAAAATTGATAAAAGTGATTCTAATTCATCATGTGAAGAGTGCCAGAAAATAAATGAATTATATGATAAATGTCTATCTGAGTCTCACTTGAATATGAAACAAATGTGCATGTTGAAAAAGGAAAACCATGAAGGTATCAATAAAATCTCTAAATTAGAAAGTCAGCTGAAACTGAAAACTAATGAACATTTGATGAACTTGGATGAGTTGGAAAGAATTAAGGTTGATCTGAAGAAATCGAAAGCTGAGAATGTAGAAATTCAGAGGAAGAATAAAAATCTTGAAGCTGAAATAGAGAAAGTCAACAAGGAAAGTGTGCATGTTTCCTCTCTAAAATCAAACTGTAATATGTGCTCGGCTCTAAGAGAACGCAATGAAGATCTCTATAATGAAAATGAATGGATGAAGAAATAAATTGCTGTGTTTAAAGAGGATCACAGAAATCTGCTTGCTGAGAAAATTAAAGTGGAAGAAAGGGAAGAGGAATTAATTGAAAAACTGAAGCTGATGTCTGGAAGAGAAAGATGTGTTGGTAATGAAGTTCAGGCTAAAAATCTTGAGGAGGAAAATACTGAACTGAAGGCTGAAGTAGAAAAACTAAAGCGGTTAAACATTGGCTTGTCTGAAAGACTTCTCACCACAGAAAAAGGAAAAGCTGTCTGTGACAAAGAATCAGAAAAGTTGAGCAACTTGGAACAAGAAATTGAGAAGTATAAAACTGCAAACAAAGTTCTAAGTGAATGTGTCAATTACAGTGAACAGGAGATAGCCAGTTATGAGCTTCATATAGCATCTTTGGAAGATAAAATTCATGATTTGGAAAACTCAGCATCCAATTCTGCTAAGAATGGAAGAAAAATGAAAACTGTCATGAAAGGTAAGGATGATAATTCAAGAGAGGGGATAAGTTGTAATTCTGATGTTAAGGAAATCACTAAAAACTAGCTATACACCACTTTTGTGCAAAGCTCTGATGTAGCTGGTACCTCAAATCAATCCCCAAAACAAAACAAAAATCTGAAAACACCTTCATCACCTGTCTTTCAATTTAAGGCACAGAAAGCTGAAAAACGAACAAGAATTGTGAAGAAAGCTAAACAATCGAACAAAAATGGAAAGAAAGTTAAAAATGTCCCTATTTGTGTCATGAAATCTGTTAGCTCTGCTGAATTTAATGGGTCAATGCAAAATGCTCATGCTTCATGTACTCATTCTCATGCATCTAGTCAGTCTGTTAGTAATCATGTCGCCAGGAAATCACATGTGTCATGTTATTATTGTGGCAAGATAGGGCATGTAATGGATGATTGCAGACAGTTGCTTGAAGATGAGCATGCTAGTGAAGAAATGCATTCTAGGAATCCTATTGATAGAAACCATGTCACTAAGAAATCTGATGCATCCTGTTATTACTGTGGAAGGCGTGGTCATCAAATGAATGCATGTTTTATAATGAAAGAAGACAACAATCTGAATTCTAGATTTTTCACACATGCTCATGGCCCATATAGATACAGATCTATTTCAAGCCAGCATACTATTTGTTTCACCCGCAACAAGCCAGGGCACAAGGAAAATGAGTGCTAGACTGAAAACTATTGGGGTAACAATAACTCAAAAGGCAAGCACCTTAGGTGTTTTGAATGTGGTAAGCATGGGCATGCAGTCAAGGACTGCTGGTATGCTCAGGGAAATCACTTTAATTCCAAACTTGTCAAATTCCCTGCAAATAGAAATTTTTTGGGTAGAAATAAAGTTGTTGTTAAAGAAAAGACACTTGTATGTTCTGAATGTGGAAAACCTGGCCACCGAGCTTCTGAATGCTGGTGGGTAGGTAATGGTAAATCAAAATTTCATGCAAGTAATAGAAATCTTCATGCTAACTCATATAGATTCCATGATTATAACAATATTCACAAAAAGAATTTAAGGGCTGTTACATCATGCAGATACTGTGGAAAATTTGGTCATTCCATGGATAGTTGTTACCTAATGGATCATGATGATAACATGGCTAAAAGATTGTTCAGAACACCTGTCAGAGTTAACGCAGGACCCAAGACTGCTTGGGTCCCTGCAGGATCAAATTGATTAACATGTTACAGGTGTGCCTTAGAATGAAAAAGAGGGGTAAATAAACCAAGGCACTCAACAGGAAGACCCCAGGGTTCTGCTTTTCAGGTTAGTTCTGAACACTTTTGTAGCAACCCGTATAAAATTAAAAGAAATAAATTTAGATAAAATGAAATAAACTAAAAGATTAAGTGAACAAATGAAAAAGGTTAAAACAAGAAGAACAAAGCCCTGATGAAATTAACGCCTTGGAGCAAGGCGCTACTTGACAAGAAACGCCCTCACCTAAGGCGTGTTTTTAGAAGGGACGCCCACACTTCAAGGCGTCAAATCTTAAACAACCAAAATTACATAAAAAGGCAAGTATTTGAAACGCCCTTTGCTTGGACGCGTTTCCACAAGAAACGACGCATGCCAAGGCGTCAATTTAAAATTCGACGCCCTAGAATAAGGCGTTAATTCCATTCCAGTTTCGTTCGAACCGGAAACTTATCCAGGGTAAGTTGATAACTATGAGAAAGAGTTCGAATGTAGTAATAACTCTATCATGGAAGTGTTACTTCCAATCAAACACTAACCTTATTAGGATTTCCAGAATCCTATAAAAACCCTTGACTATCAAACCCTAAAGCTATTTGGTCGATCTGTTGCTGCTACGGTACGTAAAGAACAGCAGTTCTTCTTATCTCTTTTTATCATTACTTTCGGTTGCATGAAGAATTAATGATTCTTCATCTCTCCTTACAGGTTAAGAAGCCCTGATGTTCTGAAGAACAAGAGTTCTTCATCCGGGTAAAGTTATTCTCTTTACCTTTAGTTCTGGGTGTGTAAGGTGAAGAAACTAATATCAGTTTCTTTTTTTTCTGTAGGACTTACAGCAAGTTGATCAGTGAAGAACAAGGATTCTTCAATCAAACGATCTCTTCATCTGCATCATCTTTGCTTGGTGCTGCTGTTAAGTTCATAGAGGTTCAGAACCCGTCACGTTCATCTTCAGATTATTATTATTAAGATAGGATTTTCTCAGGGATTGTAGCCCAAACTAGCATATTAATATCTATAACATCATCCGTTAATACATGCATATAGATTTCATGCGTTTCGGTTGGTTTCTAAAGAGTTTTGAAATAGACGCCCTTATCAAGGACGCTACATTAAAAGACACGACCACGACTAGGTCATCAATTTAATATTTGACGCCCTGTACACGGACGTCAATTTCTCTTAATTAATAAACACCATGTTTAAAAATTATATATCAATGCAAACATGATTCTAGATTAATGCATGATCAATCTCTTGTAATCCTGCTATTTTTCTGGTCCTGACCCTATAACACGTTTTTCTGAAATTTCATTGTCTCGAAACTTGTAAACTTGTGAATTAACGACCTTGTCCAGGTCGTCTTTTCTTGAACTGACGCCCCATACCAGGGCGCCTTCTGTAAACTAACGCCCCTGTCCAGGGCGCGTTTCATTAAAATTTCCAAACTAGAAATATTGAAAGGACGACTGCTGTACACGTCGTCAAATCTAATATAAACGCCCCTGATTAAGGCGTTAATTACATGAAAAATGACTTTACCAAAGTCGCTACTTTCTGCATTACTGATTTTTCCTGATTACTGTTATCCGAGGGATTCATTACATATATTTATATATAGGCACTATTACTCCACTCCGTGAGTATAGTCCCATGTTTTCTACGATGATTTATCGCATTACACACTCAATTCTCATTGACATACAAGCTCTCCATTGGACATTCCGTTCCTTTGGACTAGCGAGTTAGTCATAGAGACCTCCGTAAGACTCCTCGCCGCCTTGGATTCCCTCAAGGCCGACTGAGCTGGTTGTATCATAAAAACCCATTACACAATCTTTGCCAAGTCCCTCTATAGAAACATGGTGATACCGGCCCTCATGTCATGCCATGGGTATGATATGAGAATTATCTTAATGAACGGGGAAGAATATGCCGTTGTTATGCTGTTCTTGTAGACCCCAATTCTATATTAAACTTGATGTTCTTGTGAACCTCAATTCTATATGAAGAATGATGACGTCTTGCCATTGAGGTGCTATTCATATGGACCTCAAGTCTATATAAAAGAGTGTCTCTACTTACTTGTCATGGTACCCGAGTTAAGGGAACCTAATTCCACCTAGTTTCATCGTTCATCGTGATTGTACCATTGTTATCGCCTATCTATGTCCAATGTCGTATTTTTGGACTCTATTCTTTCAGAGTCTATCCTACATGTCTACAAGCTTTATCCTTGAAATTCCATATTGGCTATATACAAAAGTGGATGTTAAAATACATGACTAATGCCTGCGCATATAGGGCCCGATCTGGTCCTGGGAGGAGCACCCGAAAGTACTTGTGCCCATGGGAGTTGATTGATCACGGTATTGGCATTATACCGAAGTGCATGACTAGCTTGATTGAACATTCCACAAATCTTGTACTTAACTTGATATTACATGACTTGCGTGGCCCGAAAAAAAAAGGGTAATTACTTACGTACTTGGATGTGATAGCCAAATTTCATCTTGACATGATAAAATACTTGCTTGAATATCTTGATATCATTTGATATAAGTTCTTGAAAGTTCATGACTAGTTCTCCTTGTTACCTTATTGTTATATTCTCTTTCTATTTTGTCATTTTATGCGAGCATGCATAGCTATAGCGCATTCATGAAAGATGTAACTACTTAAACCCCCTTGCTAGTTCCTGAGATATAATTTCCTACTGAGCGTTCGCTCACTCCGTGTTTGTCCCTTACTTTTCAGGTAAGTCCGACGAAGAAGGTCAAACTGATGGGGAAAGTCAAGAGTGAAAGAGCTAGAGCTTTTCCAAGTGTCATCTAGTCTTTTTCCTATTTTCTTGAGTCAACTATGTACTTTTACTTTTTTTTTTGAATAGAGTATTGGATTTGTAATAGTCTATCCATTATGAAATAAATGGATTGGGTTATCTTTCTATTTTACGCATCTCTGTTTTGGTGTCGAATACACTACTACTCTGATTGACATGATTGATATAAACTCGTCGCGCATATCCGAGTATCTTCCGCGCTCGGGGCGTGACAACTTTGCTTAAATTCCATTATATGAAATTGTGAACTTGAAATGATTGCATATCATGTTGATTTGTTGATGTTAAACTGAAACTGTCTGAAATGTGAATTGCACAATCATGTTTATGGTAATTCTTTTCTGTCTAATTTTGCATGAATCATATCTGAATGCAAAATTTGATATCATGTGATGTGCTTTCAATACATTTCATGCATATAGTCAGGGGGAGTCCAACTATTTTTGATCAATGTATATCATAATAATTTGTCTGTGCTAAATTGATTTATCTTGAAAAGTTGATTGCTCTCGCATGATGCTCTCTGAATAAAGAATGCTCTGATGTTTGAATAATCATCTTGCATAAATTACATAAATTCAGGGGGAGTTTGTTGAGTCTTAAGTGTGTCACTGCATATAGACAGGGGGAGCATTATAATATTTTTGACACTGTTTGAAATTCTCACTGTCTACACTCTTTCAAATCATCAATTGACTATTTTGAATTCATACTTTCTTGAATCTGAGAATTTGGCTACTAATCCTCAATCTGTTGAAGGAGAGTTTCATTTTGTCTGTTTGAAATTCAATCTCTGCTATTGGCTTTAAACGTTTATTCTCTCTTGCTGATTGACTCTTCCACCAGCTTATACTCATTCTTCATATATCTCTTAGCTGCTGTGACTGATTTGGTTCTACTATTGATTAGTTGATCAGCTAAATTTATTGATCTGATCTGAGGAACTTAATCTGCATGTCATGCAATTCAGTTTGAGAACTTTGTAGAAATTCCTATCATATAGGTTTAAGAATTGCCACTGAATCAGACTGATATAAGATTAATGTATTCTCAGATTTGGTACCGAGTGTTGGGCAGTACGAAAGGAACACATCCATAAAATGTGTGTAGCAGAGATGAGGATGTTGAGATGGATGTATGGCAAGACTAAGAAAGATAAGATTAGGAATGAGCGCATCCGTAAGGACTTAGGGATAGCTCCAATTGATAGCAAAATGAGAGAAAATAGACTCAGGTGGTTTGGACATGTGTTTCGTCGCCCTAACTCAGCGCCGGTTAAAAGATGTGATCAAATCTTAGTGGATGCTAGTAAAAGAGCTCGAGGAAGACCTAAAATGAGATGGTGCGATGTTATTAGGAAGGACATTAGTTCCTTGAGTCTAAATATGAATATTGCACTTGATAGAAATCTTTGGCGGAAAAGGATTCATGTAGCCGACCCCAATTAATTGGGATAAGGCTTTGATGATGATGATGATGATTCTCAGATTTGTAATTAAATGAATTGAAAATATCTGAATGATAAGGTTTAATAAACTTTAACCACATGTGTCATAAAAACCTTAGACTCACTCATCAGATATCTAAAAATTTGAAATCAAGGTTTCTTTGGTTAAGATGCATATAGTGAGTATTGTTGTTAAACATTAACTTTGAAAAATTTGACAGGAAATAAAATCAGTGAGTAATGAAAAGACTTTGTTCACTGAGAAACTGGGTCCTCCATCAAAGAAATGGAGTGAACCCAAGTCATGAAGTGTCATAGTCACTTAAAATGAAAATTCATTGAGAACCTGACAGAGCAATAGCATTTCTATGTTGAGTAACTGGGGAGTGTGGCCTCTGATCAAGGTGTCTTCTCATGTAAAAAGACACTTATTTTGCTAACTCTATTCTCTAAGTTGAGAGGCAATGACAGTTATCACACTGAGTAACTGGGTCACTTCACCTGAGACGTGTTGTGCCTCATGTAAAAATGTGTTGATCAACCTAAATTGCTCAGGAAAAATATAATGTGCTTCATATGAAAAATATATTGAAATTTCTGTCAACCCATGTTCTTAGAAAAGTGGTTAACCTCAGTACTAATCTGTGTTTCTTTCAAAGGAGCTATTGAGATCATGTGTGTAAGATAAAAGATGATTATTTTTGAGTGTTTTCTGACTAATTGGTTCACCATTATTAAAACTTGGATTCAGATATGAGTATTGAGTTTAATTTGACAAATTTGATATACATCATAATTAAATCAGATTGGTTAAGTTACCACTTCATAACCCTTTATGATAGAAGAGTCTATACTTCTTAAGACTTATTGAAGTGGTGCAAGCATTAAAATCCCTCATGATTAGATTCTTTCCAGACAGCCTGATCAACATCTTGCTATTGTTTATTCATTGAGATGTCTTGTGATTATTGCTCTCTACTTTTACCTTTCTATCTTCAATCACTTTACTCTCCACACTGTTGGAATCTTCCATCTTGTTTTGCAACTAGTTCTGGTTCTGTGGACTTTTCACCTGTTTCATTCTGTTCATGCATATGTGAGGTGCCACAACCAGAATTCTGATTGTTTGTAATGGCAGATTTCAGATTGATTTATTGGATAACCAGAGTTCATTCCTGCGCTTCAGGGGGACTTATGGGTCATCTGCTTTTAGGGGGAGAGTAGTCAATCATGCATGTTGATAAGGGGAACTCCATTTCAGTGAACCTTGTTTCCTTCTGTGTAGTTGTGTGCTGAATTTATTCTCTCAAACCATCTCCTTTTTGCTTATATCAAAGGGGGAGAATTGTTTGACGAGTCAGTGTGACTCATCATGTTGCCATCATCAAAAAGGGGGAGATTGTTGTGCCCCTTGTGCTTTGATGATAATGTGGTGTTTTAATGATAGCAACATGAATGAGTCACCATATTATTTTGCTAAGAACATCACATTGAATGATAGCAACATGAATGCATATGACTGATCTATTCTGTGGAGAATGCATGAGTGTGCTATGTCTGATCTGTTCTGTGGAGAATGCATGAGTGTGCTAAGTCATGCAGTGTTCCATACTAAGTGCATAAATTGTTTTGTGCTTGATTTAAGGTCTGTGCATTGCTTGCTGATATGTTCAGTCTGTAGTCCAGCAAGTCTATACATTGTCTAGCACATACACACATCAAGTTTGTACAGTCAGATCGGTCAAGTCTGTACAGCCATCCACTTGCAGCATTTCTTCAAGTCTGTACAGCCTGTATGCATTAACATCTTATCTGAGTGTCATTACATGGAACAGGCTGTGTGCATTGGTGCATTTCATAACTGGTGCATTTCATAACTCTGCACATTCATTTGGCATGTCATTGCATCATTTTGTAATGTTCATAGTCCTGCACATGTGAAGTCTATACAACGTGTGTTGCTGTAGTGTTGTCTGTACAGCCAGTGTCTCACTCTCTCAGCATAGTCTGTACACCTTAGACAGCCTGCTTGAACCTTGATAGCTAAAGTCTATACACTCATCTGCTGTTAATCGATCAAGTGTGTACAGCCAATACATTTCATGCATCTCATGCATCATGTCAAAGTCTGTACATTGTTCTGGTCGCTCTCAAGTCCATACAGTGTCTTGTCTGCACGTTACATAGTCTACACAATGTTGCAGGCTAAGTCTGAACACTCTTCAGTGAAGGCTGTACACACTTCAGATGGCAAGTATGTACATCGCCAGTGCTATTCATGCTTTGTCTCACTCAGCGTCTTTCTGAGTCCATACATTGCATCGCGTCTTACAAGACTATACACTGTCTAAGCATGCACCGTCTTATTCAGCGTCTCATGAGCATACACTAAGTCTGTACATCGTCCGTCTCACTTGAGCATTTCAAGTCCATACATTGTCTCGCACAGTTCATCCAAAGTCTGTACAGCCTTCCGTCTCATGTTGCGTCTCACGGTGTGTCTCACAAAGCACTCAAGTCTATACATTGCATCGTCTCGTGCATCGTCTCCTTCAGCGTCTTTGTGAGTCTATACATTACATCATTTGTTAAGTCTATACATTGCATCTTTACCTACGTTCTGAACTGAGCAAGTCTATACACTCCTTATCTTCACCTACGTTTAGTTCAGTAAGTCTGTACATTAGGCTATCACTTAAAGTCTATACATCGCTGCATTGGCCAAGTCTATACATCGCTACTTGTTCATGCGTGTTAGCAAGTCTATACATTGACTGTGCATTCATTTGTCTGGCTGCAGAACACTAAGTCTATACATTAGCACTGTAGCATGCACGAACTCTGCGTCTTTACATTCGTTGCGTCTTGTGCATGCATCACTCAAAGTCTGTACAGCCTGTGTTCACAACACAAAGTCTATACATCGTTCTGCTTGCACAAACGCCAAGTCTATACATTGGCTTTGCTTGCACGAGCTGAAGTCTATACATTGTCCACTTGCAGCACTTGCAAGTCTGTACAGCGGTTGTCTTCATGCCCATTAAGTCTGTACATCGTCTTGGTGTAGGCGTGGCAAAGTCTGTACATTGCATCGCATGCCCTGCACGCATTGCAAGTCTATACATTCATTGTGCATAGTCAATGAGCAAGTCTATACACTCTTCAAGGGCATAGTCCATGCATTCAGATCAAGTCTACACATTGCAGCTTGTGGTTCATTCGTCTAAGTCTGTACAGCCTGTTCCTCATACAAGTCTGTACATGCATTAACTGTGAGCATGGCATAGTCTGTACATTATCTTTGCTGCACACATGACTAAGTCCATACATTGTGCATTGCTCAAAGCAGAGTCTGCACACTCATTGTCAGCAAGTCTGTACATTGCTTCATGCATTGCACGAAGTCTGCACATCGCACGCAGAGTCTGCACACAATGCATTAGCAAGTCTATACAACGTCTACACATCATGCATTCAGGCTTAAGTGTTAAGCACAGAATGTCTGTACAGCCTGTGCATCCTTTTGATTTAATGTCTACACATTGCATGTTAGCATGCTCGCACACACTAAGTCCATACATTACACAAAGTCTGTACAGCCATGCACTGCTTTGCTTGCATAAGTAAAGTCTGTACATGCCTCAGTGTTGCATTCACTAAGTCTGTACACACCTTAGCTTTGCATCCACGAAGTCTGCACATGCCATAGCACTGCATATATGAAGTCTATACAATGCAGAGTCTATACACTCATAACCTTAGCCATTGCATTATGTGCTTCAAGCATTCACAAAGTATGTACATGCTTTAGCTTTGCATTCACAACGTGAAGTCTGTACATGCTTTGTCTTCGCATTGCAAAGTCTACACACTGCATTGCCTTCATAAAGTCTGTACAAGCTGTTAGACTTAAACTGATATTCCTTTCGTCTGTCTGACAGGGACTCTTTGCTAAGCTTAATGAAGGAACATGATCCGAGGTTGGCACCTGGCACGTGATCCGAGGCTGGAAGGGCTGACAGGATGTTGCCACGTGGTCTGAGGCTTCTGGGCGGGAAATGTGGAAGACACACGCCCTATCTGCTTCCTGCTGCTCTATATATATGAAGCCTCTTCCATCAGAAGAAGGCTGATCGACTGAAGTAGAGAAGAGCCTGCATGATCCAGTAAGACAGAGAAGAAAAAGAAGAGAAAGAAAAAGAGAGTGAGAGATCGAGAGCAGAGAAGAAGAAGCAAAAGAAATAGGAAGAGAGCTCGTGAGTTGAGAAGAGAGAAGACTTCATCAGATAATCTATCTCCACTAGAAGTTGGATCAAATCCAATCCAGTCAGCTCCTTGTGAGCCACATTCGTGCTTCATTGTTTACAGTTTTTCGTTGCTGTAGTTTCTTGTTTTTGCTTTCCTTTTAAACCTTTATTCAAGCTGTCTGTTAGCAGTGCAAGCTGTGATGCACAGCGACGAGGTGGATACCTTAGACGGGTTAACCTGTAGTCCCTAGCGGATGGCAAGTTGTGTTGCCCAGCGGTTATATGGCAAGCTGTGATGCCCAGCTGTTCAAGCTGTGAGTCAGCAGAATCCACACTCGGGTTTGAGTGTGGGGTGGATGTAGGTCTGGAGGACCGAACCACCTAAAAATCCTTTGTGCACTGTGGTTTGAATTTTCTTATCTGATTGACGCTAGATGAATGCTTAGGGATGATATGGTTTGATTGAACACTGTGTGTTCGATTGTAGCTTTGAGAGTCCTTTGACTTTGTTCCTAAGTCACTAGTCAGTTCATCTATAAGCATATCACTTGACTTAGTGAATCTGAATTCCGCAATTACTTATTGGACTTCTGTTAGTATCAGGAAGTATTTTTAATTGGGTGAAATTTTTAAGGGGAGATTCATTCACCCCCCTCTGAATCTACTGCACCGAACCCAACATACACAACCTCAGACTACCATCCTTCTTCATCACAAACAACACGGGCGCACCCCTAGGGAAAAATCTAAGACGAATGTACCCCTTGGCCAGTAACTCCTACAACTGCGCCTTCAACTCTCTCAACTCCGTAGGCGCCATTCGGTAAGGGGCCTTAAACATAGGCGTCATACCTGGTACCACCTCAATCACGAAATCAATCTCTCGCTGTGGTGGCAACCCTGGCAACTCCTCGGAAAAAACATTAAAAAACTCGAACACGATCGGAATATCCTCCACATCCGGACACTGCCGATCAACCAAAACCACTGAAGCGAGAAAACCTTGACACTCCGCATCAAGCAATCTACGAGCCTTAATGGCCGAAATAAGAAAACAGGAGGAGGAAGATCGGATACCTTGGTAGTAGAAAGTGGGTCTGCTAGGATGATGTAAGTAGACCCTCTTCAAGCTATAATCCACCACGGCACGATGGCCCTCAAGCCAATCCATGCCCAAAATCAAATCGAAGTCCTAGAGCGACAATGCATAAAGCCTGGCCAGTAAGTTTCGTCCATCCACCCACACAGGCACCTTCTCAAAGAAATACAGGGTGAGCATGAAATCATCGGTAGGCAACTCCACTGCCAAGTCATAAGACATGATGGGAATCGACACCGAGCCAGTACCTTTTCATATTACATTTATATCCTTTAGTTTATTTTTATATCCATGGGAAAGTATACGCGCAATTGTACGGCTTTATCGGCCAATGTGTCATTCCCTAGGATTGTGTGGGTTTTTGTGCAAATGTGTAGTAGGTCCAGTTAGGGGGCCCCTCCCCTTCCCCATTGGTCCACCTAATCCATGTGGGGCTGGTCAACCATCCTTGGTGGCCATCTAGAAGGTTTGAATGCTAATTGACCACATGGGAGACAAAGGGGTTAAAATTTCAAAGGTAGGCCACCTACCTTACCTACCTAGTCAAAGGAGTGCCCCATTCATATGTAATTTATTTTTTTTGAGTTTTGACCACATGGGGGAAGAAAATGACTTATTTCCCATGAAATTCCCAGCCCCCCACCCCTTGCCATTCTCTATATAAGCCTATGTATAGTGTCATTAGATATTTTAATGAAGAAAAATTTGTAAAATTGGCTTGAGCCATTGAAGGGTGTGCCCTTGTTCCTCTCTCCCTCTGGTGTTCTTCCTTCTCCAACCCCAAATTCTAGAGTGGTTCTATCTTCAATCCCCTCCCCTCTATCTCCGGTGATCATCGGTGCCGCCGCCGCCGCCGTTCGTACCGCCATCACGCCGCCATCGAGCCGCCTCTGCAGTTCTGTCTTCGTCCGACCACAGCAGCTTCCATGAATTGTCTGTCTCAGCCACGAGCTTGGATTGATCTGAATTTTTTATGGTGTGTTCATCCATTGCATCACAAGATCCACTTAAAGTTTCACGCCAAAATTCCATCTTTTAGTATTTTTACATTTTCATCCAACATGTCATCCCAGATCTGCCAGGTTTCTATCTACAGTGACAGAACCTCTGAGTTCTCCCCCTCCGACCATCTTTTTGATTTATCCAAACCCTCCCAATTTTACTGGGAGTTCTTTCCATCACCATCTACCTCCACAAATTTTCTTAATTTTTTATCAGCCTTCTAGCTATTTTTAGAAATTCGTGTTCTTCCTCTGATACAATGTCAGATCCCAGATCCGACCACCCTCCACTTCAAAAATCAGAACTAATCACCACCACCTCCAAATCCAAATCCAAAAATATTCCTGGTTTCCTTGTTCAATTTACTACAACCTTGATGAAGAACACATCTTCAAATTCGGAAATCTACTTTACGGTCAAAGGTAATCAACAGGGAAGTTTTCTGCAGATCTGAGTCTTCGGTTACTGTACAACAGCAGCATATAAAATTCGCCAACACAAAGTACAAATCTGGTGATTTTTTCTGAAGGCCACTAGATTGTAGTACTTCGAAGCCGCTTTCCAACGGCTCTGATCTCGTCGCATTCCGACACCGGTGCTGATCGCAGCGTCCGTTCTCGCCGGAGCGCGCGCTGAAATACAGAACCGGCAGATTTTCGATCGGTTTTCCGACCGGTGCCGAACGGAGCCGCCCGGCCTCCGGCCGGCGAACCAGCGTGCCGCCAGCCCGGGGAGCGCGTCTCCAAGTGTCTCCACTACAGCGGTACCACCGGGTCCCACACGGCCCCTTCGGATAGCACGTGGGCCCCACGGTCGTGAACACGCGTGTAGCCGAATCAACACCCGAAGCTGCCCGTCAACCCGAATTCGGTCCTCCCGGGCCCATTTGTATAGCCCTTTACCTCCCTGCGTGGAGTGGGCATGTTCCCATTGCTGTAATTATTGTGTGTTAAGTTTCCCGGGAGTACGAATTTTCAGCCGGGTCCGTCTTCCCCACGCCGAGCGTGTGGAGGTATCGTTCTCGCTCCCTACACTCGGCATTTGCTTATTTTCATATATACTTGTTTATGCCGCTGCTAGAGAGCATGCTTTAGGTCCATTAGCTCGCTATATTATCATTCACCGCTGCTACGAGAGAGAGTGTGACCGTCCCGTGACCCGATCCGGGCACGAAAGTGCGAGCCGACCACCCTAGCTCTTGCCGGTTTCTCAACCGCGCACGTCCGACGCTTCCCTCGTTAAGGGATGATCGCGAGCTTGTCTTGTCCGTATCTCGTCCCGCATCAATTTGGTATCAGAGCCAGTTTGAGTCTAGGGTGTCCCAAAAAAAAGGTGTCATTTACGTCTAGTCATTAGTCATTTACGTCTAGTCGTGTTTAGGGTCATCATTGTTTCAAAACAAAAAAAAGTGTCTTTTTGCATCGCATCCCTTTACTCGGTATATCAAAAGGTGTTGTCCGAACGCTAGGCTACGCCTATCGGGAAGGCCACACACTTGCGCGAGTGGTCTTCGGATCGCTTATCTCCGCCACGTACCGAGTCTTGGTTTACGTCTAGGGTCCTTAGTGTGCATGCATTCCAAACTTGCATAGTCGGTCTAGTGTCTTGTCACCGTGTGTATGCATGTCCATGTCCGCTACCCATGGCCGTTCCCCAAGACCATACGTCCAAGTGGTCAACCTTTGTGGCCAAAGTCAATGTCCTCATGGACCGAGCCCTTGGTTTTACCCCTCTCACTATGAAAGTCGCTCTACCCAACGGGTCCACAACGGAACTCCATTTCACCGATAGGGAGTCGGGTAATTGGGTTTCTCTTGACATCGTGGAGTCTCTCTCCAAGACAGGCGAGATTGTCCACGATGGTGATTTTGCTTTTGTTGAGTTCTATAAAAGGATCGGATCTGTTCTCTACACCGATGGTGCATGGTGCAGGATCGGCACACTTGCTGGTTCATGCATCATTTTAGGGCAAAAGTGGTTAGGAGAGAGAAGGGCCAATCTTGACTGGGACAAGAGGACTTGCACCTTATGCCCACCTTACCTACCCGGTAAGATCACCCTTAGGGACCCCGTATGTCCAGCCACCCAGCCCCAGCGGCCCACTCCACCTTCGGATTCGCGCTTGGAGCCACCTCATCCCGAGCCACCCGTATTTCTAATGGGTACATTATACATAGCCGAGCCGCTTCTTAGTTGGCTCAAGGATGGCTTGGTCCCACTCCCTTACCCGTCTATGGACCCTACCCTACCTTTAGTGCCCGCCAACTCCTACCATACTACGTTCCGATCTCGTCACCATGTTGACACATTGGATGACCTTATCCTTGGTTTAGGTTGGCAATGGCAGTTGACACATATGTTGGCCCGAGGTTTCGACCAACCCACGAGTCGTAGCTTCACCCATCCGGCCTTCGGGTCCATTACCTCCGAGTGCACCGTGGGCTGTGTCACCACGGAGGTTCTTCTACTTCTCCCGCTACCGGATGAGCCCGACTTCATGACTTTGCTTCCGAGAGAGGAGTCATATTTCCTATACACGGTCCCATCTACCATGATGGAGGAAGGTGACCACCCGCACCTTCAAGAATTTCACGATTGGGACCATGTCATGTTGGAACCCACCATAAGGGGTCATACCTTCTTTGATCCCTTTGACCCCTTCCCTAGTGGATCCCTAGACCCTTCATATTCCCTTCACTTCTTCGGGAAAGTCCACCTTCATACCCCTTTCCTACAGGTCGGGTCCTCCATACCCACCAAGCCCGTCCACGATACACCTACACCCGGCTCTTCCACACCCGACTTTCCTAGCCCACTCAAGTCTCCTAAATCTAAAGGGCCATCCATGCATGACTGGGTCATACTTGGATGTTTAGGTGTTCCCCATACCACCCATCTCCGGTTACATAACATGCATGCATGGCACACATTCGGGTGTCCTGGTCCGCCGTCACCTATGTACGGGTCGAGCTAACAATAGGTGTGTCTAGAGTCATGCATGAGTCGATTTCTTATTTGTGTGGTTTGTTTGCATGGTTTGTGTGTCGTTTGTCTGCATGTGTCTTGTGCAAGTTCGTTGTCGTTCTCTTATGAGTAAGAGGCGAGTGGACTCATTCGATGAGTATGGGATCGGTTCTACATCTATACCCGGATCAGTCAACTAAAGGGACTCAGCGGTGATTCCTAGTGAGTCTTCGAGCTGCTTCCTTCCCTTTTGAGAGTGCCCCACTCGGAGTGTCCACCTTTAGCCCATAGCAGTCGCGCATATCGAGTATATATGGAATGAGCAGGTGACGATCATTTGGAGTGGAGCGTACCCGCATTACTTGGAATGGTGACGGATCCGCCGGAGTATTCGAGCATCCCTACCCCTACTCGACAGGGTCGAGTTCCTCCCACCCGGGGAGAGTTGATGGGAATCGACACCGAGCTAGTACCTTTTCATATTGTATTTATATCCTTTAGTTTATTTTTATATCCACGGGAAAGTATACGCGCAATTGTACGGCTTTATCGGCCAATGTGTCATTCCCTAGGATTGTGTGGGTTTTTGTGCAAATGTGTAGTAGGTCCAGTTAGGGGGCCCCCTCCCCTTCCCCATTGGTCCACCTAATCCATGTGGGGCTGGTCAACCATCCTAGGTGGCCATCTAGAAGGTTTGAATGCTAATTGACCACATGGGAGACAAAGGGGTTAAAATTTCAAAGGTAGGCCACCTACCTTACCTACCTAGTCAAAGGAGTGCCCCATTCATATGTAATTTATTTTTTTTGAGTTTTGACCACATGGGGGAAGAAAATGACTTATTTCCCACGAAATTCCCAGCCCCCCACCCCTTGCCATTCTCTATATAAGCCTATGTATAGTGTCATTAGAGATTTTAATGAAGAAAAATTTGTAAAATTGGCTTGAGCCATTGAAGGGTGTGCCCTTGTTCCTCTCTCCCCCTGGTGTTCTTCCTTCTCCAACCCTAAATTCTAGAGTGGTTCTATCTTCAATCCCCTCCCCTCTATCTCCGGTGATCATCGGTGCCGCCGCCGCCGCCGTTCGTGCCGCCATCACGCCGCCATCGAGCCGCCTCTGCAGTTCTATCTTCGTCCGACCACAGCAGCTTCCACGAATTGTCCGTCTCAGCCACGAGCTTGGATTGATCTGAATTTTTTATGGTGTGTTCATCCATTGCATCCCAATATCCACTTAAAGTTTCACGCCAAAATTCCATCTTTTAGTATTTTTACATTTTCGTTCAACCTGTCATCCCAGATCTGCCAGGTTTCTATCTACAGTGACAGAACCTCTGAGTTCTCCCCCTCCTACCATCTTTTTGATTTATCCAAACCCTCCCATTTTTACTGGGACTTTTGTCCATCACCCTCTACCTCCAAATTTTTTTTTAATTTTTTATCAGCCTTCTAGCTATTTTTAGAAATTCATGTTCTTCCTCTGATACAGTATTTTTAGTCAGATCCCAGATCCGACCACCCTCCACTTCAAAAATCAGAACTAATCACCACCACCTCCAAATCCAAATCCAAAAATATTCCTATTTTTCTTGTTCAATTTCCTACAACCTTTCTGAAGAACACATCTTCAAATTCGGACATCTACTTTACGGTCAAAGGTAATCAACAGGGAAGTTGTCTGCAGATCTGAGTCTTCGGTTACTGTACAACAACAACATATAAAATTCGCCAACATAAAGTACAAATCTGGTGAATTTTTCTGAAGGCCACTAGATTGTAGTACTTCGAAGTAGCTTTCCAACGGCTCTGATCTCGTCGCATTCCGACACCGGTGCTGATCGCAGCGTCCGTTCTCGCCGGAGCGCGCGCTGAAATACAGAACCGGCAGATTTTCGATCGATTTTCCGACCGGTGCCGAACGGAGCCGCCCGGCCTCCGGCCGGCGAACCAGCGTGTCGCCAGCCCGGGGAGCGCGTCTCCAAGTGTCTCCACTACAGCGGTACCACCGGGTACCACCGGGTCCCACACGGACCCTCCGGACAGCACGTGGGCCCCACGGTCGTGAACACGCGTGTAGCCGAATCAACACCCGAAGCTGCCCGTCAACCCGAATTCGATCCTCCCGGGCCCATTTGTATAGCCCTTTACCTCCCTGCGTGGAGTGGGCATGTTCCCATTGCTGTAATTATTGTGTGTTAAGTTTCCCGGGAGTACGAATTTTCGGCCGGGTCCGTCTTCCCCACGCCGAGCGCGTGGAGGTATCGTTCTCGCTCCCTACACTCGGCATTTGCTTATTTTCATATATACTTGTTTATGCCGCTGCTAGAGAGCATGCTTTAGGTCCATTAGCTCACTATATTATCATTCACCGCTGCTACGAGAGAGAGTGTGACCGTCCCGTGACTCGATCCAGGCACAAAAGTGCGAGCCGACCACCCTAGCTCTTGTCGGTTCTCAACCGCGCACGTCCGACGCTTCCCTCCTTAAGGGACGATCGCGAGCTTGTCGTGTCCGTGTCTCGTCCCGCATCAAGACACCTCAGTAGCCGACTCCTCGGCACTCTAAGCAACATCCTCCGAAATGAACTAATGGGACACGCCAGAATCAAACAAAACTTGAACCGCGCAACCCATAATCAGAATGGTACCTTCCACCAGCTGCGACGCCTCAGCCTCTGCTCTGGTCATGTGAGTAACTCGGCCCCGGGATCTCTGCCTCCCCGCGGTAGCCGATCGAGTCAACTGCGGGAACTGACCCTACTGCTGGTACTGCTACGGCTGTGGTGGCAACTGCTGGGGTTTAAACTACTGCTGCTGCTGAAACTCGTGTGACTGATGCGGTCTCTGAGGACAGTCACGGGCCATGTGCCCTGGCTGGTCACACTTAAAGCAAACCACGGGCGCCGTGCACTACTTGCCTGGATGAGAATCGTCGCACCGAGGACACCCGCCCCGAGAACCACTCACTGAACCCTGGCACTGGAACGGTGTAGGCTGTTGAACACTGCTCGCTGACACTTGTCACTGATCTCTACAGTCTCGACGCCTCCTGCCAAAACCAACTTCCTTGAACAGCTTCTTGAGCTTCGATCCAATGGATGACGAATCTGCTCCTAATGCCATGGACGGAGCTGCCCCCGAACCACCTGCTGAGGGTTGGACAGTACTCTGCTACTGTATGGCCATCGACTGACTAAAGCCCATCTACGTCTGACCTGCACTGCCCTGACCTCGAGACTTCTGCAAGTCTCTCTCCAATATCGCTGCTGCTCTGCAAGCTGCATCCAGGTTGGTCAAACCCGATGTGAGCAGGGGATGCCTCAGCTCTAGCCTCAAGCCCCCGAAAAACTGCTCGGTCCTCACGTCCTCATCTGCCACAATGTGCAGTGCATAACGGCCCAGCTCAATAAGCCCGGACCTATACTGCATCATAGTCATGTAACCCTGGACCAGCTCGAGAAACTTGCGCAGCTTGTGTGATCGGATGAAGGATGGACAAAAAGCACGCTGGAAAGTCGGGACGAACTCCTGCCACGTGATCTGCCGCAGAGGACGAGACTGGAACACTGCCTCCCACTCTGATGTCCACCAAGTCCGGGCTGGCCCCTGCAGTCGATGCGTAGCCAACACCACCTTCTCCCCCTCAGGACACTCCATCGAACTGAATACTCGCTCCAAATCATCTAGCCACTCCTTGGCCACCTCTGGATCTGGTTGCCCACTGTATAGAGACGGTTAGAACTGCAAGAAGTCTCTCAGCACACAACCAGGACCACCTCAAAACGACGAACCCTCACCAGGACCACCTTAAAACGACGAGCCCCGGAAAAACACCTCTGGTCCTGTAACACCCGAGAATTTTAAAATAAAAATATACAAAAAAACTATATATATATATATATATATATATATTTAATTATTGAACTCATATTCTAATTCTATTTGATTAACCATTTAAAATATTTAATTACCAATAGATGCTTTTGAAGATGCCAAGTTATATTTTAGGAAATGTCAATCACTTAGGAAATTCACTATTCTAAAGAAATAGGAAATATGTTATATAGATAGGGTTTTAAAGGATAAACATCACTTTTACAAGATGCCAAATCATATTTTCATAATTTAAAATTTTTCATAATCTAACTTTTACATTATATCATTATTTTGAAGAAATAAGGATATATAGATGAAGTGTTAAAGGATAAATATAATTTAGTAAGTGAGAAAGGGTATATAGATAATTTTGGTTAGTGTAGAGTGAATACAAAAATCTCCGTTCAAAATAACGACTGTTGTTAAGTCGTTACTTATGAAATAACGACATGTAAGATGTCGTTATTCAAGAAAAGTAAATACACCAGATTTAAAGGGATATATATACAATTTCGATCCTTAGAGGGTGATAGAAAAATGCTCCAAAGGAAGTAACGACCAATGCATGGTCGTTATTCACAAACAACGACATATGTTAGGTCATTATTTCCTAAACATGAATAGTGACGTGAGTAGTGCCACTTTTTATTTAAAAATGAAATTTCCAAAAATATTTATATGTAAAAATAGAGAAACATATAAGGATCTCACCCATGAAATTTCACAAACAAATTCCATCAATTTTTAAAGATAAAAATCTTTGAAGTTTAACCTAGAAATCTTAACTTCTGAAAAGACACGACCCTCTCTTGGGCGCCATTTCCCATCCGACAACTTTTCGAATATTTTAACACAACAGCCTATATTAGTTGGCATCGCATTATAGGTGGCCATGGTACCCTATAAATGCAGATCTTGTCTACCTATCATGTCTACCTACAACCCAAATCGTACAATATATCCCTCTACTTCCCCTTGTATCATGTTAGTTCGAAAGATTGATGCAGAGAACGTGGGAGCATTCTCTGAAGCATTGCAGAGGAGGAAGGAGCTGATCTTCTTCCACCTGTACCCTTCTTGCCACTTCACAGAGGTAGGTGTTCTCAACTTTTAACTAAACTAATAGCTAATCTAAGATGATTAGTCTAGATAGTTAGTCTTAGGCTCACTTCCATGCGATATTTAGTGTTTACACAGTATGTGTTAGCCTTATATCTAGGATAATTAGCATGTATTAGCCTCATACCTAAGATAATTAGCATGTATTAGCCTTAATTAGCATGTATTAGCTTCAATCTAGGGTAATTGGCATGTATTAGTTTCATATCCATGCGATATATCCTATGTAATGTAAGTTTTATCGTGTTTTTACGTAACCTGTTAGTTAAGCTATTAACTAATCTGTTAGCATACCTTATTAACCTGTTAGTTAATCTACTAACCAATTAACATACCTAATTAACCTGTTAGTCTACCTAATCTATACACCAGATTAGATATAGATAGAGTTCTGCCTATCTAGAAACCCTGTCTCCATTGAGTTCCTGTAAAATGTAAACTAGTATGATACGTCATGTTAAAAATTTGATATTTGAGAAACTAAGGTATGAAACGAGTGTATGAATACAGATCTGTAATCCTCACAATATTCTATATCTATCCATGTCATCAATTTTTCATAAATCAGCCTAAATTGAAGGGCGTCCTTGACACGGACGCCATTCACTGAACAACGATTGTACAACAACCGCTTATTCCAAATGAAAAATGGGCAAAACTACCCCTCTGTGAAGCGCCCCCCCTAGGGAGCCTATTAAAAATTCATGGCAGCCCCTAGGGCGCCTTCTAACAGAAGATGGCAGCCCCTGAGGCGCCTTCTTCTGATAGATGGTAGCCCTATGGACGCCTTCTATTAACCTATAGTTAATCGATCAGTTAACTTAAGCCCTAGCTACTTAGCTTAACCAGCTCTTAATAACCTCTGTCATTAGTTAAACCTAGATTAGTTTAATCTCTATTTAACCAATAAATCATCTAGTTAAACCCCTATTGTCATTAGTTAAACCATTGGTTAAACCAGTTAATCACGTAGTTAACCCTCAGCCATAGTTAACCTGGACTCAGGGTTGATAGGCGCCTGACCCTTGGGCGCCTATCAGTAAAACATGGCAGCCCCCAGGGCCCCATTTTCTAAGAGATGGTAGCCCCATGGGCGCCTACTAAGCCTGACCCTGTAAACATGTTAAAACGTGGCAGCCCCCTGGGCGCCAATTTCAAGAACATGGCAGCCCCCTAGGCCCCAATTTCAAGAACATGGCAGCCCCCTGGGTGCCAATTTCAATAAGATGTCAGCCCCCTGGGTGCCAATTTCAATAAGATGGCAGCCCCCTGGACGCCTATTAAACAGACCCGAAGTTTTGGTTTTTCCGAGACCTCAAACCCCTGATGACGTGCCCTGGTTTCAGGACGTCATTCACTGATAAATGGCAGCCTGAGAGGCGCCATTTAACCCTTGACAGGGTTCTCTAAACCCTGTATATAGTACCCAGGAAGGGCACCCCGTTGTGAGGGTGCCATTTCTGAACTTGTCAGGTAGCCTACAAGGCACCGATCTCACCCAATTTTTCCTGTTGTGCCCCCTGTGCCTTGAGGATGTTATACAAGTTTTGATGATAGCAAACACTAATGAATAATGTAAGATTAGAATGAATAAATGTTCTGCATGTTTCACCCTTCTTCATACTTCTGCATACATAGTCTGTGCGTCATGCATGTAAAGTCACATGGGTTCTAGGATATAGAGTGCGTCGACTTAGTCTAGCGTTAACTACGTAGAAACACATATATATTCGGTGCATTAAATATAGTTGCATGCCATATAGTTGGTGTAGTGACCATCTCATGCATAAACATAGTCAGTGCACTCGTTCAATGCGTGTGTGCATGTGTTAGCCATAGTCAATGCACTCGTTTGCTTCATGCGTACACTAAGTCTGTACACGGTTGCCTTGATGACTTAGCAAGTATATACATTCATGAACATAGTCAGTGCATTCGTTTGCTTAATGCATATACATAGTCAGTACATTCGTTTGTGTCATGTGTAGACAAAGTGGACACACTCTCTATTGATATGTCCGTGCATCACTTCACAAGTCTATACATCGTCTTATCACAGGCACAGCAAGTCTCACTACAAGAAAATAGACCTTCATGGACATTTCAAAACTGTCCCAAAAATTAGAGATAAATGCCCTAAAAACTTTTAGGGACAATTTGATTAGTTTTAGGGGCAATTTAAAATGTGCCCCTATTGCCTCGGTCCCTAAAAATTTTTGAGACATTTTTTAAAAAATGCCTCTAATGACAACATTAGAGGCACTAAAAATTGCCCCTAAATATTCTAATAAGGGCAATTTTTTGACCAAATATCTCTAATGAACATGTTTTAGGGGCAATTCCTCTTTCAAATTGCCCCAAATAATCTATTTTAAGAATAGTGACTTAAAATCCACCCTGAAATAATCACACGAAAGAATATGTTTTAGGGGCATTTTCATCCACAAATTACCCCAAACAACCAAAATCATCCTAAAATACAGAATTTAGAGTCAACATTCCTAAGATACACTCAATACACAAATCCTATTTTTCATAATTCATTGACATACACAAACACTCACCATTATACAACAGGAGTATATAAATTTTGCACCTTTTAACATAAACATAAATAGGACATGATACTCATTGACAAAGATAATATCTTTACAGAGTTAATTATAAAATCAAATCATGAAAATATCACAATTACACTTATAAAATTCATGACTTATAAATACAACTTGGACCATAGAACTTCAAATTTTCACTCTGTAATTAAAATATACAAACTCAGTAACTCTTTAAAATATATAAAATAGTTTCCCCTCGGTGATCTTTAAGTACAAATATTTTCTTGATAGTGGAGAAGTAATAAGGGAAGTCAATTGGCCGGATGGTTTGTCACGTAGTCATGGCACTTGCATCCGCTCTACCATGCAAAGACCTTGTGGGTGATAAAGCTATCTATCCTGCAACAAAAACATCAACTGTAAGCACAACCAGAGAGCTAGAGAAGAAAAATAAGGTAGAATATGCAAAAGAATAAGGTGCTCGAATGTGGAAACCAATATCCATGAGAAGACACCAAAAGAAAAAAAGAAAAGAAAAGATAAATAAAAAAATCATTGAATCACTATGCACACATATGCACACTTCCCTTCCTAACATCACCTCCTTTCTTGAAAGTCCAGATAGATGGGTACCCTTGAATATGATGCTTGCAAAAGATAATATGCATCACAATAGGACATCTGCTGTCACAAAGTAGAATTGTCAAGTCCTTCACATAAAGAAACTACTGCAGAAAGTACACTAAAAAGAGACTAGACTATATAAAAATCTTTAGGCAAGGGTAATGGCATCCTAATCACTATTCAGATACCATGCTGAGCAAATACATATACCATGCTGAGCAAATACATGCAAAATACATATACCATGCTGAGCAAATACATGCAAATACATGGCATTCCTAACCCTCCTTAGCAAGTTGTTTTTTGTTTTGTTTTTTGTTTGTTTAGGAGAGAGGGGATGGGGTAGGGTGTGGGGGTGGAACATGAGAAGAAAGTTCCCATAAACAAGATGAAGCTAAAATAACATACAATCCAACATGTCTTAGTTCAAAATATCACCTTCTTCGGTGGCAATAGAAAATGCTCATAAAATATATCATCCAGGATACTGTAAAGAATTCTGTAAGTTATAGCATCAGATTCATTGTTTGCCTATTCACTGTATTCATTTCTAATTCTCTCATTTGAATCTTCAGCAGTAACTCTACTAATAAGCTTTGCCCAAGAACGCAAGGCATTGTCAAACATTTGATGAATAAGATATTTAGTAGAGAACAATTTTCATCAGGAGATTGTCAAATGAGTTTTATAAATGAACTTGGGAGCCCAAGACTGAAACTTATAACAAGTTAGCTAATCTGATCAAACTAGATTAACAAACAAGTTTTCTATCAGGTGCTAAGTCATAGAAATCAATAAAAGATTATCATAAAATATTAGCATGTCTATCGATCTTATATGAGTGACCTAACATTTTAAAAGTAAATAAGCACAAGAGATATCTGACATTCGAATGGCCATGGAATCATATCCCATGTTGTAGCCTGCAAGTTCCATGATATGAGTGACTAGTGATTTTCTTCTCTACTGAGAGGGTGTGGTGGTGATGTCAAAAGTGGAGGTTTTCTAGCATATAAATTTTGTTTCAAAGAGGGAAGGTCCAGACACAGTAAATTTTCTTGATATGGCATTGGCCAAAGATGTATCATAGCCTGATGCCCTAGCAAACCAACAGCATAACAATCACCTAAAATACACATTTTGCTAAGTAGCTCAACAGCTATATATTGTTCATCAATAAGTAGGATCACATGATGCTCTAATCAAAATGTGGGAAGGTATTTCTTTTTTCGATAATGTTTAATTAAAGGCCCTCCAACTACCAGTTAGTTTTAAAAAGAAAGTCTTGTTTACATCAATGACAGCAGTTGAATGGTTTAGATTTTTAGATAAGCAATCCTATTATTTTTCTGAAAGTGGAAAGTCAAAACTCTTTGAATGAATGCAAAGCAAAGAATATGATTATCCATAGTATTAGTTTCAATGGAAGCAACAAACAACTCAGAAAAGCAACAAAAGCAATTGTAGATTGCTCATTTTTTACCTTGTTGACCTGTAAAAGAACACAAGCAAGGTTTGGCCATTACAAACTCACAGACAACAGCAGACATCAGATCCTCATGTTTATGCTCATGAAGTCTATATTTTCTTTTCTTGGGGGGGGGGGGGGGGGACTCCACTCAAGGCAAAACCAACATGGATGAAAATTAGGTGTGTGAAATAGGACCATGGGAAAACATGATGATTTGCTGTATTAATTTCATGTGGATCCAGAATGTATTAAATACAAAATTTAAGGTTCCAATCCAAACATAGTGCCTCCATGATGTCCGAAATTTGATGCACACAACTTAGCTTCTCGATAATCAGATGCCAAACCTCTTGCAAATGAGAGCAATTAACAAACAGGTGGTCCATGGATTCCTCTTCCTTGCCACACGGACAACAAAGTGCATTAATCTCCTCCAAAGTTAGCAAGAGATTATTGCACTTGATCTGTTAAAATTTTTGCTATTGCAGGTTCAAAACTGGTAGCTAACAATATTATAATTTCCTTGTAGAATAAGTAATCAAAAGGAAAAAAGCAAATGAGACTATGAACAGAATCCTGCATTAGCTATTTTGGATGATGAAAGATAGGAGCAGCTGCTTTTGCCATGGAAGATAAGTTTGGAAGTTGTAAGGTTGTTACCAACAAGATTTAATTGTTACCAAAAAAGTTTAATAATGAGAGAGCTGACAGTAACTCCCAATTGGAGGAAAAGAACTAAGAACTATAGCAGGAAGGGAGCATCTCAAAAATTACAATGAACAAAAATATTACCTCAGCATCATATGATAATCATCATTCCTAGTAGGTAGCAGTTCATCCAAAATCAGCGCCTGTCGAAATGCATCAACAGCTTGCAGCTCCTCAACATCCCTAACATCTTCAATTGACACAGAAATAACTCGACTATCGCTCTTCCGTCTACCCTTTTTCTTCAAAGAATGTCTGAATTTAGTGGATGCATCTATAGCCTTTTTCTTTAAAAATCTAATTCCTGTTCTTTATTCCTCTTAATTCTCAAAATCAGATTTCCTTTCCTTTCTCTCATCATGACTGGAGAATCCTTCAAAGCCTGCAAGTTATCAAATGGCCAGCCATGGACAACCTTAAAACAGACAGCTTGTATATCAAAGATGATATGAAATGAAATGATAAACAACACATCTCATAATATATAGAACTTCAGATTGGAATGTTCTTGAAAAAAACTATCTCGGACTCTCTCTGGGTTAAGTGTTAATGAGAGTATATTTTAATGTTATTGAAAAAACTATCACTGTAGATGAAATATGAAGCTGACTGACAGTTGAAGCACATTGAACTATGAAGTTTAAACTCGAGGGCAAAAACAAAAGAGTACATGCACTAAGATTGACAGAACGTTCCAGCTTAAACATGGACAAAATGGGAAAAAAAAAAGAAGATAAAGACATGTTCCCTTGCAACTTAAACCTAAACAAAAAAATCTATAGATTTAACATATCCCTTTCAACATTTCCTCAATGTATGCACATATCTGCCATGCAGGGAATTTGACTGCAGCACACTGGCCTCACAATGAAAATTCTTACATGAGTATCCACCTAACTGGCATGCACACCAACAATAATCCAAATATCAAAAGCAAAGGCATGAGAATTTTTCTCACGGCTCAACAAAGAATATGTTTATCACCAGAAAAAAATGTTCATGCAATCGGAAAAATGATGAACACTTCTATGGTATTTTCCTTGTAATGTTAATATCCAGTCTCTTAAAAATTTGAGCTAAGGTAAGCATAAGCAATAACATGTTTTAGGGGAGGAGATAAAACTAAATAGGTAATACATGCACCATCAGGAAAATCCAAACAGCTCAACAAAATAAATAAGACAATTTTGCACAACACATTTCTCCACCCAAGTAATAAAAAGAAGGAAGAAATTACAGTTAGAAATATTTTGCAAGCTAAACTAAAACAATAGATATTTAAGCACGGCAAGGCCACTTGTTCATGAACTAAAAATGTGGAATGTACTTCCTAGTCAATTTTTGAGGGCAACCCAGAAAGACGCTTTCAGAAGAGGTCTTTTTTTTTTCACATCAAACATTGGTTATTCAAAACCAAATAGTTGGGGTTTATTTCTGACTTTAGAAGAATTTTTGGTGTTAAAGGTAACAGTGAGATTTGAGGGCTTAATATAAAAATATGTGAGAAGCTTATTTCTAAAAATCCCAATTTGTAAGTAAAAGGAGAACCCCTACCTTAAACAATTACCACCATTCAGCAGAGTAGATTTAGTAAACCCATATTCTTCAGAATGAGGTTCCAAACCCTGTTGCTCAAGTATATCCATTGTTTCTTGTATATCCTGTCCAGCATCAGTTACCTTAATATGCCCAGCTACACAGCAAGACAGCCTAACATTCCTAATGGTATTACTTCGAAATTTCCATTGCTTTGGGTTGAGAAGAGATTCAACGTGGGAAGGATCATTCCAATCAGCCATTAAAATATTGCGCCGAACAGTGGCTACCAGTTCATTATAACTCCTAGCATGCTCTTTAGAGAAATCTAGAAAAGTTACTTTCTTAATGCAGGGAGGAATAGTTTTCAAATCTGTTTTTCTTGCACTAATCATGGTCCTTTGAAGTAGTTGCAGCAGACAAGACCTTCCCTCCTCCATTTCTGCCTCAAATGGTTTAAGGATTCCTGTGTCCCATGATTCTTGGTTCTGTCCATATGCCTCCTCATGAAGGAACTTCAGCATTGGTTGAAGATGGGCGACTTGACTGTTTGGAGTGGTTGGAGTTGGGGTACCTGCCAATATCCACCGGTATGAAGCAGTCAATGAGATGGCCATCTGCAGTTTATTTGTTAAACTGAGACTTGAACCAAGTGTATGCCCTTCATCTAACATCACTCTAAGCCAATGAACTTGCGTTAATATACTCTTCTTACGGGGTCCCCATTCTGCACTTAAGCGGTTAAAGGTCGTTATGACAATATCGTAGTCGCATGCAAGATTGTGGGCAGAAGGTTTCTTGTGATCGGCCCACACATAAACACGCAACTGCCCAGGTCTAACATGCCTTTGGATCTGGGTTTTCCAATGTTCAACTAAATTTGCTGGCACGATGATGAGTGTTGCTCTTGATAAGTAAAATCTGAAGGAATCCAGTGGCTTGGTGAGAGCAATTTTAAGTGCTTTCAAATCAAATGCTAAATTTTCAAGTTTGTGGGGGTAATACCACCTAGTTGTACCCCTTTCAATCTTTCTCACAAGGCCAAATGCTTGAAAGATCTTATGATATTCATGTGTAGAACGTGTATCTAAAACTGGACGTGTTAAACCACTTGTTTCCATCTCTAGTAGCTTGCTGGGGGATAGACTAGCCAACCAGTTTAAAGCCTTCTTTGTTTCCAAATTGATCAATGTGCAATGATCCTTGAGAACACTGGTGAAAAATGAGACATTCTGCTCCTTCCCCTGAGAGGTTCCTTTCGTATAAAATCCTGGCAGGTAAGTTATTGACCTCCTACAATCCCAAGACTCCTCTGGAACTGTACAAGCCTGATAAAATGGGTCACTGTTCATACTACAAAACCAAGCAGTTGTAGCATCTAGTATGCTTCTCTCAGGTAGTGTCCGCCACTTTCTACAGGCATCACACTGAACCCAGGTCTCACTAGAATCAAGATGCCCATAATTGGATTTCCCAGATTTCTTGCAACTGATAAGAAAATTGACATGTTTTGAAAGAGAATTGAGCTTTGGAGCATTTGAATTATGTCTCCTGTCACTTGCATTTCTGTTAATCCTGTTGTTACAGGTATAATCTAGATCTTTTCCATATGAATCAAGAAGATTTCTCTTATAGGGTGTTTGGGAACACTTTTTTTTTCAGAGTTATTTCTCTCTAAAAATTTAATCCATGTCAATTTTTGACTCAAATTTTAAAAGTGACATAAATCATAGTCATATGTTTGGCCAAGCTAACATAAATTTAAAAATTTGTACAGACATGTTTGGTTTGCTGCGTCGAGAGCATTGGGAGGGGAGCCACGTCGGGAGCCGGCTCGCGGACGACGACGACGGCACGGGAGAGGGGGGAACAGTGAGGGGAGGTCAGCCGCGGGGGAGAGGCCGCAGGGAGAAGGGGGGCCGGCCGGCAGCTGCGCGGGACGGGCCGCAGGGGGGAGGGGGCCCGGCCGGCAACCGCGGGGGCGAGCCGCAGGGGGGAGGGGGCCGGCGGGCAGCCGCGGGGGAGGGTCTCCGGCGGCAGCCGCGGGGGCGAGCCGCAGGGGGGTCTCCGGCTGGCCGGCAGCCGCAGGGGACGGGCCGCAGGGGGGAGGGGGGCCGGCAGGCAGCGGTGGGGGAGGGGGCCGCAGGGGGGAGGGGATCGGCGGGGGAGGGGGCCGCAGGGAGGAGGGGGGAGGGGGCCCTGCCGGCAGCCGCGGGGGGGAGCCGTAGGGGTGTTTGGCATCTAGGAGGGGGGAGCGCAGGGGCCGCCGGGGGCCAACGGGGACGGGGAAGGGGGCCGCAGGGGAGGGGGAGGGGGGTGCGCAGGGGCCGCAGGGGAGGGGAAGGGGGGGCCGCCGGGGCCGACGGGGACGGGGAAGGGGGCCGCAGGGGAGGGGGAGGGGGTGCACAGGGGGCGAGGGGGGTGCGCAGGGGCCGCCGGGGACGGGGAAGGGGGCCGCAGGGGCCGCCGGGGACGGGGAAGGAGGGGATGCGCGGGGGGGGGGGCGCCGGAGCTGGAGGGGAGAGGGGGAGGGGCGGGGCTGCGCGGGGGGGGGGGTGCCGGAGCCGGAGGGGGGGATCTGCCGGGGAGGGGGGAACAGTCGGGGGAGGGGGACGAGCCACAGGGAGGGACGCACGGGGAGAGAACAGTTTCAAAAAAAAAATTGATGGGGAGTGGTTTTTTTTAAAAAAAAGATTTGTACGGGAGTTGGTTCTCTCCCTAAAATTTAGGAGAGTCATACCAAACGTCTATAATTGAGTTCTCTCTCTCTTTTTTAAATTTAAGAGAGAAAGAGATAAAAAAACCGCAACCAAACACCCTATTAACGTGACTCGGGCTCCTGGTAGATAGAAATACACCTGATATCTGCCAACACTGTGCATCTGTGCAAGATGAAATTTCTTACTTGTCAGAAGAAAGGCCTCTGGATGCAGGAAATAGGCAAGACTTCTCTGATCTTGCACGTTTCAAAGAGGACTTTGAACTTTCAGATTTTCCATATTTATGTGGAGATTTTGACATTTGAGATGAACTCAGCTCTGGCACAGATTTGTTGGAATAGATTTGCCTCCGTGCACTTGGATAAAACCTTGTCCATGTTGTAAAACCGCCCACAGCAAATTTGTCGGCACTGAGCGCATAATAACCACATGCTTGGACTGGATCATGCATACACCAAACAGCATCTACACCATCAGGTGGATCTGCCAGGTTTCCATGTGTTTTGAGGATAAGAGAAACAGCTGTGACAGTCTTTCCCAGTCCTGGTTCATCACAAAACAGTCCTCCATTGAAATCCCTAATGGTGGGGGCCATGCCTGTGACTATTGCACCAGAAACAGAGTTCAAGTAATAATGAAATCCATCTTCAGTAGAGAAATCGATATAGAGTGGATGTGGCAGAACCTCAGAATTGCGCTCACGTTTTAACATTCACTCAATCGCTGCTTGTTGGTGGAGAAAAAGCTTAAGCTTCATACATGGCATAATTGATACAGCTAATGACCTTAGATGGTGACAAGTGGATGCGACACTAACAAGGTCCCTCGGACCAAGTGAAGATAGGATATTAGTCAAAACACATCAGCAAGATCCCAAATTCCAGGATCAAGAGAAGCATTCACTGGTTTTATTCTCGTGGAATATACCATCTCCTCCTTCACAATACTAGGCAGACTCTTAAAGATTTCATGGAGATCGAATAGCTTTTCCCTATTAGAACCATTAGACTTGCTGTGAAGATTGCATCGAAGAACATTACAAGCAGAATTATGCCACATGGATTCATCATCTTCATGATGATACTTCTCAATGCTGCCAAAGTTAAGCAATGAACTCCTCACTTCCCAGTTACAACTCAGGTGCCTGAAAAGGGAAGCACCCAGGGCACCCGACCGGGGGAACTGCCAGCCCGACCACACCGCCATCGGCAGGTAAACATCCACCAGCACAACCGCCCTCGTGCACCCATCCCCTCAGACAGCAACCGGCACCACCCTGCATTAAACGCTCAGGCACTTGTGCGACGTCAAGGCGTGCAGCTGGTGCACCACGCTTATGCTCCCGTTCAGAAACCCAAGCCCCTTCCTCCGCCTGGGAGCCGAACCCGCCGCCGGGGAACAGGACGAAACACTCCGCCCACTCCCCTTCCGCGGCCTCTTCCTCGACGACGGCGTGGAGGGGCTGCCCCCGCCAGCCCCCACGCTCCTCCCCCTCTGCTTCCGCAGACTCAGAGTCCTGGCATTCTCCTGTAGAGCCGGCGTCGTCGCCGGCTAGAAATTCACATATGTTCAGAATTGATATGCACTCCAGAGGCATGAAACTGATCCAAACGATCGACAGAAGGGAAAATTGTAGAATTTTCATAAAAACGTAAGGAAGCCAAGCATCAAAAACCCGGAGGACAAATATATCGAAAATTCAGAACAAAGAGCTACTAAGATTGGAAATTTTGCTAAAACCCCCACAGCCACTTGATCTACCCACTACTCGACGCTGCGAATGCATCCCGTGAAACAACGAAAAATAGCATCAAAAAGTTGGAAGAAATAGCTGATCTTTTGGGGATGGGCACTCACAAGGCCTGGTGAACCGATCGAGCGGCCCCGACATCTCTGGCGGCAACAGTCCACCACCCCAAAGAAGGAAACTTTCAGATTAGCCCCGATCAAGAGCTAATCCGCCGGAGGTCAAAAACCTTATAAAGAACTGCGTACCCGGTTAGAGAACAGAAGGAATCAGGGAGAGGGAGAGATGTGTCGCGGATCCCCACTGCGTCGGCCCCTTCGGATCACCCGCCGAGGAGGAGAGAGGAACCTGCTGGGACTCCTGGCGCGGGCTTCCTTCCACCTCCCCAGGGGCCGCCACTACACGTTGCGGGGTGCGGCTGGCCGCAAGATGGCAGCCTTGTCGTGAACGGAGCAGAGAAAGAGAAATCGCCGATTCGGGTGGTGGGGAGGAGGTGAAGAAACCACGGAGAAGGGCAATGCAATGTGAGCGACTTTTCAAAAGGAGGAGGATTAGGCAGCATGATCGGGAGGTACATGAAGAGTCTGTGGTGGGAAAGGAACTGCTACGGAAGAATCTCCAAAATAAGGAAAAAAAATCCCACGAGCAGAACTGAGGAAGAGTGAGGAGAAGGGGGCCAGTGAGGGAGAAGGCGAAGGAGGAGATCACGATGGGAAGAGTCTGCAGGAGGTGGAGGGGTGGAGATGGAGGAAGAGTCCATCCGCAGCGGGAAGGAATTGGAAAGTAGTTACGCGCGCGGGAGATTGTGGCGCTGGGAGAAAATTTCAGGGGGCATCTTCACTTGAGGCAATTTCAAAATGCCCCGATACATGGTTTTAAATAAAGAAGAAAAATTGTGTATTTTAGGGACAATATTAATATAAAATGCCCCTATTCATAATGCTTTTAAGGCACTTTAAAAAAATGTCTCTAAATAAACTGTCCTTATATCTCTATTTTTTTGTAGTGTCTGTACATCGTCTTGTCACACGCACAACCAAAGACTGCTGGTCGAGGAATTTAAGAAGGGCACGAGATCCAAGATCAGAGGAGGTGTTTGGATCATGACACGTATACAGTAGTATGTTGGGATGACTGCCACGTAATCCAGGCATTTGGGCGGGAATCGTGATGACCACACACCCACCTATCTGCTGCTATAAAAGAAGGCTTCTTCCTGAGGAGAAGAGAGATCGAGATTGGGAACTTACCAGGAGTCCAGAAGCAGACAGAGCCTGCTCGATCCAGAGAAAAGAGAAAGAGAAGAAAGATAGAAGAAGAGAAGGAGAGAGTTGAGTGAGAGGAGTCTGAGAGATTTTCCTTGAATATCTGTTCATCAGTTTCTTGGTTAAGTTACCAGAACTGAGATTGCTCATTGTGAGCTATATTCCCTCTGGGATTTCTTGGTTTTCGTTTGGTTCTATTTTGTTTTTTGAAACCGTGTTGTCAAGTTGTTAGTCAACAGAGCTAAGCTGTATTGCTCAGCGGGCAGAGGAAGATTCCTATGGACGGGTGAAGCTGTAAGTCCCCAGCGGTTGTAGGCAAGCTGTAAGGCCCAGCAGTTGAAGCTGTGAATCAGCGGTTGAAGCCACATTCCGGTTTGGAGTGTGGGGTGGACGTAGATCTCGGGTTTGAGATCGAACCACCTTAAAATTTCCTGTCTACTGTGTGTTTGTCTTGCGAAGTATTGTGCATCTTGGTTATCTCTTCCATCCGCTGTAGATGTATGTGTAGGATCGTCTAAGTTCAGATCTGCTAGAGTTGGCTTTTTGAAATTGCTTTCGCTTATATTTCAGCCATCCTGCAGCAGCTTGTTTTATTTCCGCAATTGAAACTGCTGCATTCGTTTTTATTGGGTGATTGATCTATTCACCCCCCTCTAGATCGTATATTGCATCCCATCACTTGGTATCAGAGCCTAACTCTTCCGCAGGGATCAACGTCCTGAAGAGAAACGGCCATGGATGCAAGAGGAATGACAGCTGAAGGACACTCCACCACGAAGCCCCCATACTTTGATGGGACAAACTACGCTTACTGGAAGAATCGCATGCAAGTGTTTCTGAGGGCGAAAGACTATGAAATCTGGAAGGTGGTAAGTAAAGGACCATTTGAGCTGCATCCTAATGAGGATATATGGACAAGAGAGGAGATCAGGAAATCTACTCTCAACTGGAGCGCCATCAACGCCATACAGTGCGCTCTACATCCCACTGAATTTGCAAGAGTCTCTTCGTGTGCCACAACGAAAGAGATGTGGGATAAGCTGGAGGTCATCTATGAAGGAACCTCTTAGGTGAGGGAGACAAAGGCTAATTTACTAGTTTCAGAGTATGAAGCCTTCAGGATGAAGCCCAGCGAGACCATCACCGAGATGTATGCTCGTCTTACCCTCATAACCAACGGTCTCAGAAATCTGGGGAAAAACTGTTGTGCCCATGCATGTGGTTTTGGTTTTGATGATGGTTTTAATGATGGCTTTGATGATTGGTTGTTGATGTGAGTTAATCAAATGTTCAGTCATCTTGCTACTCAGTTTAGATTAACATATTTGATGTTCAGTCTTGTTACATGTTAAACTGATGCATAAAGCATTCATTGCTGTGGTTTTGATGATTGATATTGTATTTTGATGATAGCAATGATATAGTGTTTTCATGACATTGTGCCTTGATGATTGCATCATGACTGTGACTGGTACAACTGATATATTGTTTATATTAGACTTATGTTATGTGCATAGTCTATACAGTGCATCGTGGGGTTTATGCCCTAAGTCTATTCACTGCACATGCATCATTCGTCCAAGTCCATACATTGGACTGTAGTGTGCATTTGGCGAACACATCGCAAGTCTAGACATTGCACTGTAGCATGCATTTCCTTAGAGTCTATACATCGGACTGGTGTACATTGGGCTAAGTATATACAACGTTAGCTCATGCCTTGTCTTAGACAAAGTCTATACAATGGCTTTGGGTCTCCAAGTCTATACAGCCTTTTGCTTCGCCAAAGTCTGTACATTGGTCTGCATAGGCTAAGTGTTTACATTGTCAAGTACAATCATGCACTGGTCATATAGTCTGCACAGCGTGAAGTCTATACTTTGGCACTGTAGCTTGCTCGTGCAAGTCTATACCTTGGACTGTTCTTCATGTCTGTACATCAGATTGTACATCATCTTCGTGCTGTTTCTGTACTTGAGTTTTCGTGTTGTTTCCCCTCACTAACACGAAAAGATCTCGTGTTGTATGAGCATACAACACTTCGTGTTGATTTCCTTGCGTGACAGGAAAGCTTGTATGAGGTTAGACTTCGTGTTGTTTCCCTTGTCTTCATCTTCGTGTTGTTTTAGTGTCTACGTCTCCGTCTTGTTTTTATGTTTCTGTCTGAGTGTTGGTCTTTCGTTCTTGACTTAGTGTCTTTCTCGACTTGACCACACTTCATGTCGATTCTTGGTTTTCTACACCCCGTGTCATTTCACCTCGTGCTGTTCTCACTGTCGTCGTGTTGTTTTCACCGCGTGTCGATTATTGTTTTTCACTTAGTGTTGTTTTCACTTCGTGTCAACTTCACTTCGTGTCGTCTCTTTGTACTTCGTCTTCATGTTGTTTTCACTCCGTGTCGAAACCTGTGTTTCGTCTTCGTGTTGTCTTCACCCCGTGTCATTTTTTCAAACTTCGTCTCCGTGTTGTTTTCATTACTTCGTGTCGTTCCTGTTACACTTCGTGTCGTTTCTCCGTCTCAGGTCTTCGTGTCGTGTTTTCCACACCGCGTGTCGTTGTCGCTTTAGTAACCTCACCTCGTGTCGGTTACTGTTGTTTTCATGACTTCGTGTCGTTTTTCCTCTCATGTACTTCGTGTCGGTTACTGTTGTTTTCACTTCGTGTTGTTTTCATTTCGTGTCAACCTCGTCTTGGTGTCGTACTTACTTCGTGTCAGTTACTGTTGTTTCTGTGTCTTCGTGTCATTTTTGTTCCACTACGTGCAGAACATTGCAGCACCTCGTGTTACTTTCTGTATACCACCTTGTGTCTTTCGTTTGTTGAAACCATACTTCATGATTGGTTTCTGTCTTATCTTCGTATGTACCTCGTGTCGTTTCCTTATTCTGTCTTCGTGTTGTCTCCGTGTTGTTTCGTTCTAACCTCGTCCAGGTTTCTTCTAAAACGCTGTTCTTCTGATAAGTCCATGCAGAGTTGCTCTTTAAACTGATGACTTATCCGATACCCTGTTTTACAGGTGCTTTGATCGTGAAGCTTAAGGAGGGCACGTGATCCGAGGCTGGAATAAAGCCTGCTGAAAGACTGCCACGTGGTCTGAATTCTTAGGGCTGGAAATGTGGAGGTCACACGTCGTGGCTGATACTGCTGCTGCTGCTGCTGCTGCTATATATAGGAGCCTTCGTCCACAGATGGAGGGTGATCGAGTTGGCGAGAAGAAAGCTCATACAGAGAGCCACGATCCAGATAGAAAAAGAAAAGAGAAAGGAGAAGAGCAGAAGAAGAAAGGAGAAAGAGAGTGAGAAAGAGAAAGAAAGAGAGGTTGAGTAAGAGATCGAGATAGCAGAGTGTGAAGAAAGGAAGAGGAAGAAGAATAGAGAAGAAGAGAGAGCTGGAGTGATAGAAACTTCAACAGAAGATCTGTTCCTGCTGTACCGTGGATCAAATCCAGGCCAGCCAGCTCCTGCGAGAGCCACATTTGTTTTTATCTTTTCAGCCTTCTGTTGCTATTTTCGTTTTTGTTTTTATCCATTTACTGTATTTCCGATCCTCTGTAGAGAGGTCGGGGTTCCTCCTGTGGGTTCAGGAGAAGGGAGACTTTGTGTCTTCGGTTTGCAAGTAGCTGGGTGCTACTTGTGGTTGGTACCCTCCGGTGTGGAGGAAGAGAGACTTGCGTCTCTGGTTGCCTTTGACAGGGTGTCATCGGTTGTTTCCCTCCGGGTTGGAGGAAGGGAGATTTATCTCCGGTTGTGCTTCCCTCTGGGGTTCAGAGGAAGAGAGACTTGGGTCTCTAGGTTCCCCTCCGGTTTGGAGGAAGGGAGGCTTGTTCCTCCGGCTCTGGGCTTGTGGATTCAAGTCCAGGGGTTCCCTCCAGGTCTGGAGGAAGAGAGACCTTGTGTCTCTGGTTTGCTAGTGACTGGTGTCACTAGTGGTTCCCTCCGGTTGGGAGGAAGAGGGGAGGTTGTTTCCCTGGTCAAGCTGTTTGGCAGCGTTTGTTGCAGACTGAGTCTGCTGTTTCTAGCGTGAGCTAGTGGAAGCCACACTCGGTTTGAGTGTGGGGTGGATGTAGGTCTGGAGGACCGAACCACCTAAAAACCCCTCTTGCATTGTGGTTTGATTGCTTATGATTTGCTTCCGCTAGATGAATGCATAGGGGCGCTCCATGCGTATGGCTTCGGGTTGAGAAGAAGAGTTAATTAGTCTTCTTAGAATGTTTTAATTTGTCAAGAGAGCGAAATTCCAGTTGAGCGTCTGCTTGTCAAATTCAGGCTAGTTAGCATCCTAGTGATCTCACTGTATGCTTGTTTTGGTCTGCAACTGATTATTAGCTTTTAAGCTTATCTAGTTTGCGAACTAGTAATTCTAGTTAGCATCATATTTTAACTGGGCGAAAGTTTTTTTTTAAAGGGTTGTATTCATTCACCCCCCCTCTGAATCCTTGCACCGAACGCAACAATTGGTATCAGAGCGGTTCTCTGATTGTTCAGATCCAACGATCTGCAGAGGATCCTGGTGTCCCTTGTGCTTATCTGTTTCTACCCTTTGCTTCATTAATCTGTTTACGGATTTACTCAATGGGTTCTCCACCGGTTTTCAATGGCTCTGATTTTAACTCATGGATTAGCAGTCTTCACAATTATGTGAAAATGATTAGTCCGGATCTGTGGAAGTTAATTTCACTAGGTCCCCACAGATTGCCAAAGGAAAAGTCCAAATGGACTAAAAGTCACAAGTCAAAATATGAAGAAAATCAGAAGGCCTTTAACCTGATGAGAGCTGCTATTGACAGAGCCTTATGGTCTTGTATTCATGATTGCAGGTCTGCCAAGGACATCATGGATGAGCTGAAGCTTGCTCAGAAGGGAAATGTCGACAACGGTCTGATGGCTGACGAGAGCAACCATGGTAGTGATCAAGATGAATCCGAAGAACGTGATGATGAGGAGGTAAACCCTTTCGAGAACTTTTCACTAGACGATTGGGAAGATGCCTATGCAAATCTGTTAAGATCCCGTAAGAAACTAGGGAAGAAATATAAAAGTCTGAAAAAGAAGCTGGAAAATCTAGGAGGTGAAAAACTTAAAACTCTGAAAACTGAAAATGAAATCTTAAGAAGACAACTACAAGACTTTGACTCTATTACTACAGATCTAGATCATTTGAAATCTGAAAAACAAACTTTTATGAAACAAATTGGTCTACACAAAGAGGAGAGTCAAAAGCTTGTTTGTGAAATTGTTGAACTAAAGGAAAGGCTTAGCTTCGTTGTTCAGACTCATAACATTGATGTTGTTCAAAATGAAAGATTGGTGAGAGATTTAGAATGTGTCAATTCTGAATTGAAAGAATTGAAATCTGAAAATGAAAAGCTCAAAAACCAATCCAAAGAATTTGAACATAAATCAATAAACCTTGAAAAAGAAAATGGTTTAATCTCTGAGAAATTGGAGGCTGAAAGAACAATGAATTCAGATATTCAGAAAAATCTTGACAAATTTCAATCTGAAGAACTAAGAGAAATGTTTTATGAATGTCAGTCTTCAACAGATAAATGGGTGTTTGATGATGAAATCCTAGAGCAGAACAGTAAACTGAAAGAGGAAATCAATGAGTTGAAACATCTAAACACCCAGCTGACAAATAGGCTAATGACAATGGAAAAAGGCAAGTGTGTGAGTGTGGATAATTCTGATAGGTTGATGAATGCTGAACAAGAAATTGAGAGTCTAAAAACTATCAACTTAATGTTAAATGGAAATGTCAGTTGCAGTGAACAGAAAATAGCTGGATATGAGCTTACTATCACATCCCTTCAACAAGAAGTTGATGATCTTTACAAGTCCTTATCTAAAACTGACAAGGAAATAGAATTAAAACAGGAAGTTGAAAAACTCAAGAGTCTGAATGATGCCTTGCATCAACAAGTCATTTCCTGTGAAACAGATCTGTCCAAATATGAAGCTAAAATTACTGATTTGAATTTTGAGATTAAAGATTTGAAAAATTCTCTATCAAAATTTGTCAAAGGAAAGGACAATCTGAATAAGCTTCTTGGAAAGAGTGATAACTTTGAGAGACAAGGACTGGGCTATAGTCCGACAAATAAAAGGAGTAATGGGAATGAAACATCTACGGTTTTTGTCAAAGCCACCAATCAGAACATAACCTCTGCTCCTTCTGTCTTCAAATTCACTGCACAAAAATCCACTGTGAAACCCAAAACTGTGGAACAAACTCCAAAACAGAAAAAGGGTGAAAACTCACAGAAAAAGGAAAAAGGCACTCCTGTTGCTATAAAAAGGGCCACACACAATTCACATGATCTCACATACACTCATATTACAAAGGGGTCATGTTATTATTGTGGGAAAGGAGGTCACATAATGGAGGATTGTGGATTGATGTTAAAGGATGAGCATGCTAGTGGAACTTTACATTCTAGAAATTCTTTTGATAGAAACCATGTTGCTAGGAAGCCTGATGCCTCATGTTATTATTGTGGGAAGCATGGTCATCTCATGAATGAATGTTTTATCATGAAAGAAGATAATAAACTACATGCCAGGTCTTCCATGCACTTTTATGATCCATATGGATCTAAACACAATTCTAGTCAGCACATTGTGTGCTTCAACTGTAATAAGCCTGGACACAAGGCTGCTGAGTGCTGGTTTAGATCTACTTGGGGTAAAAATGGTTTTCATAGAAGAAATTCTTTTGCATGCTCCCACTGTGGAAAAAATGGGCATACAGTCAAGGACTGTTGGTATGTTCAAAAGAACTATGTTAAACCCCATTTTGTCAAATTCCCTGCAAAAATTTTTGTGAGAATTTCATGCTATAACTGTGGGAAGCCAGGCCATAAATCTGCTGAATGTTGGATGGTTAAGAACAAGCATCAAACTGTTCATGCATATAACAGAAAATCTTATGAACATGCTTATAAACATCACCCTGCTGTTAACATGTATCATAAGAACCAAAAACTAGCCAGTTCATGTAGATACTGTGGAAAATTTGGACATTCTATGGATGACTGTTCACTGATGAAATTTGATGATAATGTTGCTATGAAAATGTTTAGAAAACCTGTTAGGGCTAACGCAGGACCCAAAGCTACTTGGGTCCCTGCAGGATCAAGATGATCAAATATCTTGCAGGTGTGCCTTGGAGGGAGAAATAAAAGGGGGTTAACCAAGGCGCTCAAGAATGAAAACCCCATGATTGAACTTTTCAGGTCAGTTCTGAAAATGTGTTTTAAATTCCATTATCTGAAACTGTGAGCATGAAAAATGTGTGCTTCATGTTGATTTGCTTGATTGATTGTTGATGATCTCTCCATGTCTAGCTGATCAGTCTGTATTCCAGACTCAGCTATTGAATTCATTTTTGCATATATCTGATGCTCTTCTCTTGCTATATGATTGAACTGAAATTGAATGCTTCGTTAAGCATATTCAGTTGATGCACTATATAGACTCTGTGTCCATGCATGTGTCTTGTGTTAATGCATTGCATGCTTGTTATTGAATGCATACTTGGACTGATTGTGTATAGACTGATTATCATTGCATGTGTCAATGATGCTGTTCAATGCATGAAGGACTGCCTTATGGTGCATTGTCCTTGTTAACCCTGGTATATCAAATGGTATGTTACTAAAAGGCAGGGAAATCTGCCCGGAGGTTCCTACCATGTGTGAGATGGTCTTTGAGACCAGGTCCTCCGCCTAGTACCATGGGTTTAGTTTTCATGAAGAACAGTGTACTGCATCATTTGTTAAAAAAAAAAATCTGAAAATTTAAAAGGAAGATGATGCATTTGATAAATTCTCTCTCTGATTGAACAAAGCATGAATTCTTCTTGAGCATATTCTAAAATTATGAGCAGTTCATTAATTCTATTTCATGCACTTTGTCAGGGGGAGTTTGACTAATGTTGCATAGTCTGCATGTAGAACAGTCTAATGCATAGCATATTTTTGCATCATGGTGTCAGGGGGAGCTGAGAGTTCTATTCAATTCATTGAATCCTATTAACTTCTCAGTATTCTCATTCAAATGATTCATATCTTTTGACATCAGATGTCATTGAACCATATTGCCACTTGCTATCTTTTCCTCATCATTTTCACTAAACAACAGCTTTGCATCTGGTTTAGTACATTGAATGATGATTATTGCAATTGTTCACTTATAAGAATCACATCTACAAATTGAAAAGAACTATAAGGTTTAACATTTATAAATTGGAGAGTTAAGTGTCTGCACTTCAGAATTTGAGTTATAAGAAAACTTTTATAGCTCTCAATCTTTGTCTCATGGCTAAAATAGAAAAAGTTTTTTTTTTTAATGCCTAAATGTGTTAATCTGGAAATGTCTAGAACAGGTGAACAAGAGTGTGTAATGTCTTTCAATCAATCACTCTAAAAGAATTAAGGGCAGCAGTATATAAGATCATTAATGTTAAGAACTAAACATAGTGACAGAGCAATGGCTGATTGCACTGAGAAACTGTGAACTCCTCCAAAAAGACAGGAGATCTCACATGTCATGAAGTGCCTTAGACTATCTCTGTTCATAGGGTCAAATCTATAAGGGGAGTCCTCACCAAGTAACTGAGGGTACTGGCCTCTAATCAAGGTGTACCCTTAATGTCAAAAGTGAAGACTATTCCTCGTGGGTCTTGATCTGAAGTAGATCATATAGTTTATGCCTAGTAACTGGGGGTACCTACCTCTTATCAAGGTGTACACCTAATGTCAACAGCATAAATGCCATAGGTCTATTCACTTAGTTCAGTTTCAAAAATTAAAAAAAAATGAAAATCAAACTGCTGTAACCCTTCGAAAAATCAAAAGTCAATGAGTGAAAATTATTTTTATCAATACATATTCAAGTTGCCTCTCTTGAATTTCCTTGTTTAAACACAAAAGGGTATTATTTCAGACTTATCTATTAATACCATGTGCCCTAGATTCATTGCTATAAATGGAATCTAAAACTCTTTCTCAGGGGTCAGGTGTTTTACTCTAGATTTATCACTGATTAAACCTGAATTTTTGAAAATTGTATGAGTGGTGATTCTTATACTCTAAACAGTTGGTTATAATCATGCTTCCTTTCTGAACCTATGATTCAGCTGTTATCAAGTGATCCTCCTACCTTTTCTACCTGTGTTATCTATTCATATTCCTTCTCAAAGGGGGAGCTTTTACTTAGGGGGAGAAATTGACTGAACTTTTATACATGCTATAATTTCTCAAATTATTTTTCTTTTTGATGAAGTCAAAGGGGGAGAATAATTTGAGTCTTCAGATTACCTCAGAATGCCTCACATCATCAGAATGACTCAATGTATTGAAAGTGTTGTCATCATCAAAAAGGGGGAGATTGTTGTGCCCATGCATGTGGTTTTGGTTTTGATGATGGTTTTAATGATGGCTTTGATGATTGGTTGTTGATGTGAGTTAATCAAATGTTCAGTCATCTTGCTGCTCAGTTTAGATTAACATATTTGATGTTCAGTCTTGTTACATGTTAAACTGATGCATAAAGCATTCATTGCTGTGGTTTTGATGATTGATATTGTATTTTGATGATAGCAATGATATAGTGTTTTCATGACATTGTGCCTTGATGATTGCATCATGACTGTGACTGGTACAACTGATATATTGTTTATATTAGACTTATGTTATGTGCATAGTCTATACAGTGCATCGTGGGGTTTATACCCTAAGTCTATTCACTGCACATGCATCATTCGTCCAAGTCCATACATTGGACTGTAGTGTGCATTTGGCGAACACATCGCAAGTCTAGACATTGCACTGTAGCATGCATTTCCTTAGAGTCTATACATCGGACTGGTGTACATTGGGCTAAGTATATACAACGTCAGCTCATGCCTTGTCTTAGACAAAGTCTATACAATGGCTTTGGGTCTCCAAGTCTATACAGCCTTTTGCTTCGCCAAAGTCTGTACATTGGTCTGCATAGGCTAAGTGTTTACATTGTCAAGTACAATCATGCACTGGTCATATAGTCTGCACAACGTGAAGTCTATACTTTGGCACTGTAGCTTACTCGTGCAAGTCTATAGACTGTTCTTCATGTCTGTACATCAGATTGTACATCATCTTCGTGCTGTTTCTGTACTTGAGTTTTCGTGTTGTTTCCCCTCACTAACACGAAAAGATCTCGTGTTGTATGAGCATACAACACTTCGTGTTGATTTCCTTGCGTGACAGGAAAGCTTGTATGAGGTTAGACTTCGTGTCGTTTCCCTTGTCTTCATCTTCGTGTTGTTTTAGTGTCTACGTCTCCGTCTTGTTTTTATGTTTCTGTCTGAGTGTTAGTCTTTCGTTCTTGACTTAGTGTCTTTCTCGACTTGACCACACTTCATGTCGATTCTTGGTTTTCTACACCCCGTGTCATTTCACCTCGTGCTGTTCTCACTGTCGTCGTGTTGTTTTCACCGCGTGTCGATTATTGTTTTTCACTTAGTGTTGTTTTCACTTCGTGTCAACTTCACTTCGTGTCGTCTCTTTGTACTTCGTCTTCATGTTGTTTTCACTCCGTGTCGAAACCTGTGTTTCGTCTTCGTGTTGTCTTCACCCCGTGTCATTTTTTCAAACTTCGTCTCTGTGTTGTTTTCATTACTTCGTGTCGTTCCTGTTACACTTCGTGTCGTTTCTCCGTCTCAGGTCTTCGTGTCGTGTTTTCCACACCGCGTGTCGTTGTCGCTTTAGTAACCTCACCTCGTGTCGGTTACTGTTGTTTTCATGACTTCGTGTCGTTTTTCCTCTCATGTACTTCGTGTCGGTTACTGTTGTTTTCACTTCGTGTTGTTTTCATTTCGTGTCAACCTCGTCTTGGTGTCGTACTTACTTCGTGTCAGTTACTGTTGTTTCTGTGTCTTCGTGTCATTTTTGTTCCACTACGTGCAGAACAATATTGCAGCACCTCGTGTTGCTTTCTGTATACCACCTTGTGTCTTTCGTTTGTTGAAACCATACTTCATGATTGGTTTCTGTCTTATCTTCGTATGTACCTCGTGTCGTTTCCTTATTCTGTCTTCGTGTTGTCTCCGTGTTGTTTCGTTCTAACCTCGTCCAGGTTTCTTCTAAAACGCTGTTCTTCTGATAAGTCCATACAGAGTTGCTCTTTAAACTGATGACTTATCCGATACCCTGTTTTACAGGTGCTTTGATCGTGAAGCTTAAGGAGGGCACGTGATCCGAGGCTGGAATAAAGCCTGCTGAAAGACTGCCACGTGGTCTGAATTCTTAGGGCTGGAAATGTGGAGGTCACACGTCGTGGCTGATACTGCTGCTGCTGCTGCTGCTGCTATATATAGGAGCCTTCGTCCACAGATGGAGGGTGATCGAGTTGGCGAGAAGAAAGCTCATACAGAGAGCCACGATCCAGATAGAAAAAGAAAAGAGAAAGGAGAAGAGCAGAAGAAGAAAGGAGAAAGAGAGTGAGAAAGAGAAAGAAAGAGAGGTTGAGTAAGAGATCGAGATAGCAGAGTGTGAAGAAAGGAAGAGGAAGAAGAATAGAGAAGAAGAGAGAGCTGGAGTGATAGAAACTTCAACAGAAGATCTGTTCCTGCTGTACCGTGGATCAAATCCAGGCCAGCCAGCTCCTGCGAGAGCCACATTTGTTTTTATCTTTTCAGCATTCTGTTGCTGTTTTCGTTTTTGTTTTTATCCATTTACTGTATTTCCGATCCTCTGTAGAGAGGTCGGGGTTCCTCCTGTGGGTTCAGGAGAAGGGAGACTTTGTGTCTTCGGTTTGCAAGTAGCTGGGTGCTACTTGTGGTTGGTACCCTCCGGTGTGGAGGAAGAGAGACTTGCGTCTCTGGTTGCCTTTGACAGGGTGTCATCGGTTGTTTCCCTCCGGGTTGGAGGAAGGGAGATTTATCTCCAGTTGTGCTTCCCTCTGGGGTTCAGAGGAAGAGAGACTTGGGTCTCTAGGTTCCCCTCCGGTTTGGAGGAAGGGAGGCTTGTTCCTCCGGCTCTGGGCTTGTGGATTCAAGTCCAGGGGTTCCCTCCAGGTCTGGAGGAAGAGAGACCTTGTGTCTCTGGTTTGCTAGTGACTGGTGTCACTAGTGGTTCCCTCCGGTTGGGAGGAAGAGGGGAGGTTGTTTCCCTGGTTAAGCTGTTTGGCAGCGTTTGTTGCAGACTGAGTCTGCTGTTTCTAGCGTGAGCTAGTGGAAGCCACACTCGGTTTGAGTGTGGGGTGGATGTAGGTCTGGAGGACCGAACCACCTAAAAACCCCTCTTGCATTGTGGTTTGATTGCTTATGATTTGCTTCCGCTAGATGAATGCATAGGGGCGCTCCATGCGTATGGCTTCGGGTTGAGAAGAAGAGTTAATTAGTCTTCTTAGAATGTTTTAATTTGTCAAGAGAGCGAAATTCCAGTTGAGCGTCTGCTTGTCAAATTCAGGCTAGTTAGCATCCTAGTGATCTCACTGTATGCTTGTTTTGGTCTGCAACTGATTATTAGCTTTTAAGCTTATCTAGTTTGCGAACTAGTAATTCTAGTGAGCATCATATTTTAACTGGGCGAAAGTTTTTTTTTTAAAGGGTTGTATTCATTCACCCCCCCTCTGAATCCTTGCACCGAACGCAACAAAAACTACTTTGACTATGAGATCGTGAGGAAGATTCTGCGATCCCTGACTCCTGTATGGCATATAAAAGCTATAGTTATTGAGGAGTCGAGGGATCTTCCAAACACTAAGGTGGACAAGCTAATAGGCTCATTGATGACATATGAAATGAATCTGCCAAAGACAGAGGAGCTTGAGAAAAAGAGGCAGCCTATTGCTCTGAAGGCGAGTGTGAGTCATTCCAGTCGATCCAGCCACAATGGATCGTCCAGTGATGAGAGTCTCTCTGGATCAAAAATTGAAGGAGATCAAATAGCGATGCTGACTAGAGAATTTAGAAGAGTTCTTAGAAAAGAAGGAAGAAATTTCAGCCGAAGACAATATGGCGGGAGAAGACACAATATGTACAAATCTAACTCTGCCAAGAAATCAGATACTAATGTCTGTTACCACTGCAGGAAGGCCAGTCACATGAAGGCTGAATGTCCAGAGCTCCAGAAGCTAAAAGAAAAGGCCAAGAAGAGAGCTCCCAAAGGAAAAGCAATGGTGAGCACATGGAGCGATGAGGACGAGGGCAATTTGAGAAGTACATCAGAAAGTGAAGACGAAGAAAAGCCCATCTGCCTGATGGCCAGGAACGATGAAAAAGAAGTAGAAGAATCTGTCGAGGTATCATCTCCTTTTGATCATTATACCATTTCAGATTGGGAAGATGCTTATGAAGAATTGCTAGATAAGGTAGATGATATCAGAAAAGAGAACAGACAATTGAAGAAGAAAGTAAACTCTCTCACGAATGACAAAACCATGTCTGATAAACTTGCCTGCCTGCAATCTGAAAATGACATGTTAAAAATTTCATGTGCTGAATTTGATAATGTTAAGCATGCATTAATAAACTCTAGAAAAGAAAATGATGATCTGAAAAATGTGGCTGACGAATTAAAATTGAAATTACAGAATTATGAAAATGAAATGAAGGTTGTGAATGAGAAATATGAAGCTGTTCTAGGTGTCAACCATGAACTAAAAAATTCAATTGATCACATAGAGAGAGAAAATAAGGATAAACAGAAAATTATTGAAAACATGACCCAAGGTTCAGATAATCTCAATGCATTGTTAGGGTCAAAGGTGAATTTCAGAAAAGAATGTCTCGGATTTAACTCAAATGTCACAGAGCTTTGCTGCGAAAACCATATCATTTGTGGCAGAGAAATATAAGGGACCTCTCATAAAAATGGTGAGTGAAAACTCTGTTTCTGATAAAGCTAATTCTAATATGTCCAGTGCCAAGGACAAAGGCAAACAGAAGGTTGGTGAGCCTAGTAGATCCTGCCGTTCGCCCAAAAGTAAGTCTCAGGTTTAGGGTCAGCCTCCAAGCTAATCTAAACCCCAGGGCAAAGCCATCATGTCTCCACCACCATCATCTATCCAGAAGAAGACCCAACATAAACCTGTACAAAAGTCTATTGGGTCAATAATGCAGGGGAGACCTAATGCTGCTTGGGGCCAGTATAGCCATACTCACCAGCCCAAGGTACAACCATTCTATAGGTCTAGATGGAATCAGGGCCAATGGAGGCCTAGATATCAACCATTTCCCACTCATTGGCATAGACCTCAATTTGATAGCTGGGTTGGTCAGCCTAGGACTACAGCGGGCCGCAATTATCTGAGGACCTATTGGGCTGGGCACTGGCATAAAAACAATCATGTTGCTAATAATGATGGACACAGATCTCAACAAAAATCAAAGCACCAGAAGAAGAAGGATTACTCAGTTGGTGTTGAGAAGAGGCAAGGTGATAAAGAGAGTGTTAAGAATTCCACTAAGCCAACCATGTTTAGTCAAATGTGGATTCCTAAGCAATTGCTGTCTTGTTTGAATTGCTCTATTTCTACTTCGGAGCCCAAACAGTTTTGGGTTCCAAAACTCTTTACCTGATTGTGATTGCAGGTATGCCTGGTAGCTAGAAGTAATATGTGGTATCTTGATAGTGGCTGCTCCAGGCATATGACAGGAGACAAGACCAAATTTTGCATGTTGACTGAGAAGAATGGAGGTCTTGTCACCTTCGGAGGAAATACAAAGGGTAAAATCATCGGGTCAGGTAAGGTAGGTAAGTGTACTACCTGTTGTATTGAAGAAGTACTGCTGGTTGATGGTCTTGCATATAACTTACTTAGTATCAGCCAGTTATGTGATAAAGGACACAAGGTAGTATTTGATTCTCATTATTGTAAAATCCTTGAACCTGATTCTGATGTAGTTAAATTCTCAGGAAAAAGGGTGAATAACATTTATTTGGTAGATTTAGATGATTTAGCTCATTCTAATCTTTGCCTCACTGCAAATAAAGTTGATGTAGCATTCTTGTGGCATCGTAGATTAGGCCATGCCAGTTACACTATTCTGCACAAATTGAATAAACACAGCATGGTTAGAGGACTCCCTGAAATTTCATTTAAAAAGGAAAATAAGGTTTGTGATGCTTGTACACAGTCCAAGCAGACTAGAAAATCATTTAAATCTAGAACTGAAAAGATGTCCCTCAAGCCTTATGAGCTGATACATATGGATTTATTTGGACCCACACGTTCAGTCAGCTTGTCAGGGAGGAGATTTGGATATGTCTTAGTTGATGACTTCTCTAGGTATACTTGGGTCTTTTTCCTTACACATAAAAATGATGCATTCATAGAATTTCAGGAGTTCTATTTAAACATCAAAAAGAAAAATGAACATTTAATCAAAAATATTCTGTCTGATCATGGAGGTGAGTTTAAAAACTCACAATTTGAAAACTTCTGCAGGGAAAATGGAATTACCCATCGGTTCTCCTCACCTAGAACACCTGAGCAGAATGAAATAGTAGAAAGGAGGAACCGGACGATTGTGGAGATGGCCCGTACACTGCTTGTTGAAGGTGGCTTACCAAGGAAATTTTGGGCAGAGGCAGTTAATACTGCATGCCATGTAATCAATAGAGCCATGGTAAGGCCTTTCACTCAGAAAACTCCTTATGAGATTCTGAAAGGTAAGAAGCCTTTAGTTGCTTATTTCAAGGTCTTTGGTTGTAAATGTTTCATTCATGTTAATGATAAAAGAGATCTTGATAAATTTGAACCTAAAAGTGATCCAGTAATTTTTCTTGGGTATTCTGAATACACTAGAGCATATAGAGTGTACAATTTTAATTCTAAAATTGTTGAGGAATCTCCACATGTTGTCTTTGATGAGTCTCTGACTAAATGTGAAAATGGTCTGTACAGAAAAGAAGATGACGGAGAAATTCTTAAGAAAGAAAAACTTGAATAGCAATCAGACCAAGAAGAAGAAGCTGAAGAAGTCAATGAAGAGGAGCCTGCTATTCAGGGGGAGGTAAATGAAGATCAAGGTAACCAAGTTATCAATCTCAGATTCTTAAGAGATCATCCTGTTGAGAACATAATTGGTGACTTGCATGAACCTCCTAGGACTAGAGGCTTTCTTAGAGCTCAAAATGAATTAAATGTATATGCATTGATTTCTAATGTCGAACCCAAAACCATTGACAATGCTCTTAAAGATGTGCAATGGATAAATGCCATGCACGAAGAGCTAAACCAGTTTGATAGGAACAAGGTGTGGCACCTAGTTCCACCTCCTGTTCATGGAAATGTCATTGGAACAAAGTGGGTCTTTAGGAATAAAACTGATGAGCTAGGTAATGTTGTCAAAAATAAGGCCAGAATTGTTGCTCAGGGGTACAACCAGGAATTCAGTATTGACTTTGAGGAATCATTTGCCCATGTAGTCAGGTTAGAAGCTATTAGAATTTTGTTAGCTTATGCATGCTCCCTTGGAATAAAACTCCAGCAGATGGATGTAAAATCTGCTTTTCTCAATGGGGAAATTAAGGAGGATGTCTTTGTTCATCAACCTCCTGGATTTGAATGCTCAGACTTTTCTTCTTATGTATATAAATTGAATAAAGCTCTCTATGGTTTGAAGCAAGCTCCTAGAGCTTGGTATGACAGGCTCAGCAAATTCCTCACCGAGAAGAAGTTCTCAAGAGGTGAGATTGACCAAACGTTGTTTACAAAGGTAAGTCATCCTGACATACTTATTGTTCAAATTTATGTGGATGACATTATTTTTGGTTCAACTAACCCAAAGATGTGTAAGGAATTCTCTGACTTAATGACACAAGAGTTTGAAATGAGCTCAATGGGTGAGCTGAAACTCTTTCTTGGATTGCAGGTGACTCAAACCAAAGATGGAACCTTTATCACCCAGTCCAAATATATTTGGGACCTCTTGAAGAAATATAAGTTCAAAAACCTCAAGGACATTGCAGCTCCAATGGGTACTTCCACAAGTCTTGATCAAGATACAAAAGGTAACCCAGTGGATCAAAAGCTGTACAGAGGTATGATCGGATCCCTTTTGTACCTCACTGCATCTAGGCCTGATATACAATTTGCAGTATGTTTATGTGCTAGATTTCAGGCTAGTCCTAAGGAGTCTCATTTTAGTGCAGTGAAAAGGATCTTTAGGTATTTGTCAGGCACCCAAGAACTTGGTCTTTGGTACCCTGCTAGGTGTGAGTTCGAGCTTATATCTTACACTGATGCAGACTATGCTGGGTGTCGGATAGATAGGAAGAGCACTAGTGGATATTGCCAATTCCTAGGTGGTTGCCTAGTATCTTGGGCCTCTAAAAAGCAACACACTGTAGCACTCTCCACTGCAGAAGCAGAATATGTTGCTGCAGGGAATTGTGCTGCCCAGGTAGTATGGATTAAACATCAGCTATCAGACTATCAGATAAACCTGGGATGTATTCCTATTTTATGTGATAACACTAGTGCCATCTGCCTTTCTAAAAATCATGTTCACCACTCCAGGACTAAGCACATTGATATTAAACATCATTTTCTTATAGATGCTGTGAGCAAAAGTGATATTGAATTAGTCTTTGTTGAAACTAAAAAATAAGTTACTGATATTTTTACAAAGCCTCTTGGAAATGAAAGATTTAGATATCTAAGAAGAGAACTGGGGCTTTATAAATTTCAGCAGGAAAATGACTAATGGACTGGTTTACTAGAGTGATTGAAATAATTGAGTTTGCCTGCTCTTGAACTTGTGAATAAGGTTGTTTGATGATAGAATAAGGTGTTGCACACCTTGCACATATTATTTCTGAAGTCTATGCATAGTTGGGCATATAGTCGACGGATGGTTGTGCATGTAGTCAATCAAGTGCCGTGTGTAGACTTTTTGTCGAGCATGCTCTACACATAGTCGATGCATCCAGTGTCTTATCTGCATGATAAGGTCGTTGCATAGTGTGTACGTCGCATAGTTTAGAAAATGCATATTGTTGATAGGGGGAGGTTTGCATCATCAGACTTAAGTTCAACCTCTTCACAGAATGGATAACAGTCTAGTGATTAGTTCTTTATCGTGAGCTACAATTATTACAACCCTTCTGATATAAGAATCACATGTGCTTATTGATTAAAACTAAGGTTTAACTTTAATAGACTGTAAAGTTCAATAGATTGTCGTCTGAAAATAAGGTGATAGAAAGCCCATATAGCTCTTAACCTCTATCTCATGATTATGATAGAAGAAGTCTTCACAGTACCTGAACATGATAGATTCAGTGTTGGTTAAGGTTTGAAAACCAAAAATTGTGTATTGCTCTTAAACAAGTCTCTCCTAAAATCATAAGGGCAGTAAAAATAAGATCATCAAAGAAAAAGAAGTGAACAAAATGGCAGAGCAATGAATGAGTTTCACTGAGAAACTGAGGTCTCCAATAAAGAAATGGAGAGCACCTTAAGACATGAAGTGACTCAGGTTATCTCTGTTCATTTAGTCGAATCTACAAGGGAGATTTCACTGAGTAACTAGGGGTATTGGCCTCTGATCAAGGTATACCTTTAACGTCAAAGGTGCAAACTATCCCTGTAGTTTTTGATCAGAAATAGATATAGTAGTTTATGCTTAGTAACTGGGAGTATTGGCCTCTAATCAAGGTATACACCTAATGTCAACGGCATAAATAATACTTGTCTATTCAATAAGTTCTAGTTTCAGAAGCTAGTGAATGAAATTGGTGTAACCCTTAGAAAACAAATATCATTGAGTGTCAATTGTTTAATCTCAATACAAATTCAGGTGACCTTCATTGCCTTTCACGTTCTCTGAAATAACTAGGGTACTGTCTCGACCTAAACCTTTATGTTTATGCGACTTAGGTTCATTGCTATAAATGGAGTCTAAATCCCTATTTGATGAAAGTCAGTAAATTTCATTTACGTTCTATAACTGTTAAACCTGACTGACATCAAGAAAGCCATTGCTCGATTCATATAATTTGCTCACATACTGAACTGTTTCATAGAATGGTGTTCCTTTCTTTCCTCCTTTTCTTTTTGCTGCTGGCAAAGGGGGAGAATGTGCAGAGGGAGAAGGGTTTGGGGAAGGAATAAGGGTCTCAATCTGTGCATGCATGAACTGACCTCATTGCATCTATTCATTGTGTTGCCATCATCAAAAAGGGGGAGATTGTTGTGCCCCCTGTGCCTTGAGGATGTTATACATGTTTTGATGATAGCAAACACTAATGAATAATGTAAGATTAGAATGAATAAATGTTCTGCATGTTTCACCCTTCTTCATACTTCTGCATACATAGTCTGTGCGTCATGCATGTAAAGTCACATGGGTTCTAGGATATAGAGTGCGTCGACTCAGTCTAGCGTTAACTACGTAGAAACACATGCATATTCGGTGCATTAAATATAGTTGCACGCCATATAGTCGGTGCAGTGACCATCTCATGCATAAACATAGTCAGTGCACTCGTTCGATGCATGTGTGCATGTGTTAGCCATAGTCAGTGCACTCGTTTGCTTCATGCGTACACTAAGTCTGCACACGGTTGCCTTGATGACTTAGCAAGTATATACATTCATGAACATAGTCAGTGCATTCGTTTGCTTAATGCATATACATAGTCAGTACATTCGTTTGTGTCATGTGTACACAAAGTGGGCACACTCTCTGTTGATATGTCCGTGCATCACTTCACAAGTCTGTACATCGTCTTATCGCAGGCACAACAAGTCTGTACATCATCTTGTCGCACGCAGAACCAAAGACTGCTGGTCGAGGAACTTAAGAAGGGCACGAGATCCAAGATCAGAGGAGGTGTTTGTATCATGACACGTATACAGTAGTTTGTTGGGATGACTGCCACGTAATCCAGGCGTTTGGGCGGGAATCGTGATGACCACACGCCCATCTATCTACTGCTATAAAAAGATGGCTTCTTCCTGAGGAGAAGAGAGATCGAGATTGGGAACTTACCAAGAGTCCAGAAGCAGACAGAGCCTGCTCGATCCAGAGAAAAGAGAAAGAGAAGAAAGATAGAAGAAGAGAAGGAGAGAGTTGAGTGAGAGGAGTCTGAGAGATTTTCCTTGAATATATGTTCATCAGTTTCTTGGTTAAGTTACCAGAACTGAGATTGCTCATTGTGAGCTATATTCCCTCTGGGATTTCTTGGTTTTCGTTTGGTTCTATTTTGTTTTTTGAAACCGTGTTTTCAAGCTGTTAGTCAACAGAGCTAAGCTGTATTGCTCAGCGGGCAGAGGAGGATTCCTCTGGACGGGTGAAGCTGTAAGTCCCCAACGGTTGTAGGCAAGCTGTAAGGCCCAGTAGTTGAAGCTGTGAATCAGCGGTTGAAGCCACATTCCAGTTTGGAGTGTGGGGTGGACGTAGATCTCGGGTTTGAGATCGAACCACCTTAAAATTTCCTGTCTACTGTGTGTTTGTCTTGCTAAGTATTGTGCATCTTGGTTATCTCTTCCATCCGCTATAGATGTATGTGCATGATCGTCTAAGTTCAGATCTGCTAGAGTTGGCTTTCTGAAATTGCTTTCACTTATATTTCAGCCGTCCTATAGCAGCTTGTTTTATTTCCGCAATTGAAACTGCTGCATTCGTTTTTATTGGGTGATTGATCTATTCACCCCCCTCTAGATCGTATATTGCATCCCATCATTTCCGTGTATCAAACGTTGCTGGTTTTACTCCTAGTTCATCCCTACGTATCAATATGCCCTTGGATTCCATTCCATAAATCTGCCTTATATATCCTACGGGTCAAACAATAAAATTCCATATTGGCTATAAATGAGAGTGGATGTCGAAAAACATGACCAATGCTGCGCATATAGGGCCCGGTCTGGTCTTGGGAGGAGCACCCGAAGGTACTTGTGCCCATGGGAGTTTATTGACCACGGTGTTTGGCATTGCACCGGAGTACTTGCTTGCTAGACTTTAGACATTCCACTCATTCACGTGATATTACTTGATTGATTGACTTAAAGCCCGTAGAAGGGTAAACGTATTTGCTTGAATGAAATTGATAAATATCCAATTCCAATTATACATGCTTGAAATTTCATTGCTTACTATTGCTTGCTTGACATGAGTTCCTTATTGTTATTTCAGTTGTTACTTTCCAGTTTTTACTTGCCTGATATCACTTGAAACTGCTACTTGAAAAAGTAAAAATCTATATACTCTCACTTGTTATTTCTATACTACTCTTGTCGAATTTATAATCCTTGTTATCTACCTATCTACATGCATATATTTACCTACATTAAATGAACTTGTAATTCACCTAAAGCCTGTTAGAACTTGAGATGTAAATCCTACTGAGCGATTCGCTCATCTAGTGGTTTTCTAACATTTCAGGTGATTTGGATGACAACCAACACTCGGAAGGGAATGAGACTGAGTGATGAATGTTAGCACTGAGTTATCATATTGTCATGTTAATTATGTTATTGCAATACCACTTATGTCAGTTGTATCCAGTTATGTCAGATGTCAGTTGTATTAGTTCACTATGTCAGTTGTATTAGTCTAATTGATTAGAACTGTAATAAGGGCTTGAAGCCTAGTAGTCAGACCCGGGAAATGTATGTAATTATCATTTGGTTAGTTGAAATAATGATCAGCTCTAAATCTCAAATTTAATCTTAAAAGAATTGCACACTCTATTAATTGTCAAAGGAAGAATTCCATCAAATAGCTAGCTCGCTTTGGTTCTATATAGAGGACTGTCGTGCCACGGGTAATCTTCCGCGCTCAGGATGTGACAGCTCTTTCTTGGTATCAGAGCCTAAGATCACAATTTCCTAGGTAAAAACCCGAGTCCAAGGATATAATTGTCTAAGGATAGATTTAGACCTAACCTGGTAAGATTCCTAGGTAAGTCTAATGATAGAATTGTTTAAGCATTGGTTTAGATCTTACCTGGTGAGATGGGTAAAGCCATGGGTTAAGTTTAATAACGACAATTGATCCTTACCCTAAAACTCAATATTTATTACACTTTAATTCTTTTGTAGGATTATGGCAGCTGAAAGAGCACAATGGCGCAAGCTACAGCGCACTATGCAGGGACTTACGCAGGCGCTATAATAAGTGGCGCAAGGCGGTGCTGGCGGTGCTCACCGTGGAGCTGGGGACCTTCACCGGGATTTTCGTAACATGAACCCACCAAGATTCACGGGTTCGGTGGACCCCGATGATGTCGAGAATTGGCTGAAAGAAATTGAGAGGATCTTTCGTGTAATGCAATGCACGGATGTAGAGAAGGTTCTATTGGCTACGTTCCATCTGGAACGGGATGCTCGATGCTGGTGGGAATCCGTAGAAGCAACATTGCCCGACAACCATGTCACTTGGGCAGAGTTTGTTGAACATTACAACAGCAAGTATTTCTCGGACCATGTGCAAGAAAAGAAGATCGCGGAATTTGCCGCGTTAAAGCAACGGAGCCTGAAGGTGGCCGAATATGAGGCCCAATTCTCAAGACTTTCCCGCTATGCACCCCACTTGGTGTGTACGAAAAAGATGAAGGCAAGGAGATTCCTCAACAGGCTACGGCCCCAGCATATTACACAGCTTGTGCCGATGGACATCCAAGTCTATTCGAAAATGGTTCGACGCGCTTAATTGCTGGAAGACACCATTGAATTCTTCGAAAGGATTCGAGGCAAGGACAAGAAGGAACCCGTTACAAGTCCGGGAAACTTCAAACCATTATTTGGCAAGAAGCGATTCTTCAATGGAGGAGAATTTTTCAAAGATAAGAGGTTCCAGAAAAGCAACAAGCCCTTCTCCACTATCGGTAATAAGCCTTCCTCCGCCATCACACCTTCCAAGGAAATCTGCAAGTATTGTGACAAGGCTAGTCATAAGACTGAGGAATGCTGGAGGAAACTGGGAGCGTGTCTCCGATGTGGGAGTCGAGAGCATCGAATCCCCGACTGCCCCTTGATGAAGGAACAAGCCAACAAAGACGAGAAGCCTCTGGTAAAGAAACAAGGTCATCTACAAGCTCTTCAAGGGACGGAACCCATAGAAGGAGGAATCGTGGAAGGTATATTAACTGTTTGCTCTAAACTTGCTAAAGTTCTATTTGATACTGGAGCAACTCATTCATTTGTTTCCAAGAGATTTACTGCCTCATTTTCTAAAGAACCTGAATGGTTAAATTTAGTAATATCTACACCTCTTGGAAACAAGTCTGATATCATGCATCACTACCCAAGTTGTGAGGTTATGGTCCAAGGTAAAAATATGTCAGTCGATTTGATATGCCTTGATATGAAAGATTATGATGTCATATTAGGCGTTGACTAGTTATCCACCTACCAAGCAACGGTAGATTGCCGGCACGGCAAGGTAACACTTGCCGATTATCCCGAGTTGGTTTATGTTAGCCCTCGAAATAAATCCCCTCTCATCTCGGCTCTTCGAGCAAGCAAACTTGTGAGTAAAGGATGTGTGGCTTTCATAGCTTTTGTGACTGCCACAGAATTTGAGAAGACTAAAATTGAAGACATCCAAGTGATTCGGGACTTTCTCGATGTATTTCCAGAAGAATTGCCTGGTTTACCCCCGTAAAGGGAAGTGTCGTTCACAATCGACATTGTTCCTGGTGTCGGTCCTATTTCTAAGGCACCCTACAGGATGTCTCCCGCTGAACTGAAGGAGTTAAAGGAGCAGCTGATGGATTTATTGAAAAAGGGTTTCCTTAGGCCGAGTACTTCCCCCTGGGGAGCACCCGTGCTCTTTGTTAAAAAGAAGGATGGAACATTGAGGCTATGCATTGATTATCGACAGTTGAACCATCTTACAATCAAGAACAAGTACCCGCTGTCGAGAATTGATGAGCTGTTCGACCAATTATCTGGAGCTAATTACTTCTCCAAAATTGATCTTCGGTCTAGTTACCACCAATTGAGGATTAAAGAAGAAGACATTTATAAAACTACGTTTCGAAATAGGTATAGGCATTATGAATTTACTGTTATGCCTTTTGGACTAACAAATACCCCCACAACTTTTATGCAGTTAATGAACAACATCTACATGCCTTATTTAGACAAATTTATTGTAGTCTTTATTGATGATATATTGATCTATCAAAAACTGAAGAAGATCATGAAGTGCATCTCGAGAAGGCATTACAGATATTGCGAGACAACAAGCTATATGCCAAGTTAAGCAAATGCCAGTTCTGGCTTGAAGAAGTGTCCTTCTTAGGCCATGTCATATCAAAGAATGGAATTTCTGTTGATCCTGCGAAGGTCGAAGCCGTACAAAATTGGGGACGACCAACGAATGCAACGGAGATTCGTAGCTTCTTGGGTCTAGCTGGTTACTACCGGCGTTTTATTAAGGACTTCTCCAAGATTGCTGTCCCTCTTACCAGATTGACTCGCAAGGAAGTGCCTTATGAATGGAGTGAAGACTGTGAGAAGAGTTTCCTAACTTTAAAGGATCTCTTGACTACTGCTCCGGTCTTATCTCTACCAATTGAAGGAGAGAAGTACGAGGTATATACCGATGCATCTGGAATCGACCTCGGATGTGTATTGATGTAGAATGGAAGAGTCATTGCATAATCTTCCTGGCAATTAAAGAAGCGTGAAGAAAACTACCCTGTGCATGATTTGGAACTAGCCGCAGTGATATTGGCTTTAAAGATCTTGAGGCACTACCTCTACGGAGAGCAATTCACCGTATACTCCGATCACAAAAGCCTTAAATATCTATTCTCTCAGAAGGAGCTGAACATGCGACAAAGGCGTTGGCTCGAGTATCTCAAGAATTTTGACTTCACTATATAATATCATCCTGGTAAGGGTAATTCCGTAGCAGATGCCCTTAGTCGAAAGCCGAGAGCCCTAGTAGCCAACTGTATGGTTCAGGAATGGAAGCTGCTGAAAAAATTCTCTGAACTAAATATAAGCATGGATGAGAATGACGGGTGTATTACTCTATCTCTCATAAGTGTGCATCCGGATTTGCTAGCTGAAATCAAGAGGTTGCAAGAAGAAGATCCTACCCTAGTGGAAATAAAAGAGAAGCTGGATGAGAAATATGATTTCAAGTTGGCACTCGATGGCAGATTATTATACCATGAACGAACATGTGTACCAGACAGTCCTGAGCTGAAGAAGAGGATTCTTGAAGAAGTTCACTGATCAAGGTATACGATCCACCCTGGAGCCACTAAGATGTACCAAGACATAAAAAGAACCTTTTGGTGGCCTAACATGAAAAGGGAGATAGCAGACTTCGTGTCTAGATGCTTGACATGCCAACAGGTGAAGGCGGAACATCAGAAACCTGCTAGAAGACTGCATCCACTAGATATCCCCAAGTGGAAATGGGAAGACATCGGTATGGACTTCATCATGGGTTTGCCCAAGTCTAGGGGCGGATATGATGGAATTTGGGTAATCATCGATCGCCTTACTAAATCGGCTCATTTCTTGCCTATCAAGAGTCGATGGTCGGTTGATGTTCTTGTTGCCTTGTATATCAAGGAGGTTACTAGATTACATGGAATTCATGTGTCTATAGTATCTGATCGAGACCCGCGCTTTACTTCTCATTTTTGGAAGGGTTTACAACACTCTCTGGGAACGAAACTCAACTTTAGCACTGCTTTTCATCCCCAGACAGATGGTCAGACTGAAAGGATAAATTAGGTTGTTGAAGATATGTTAAGGGCATGTATTATAGATTTCGACAGAAGCTGGCACGACCACTTACCCATGGCCGAATTTGTCTACAATAACAACTATCAAGCCAGTATTCAAATGGCACCTTTCGAGGCACTTTATGGTAGGAGTTGTCGTTCTCCAATATGCTGGGAAGAGGTCGGTGAACGACAACTTCTAGGCCCAGATATGGTTAGAGATTCAACTGAAAAGATACACCTTATCAGAGAGAGACTCAAGGTAGCTCAGTGCAGGCAAAAATCTTATGCTGATAATAGAAGGAGAGTTATAGAGTTCCAAGTTAGTGACCATATATTTCTCAAGGTATCTCCTGGCCGAGGTATTAGAAGATTCGGTGTTAAGGGCAAGCTTACGCCGAGGTTTATCGGTCCATTCGAAGTATTGGAAAGAGTGGGCGAGGTGGCCTACCTTATTGCTTTACCTCCTCAACTCTCGGAAGTGCACAATGTATTTCATATATCTATGCTGAAGAAATATATGCACGACCCTTCTCACGTCATCGGCTATGCTGATTTGGTGATTCAAAGAGATCTTACTTATGAGCAAAGGCTGATGCGGATCCTCAACCGCGAAGTCTGAGTCCTAAGGAGTAAGATGATCCCTATGGTTAAAATCTAATGGAATCGATGCTCGGAGCAAGAAGCAACTTGGGAGACCGAAGAATCTATGAAAAGAAGATACCGAGAATTATTTTAAACTGTAAATATTTTATACTTTCCACAATACCCTTATACAGTTGAATTTGGGGACCAAATTTTTTTAAGTAGGGGAGGGTGTAACACTCGATAATTTTAAAATAGAAATATACAATATATATATTTATATATAGATTTAATTATTGAACTCATATTCTAAATCTATTTGATTAACCATTTAAAACATTTAATTACCGATAGATGCTTTAGAAGATGCCAAGTTATATTTTAGGAAATGTCAATCACTTAGGAAATTCACTATTCTAAAGAAATAGGAAATATGTTATATAGATAGGGTTTTAAAGGATAAACATCACTTTTATAAGATGCCAAATCATATTTTCATAATTTAAAATTTTTCATATTCCAACTTTTACATTATATCATTGTTTTGAAGAAATAAGGATATATAGATGAAGTGTTAAAGGATAAACATAATTTTGTAAGTGAGAAAGGGTAAATAGACAATTTTGGTTAGTGTAGAGTGAATGCAAAAATATCCGTTCAAAATAACGACCGTTGTTAAGTCGTTACTTATGAAATCACCACATGTAAGATGTCATTATTCAAGCAAAGTAAATACACAAGATTTAAAGGGATATATGTACAATTTCGGTCGTTAGAGGGTGATAGAAAAATGCTCCAAAGGAAGTAACGACCAATGCACGGTCGTTATTCACAAACAACGACATATGTTAGGTCATTATTTCCTAAACATGAATAGTGACATGAATAGTGCCACTTTTTATTTAAAATGATTTTTTAAAAATATTTATATGTAAAAATAGAGAAAAATATAAGGATCTTACCCATGAAATTTCACAAACAAATTCCATCAATTTTTAAAGATAAAAATCTTTGAAGTTTAACCTAGAAATCTTAACTTATGAAAAGACACGACCCTCTCTTGGGCGCCATTTCCCATCCGACAACTTTTCGAATATTTTAACACAACAGCCTATATTAGTTGGCATCGCATTATAGGTGGCCATGGTACCCTGTAAATGCAGATCTTGTCTACCTATCCTGTCTACCTACAACCCAAATCCTACAATATATCCCTCTACTTCCCCTTGTATCCTGTTAGTTCGAAGGATTGATGCAAAGAACGTGGGAGTATTCTCTGAAGCATTGCAGAGGAGGAAGGAGCTGATCTTCTTCCACCTGTACCCTTCCTGCCACTTCACAGAGGTAGGTGTTCTCAACTTTTAACTAAACTAATAGCTAATCTAAGATGATTAGTCTAGGCAGTTAGTCTTAGGCTCATTTCCATGCGATATTTAGTGTTTACACAGCATGTGTTAGCCTTATATCTAGGATAATTAGCATGTATTAGCCTCATACCTAAGATAATTAGCATGTATTAGCTTCAATATAGGATAATTGGCATGTATTAGTTTCATACCCATGCGATATATCCTGTGTAACGCAAGTTTTATCGTATTTTTACGTAACATTTTAGTTAAGCTATTAACTAATCTGTTAGCATACCTCATTAACCTTTTAGTTGATCTACTAACCAATTAACACTCATTAACCTGTTAGTTGATCTACTAATCAATTAACATACCTAATTAACCTGTTAGTCTACCTAATCTATACACCAGATTAGATATAGATAGAGTTCTGCCTATCTAGAAACCCTGTCTCCATTTAGTTCCTGTAAAATGTAAACTAGTATGATACGCCATGTTAAAAATTTGATATTTGAGAAACTAAAGTATGAAACGAGTGCATGAATACAGATCTGCAATCCTCAAAATATCTCTATCTGTCCATGGCATCAATTTTTCATAAATCAGCCTAAATTGAAGGGCGTCCTTGACACGGACGCCATTCACTAAACAGCGACTGTACAACAGCTGCTTATTCCAAATAGAAAATGGGCAAAACTACCCCTCTATGAAGGGCACCCCGCCTAGGGCGCCTATTAAAAATTCATGGCAGCCCCTAGGGCGCCTTCTTCTGATAAATGGCAGCCCTATGGACGGCTTCTATTAACCTACAGTTAATCGATCAGTTAACTTAACCCCTAGCTACTTAGCTTAACCAGCTCTTAATAACCTTTGTCATTAGTTAAACCTAGATTAGTTTAATCTCTATTTAACCAATAAATCGTCTAGTTAAACCCATATTGTCATTAGTTAAACCATTGGTTAAACCAGTTAATCGCGTAGTTAACCCTCAGCCATAGTTAACCTGGACTTAGGGTTGATAGGCGCCTGACCCTTGGGCGCCTATCAGTAAAACATGGCAGCCCCCAGGGCGCCATTTTCTAAGAGATGCAGCCCCCAGGGCACCATTTTCTAAGTGATGGCAGCCCCATGGGCGCGTACTAAGCCTGACCCTGTAAACCTATTAAAACGTGGCAGCCCCCTGGGCGCCAATTTCAAGAACATGGTAGCCCCCTGGGTGCCAATTTCAAGAACATGGCAGCCCCCTGGGTGCCAATTTCAATAAGATGGCAGCCCCTTGGGTGCCAATTTCAAGAAGATAGCAGTGACCTGGGCACCTATTAAACAGACCCTAAGTTTTTGTTTTTCTGAGACCTCAAACCCCTGAATGACGCGCCCTGGTTTCAGGACGCCATTCACTGATAAATGGCAGCCTGAGAGGCGCCATTTAACCCTTGACAGTGTTCTCTAAACCCTGTATATAGTACCCAGGAAGGGCACCCCGTTGTGAGGGTGCCATTTTTGAACTTGTCAGGTAGCCTACAAGGTACTGATCTCACCCAATTTTTCCGTGTATCAAACATTGCTGGTTTTACTCCTTGTTCGTGCCTACGTATCAATATGCCCTTGGATTCAATTCCATAAATCCGCATTATATATTCTACTGGTCGAACCTTGAAATTCCATATTAGATATAAATGAGAGTGGATGTCGAAAAACATGACCAATGCTGCGCATATAGGGCTCGGTCTGGTCCTGGGAGGAGCACCCGAAGGTACTTGTGCCCATGGGAGTTTATTGACCATGGTGTTTGGCATTGCACCGGAGTACTTGCTTGCTAGACTTTAGGCATTCCACTCATTCATGTGATATTACTTGATTGATTGACTTGAGGCCCACAGAAGGGTAATAGTATTTGCATGAATGAAATTGATAAATAGCCAATTCCAGTTATACATGCTTGAAATTTCATTGCTTACTATTGCTTGCTTGACATGAGTTCCTTATTGTTATTTCAGTTGTTACTTTCCAGTTATTACTTGCCTGATATCACTTGAAACTGCTACTTGAAAAAGTGAAAATCTATATACTCTCACTTGTTATTTCTATACTGCTCTTGTCGAATTTATAATCCTTGTTATCTACCTGTCTACATGCATATATTTACCTAAATTAAATGAACTTGTAATTCACTTAAAGCCAGTTAGAACTTGAGATGTAAATCCTACTGAGTGATTCGCTCATCTAGTGGTTTTCTAACATTTCAGGTGATTTGGATGACAACCAACACTCGGAAGGGAATACGACTGAGTGATGAGTGTTAGCACTGAGTTATCATATTGTCATGTTAATTGTGTTATTGTAATCTCGCTTATGTAAGTTGTATCTAGTTATGTCAGATGTCTGTTGTATTAGTTCACTATGTCAGTTGTAGTAGTCCAATTGATTAGAACTGTAATAAGGGCTTGAAGCCTAGTAGTCGGACCTAGGAAATGTATGTAATTGTCATTTGGTTAGTTGAAATAATGATCAGCTCAAAATCTCAAATTTAATCTTAAAAGAATTGCGTAGTCTATTAATTGTCAAATGAAGAGTTCCATCAAATAGCTAGCTCGCTTTGGTTCTATATAGAGGACTGTCGCGCCACGGGTAATCTTCCGCGCTCGGGACGTGACAGGTCCGGCAACTCTCGCCTCAACAGCTGCATCTGTCGGAAGTGCTACTCTGCTCTGCCCTTCTTGGCCCTCACCTAACTCTCCCTATTGGGAACGAGTCGCTCTCATGGGCGCCATTACCTCCTGTTAACAGAAACAAAATAGCAGAATTAATAAAACACACGGAGCCCTTAGCCAGTCACCGATTGTACAGGACATTCATGGACCTTCTGGACCACTGCAATCATTTCAGGTTCTTATGTACCTCCACAACCCCGCTCTGATACCAATTGTAACGACCCGAGATCTGAGTACCCAAAAGGAACCTACGCGACTCGAATCTCGGCCCGCCACCCACGAGCCCGAAGACTCGGAAGGGTTAAATGATGGTGTGGGGATACAAGAGAAGCTGAAATAACTTTGGAGATAGCACAATATGCAATTAAATAATAAAGCAGGAAATTAAATAAATAACTAAACTGCTACAAGGTCCAGTGTATCTCATGTCTGAATTAAGTACAGTCAACAGAAAGAAAAGTACAAGTACACAGGGCATACCCCGGCTCTGGCAAACTGGCGACTAACCCTGGCTAGAGGAACCACCCTGAAACTCCGTCGCGTCTCTCGACGACCCCGCCTCACCTGAAAAGTAGGGGTGAGCCTCATTTCATTGGCCCAGTAGGGATCCCTCAGACCCCCACCACACAACGAGGAAAACAACAACAAGGCATGAACAACTGCGGAAGGTAACACTACCTAACAGGAGTACGGAAGAAGCAGCAAGCAGTAATAAATAAATGGAAAAGCTCCCTACAACTAACCATGCCAAGCCAACTGACCTCAAACCGGCGGGAAAACAAGTCTGTACCTGCTAGGAGACAGGAGCACCACCCACTAGAAGCAAAGCCGGATGCATCCCCTAACGTCTTACACCGTGCCTCCGTGCCTCCCTACAACGCCCCAGACGGAGACTGAGACACACAACAGTAACCAGTACCACAAACAAGGACAAGCTGGGGTCGCGCTCGTCAGTGCGGGTCTGACGTCCCCAGCCCAGTGTGCACACACAGACCATGCGCCCTAGGTCAAATCCTCTAGTTGGTTCTTCCCCCGAAGCCCGGACTCGGCTGCGCGTGGGGGCCCTACAGTAACCAGCCTAAAAACCGTCTCTCTCGGGTAAGCTGCTCCAACACTCCCGGGTGGGTCAGCACACGCATGCCGTAAGAAGGCAACGAGTAGTGGACGTGTCACATGCGGTAACCACCGATCGCACACTGGCGAGGTGCGGAGACAGCCCTCCGTACCAAACCGACTCTCGGTGACCCAAGCCCAGAAAACACCCCGCAAAGACATACCCCTCACAAGGACGGCCCTTAGTGACCCACACGGGAAGCCCAAATTAAAAGACATCATGTGGATACCTCGTCCGTGAAACCGAAACCCGTACAGACACCTCGGGGGTAGGAAACGCGAAGAATAGCACCCCGGGGGCTGAAAGGGCTAGGCAGCCAGACTCTCAGCCGCCCTGAGGCCTGGGCGGCCACCCAGAGGCCTAGGCAGACATCGGGCTGGCCGCCCAGTCCCGGGCCTATCTGGGTGAGGGCGGCCAGAGTGCTGGCCATCCAACACCCCTAGGCGTCCAGAATTTTAGCCGCCCAGTGACCTGGGCGGCCAGGGTCTTGGCCGCCCAAACCAGGGCACAGGCGACCACTAATGTGGCTGCCACCTGCAACTTCCGGGAGACGGACCGAGCTCCGCCGTGAGCTCCATTCCACGCCTCATTCGCCTCTAAACGAAGGGGAAAATAAGGGGAACTCGTCCCCGAACATCCTACTACTGAAAAACTCAATCCAAACCACAATTGGGCCTCGAATCGGCCAAAAACTGTCGCTCACCCTAAACATGCGATTTTAACCTTGGCGTAAAATAAACCCACTCTCGGCCTCGCCCCGGCCTACAAAACGCGGGGAAGGGAAGCACAAGGGCTAAGGATCCGTCCCCCTACCTCAAGGAAGCTCAAAATCTGTCGGATCACCGCCGATCTTCAAATCTCGGCCAAACACGATCTCCACCCACGTGCCACAAAGAGGACACCGCCGCGATCCTCTCGCCGCCACCGTCGTCACCGCGCCGCCGTCGTGGTCTGTCATCCGTCACCGAAGGAGGAGGAGGCGCCGCGAGCTCGAACGGGGAGAGGGGGGTTGCAACGGTCGGGGAGCGGGGGCACAGTCACGGGAAGAAGAAAAAAAAGAAGAAGAAGAAAGAAGGAAAAAGGAAAAGGAAAAAGGGGCTATTTATAGAAAATCCAAAAATTACAAAAAAATATGAAAAATTGGAAAAAAAATCATTTCCTCAATCCTCGGAGCACGCTCAACACACTGGTACAGTCCCGGAGTAGGAGAACGCAACGGTTTGCCCGCTATGGCGTTCCGCAGGTTCGTCAGGGGAAAAACATGTGTGAATCACAAAACACGCTCCGGGACCCCCGAAAGTGATCTGAAACTCACGGATCCTGATCCAAAAAATATCCGAAAAACTTAAGACATTACAGCGTATTCATGATGTGGCGGGCACCTGCATCTCATGCTGAGATTTTGACATCTTTTAATATAATCCAAAGCAGTTTCATCATTCTTCTGCTTAGAGGCATAGAGCTCGGCCACGGTCACTTCTCTTTTGGCGACGTGGAACCGATCCCAATATTACGGCGGCATGTCTGTCCAGTCATTGATTGCTCCAGCTGGAAAGTTTGAATACCATTCGAAAGTGAGTCCTGTCAGTGAGGACCCGACAAATTTTAGCAGGTAGGACTCATCGATCGCCAGGTCGCCCATTACGTTGATGTAGTAGGCTATATGTTCCTTTGGTGAACCGTGTTCACTGAATTTATCAAACTTTGGTGGTGTGCTGACGTCGGGAGGTAGTCTTTTGACAGCATGGTGGGTCAGATATGGCACCTTGTATACATCGAACGGGGCATAATCATCACAACCTCGGTCTGCAAGCTTCTTTTTGATCATTTGCTCTATCATTATTTTATTCATTATTGCCGGGTCAATCGGACTTGGACATAATTGAGCTTGTTGCATCGGCGGCGACATCGGCACCGTTGGTTGAGGTATAGTAGCAGTTCCTTGATGCTGAGGAGCAGGCTGTGGTGTCAGGGTCATGCTCTTTTTGTTAGTATCCTTGCAGCATCATCATCATGGTAGCCGGATTGGGCATGGAGGAGTTGGAAGCATGACCTTGCCCTTTCGATGGAATATTTGAAGCAGGCGTTGGTCTCTCGCCATCATCTTCAGCGGTGATCACATTTATAGTCACTGTGGTCAGATATGTGTTGGGTTCTTCGGCGCGGGCTTTCGCTGTACCAGCCGTAGCCACTAGCCTTATGATAGTAGGACTCGACCCTTTGGCGAGCCTAGCGGCCTCATCATAATTTGGGGGCAAAACCTCATAGCAGCCGGTCACTCTAGCCGTGTTGCAGGTGAAGACTTGGATGCTTCCGTTCATCTTTATTCTTCTAGTGAGTTGTCTCTGGACGGTAGCTAGCCTCTCGAAGACCAAAATTCTTGCCCCCAACTTTTGCAGAGGTGAAGAGATGTTGCAGCGGCATTGACGGGCTGTTGGCCCAGCTCTTGGTAGAGTGTGAAATTTATGGCCTTCTTGGATGTCTTCCATGGCTTATGACAGCCTCTACCGGCCTAAGGGGATGGTCCCTAGGCCCTACAAACACCTTTTGATAGCGTCATTTTCCTCTTCTTGCCCTCGCAAAGTTGGGAAGGCAGGTGATAGTGCTCTCATTTGCACTTGGAGCGTATGGAGAGAGTGCCTTGAATAGGCCTTCTTGCAGCAATGGTTGCAATGGTAGGACACCTCTCCTAGCTGGGCATGAGCAGCAGATGCCGGTGAGGGGTGAATTAGGGCCGTCCTCTTAGCCCATATATCTTTCTTTGGTCCTCTTTGGCGGACCCTCACAGATTCTCCCCGGATGACGGGGATAGCGCGGGTCCCCTTGGGCACCAAGATTTGCTTAAGCTTGGTTGGCTTCTGGGCCAACCCTCCCTTTAGCTTGGACTCAAAGCGGTCCATTTTGATTTGGGCCAATGCTTCAAAGGAATTGCGTGCCGGCACTGTTGCAACCATCCTGTCGGGCGTAATTCTGGCCTACTGGCCACTCAAGAATACTTAGACGCCTCCAATGAGCATGGACTTGCCCGAAGCAGACAGCCGACTTCGCGGTGTGCCGGCATTCTTCTTGGCCGCCCTCCTGGCAGCCAATGTGCGCCTCTTGCTATTCGAGACACAGTAGTCAGCTTGGTGGATGAAGCAACCCACTGCTCAAATTTTCTCAGATGTCACCATTGCAGTGGCGACGGGCTTCATTCCCTGGCCATCCAGGAGTTCCACGAATGCGGCCCCCAAGAAGTTGGGGAACCGACGACAGGTGGGAAACCGTCGAACTGGATCGGCACCGCCAAGTAGCCATGGGCGGAATGGCTAGTGGCAACAAGGGGTCCGAAGAACACGGCCATCATAGTTGTCGGAATGCGATCTGCAAGATCAAATTAGACAGTTAGAATTTTAAGAAGTGGCCATTGGGCCCCTAATCCTTGCAAGGAGATGAAGGGTGGTTCTTGTCCCACCGGGCGTGCCAGACTTGTGGATGCACTTTTGGGATCTCTTTTGTTTATTCATTTGTTCATTTTTTTATTCATTTATTTGGTTTATTTGGTGCGTGGGCGTGCTAGTCATAAAGTGACGATTTATTCGAGCTTCAAAGAAGCCACTAGTGCGCGCCGTCTAACTGATCAGACGATAGTGGATATCGTGTCGGGATAAAAACCCTCCGCGCCACAAAGGTCACTGTAGCACCCCGGATATAATTATAAGGAATGAAATTTGCTAAATGAATTAAACACATAGTAGGTTCTCCAATTAATAAGACAAGGGCCCAAATCAAACATAATAAAATAAAGCCCAACACCTATATATGAGTTGAGCATTAAAAAGCCCAACTGATATATATCTATCTATATATAAATGGGACTTAATAAACAGAAGCCCATAACCCTTCCTATGACTATGGGAGTATAGGGTATAATACACATATATGTATCTAATGGGGTTTTTTTTCAAAAGCCCAAAAACCTCACCACGTTCGAACTCTGCATGAGAACTTTAGGGTTTTGGTTCTTTGGGAAAGCGGCTACAGATTTAGATAGGAAGAGATCAGCATGGGAAATTCCAAACCCATTGGGATTCTTTACGTAGGAATTTAATTCCCAATAGGAAGCTTAAATCCCAAATCCTATCAATATGAACCCCCCAAACAAGCAGAGCATCAAATTGCTGCTGCATTTGAAGGAGTCATCTTTCTTGGTTTCTTCTTGCCGCCGTAGTTGCCATGGTCTTTTCTCCTATGCTTCCACGGTCGATGCTGCACAATGGAGCAAGCCTCATCTTCCTCATTGCTTCATCTTCATCCTCCTGCTATCATACGTGAAGAAGTGAAGCATGTTGTTTCTTCTTCTTCCGTCTTTGTTACGATTGCTGCCAAGCTACTGCTGCTGCAATTGCATATCTCTTTTCTTCTCTGTCTGTAGTTACGTCAAACCAAAAGAGGTAGGTTTTCTCAAGTTCTAAAGCCCAAGAAGATAGTAAATAGAATAGTACATGCATATGCGATCATATCAACATGCTTACATCTTGTATTTGTGTTCATGATCTTGAGTTTTTCGTAGTTTATAGGTTTTCTGGGGCGGACACCAGAGCGAGCGAGAAGCATGAACCGGCGAACCATCAGTACCGTACGCGCACCACCACCTGAGCGACATCTGCTTCCCTTTGGCTTGGAGACAGTCTGGCGTCTCCGTCTTGAGTCCTAGTATTTTTTAGTATTTTATTTGTGTGTAATGTGTGCTTATTTGGTTTTATTTGGATTGTAATAAGGATAGAAGAATGGGTTTATTTGTAAAGAGGGGCCACCCGGGCAGCGCGGGCCCCCCCACCTCCTTCCCCATTGGGCCACCTAACTTCAGGGACCCATAGGGGCTGACCCATAGTCCACCTTGGACTTGGACCATTGGACCAAGGGAGAAAATTCAATTTTCACCACTTAAAAAAAGGGGGCGCCCCTCTCTCTTGTTCTTATTAGGCCATATATTTTATACACTTTGACCACATGGGAAAAATGGGATTTGGACTTCGTAAAATACCCCTCCCAAACCCTAGATCTGAGGGTAAGGGGGTCATTTGCCTAGGGTTGCCAATCCATATAAAACCATTGTAATTTTTATTTTCCTTAGAATTAATGAAAAGATTATTGGAATTTTCTCCAAGGAGCAAGGGCCACCCCCTCTCTCTCTCCTCCCCCTCTCCCCAGCAGCTGTGAAGGTTGTATTATGAGGTGTGACGCCTCTTGTATCAGTTCATGAAGATCGCCACTGCCGCCGCCGCCACCATCGAGTCGTCGTTGCACCGCCACCGCCTTCGCCGGAGTTCTGTCCAACTCAGGACAGCAAGCCACCTCCGGATTTTTGGCTCTCAACTCCGTGATCTTTTGGCTATGAAATTTTCAAGGTGCGTTCCCAAGGTCAATCCCACGTCCCAGAAATATTTGTGGATTTTCTTCACTTCGTTTTCCTATTTTCCCATTTAGTCTCCCACAACCTTCCAGATCTGCCACTGTTCTATCTTGTGTCACAACAACTGTGTTCTTCCATAGTTCGACCCTCTTTCCCATATCTGAATGATTTGACATTTTAATTGGGGATTTTGTGCACCTAAGCCCCCCTCCACGAATTTTTTTGAGAATTTTAGATCTCGTTTACATTTTCTAAAAATCACTGTCTTTTCCAAAATCTGTTTTGTCCTGTGCAGTCTAGATCCGACCCACCTGTGTTATAAAATCCATTTTCATTTCCAAACCTCCACCATAAATTACAAAATAAATATCCACGTCTTCCTTATTTCCCCCTCTCCAACTTTTATAAAGGGGCCACCTCCCAGATCTGAAGTTTAAGTCACGGTCAATGCCCATTCTCAGGCAGATCCAAATCTGTCCTGCCAGATCTAAGACTGAGATGAGTCCTCTTTGAAATTCCACCATGAAAATTAAGGCCCCAACAAAAATCCAGTAACCATAGAGGGTCGAAGTACTTCAAGTTAGCTTTCCAACGGCACCAGTTTCGCGATGTTCCGAGATCGGGGCTGGACACAACAATTTATGTCACCGGATCGCGCGTGTCTGAAACAGCAACTCAGATCCGTGGACAACAGCTTCAATACGTGCCGAACAGAGCCGTCTCGCCTTCCACGAGGCGAACCAGGGCATCTCTCTCCTAGAGATTGTCCCTTCAGGAGTCCCCAGCGCAACGGGACCCACCCCGCCCAATTCGGAGGACCGAGCAGTACGTGGGCCCCGCCATCCGTAGCACGCGCCGTCCGGACATCACCGAACCGTGACTTTTCGGCACCGACGGAGCGCCCCAAAACGCTGCCCGTCAACCCAAACTCGATACTCCTGGGCCCCACATATGACCTATTACCTCCCTGCGTGGAGTGGGTTTGAAATTTGTAACTTGCTGAAAATTGTTTAACTGGGGGTTCGATTTTGGCCGGGGTTGTCTTCCCCACGCCCAGAGCATGGAGGTAATGATCTCACCTTCTCGGCATTACATTTGCTTATTTAGTATATGATTATATGTCGCTACTTGAGAGCGTTAATTAGAATTCTAGCACGTGAGTTCATATTCACCGCTGTGAGCGAGAGAGCGAACCCGTCCCGTGGCTCGATCCGAGCACGGAAGTGAGTTGACCACCCTTCACTCTGTCGATTTCTCAACCGTGTGGATCCACGCTTTCCCTCGTTTGGGATGATGAGTGAGCTCACATTTTTGTTTACGACGTATATCCCATAGGAACTCTTAGTATCGAGCTGAGGTAGCTCAATTTGTCACGTGTCGCTGGTCGCGTCGTCACGTAGAGTCCAAGGTTCGCATCATTTGGCATCGGGTCCCTCATTCGTCCTGCATCAGTTTGGTATCAGAGCGAGTTAGAGTCTTGGGTGTTGTCCTAGGTGTGCACTTCAACCCAATAACTCGGTATATCAAAAGGTGTCGTCCGAACGATAGGTTACGCCTATCGGGCGGGCCGCACACTTGCGAGAGAGAATCTCGGATCCCGTGACTCCGCCACGTACCGGATATTGGTTAAGTCTAGGTTCATCATCTTTGCTTTAGTCCATGTATCCCAGTAAGTGTGTCATTTGCATGCCCACCCGTAGAGGCACCCAATACTCACCACCACCACCTATGGCGGATCCCCGAGCCCGTAGTTCCGATGAGCCTTCAGTGGTCGAGATGTTCCGATCTCTCATGGATCGACTCGATACGCGTATGGATGGGCTTTGTACGAGTCTAGATGGCATTGGTACGCGTCTAGAAGAAAGGATGAAAGCCATAGAGGATCAGGCCGAAGCATCGGACCAGTCTATCCAGGGTCTAGTCGGGAGAGTTGCTGTCTTAGAGAGAGCCCCGGTTGAGGCGGCGCAACCCACGCCAACCAATGGCCAACAAGAGTCGGTTCAGCAACCTGCTGCTCCAAGGGCTCAAGGGGTAGATGATAGGAGGCAACAAGTGCCCAAGGTGGTTGACTATGCATCTGATAATGTACAAGGGGGTCTTGAGTGGTGATAGGCAGATCTAGAGGAGAGGGGTGAATAGATCAGCCCCTTTTTACCCTTCTTTGCGGAAATAAAAAAAGATCTAACATAAATGATGATAAGATAGATATTTAGTTAATAGCTACGAAGCTGGACACACAAATGATATCCATGAACGGTCCTACCAAGCTTCTACCGCTAGAACATAAAGGAAAGCAAACCACAAGACACAATTTTTAAGGTTGTTCAGTCTTAATCTAGAGACCTACGTCCACCCCTCACACAACACGGTGAGGCTTCACTAGTGCAAAAGCACATCCGCTGATTCACTGCTTCTATCAGAGAGATACACTCTCACAACTCCGCTGCCACACAGCTTGAGGGATCACAACCCAAAACACTCCGATGCGAAACAGCTTGAGGGATGACAACCCAAAACACACAGACCGATTACCACATCGTATGTCTTCCTGCTCACAGGTAGGGAACGAATGATATGAAGTGTGTTTTGAAGAAAAGCAAACTGAAAATGAAACAACCAGACATAGTATCGTAATGAAGCACTATGAGAAAGAAGTCTCATATCTGGGAAAGAGCTTGAGGGCTCCTTGGCTCTCTTATTGTTCTTCTTGGTTATTCACCACAACCATTGTGAGCAGATGATGATCTAGCTTTCAGCTTTCAAAGATTCTGGATGGAGCTTTGCGAGACCTTCCTGCTTGCAAGGAGTCCTCTCATCGTAAGAAAGAGGATCATCTTCTTTTTGTTGCACTCACGCTAGCAGCATCACTAGGAAGAAGATAACTTCGTCAGCAAGCTTCTTGCTGTTCTTTTCTCTGCTTGCTTCCTTACTGTCGAACTGGAGCTCATGTCCAGATATATTGGTATCCTTTAGCGACAACAACATTGTCCACTTTTCTAGCTAAACCCAAAATGTCACATCCACATTATTTTATTTGCTTCCTATCGCATAGTTGACCCTTTTCTGGCAAGGCTGTAGATATGTGGGTAGGTGGGAGACAATATCGTCACAAGTACAATCCTTTCAGGGGATTTCTCTGCCAGATCACAGTCCTCTGATTAAGTAGCCTCTTTGACGACTTTTTCCAGTCTGGACGGATCCTCCAGGACAAGTTCCGGATCTTGAAAACGGCTTCTATCGATTTCAGACCCGTTCTTGTCGAATACGAATGTGTCGACACTTTCTAGACACTGTGTCAAGACATTCCATTAAATAGCTTGAAGACAGCTTCAAAATCGTTCTGGTTGAACACTGATGTGTCGACACTTTTCACACAGTGTGTCGAGACATCCATTGAAACCTTGAAGATCCGTGGCTGATGTGTCGAGACAACACAATGCTGTGCAAAATGTTGGCACTCGATCTCTCTCTAAAATTTCTAGTGAGAGAAGCTTTCGTCTGATACTTCCCGCCTTCGTTTTTAGCTTTCTTCCTAGTGAGCTCCCCTCCTTGCCGGCCATGGCGGGCATGGTGGGGGAGATCAAGATCCCTCTGGAGAGTAATGAAGCTAGTGCCACAGAAGCTGCAGTGGTTGTTCCTCGGAAGACTTTTGCTCATACACTCATGGAAGATTGCATTCGTCCGCGCCTTCCTCTCCAGATGAAACCTCCAGCGTTTACGGATCAGGGTGAACCCGCTGTATTTTTCTCGCAAGAAGATATACAGGTATCATGTACGCCCTTTCTGAACGTGATTATTGCCAAATGTTCCTATGGTCGCCCATCCATTCCGAAAATCAAGGCATGTCTCTCGCTACGACTTCATTTGAAATCTGAGTTTATCATTAGCAGATTGAATGCAAGACACATTTGTTGGGTTCGGTGCTATGTATTCAGAGGGGGGGTGAATGAATACCTTTTAAAAATATTCGCTCAAATAGAAATTCTAATGCTCAGAACAGCGGAATAACAGCACTAAGACTAACTAAGAAAAACTAGTTTAGTCATCTGTGAACCTGTAGGCAGAGTACTCCTAAGCAGACATCTAATGAGCGCAGCAATTAGACAATTCAAACAACACACAATACCAGTGTCAAACAGATAGCGTGCGAAGCTAATCAACTCTGTTGAACTGGAAGCAAACACATGAAGCGCCCCTATGCAAGCATCTAGCGGAAGCAATAAAACAGGAGAAGAAATCAAACCACTGCATAGAGGTTTTTAGGTGGTTCGGTCCAGCAGACCTACATCCACCCCACACTCAAACCAGAGTGTGGATTCCGTTGACTCACAGCTTGAACAGCTGGGCATCACAGCTTGCCATACAACCGCTGGGCAACACAGCTTGCCATCCGAGGAATCCTCCTCGTCCCGCTGAGTAACACAGCTTGCTGTCCAGTGGAATCCTCCACTGCAAACCGTTGGGCAATACAGCTTATCCATCCAGAGGCAGCACCTCTGCAAAACCCGCTGACTAACAGCTTGATAAAAAGGAGTTCAAAAGAAAATGAAAAATAGACACTACAGCACCGGAAAGCTGTAAAGAAATGAAGCATAAATGTGGCTCTCTACAAGAGCTGACTGGCCTGGATTTGATCCACGGTCCAGTTGAGACAATCTTCAGCTGATCTCTTCTTCTCAACTCTCGATCTCTCTTTCTCTTTCTTTTTCTTCTTCTTCTCTGCTCTTTGTCTCTCTTTCTTTTCTTCACTCTTTTCTTCTTCTCTTCTGCTGGATCGAAGTCTCTGCACTCTGCTCTTCTGCTATTGCTGCTTCTGCTTCGATCAACCTTCAACTGAGGACGAAGGCTTCAATATATAGCAGCAGCAGGTGGATAAGGGCGCGTGGCTTCCACAGTTCCCGCCCAAGTGAATTCGCCAGATCCGAGGCAATTCCATCCACGTGTCAGCATCTGCACACCTCGTCCTCCTGGGATCACGAGCCAGGTCATCAATCTCGGTAAGAATCCCTATCAGACAGAGGATCGGATAAGTCATCAGTTTAAGTGAAGAACTCTGTACAGACTATCTGAAGATAAAGCTGAAGCAGTGTATAGACTTTTTTCAATGTATAGACTTCATATAAGAAGCCAACAGCTGTACAGACTTAGGCAACGTTCAACTCACTGCGATGTACAGACTCTGAAGAACAGCAGCCAATGCATGGACTTGCTCAGCCTGAGGCACTGTATAGACTTCAGCTCAAAGCCAGTGTATGGACTTGATGAGACACTCACGAGTGTATAGACTTAGAGTGAGGCATGCAGTGTATAGACTTTACGAAATGCATGCTACAGTGCCGATGTGTAAACTTGGCCAATGATCAGACTTGAATGCTAGGCCAGTGTACAGACTTGCACATCATTCAACAGCCAATGTGAAGACTTCCCGATGTATAGACTTTCAAGATGAAAGGCTGTATAGACTTGAACAAAGAAGCAGCGAATGTATGGACTTCCAATGGAAACGACGGTAAAGCGATCAGTGTATAGACTTCAAGGGAAACGACGGTAAAATTATCTATGTATAGACTTGAAGGAAAACGTAGGTAAAACTTCCAATGTACAGACTTCAAAGATGAATAGTTGGATGTACATACTTGGGAGATCACTGATGGCTGTACAGACTTTGCTTCAATGTATAGACTTGGAAGTTCAACGAAGGATGCACAGTGCAATGTATGGACTTTGCATAAGACGCTGCATGAGACGCTGAAGTCTGTATAGACTTTGCTCAATGCATAAGACGCTAATTGAGACGGTCGATGTATATACTTGCGTTACTGCAGCAATGTATTGACTTTGCCTTAGACACTAAATGAGACGGACATTGTGCAGACTTAGCCAATGCAATGTATAGACTTAATGTGATGCACAAGGACACAGTCCAGTGTACAGACTTCATGAACAATAGAATGTGCAGACTTTGTGAACAATGCATGAACGAGACGCTGGACTCTGTACAGACTTGAGCGATGTATGGACTTAGCTTCGTGCAAGCTACAGTCCAATGTATGGACTTTGAAGTTCAACTGGTGAGTGTACAGACTTCACCAATGAAACGCTCACTGTACAGACTTGCTGGATGCAACGTGAGACGCTGTATAGACTTCGTCTTCCAGCGTATAGACTTGATGAATGCATATGCCAAGACCATTGTACAGACTTAACATATTTAAAGTGCATGCGATGCAGACTGTACAGACTTTGACATGTGAGACACAAAGAGAATGCACTGAAGTCTGTATAGACTTTAACAATGAATGCATGAGTCACAAGACCGACAGACTTAGCCTGTATAGACTTAGCATGAAGCACACATGCGATGTACAGACTTCAAGTCATGCAATGCAATGTACACACTTCAGCTAAGCAAGCTTCAGTGAATGTATGGACTTCATGAATGCATGCAACAGTGCCAATGTACAGACTTGGTGGAAGGCATGCAATGTATAGACTTCAGAACAAATCCAGTGTATAGACTTCCACCATGATGCATGCAATGCAATGCAGATACTGACTGTATAGACTTTGAAGAAATGAGGCGATGTGTGGACTTTGAGGTTCAATAGTGGATGTATAGACTTTGAGCTCCTGAAGCAATGTTCAGACTTCAATCCAAGAAATGCACTGGCGATGTATAGACTTTGGACCCTTGAAGGATGTATAGACTTCAATGCCTTCGTCAAATGCGATGTACAGACTTGCATGAGATGCTGAGGAAGACGGTGGATGTACAGACTTCTAAGTGTACAGACTTTCCACCGACCAATGTATGGACTTGCTCAGCCTGCTCGCTGTACATACTTGGGGCAATATGAAGACTTGACAGACAACTGACGATGTATAGACTTCAGGTGTGAAGACCAATGTATAGGCTCAATGCAAGCAGATGGATGTACAGGCATGGCGAATGCAATGTAAGGACTTGCAGACAGAACACATGCAGTCTCCAGATAATATACCAGTCACAGTCATATGCATTTTCCACAGAGTATATCAGTTATAAACATTCATATCAGTTATAAACATTCATGTTGCTATCATCAAAACACAATATCAAATGCACTCAGAACATCATTTCATCATCATTCATGTTGCTATCATATGCAGAATGCTCAGGGATCTCAAAGATAAAGGATGCACAGAAATGCACTCACTTTGTTGCTATCATCAAAACAAAATAGCATTGCTATCATCAAATCAACATAGCACATGCTTGTGCCTAAGGGGCACAACAACATTCTAATTCGGATGGGTTGTGAAGTGGATTTTCTTAGAGTTCTTCTACAAAAAAATCTTTATATCAAAGGCATTTTGTTCAGATTCTTTAGATGGACACATGACTTTGATTTCGAAGTAGATCCCCCTACTGCTCCAGTCTGGATTGGATTCCCCTCCCTTCCTGTCAATTTCTATCATGAGGAAATGCTTCGATAAATAGTAGGCAATATTGGTCCGGTGCTGCGAATTCATGATGCTACAACAGCTATGTCTAACACCTCTGAGGCCTTGGTCTGTGTTGAAATTAATTTTGAATTACAGCGGAAAACTCAAATTTGGATTGGAAAAGGTAATGGTGGCTTCTGGCAATCAATCAATTATCATAGAGTGCCGCACTTGTGTTCCCATTGTCATAAGATCGGGCATCAAGAAGGGGACTGCAAGAAGAAACAGAGAAAGAATGAAACTCGAAAGCAACAGATGGATCACACTGCTTACCGTGGAGGCTTGCTGAATCTACCAATAAATTTCAGACAGGTCTTTCGGCCTCGACAGGTGGATCCTCCGGCTGCTCGGGAAAATGTGGCAACGGGAAATAAATTTGAAATTCTTCATCAGGTCGTGGAGTCTCTTGAATTGTAGCAAATAAATTCTGGTGAAAATGTCACCGTTGGGGCATCCCAGGATCGGGTGCAGGCGATTGGGGAGACCTCGGCCCCAATTATATTACAGTCTACACTTATGGAGCCCCCCTCCTCTTCTAAGTCAGCTTTTGATGGATGTACAGATAAAGAACCTAATGGTTTCCAGGCACTGGATGTTTGTGAATTACTAGTCAGTGAGGGGGATCCAGTTTCCTCTCCTTTGAACAGTCTTGCTGGTGAAGTTGAAGTGGAAAATCAACAGAATCATGCTGAGCCTAAAGAGATAACAATTTAGATCATGAGGCTTTGGTTGTGGTCTGTGATGTAGAGGTTCCCAGCAATGTTGAGGAGACAGATTTATTCTCAGCTTGCATTTCAGTGGCTGACAAGGCGCGGTTAGATAATGAGATACTGCAAGTCAAACTGCTTGGAAAAGGAAGTGAGAATTTAAATAAGCCTCCTGATGGTGGGGTCATCACCAGATCTAAAGCCAGATCGATGGAGAACATTATTTGGAATCCCCAATGATACAATCTATTATTTTTTGGAATATACGGGGGGTTGGGAATTCTGTCTCCCGTAGATGCTTAAAACAAATTGTGCAGTCAAATAAGGCCAGCCTGGTGGCCATTTCAGAACCAATGATCTCTTTCAACAGAGCTCCCCAATTGGGAAGATATCTCAATCTCAGGGGCTGTGCTAGCAATAATTCAGAAGAATCCAAGATTTGGGTCTTCTGGCATGAAAGCAATAATTTGGAGGTAATAGTCTCCTCTCCCCAGCATATTACTTTGGGTCAAAAAATTGACAATTCTTTTTGTACATATTATACATTTGTATATGCCTCTTGCAATCCTCGAACAAGACATGATCTCTTCAATGACCTAGCTAATTTTGGTCCTTCGGTGTCGGTTCCATGGTTGGTGGGGATAGATTTTAGTTGTATAGCTAGTTTGTCTGAGAAGGTGGGTGGAGACCCCCCAGCCCTAGCATCAATGTTGGATTTTAATTCCTTCTCCTGCTCTGCTGGTTTGATTGATGCTGGATTTCAAGGACCATGTATGACTTGGACAAATAACAGATCTGGTGTTGCAAACATCCAGGCCAGGCTTGATCGAATTTTTGTAAATAGCAACTACCTTTCTATGGCTTCCCATCTTACTGTTAAGCATTTATCAAGAGGCCCTTCAGATCATGCTCCTTTACTGATCTTTCTGGACAGCTTGCCTAAATGGCCTGGTCATTTTGTCTTCCAGAAAATGTGGTGCACTCATGACTCTTTCAAACAATTGGTTTCTAATGTATGGAAGCAGGCCCGGACCAACCATCCTAATGCCCTCGACAGGCTTTTCTTTAAGTTGAAGGCTGTCAAGGAAGCCCTTAGAAAATGGAACAAAGAAGTTTTTGGGGATATTTCTTTGAATAAAAGCCAAGCTGAAGCTGAAGTTGAAATTAAACAGAACCTATATGATACAGATCCTTCCCCCATAAATAAAGAGGGTCTCTCTGCAGCAAATGCCAGGCTCCGTCAAGCTCTTTTTAGAGAGGAGCTTTTCTGGAATCAAAAGTCAAGGATAGATTGGATTGATAGTGGTGATAGAAACACTTCTTTTTACCATGCAATTACTCAGTGTAACAGAAGAAGGAATTTTATAACTAGACTTAAGGTTGGAAGCCCAGCTGAGTGGTGTAATGAGCAGGCAACCCTTCAGAATAATGCAGTAGCCTATTTCAAACAACTTTTCTCATTAGAGGAGCATATGATAGATCATTCTATGTTGAATTACATCCCTCGGGTTATAACTGAGGCTCAAAACCTGTCTCTTTGTGCTTTGCCAGATGCAACTGAGGTCTGAAATGCAGTCTGGTCTTTAAAAGGCTCTAGTTCCCCTGGCCCGGATGGTTTTAGTGGAGATTTCTTTACCTCTGCTTGAGACATTATGGGGGAAGATGTAACAGAAGTGGTATGTGCTTTCTTTAAAGGATACCCCCTTCCAAGGGGAATTTCGTCTTCCCTCATTACTTTAATTCCCAAGGTGCATGAACCTAAGTCTTTTAATGATTTTAGACCTATCAGCCTATGCAATTTCTCATACAAAATCATTACCTGGATTATTTCTGAAAGGCTAGCTCCACTGTTGCCAAGTATAATCTCTTTGGAGAAAGGAGCTTGTGTGGAAGGCAGATACATTCTGGACAATATAGCACTGGCTCGATAACTTATGATGGATTTAAATAGGAAAGTGAGAGGCCATAATGTGATTTTTAAACTAGATATGGCTAAAGCCTATGATAGGATGGAGTGGGACTTCATTATAGCAGTTTTGAAGAGAATGGGTTTTAACTCTAGATTTACTTCATATATTGGTATGATTCTTTATAACTGTTGGTTCTCGGTCAACTTTAATGGTATGGCAACTGGTTTCTTCCAGTCTAGCAGAGGCATAAGACAAGGAGATCCACTTGCCCCTTTCCTATTCATAATAGCATCAGAAGTCTTAAGTAGAGGCCTTTCTACTTTATTTCAATCAGGTCATCTGAAAGGCTATAAAGGGCCGAGGCACAGTAAACAGGTTACTCACTTACTATATGCAGATGACACCTTGGTTTTTCTAAATGCTAGTAGGCATAATATTGAGGCTTTTAAACATTTTATCAGCTATTATGAAAATAGTTCAGGGCAGAAAGTCAATGCTACAAAGAGTAGTTTTATTTTATCCTCAAAGGCTCCTGATTCTCTTAGACAATCTATCCGCTCTCTTACAAGCTATAAGTACCAGTCTGATGGCTTGAATTATCTGGGCATTCCTGTTAATAAAGGCAGATATATGTGTTCAGATTTTCAATTCCTAATAGACAAGATACAAACCAAGTTGGAAGGATGGCAGTCTAGTCTGTTGTCAGCAACAGGAAGGGCAGTGCTAATTGATTCTATTTTTCACAGTGTGCCAGTCTATCTTGCCTCAACATGTTTTATACCTAAGAGGGTAATACATATCATTGAAAGTCTGAGTGCTAATTTTTTTTGGCATGGTCAAAGCACAAATAGGAGACATTGGGTAGCTTGGCATGCTATCCAAAAGCCTCGGGTGGAGGGGGGACTGGGAATCAGGGATTTGATAGGAGTTCAAATTTCCCTGGCTGTTAAGATGCTGTGGAATATTTTACAAGGGTCATCTCTTTGGTCTGCTTATGCTAGGTGCAGATTCATCAAATTTCACTTTGCTAGTTGTTCTAAGCCCTTTCTTGCTGGTATGCCTGTGGCTGTTTTCAGGCAAGCTAGAGATATTATTCTACAGCATAGCAGATGGCTTATTGGTTGTGGGGATGGACCTGATTTTCTGAGGGACAACTGGATTGGGAATGGGCCTTTGAATATAGTAGTCTCAGACAGTGGTGCTAATGGGGGTGCAGGCCCCCCCTTGGCTTCTGTAAGAGAGGTCTTGTTGGACCCTCAACATGTTGTTGGGGATTTCAGTGGTCCTTCTCAACTCCCTAACATTCAGTTGACCAATGAAACTGATATATGTGTATGGACTCGAACTCTAAAGGGTAATTTTTCTGTCAACTCAGTATACAATATGATTCGGTCTAAGGGCCTGAGGAGGCCAGCCTGGGCCAAGTTATGGCATTCTGCCATACCCCCGAGGGCTACTTTATTTGCTTGGAAGATTCTACATCGAGCTGTCCCGGTTGATAGCAGGGTTATGGACTGTGTGATCCATATGGCTTCCAGGTGCAATTGCTGCTCTCACCCAAGCCAGGAAGATCTTAATCATGTTTTTTATCACTGGAGAGATGGCTACTGAATTATAGAGATTGGTGTATCCTCTGATCAATAACAGAGCCTGGTTTAGCGATCAAATTACAGCTCGATTATGGAATCTCATTTCTGTTACAAATATGCAGTCAGCCTTTAGCTTCATTGGGATCCTCGCTATTATTCTGATGCTATGGGAAATATGGAAGTTCATATGTGCAGCTACATTTGAAGGTGTGCCTATCAACTGTGCAGTTATCAAAAGGAAAATTCTATATTCTATTACCATGGCTCTAGACAGATTAATCTTCCATAGACCTCTGTCACCTATCCAATCCAGATGTCTTGCTGGTCTAGATTTATTCCCCCGGATCGTAGTCAAAAAGCCAATTATTGTCTCATGTAAATTAGCTGTGCAAGGCTATACTTTACATTTTGATGGAGCCTCGAAAGGTAATCCTGGTAGAAGTGGGGGAGGAGGTTGTATAAGAGATGCAGTAGGAAGATTGTTGGCAGCTTTTGCTTTCACTTATGGCATTGGGTACAGCCTTGTGGCTGAGACAAGAGCACTACATGATGGCCTTGCTGTTGCAAAGCAGTGTGGCATTAGATTAGCAGCCATTTTTTCGGATTGTGATGTTCTTGTGGAGGCAGGAAGGAAGGAAACTACCCCAAGTTGGATGACATTCCCATGGTGGAAGTGGATTATGATGCTACTTCAGGAGAATAGCTGCCCGGTCCAGCACATATACAGGGAGGGGAACCAAGTGGCTGATTCCTTGGCATCCTATGCATGTAATGCATCTTCTAACTCAGTATTTATTCGAGATAGAGATCTTCCATGGCCGGCCAGGGGTGCTTTCAGGATAGATAAGGCAGGACTGCCAGCTTTTTGTTTCTAGTTTCTCCTGATTATATTTTGTTTTTTTACTCTTTTGTTGTTGGGTTCATAGGGGCCTGTGCTATGGCTCCTCTTTTCTTCAAGGGTATGCCGCAAGGATTTTGTAATCTTTTCAGCAAAAGTAATAAAATCAAGGGCCCTGGTGCTGCCTGGGGGAGTGAGAACACAATCCCTTTCTGAGGAAGGGTGCACTCGATCACCTCCAGCTCCAGATTGGCTAGTTTTTTGCTTAAAAAAAACACAATGCTGTGCCGAGACATAAGTGCTTGGTTCCGGGATGACACCATGACTCTGTTGAGACATCGTCAAACGGTGTCGAGACATGTGCGTCATGTGCAGAGTTGCCACACGAAGGTGTCGACACTTTTCACTCAGTGTGTCGAGACATCAATTAATTCATAGGCCAGACAGACAACGGCTTCAGCTTGATTTCTTCTGGAGGTGTCGAGACATTGGTTAGATGTGTCGACACATTCTTTTCTACTGGAGCTCAACCATTCTAATATCAGCATGATATCTTCTAGATGTGTCGAGACATCATTAGATGGTGTCGAGACATCACTTAGAGAAATTCTCCTGCACTTGTTTAGACCATTCATTAAACCAAAACATGTTAGATATTCCTCAAATATCTACTAATGATTTATGATTTGTTATCATCAAAACTAGGGGACACAACATTCTCCCCCCTTTTGATGATGACAACCATGAATCATTATAACCAAGCATTCATATAGCATTACACATTTTGGTTGAGGAACCATCAAACAAGTGAAATTTATCCATTCAACACAACAATTGAACGTTAGCATTTTTCAACAAAAAGCTTGTTTCATTGATCAACCAAGGTTTCATACAGATCAAGCAAGACATGTATTCAAGCATTTACATTGCACTGACTAAATGCAAAAGCTAAACTCTAGATGAAAAAGGCTAACTACATGCTAGATGCTAGATGATGCTTGTCTTCTCAGAAGGTCTTCAGTACTTCTCCCCCTTTGTCATCAGCAAGGAGGCGGTTACTGTGGTGGAGGCATGGTGCTAGAGCTGGCTAGGTGAAGGATCTGTGCCTCTTGGACGTCCTATTGCAGGTGAGAGATTGCTGTTGCTAGAGAATCAACCCTCTGAGTTAGCTCCTCATCCCTTTGTCTGACAAACTTGTGTAAAGTCTTGACAGTTTCATTGATGTCCTTGAGCCAGCCATGGATCATTTCACAAATGTATTCTATCTCAGCCCTCTATTGGGAGCCTTATGGTGGAAAACGAGAAGAGGTGGCTTCTGTTTGAGGAGGATGGCACCATTCATCACCTGCGTCCCGCAGGGCTGGTTGGAGTTGAGCTTTATGCAGACAATGTTGTGCCTCTTAGGCACAAGCATGTGCTATGTTGCTTTGATGATATCAATGCTATTTGATTTTGATGATAGCAAGACAGTGAGTGCATTTGAGTGCATTTGATATTATATTTTGATGATAGCAATGTTATTATGTTTTGATGATTGCAATAAACAAAGTACATTTCTGTGCATTCTTATTCTTGAGCATTCTGCATATGATAGCAACATGAATGATGATGTTTAGCATTGATGGCAGTTGTTCTTTATATATATGCATTGCATTCTGTCAGATATCATGTCTCTGCATGTATCTACAGTCTGAACAGTAGTGGGTCGACCCACCCTTGCTGATGCATCGACCCATCAGAACATTGATTGTTTGGGTAGCAAAGTCTATACACTGCAGGGTAAAGCCCAATGTCTAGGCATTGCTGCATCGCTTGCATTTCAGAGTCTATACATTGGTTTTGTCATGCATATAGACTTCCAAGTCTATACATTCCTGCATTAGTGTGCTTCACGCTTTGTTCATGGCTGAGAGTCTATACACTAGGCTTGAAGTGTATACATTGAGCATCTCAATGAGCATCTCATGTAAGTCCATACATTCATAGTGCATAGGCTAGACAGCATTGGCCAAGTCTATACATTGGCTGTCGGTTGCAAAGTCTACACATCAGACTACATTATGCATGTTTGAGTTGAAGTCTATACAGAGTCTGCATCCTTTAAAGTATGTACATCCGATTGCCTTTGCTTTGGTCAAGTCTGTACAGCCAGGGAGACTGTTAAGTCTATACATTCCTTCACGGTAGCTGGCACGAGGTGAAGTCTGTACAATGGTCTTAACTTTCCAAGTCTGTACATTGGCCTCCATGCCTCAAGTATCTACATCGGATTGTTTGGCCAAGTCTGTACAGCCAACGCCTTCATTGATTCCAAGTCTGGACACTGGGCTTCAGGCATTCCAAGTATGCACATTGATTCAGGTTCTCCAAGTCTATACAATGAAGTCTGAACATTGCATTTGCATTCACAATGTCTTCACACCTGAAGTCTATACATTGTGTCGTTCACATCTGCAAGTCTAGACATTGGAAAGTCTATACAGACTTCAGCGTCTCATTCATGCTTTGATTAATGAAGTCTGTACATTAGTCTTCACATTCTAAGTCTCTACAGCCTACCTTCACGTTCAAAGTCTATACATCGTTCCTCAAAGGCTAAGTGTGTACATCCTTCCAAGCTTCAAGTCTACACATTGGGTTGTCAGGCTTCAACTCTATACATTCAATTATTAGGCCCAAGTCTATACACTCGTTGTTAGAGGCCTGAACTTAACTGAAGTCTATACACTGGACTTCACTTTACCAAGTCTATACACTGGACCTTGTTTTACCAAGTCTGTACACTCGCTGCACTGTTCAAGTCCATACATTGGCAGCTCTGCTTAAGTATATACATTCGTCTGAACTAAGTTCATTTTCCTCTGTCTGTCTGCAGATGATTCAGGCCATCAAGACTTGGCACGTGATCCAAGAGGCTGAAATGCTGACACGTGGACACAGCAGTTCAAACAATCAAGAAAGAAGCTCCTGGATTATTCTGGTGCGTCAACGCATTGATCAAGTAGCGTGGACGCAGCAGTTCAAGTATCCCTTATTGCAGCCTCTGGAGTACATTGGCAGCATCGACGCTGCAGCTCCATGCGTCAACGCAGCATGCTGAGAGCGTCAACGCAGCACATCTATCTGCTGAAGACCTGATCACTGTATCACCTATGCGTCAACGCAGCAGTGGAGAAGCGTCGACGCAGCAGTTAAAAAGGCTAGGCTGTTTGTTCACTGGAACGTATCAATGCGTCAACGCAGCAAACTGATGGAGTCAACGCAGCAGACTTGAGTTTCATAGGTTGAAGATCTCTGAAGGCTACGTCAACTCTTTGGAGCAAGTGGGTTGACGCCATCTAACACCAGTTGCTGAGCGTACTGATGAATGGGCACGTGACCTGAAGCTGGCACCTGACACGTGATCCGAGGTGGTGCTGAGCATGTAATTTGAGGAGGAATCTTCTTGACGGAAGGCGTGGGAAGCACACGCCCTACCTTCCTACTGCTGCTGGTATATATTGGAGCCTTCGTCTTCAGATGGAGGGTGATCGTGATCGAAGCCCGGGAGCATAAGAAGAGAAGAAAAAGCAGAGAGCAGAAGCTGAGAGAAGAAAAAGGGAAAAAGAAGAGAGAGCTCCCACGATCCAGCAGAAGAGAAGAAAGAGAGAAAGTGAAGAGAAAGAGAAAGAGAGAGAGTGAAGAAAGAGAGTGAGATCGAGGGAGATCTGTTCTTGATGGACCGTGGATCAAATCCAGGCCATCCAGCTCTTTAAGAGCCACATTGTGCTTCATTGCTTACAGCCTTCCGATTGCTGTCTTGTTCTATTTTCTGCTTTCTATTTTACATTTTTGTTCAAGCTGTTAGTCAGCGGATTGCAGAGGTGCTGCCTCTGGACGGCTAAGCTGTATTGTCCAGCGGTTTGCAGTGGAGGATTCCACTGGACAGCAAGCTGTGTTGCTCAGCGGGGCGAGGAGGATTCCTCGGACGGCAAGCTGTGTTGCCCAGCGGTTGTATGGCAAGTTGTGATGCCCAGCTGTTCAAGCTGTGAGTCAGCAGGAAGCCACACTTGGGTTGAGTGTGGGGTGGATGTAGGTCTGCTGGACCAAACCACCTAAAAACCCCTTGTGCATTGTGGTTTGTTTTTGTTCTATTGTGCTTCCGCTAGATGAATGCATAGGGGCGCTCCATGTGTTTGGCTTCTGGTTGAGCAGAAGAGTTAATTAGTCTTCTTAGAGTGTTTTAATTTGTCAAGAGAGCGAAATTCTAGTTGAGCTATATTTTGTCTAAATCTGTCTTGTTAGCACTCTAGTGATCTTAATGTGTGTTTGTTTAGTTCCGCATCTGCCCATTAGCATTTAAGCTTGTCTAGTTTGTGAACTAGTAATTCTAGTGAGCATCATATTTTAATTGGGCGAAAGATTTCTAAAGGGCTATATTCATTCACCCCCCCTCTGAATACTGCACCGAATCTAACAATTGGTATCAGAGTGGGTCTCTGATCTATCAGATCTAACAATCTGCAGAGGATCCTGCTAGTGTTTGGTGCATTTCAAAGTGTGCTTTCTGTGTTCGTTGTTTTGATTCTCCGACTTAGTGCTTTGTCTTGGTTATTTGGTTTAGGTGCTTCAGTTTTTCTGTGTCTTCAGATTATTTGTAATGGAACCAATCGTGTTGAAGGCTGGCTCCAGCAAAGCAAATAGATCCAGCCACAGTGGATCATCAAGCGAGAAAATCAACCTGTGGCGGTCTGAAATTGATGGAGACCACATTGGAATGGTGATCAGTGATTTCAGGAAACTTCTAAGAAAAAGAGAAGAAAATCTTGATGGTGGCAAAAAGCAAACAAGGTATAATTCTAATCCTGCCAAGATTGCTGACACTAATGTTTGCTACAAATGCAGGAAGGCTGGCCACACGAAGGATGATTGTCCAGAACTATCGAAACTCAAAGGGAACACTTCGGACATTGATGAAGAAGGAGAAAAGTCCATATGCTTAATGGCCAACCGGGGAAGTGATGATGAGGAAACCTCATCTCAGGTAAGCTCCGAATCAGATGGATAAACTTTTGATGAATTGATAGTAATATATGAAGATATGTTCAAAGTATCCAAGAAATTAAAATCTGAAAATAGAAGGTTGAAAAAGAGATGTGAACATATTAACTCTAATGTTTCCTGTGAAAACTATCAAAGACTAAAAACATCTCATGATATGTGCTTAGCTGATCTGAATGTGAGTAAGGAACAAATCTCTTTATTGGAAAATAAAAATGATGAACTTACTGCCAAGATTTCTGAACTAGAAGATAAGCTGAATTCATTAGGAAATGATCAAATCTTAACTAATGAACTAGTTCAGAATGAACAAATAAGAAAAGAAAATGAAGAATTAAGGCTGCTAAATTCTGGCATGTCTGAGAGACTCTTAATGCTTGAAAAAGGGAAGAATTCAGTTGAAAATGAATGTGAGAGAGTGACTGCATTAATAGAAGAGATTGATCACTACAAAGCCAGTAATGTCTTACTTAATGAAAAGATCACAGATTCTGAAATTCTCATTTCCTCTCTCAAAAATGAAATCACTGAATTGAACAATTCTCTGTCTGAGTCATTTAAAAACAAAGAAAATTCAAAGGCTGCTTCTAAGAAGAAAGTCTCTGATGGAGGCAGTAAACAGGAAGAGAGAAAAAGAATGTATACAACCTTTATGCGTAGCTCTGAGTTAGCTAGCACTTCAGCTTCTCCTTCATGTCTGCCTGCGAATCAGATAGAAAAACAAAAGAAAAGAAAACAGAATAAAAATTTGTATGCTGAAATTTCTCAGGCCAAACTGTCTCATGTTAAAAGAAAGAATGTGAAATGTTTCTACTGTGGTAAATCTGGCCATGAGATGGATGTTTGCTTTGTCATGAGAGAGGATGAACTGAAATCAGATAGAATTCATGCTAGGAATTCTAAATCGAAGAAACCTTCTCATGATCAAAATAAGAGAATTCAATGCTTTTACTGTCATAGAATTGGCCACTTTATGCATGATTGTAGATTAAAGAAGCAAGATGATTTGAATGCTAAAGAGCTTCATGATAGGAATCATGCATATCTGAAAAAGAAACTTCATTACTTTCATTGTAACAAATTGGGCCATATTGCTGTAAATTGTTGGCATGCTAAGGGAAGAACAATCAACTCCAAAACTGTTATAATCCCTGTAAAAAGACATACATTCTATAAGGATCTTGACAGAATGAATTCTTCATGTTTTGAATGTGGAAAACATGGCCACACAGTCAAGGACTGTTGGCATGTTTAGAAGAATCATATTAACCCCCATGCTGTCAAATTCCATGCAAAACAATTTGTGAAATTTTCTTGTCTTAATTGTGGAAAACCTGGCCACAAAGCCTCTGAGTGCTGGGTGGCAGTGTTCAGAAAACAAAATGCCCATGCACACAACAGAAATTTTGACGTTCATGCACATGAATTTAATACTTACAATAAGGTGCATAAAAGGAACTTAAATTCTGTTAGTTATCATGGTAAGTCTGGTCAATTTGGCTATTCCTTGTCCAGCTATAAGTTGATGGGCTATGATGATAATTCTGTTAAGAGACCAGTCAGAACACCTGTTAGGGCTCATACAGGACCCAAGGCAGCTTGGGTTCCTGCAAGATTACATTGATTGACATGTTGCAGGTGTGCCTTGGTAGGAAAAAAATAAAAAGGGGTTAACCAAGGCACTCAACAAGAAAACCCCAGGATACTACAATTCAGGTCAGTTCTGAACTTTGCTTTAAATTCCATTATCTGAAATTGTGAGCATGAAAATTGTGAGTTTCATATTGATTTGCTTGATTGATTGTTGATGATCTCTTCATGTCTAGCTGATCAGTCTGCATTCCAGACTCAACTACTGAATTTTACTTTGCATATATCTGATGCTCTTCTCTCACTGATTATTGCACTGAATAAATGGGCTGTTAGATACTCTGCACAATCATTTTTACAGTCGATGCTTTATATGTGTCTTGTGTCAATGCACTGCATGCTTGATTACATACTTGGACTGAGTTTGAATGGGTCAGTTAGTGCATACAGTCAATGCATGTGTCTAGTGTTTGCATACATCATATGCATGACTGTCAATGAAATTGATCAATGCATATAGGACTGATTTGCATGACTGTCATTTGCCTATTGTCGTAGACTGCATGTTTTTCAATGCATAATAGGGTTGCTTTGCACTACATTATCATTTGCTTAACCCTGGTATATAAAATAGTATGTTACTAAAGGGCAAGGAAATCTGCCCGGAGGTTTCTACCATGTGTGAGATGGTCTTTGAGACCAGGTTCTCCGCCAAGTACCATAGGTCCTGTCTTCATGTAGAACAGTGCACTGCATCATATGGTGAAAAATCTAAAAAAGGATAAAAATGCTCATGACTTGGATGCATAAACCTGAATTGATTGCATACTTGTCTAATGTATCCTTGGTGCATAGTCTGCATGTAGGACAGTATGTTGCATAGCATATCTCTTGCATCATGATGTCAGGGGGAGCTGAGAGTTCTATTCAATTCATTGAATCCTATTCACTTCTCAGTGTTCTCATTCAAATGATTCATATTCTTTGACATCAGTTGCTCATTGAACCATATTGCCAATTGCTATCTTTTCCCCATCATTTTCACTAAACAACAGCTTTGCATCTGGTTTAGTATATTGAATTGTGATTATTGCAATTGTTCACTTATAAGAATCACTCTTACAAATTGAAAGGAACTAAAGGTTTAACCTTTATAAATTGGAGAGTTAAGTGTCTGCACTTCAGAATTTGAGATAAAAGAAAATTTTTATAGCTCTTAATCTTTGTCTCATGGCTAAAATAGAAAAAGTTCTTGTAATGCCTAAATGTGTTGAACCGGATATGTCTAGAATAGGCTAATAAGAGTGTGTACTGATTTTTTTGAACAATCACTCTAAAAGAATTAAGGGCAGCAGTAAATAAGATCATAAATGCTATGAACTGAACATAGTGACAGAGCAATGGCTGAATTGCACTGAGAAATTGTGATCTCCTCCAATGAAGCAGGAGAACTCATAGTCATGAAGTGCTTCAGAATATCTCTGTTCAAAGGGTCAAATCTATAGGGGGAGTTCTCACCAAGTAACTGGGGGTACTGGCCTCAAATCAAGGTGTACCCTTAATGTCAAAAGTGAAGACTATCCTTTGTGGGTTCTGATCTGAAATAGGTCTAGTAGTTTATGCCTAGTAACTGGGGGTACCTGCCTCTGATCAAGGTGTACACCTAATGTCAACAGCATAAATGCCACTGATCTATTTACTTAGTTCAGGTTCTGAAAAATTCAAAAGTGAAAATCAAGCTGCTGTAATCTTTCGAAAAATCAAAAGTCAATGAGTGAAAATTATTTTTATCAATACATGTTCAAGTTGCCTCTCTTGAATTTCCGTGTTTAATCACAAAAGGGTATTATTTCTGACTTATCTATTAATACCATGTGCCCTAGATTCATTGCTATAAATGGAGTCTATAAACTCTTTTTCAGGGGTCAGGTGTTTTACTCTAGATTTATCACTGTTAAACCTGAATTTTTGAAAACTGTATGTTGCTGATTCTTATACTTTAACAGTTGTTTATAATCATGCTTCCTTTCTGAACCTATGATTCAGCTGTTGTCAAGTGACCCTTCTACCTTCTCTTCCTTGTTTATCTGTTCATATTCCTTCTCAAAGGGGGAGCTATTATTTAGGGGGAGAAATAATTTAGGGGAGTCTTACATTCAGGGGGAGAATGTTCTAGAGGAATTTGCATGTATAATGCACTTTGCACTCTTGTTTTTACTATTTTTCTCTTTTTGATCATGTCAAAGGGGGAGAAAATCTTGTGTGTGACTCACTGTCACATTGTGTTGCCATCATCAAAAAGGGGGAGAATGTTGTGCCTCTTAGGCACAAGCATGTGCTATGTTGCTTTGATGATAGCAATGCTATTTGGTTTTGATGATAGCAAGATAGTGAGTGCATTTGAGTGCATTTGATATTGTATTTTGATGATAGCAATGTTATTATGTTTTGATGATTGCAATAAACAAAGTGCATTTCTGTGCATTCTTATTCTTGAGCATTCTGCATATGATAGCAACATGAATGATGATGTTTAGCATTGATGGCATTTGTTCTTTATATATATGCATTGCATTCTGTCAGATATCATGTCTCTGCATGTATCTACAGTCTGAACAGTAGTGGGTCGACCCACCCTTGCTGATGCGTCGACCCATCAGAACATTGATTGTTTGGGTAGCAAAGTCTATACACTGCAGGGTAAAGCCCAATGTCTAGGCATTGCTGCATCGCTTGCATTTCAGAGTCTATACATTGGTTTTGTCATGCACATAGACTTCCAAGTCTATACATTCCTACATTAGTGTGCTTCACGCTTTGTTCATGGCTGAGAGTCTATACACTGGGCTTGAAGTGTATACATTGAGCGTCTCAATGAGCATCTCATGTAAGTCCATACATTCATAGTGCATAGGCTAGACAGCATTGGCCAAGTCTATACATTGGCTGTCGGTTGCAAAGTCTACACATCAGACTACATTATGCATGTTTGAGTTGAAGTCTATACAGAGTCTGCATCCTTTAAAGTATGTACATTCGATTGCCTTTGCTTTGGTAAAGTCTGTACAGCCAGGGAGACTGTTAAGTCTATACATTCCTTCACGGTAGCTGGCACGAGGTGAAGTCTGTACAATGGTCTTAACTTTCCAAGTCTGTACATTGGCCTCCATGCCTCAAGTCTCCACATCAGATTGTTTGGCCAAGTCTGTACAGCCAACGCCTTCATTGATTCCAAGTCTGGACACTGGGCTTCAGGCGTTCCAAGTATGCACATTGATTCAGGTTCTCCAAGTCTATACAATGAAGTCTGAACATTGCATTTGCATTCACAATGTCTTCACACCTGAAGTCTATACATTGTGTCGTTCACATCTGCAAGTCTAGACATTGGAAAGTCTATACAGACTTCATCGTCTCATTCATGCTTTGATTAATGAAGTCTGTACATCAGTCTTCACATTCTAAGTCTCTACAGCCTGCCTTCACGTTCAAAGTCTATACATCGTTCCTCAAAGGCTAAGTGTGTACATCCTTCCAAGCTTCAAGTCTACACATTGGGTTGTCAAGCTTCAACTCTATACATTCAATTGTTAGGCCCAAGTCTATACACTCGTTGTTAGAGGCCTGAACTTAACTGAAGTCTATACACTGGACTTCACTTTACCAAGTCTATACACTGGACCTTGTTTTACCAAGTCTGTACACTCGCTGCACTGTTCAAGTCCATACACTGGCAGCTCTGCTTAAGTATATACATTCGTCTGAACTAAGTTCATTTTCCTCTGTCTGTCTGCAGATGATTCAGGCCATCAAGACTTGGCACGTGATCCAAGAGGCTGAAATGCTGACACGTGGACACAGCAGTTCAAACAATCAAGAAAGAAGCTCCTGGATTATTCTGGTGCTTCAACGCATTGATCAAGTAGCGTGGACGTAGCAGTTCAAGTATCCCTTATTGCAGCATCTGGAGTACATTGCCAGCATCGACGCTGCAGCTCCATGCGTCAACGCAGCATGCTGAGAGCGTCAACGTAGCACATCTATCTGCTGAAGACCTGATCACTGTATCACCTACGCGTCAACGCAGCAGTGGAGAAGCGTCGACATAGCAGTTAAAAAGGCTAGGTTGTTTGTTCACTGGAATGTATCAATGCGTCAACGCAGCAAACTGATGGAGTCAATGCAGCAGACTTGAGTTTCATAGGTTGAAGATCTCTGAAGGCTGCGTCAACTCTTTGGAGCAAGTGGGTTGACGCCATCTAACTCCAGTTGCTGAGCGTACTGATGAATGGGCACGTGACCTGAAGTTGGCACCTGACACGTGATCCGAGGTGGTGCTGAGCACGTAATCCGAGGAGGAATCTTTTGGACGGAAGGCATGGGAAGCACACGCCCTACCTTCCTACTGCTGCTGGTATATATTGGAGCCTTCATCTTCAGATGGAGGCTGATCGTGATCGAAGCCTGGGAGCAGAAGAAGAGAATAAAAAGCAGAGAGCAGAAGCTGAGAGAAGAAAAAGGGAAAAAGAAGAGAGAGCTTCCACGATCCAGCAGAAGAGAAGAAAGAGAGAAAGAGAAGAGAAAGAGAAAGAGAGAGAGTGAAGAAAGAGAGTGAGATCGAGGGAGATCTGTTCTTGATGGACCGTGGATCAAATCCAGGTCATCCAGCTCTTTAAGAGCCACATTGTGCTTCATTGCTTACAGCCTTCCGATTGCTGTCTTGTTCTATTTTCTGCTTTCTATTTTACATTTTTGTTCAAGCTGTTAGTCAGTGGATTGCAGAGGTGCTGCCTCTGGATGGCTAAGCTGTATTGCCCAGCGGTTTGTAGTGGAGGATTCCACTGGACAGCAAGCTGTGTTGCTCAGCGGGGCGAGGAGGATTCCTTGGACGGCAAGCTGTGTTGCCCACTGGTTGTATGGCAAGCTGTGATGCCCAGCTGTTCAAGCTGTGAGTCAACAGGAAGCCACACTCGGGTTGAGTGTGGGGTGGATGTAGGTCTGCTGGACCGAACCACCTAAAAACTCCTTGTGCATTGTGGTTTGTTTTTGTTCTATTGTGCTTCCGCTAGATGAATGCATAGGGGCGCTCCATGTGTTTGGCTTCTGGTTGAGCAGAAGAGTTAATTAGTCTTCTTAGAGTGTTTTAATTTATCAAGAGAGCGAAATTCTAGTTGAGCTATATTTTGTCTAAATCTGTCTTGTTAGCACTCTAGTGATCTTAATGTGTGTTTGTTTAGTTCCGCATCTGTCCATTAGCATTTAAGATTGTCTAGTTTGTGAACTAGTAATTCTAGTGAGCATCATATTTTAATTGGGCGAAAGATTTCTAAAGGGCTATATTCATTCACCCCCCCCTCTGAATACTGCACCGAACCCAACAGACAAATGAGTTCCAAGATTTCAGTACCGACCATATCCAGTTTTCTGTACACTACATCCATTTTGGCCTCAGCTTTGGTGGTGCTGTTGACTGCTCGAGCTGTGTCTGTGTGGACAGTTCCTACAAGCTTGGAGGAGGCATCTAGTAGCTTGTTGCAGTCAGAGTACAACTTTCCTTTCAGCCATTGGGAGGCATCCAGTAGTCGAGAAGTAGTAGTATTAACTGTTCTCTCCAGATTGGAGGTGGCATCAATGGATCTGGTGGTCTCTATGGTCACATGTGCTCTGATGGATGTAGTTGCGCCAGCCACTTACGCTCTGATGGATGTAGTTGCACCAGCCACTTTTTCAGCTAGCTGATTAGAGGAATCCATCAGTTTGGCACACTTAATGTTGAGATTACCTTGATCTTCTCGGATGTCATAGGCATGCATGACCATTTCAGTAGTTTTCTCCTGGGTTTCAGTGTGGATCTCTCGTAATCTTTTCATGATTCTCACTGCTCGTTCACACACATTTATCAGGGAGTTCATAAAGTTGTTCAACCTTTCATCTGACTTATGTTTGTCGTGCACAAATTTTCCCCATCTACTGGTTTGGACTTGCTCAAAGTGAAGTTGTCTGGCTTCGATTCTGTCCACTTGCAGACTGAGTTGACGAAAGGAGGAGTTCATGCTCCCAAACTATGCAGTCAGAAACTTGATGAGAGTGGGGTGAATGTCCATGGGACTGGAAGTGGCACCATGAACGGTACCTCTTGAGGTGGATGCCTCGGCATGGAATTCTGGAGGAGCATCCCCTTCAATGAAAATTTGTGGTTCAGGTTCAAGAGAGAGAGGAGGTTGGATTTCGAAAGTTGTCATTACCCCAGGCTGGTCCATGGGATCTTCAGACTGCTGCTACTGATGTGCCTGCTCAAAGTGAATGTCTGCATGGAACATTTCCTCATGCTGATCTAACTGTGCATCTGAAGTTGGCTGGTCCTGTGCAGGTTGTTCCTGTGTAGACTGTTCCAGTAGAGCTGGCTGTACTGGAGGGTCAGGTAAATGTCGAGGTAGATTCCTTACAAGTTTGTCACCTTCCTTTTTTAAGTGCATGTAATTTTCTATGAACCTCGTGCTATAGACATTGCTCCTGGGGATAGGTATGGACTTCTCATTATCAAGAGGGATGCCAACCTTTTGAAAAATAGCAGTTAGCTGTGCAACATAAGGCAGGCTACGCATGTTGTAAGTGCAACTATCCATGATCTAGAGCATGATCTCTGGAAGACGAACGTGGTAATTGTTGAACAAGTAGTAAAATAGGAACCTTTGGGTCTCAGCGAGTCTACTTCTGCCACCCCCTTGTGGGGTAATCATGGTAGTGAAAATGTGATGCAGTAGACGTTGTAAGGGGGGAAACCGATTGGTGTCAAAGGATTTAACAAGAAGTTGGGTTGCATCCTGAGGGTCTCGAGGCTTTCCTGTCAGGATTGTGTATGCTGCAGACAGGTCAATCTGAACCTCAGATTCTATTTCCCCACCCCGAGGTATGTGCAAGGCTTTGTGAAGAAGCTTTGTTGTAAGCTTGATGGAGACCCCCTTTACTTCAGTCCTAAGGACTTTCTTGTTCTCATCAAAAAATAGGTTTTTATAGAACTACTGAACTAAAGATGGGTAGTATACCCTGGAATTGGACAGAAATCGCCGCCATCTTTGGAACTCAAATAACGGCAGTAGTTCAGGAAAATACTCGAGCATCTCGTGGTCACCAAAATCCACATACCTAGGGAAGAGGATTCTGGTGGGATCACTTTCATCTTCCCTAATGGAGGGAGCAATATTGGCCTGCGGAGGAACTGACGGCACCTTGGATTTTCCTTTTTCCTTGGCAGACAGCCGTGGCCGCTTGGCCTTTGGTTGTGGTGGCGAAACCCTTTCACTGTTGGATCCCTGGGCCTCGTCCGCTCTTCTCTTTACTGGTTCAGCAGCTGGGCGATCTTCAATATTCTTGGAGCGCCCTTCTGTGTGAGCCTTCAAGGTCGCGGCCTTCTTGGATGAAGCCGTGTCTTTCTTCTTGCCGCGGGTGACCGGTGGAGCCATGGAGAGAGTAGACGGAAAGAAGGAGAGGAGACGGAGGGATTGCGGGACCTAGCCGGGGAGATGGTGCACGAGGGAAGGAGGACGGAGCGAGGGCGTCGACCTCCATAGTGAGAGTGTGCAGGGTCGCCGGAGAACGGGTGTGAGAGTGAATAGGGTTAGAAATGAGGAATGGTAAAGAAGAATGAGTTTCGCCATCGAGTAAATAAGGAAAGTTGAGATTTTTAAATTTTAAAATAGCAACCCTGAGATAAGAAATGGCGTATATACCCCTATGTTAAGTTCAGAACGGTTTAAAGCTTATAAGCTCATTTTTTAGAATGAAGGTTTGAGAGAAAAACCGTTGTTGCGACAAATAAGAAGATTAAAATATTTGAGATAGTTAAAGAAGATAGAACCAAGCCCATTTGACTTACTTATCACGTTCAATTGGCATGATTGGAGAAAGAAGATAAGCAAGTAGTGAAGATAAACAAGGAACCTTTTTATTTTGAAGCAAGGTGTAGAGTCAACCCCAAACCATTTTTTTTGATTTTAATTAATAAAACAATCTGATATAGCATTCACTTGTTGACTCAAGGAAACACGTTGATTAGATGCCAGAGTCCCTGGTTACTCAGTGTAGCTTATCTTTCTGAATATTTCTGAACAGAGTTGACAGCCTTCATCATGACTAGATTAACCTTCATTTCATTGATGGATGATCTAATTTCTCTGAAGATGAGGTCATTGCTCTGAAAATTGTAGTATGGATTTTGAGAAGCGTATTCTCTAATTGACTTCAGATTGGTAACTTGTTTAAGGACAATACAAGCCAATCAATTCATAAACCAAGAAGCCTATTTACAGTGAACTTTCAGATGCTTAGGCAATGGTCATTTTCAATGACTTGATGAATGTTGTAATCCTATTATGAGTGCAAGATTGGTAGAACTCAACGCAATGATTAACGAAAATGAGGATTATAAACAAGAAACCATTTCTTTAACCAGGAGTAAAACAGATGAACTTACCCAGGGTTGTATAATTGAATGAAAACATTCTCAACTCCCCCTCACTTAATGCTCGGTGAAAAGTGAAGGTTCTGAGGCAAAAGATTTGAGGTGGAAATGAAAGAAGCAATGTGTAGAAAGAAGTAGAAGGCTCTCCATTGGATCTTCAAACCCAAGGGCAGCTGAGAGATAGTCTCGACACATGATTGGAGGGTGTCGACTTGTTCAACAGACTTGTCCTTCATGTCTCGACACATAGCTATAGGGTGTCGACCTGATCAGCAGACTTTATACTGCATGACTCGACACATGACTGTTCATCAAACTGTGCTCAGCCAGCTTCTATGAATCTTCATTTCTGAAATATACCTGCCAGCTTCTACTACTAATACCTTTGACATTCTTCTTTCAGATAATCATTCAAGAATGGCTTTACCTTTTTGCTCTCATTGAGAAGTGCTTTATGAGATGCTAAAGCTTTAAACATGCTTATGCACAAGAAATCACTTATGCAGTTAACAATATGCATTTCTGACTTATGGTACTTGGTGGAGGCCTATCCTTACGTATGAGGAGAGTTTCCTAACAGTCATGACCTGTCTTTCCACTTCTCGACATTTAATATACCAAATAGTCATCAGATGATGTTCTACTAAAAACAACCAAAAATGCAAACAGGCTCTCCCTGAATGTGACCATAATTCATAGCAAGCTTCATACAGCCAATGGACCAGTTCTAAATCAAAACAGATATGCTTGTTCCAATAGTAGTAAAGACAAGTAAGTTGAGCATCGAAGGAGGAATAGATAGCTCAAACCTGATTGGATTGAGGTCTGCATAGACCGAGCTCTCTCCTTAATGTTGAAAACCTGTCATTGCTTAAGGGTTTTTTGAAGATATCTGTAATCTGATTTTCTGATTCAACAAAGTGGAGCTCAAAGTGATTTTTGAGGACTTCATCCCTTATAAAATGATGCCTAATTTCAATGTGTTTAGTCATAGAGTGCATGACTGGATTCTTTGCAAGATTTATAGCACTTGTGTTATCCAACAGAATGGGAACACAGCCAAGATCTATTTTATAGTCTTGGAGTTGGTGTTTGATTCATAGTACTTGGGTGCCACAACTCCCTACAGTAACATATTCTGCCTCTGCAGTTGAGAGGGCAACTGATTGCTGTTTCTTGGAGGCCCAAGAAACCAAACACCCACTAAGAAATTGGCAATAGCCACTAGTGCTCTTTCGGTCCAGTTTGCATCCAGCATAATCTGCATCTGAATAAGAAATAAGTGAAAGTTCACAGGATGCAGGATACCATAATCCCAATTCTTGGGTGCCAGCAAGGTATCTAAAAATATGCTTAACAGCAGTCAAGTGGGACTCTCTAGGACTAGACTGAAATCTAGCACAAAGGCAAACACTAAACTAAATGTCTGGTCTAGATGTAGTGAGATAGAGTAATGACCCGATCATATCTCTATACCTCTTTGCATCTACTAGTGTACCTTGTTCATCTGCATCCAATGAAGTGGCAGTCCCCATTGGAGCTCCTAATGGTTTGCAGTTTGTCAGATCAAACTTTTTTAGAAACTCTTTCACATATTTGGCTTGATTGATAAAACATCATTCATTGCTTTGACTAATCTGTAAGCCAAGAAAGAATTGAAGCTCACCCATTAGACTCATTACAAATTCATTGGTCATGAGTTTTGCAAACTCCTCACACATTTGAGGTTTAGTGGACCCAAACACTATGTCATCCACATAAATCTGAACTATCAACATATCCTGACCTTGTTTCTTGGTGAATAGTGTCTCGTCTACATTACCTCTTGAATACCGTTGTTCGGTGAGGTATGAGCTTAGTCTGTCATACCAAGCTCTAGGTGCCTGCTTCAAGCCATATAAAGCCTTGTCCAACTTATAAACATGATCTTTGAAATATGTGCATTCAAAACTGGGGGTTGCTCTACATAGACTTCTTCTTTAATAAGACCATTTAGAAAAGTACTCTTAACATCCATTTGCTGCAATTTGATTTTATGAGAACACGCAAATGCTAGCAAAATTCTAATGGCCTCTAGTCTAGCAATAGGAGCAAAAGATTCTTCATAATCTATGCCAAATTCTTGATTATACCCCTGAGCCACCAATCTAGATTTGTTTCTTATTATCTTTCCATCTTCACTTAGTTTATTTTTGAAAACCCATTTAGTTCCTATGACTGATTTCTCTTGAGGCCTGGGAACTAGATGCCAAACTTTGTTTCTTTCAAACTGGTTTAATTCATCATGCATGGAGTTTATCCAGTTATCATCTTTGAAGGCCTCTAGAATATTTTTGGGTTCAGTTTGAGATACAAGAGCAAGTTGTTCAATTTCATCCATAATTTTGAAATGAGACCTAGTTTTGATTCGGTCATGCAGATTACCTAAGATATTTTCTAATGGATGGTCTTTTAACACTCTTAAATCAGGCTGAGTGTTACCTTCATGTGCTTCGGTGACCGGATCATTGCTTGGCCCTTCTTGGTCTTCAATTGCTTATGTCTCCTCATGTGGAAGTTCCTCTTTTCCTTTTATGTTCAGGAATTTCCCATCATCATCTTCCCTGCTAGTGTTGACATGATCAATCTCATCAAAGGTGATGTGAGGAGATTCTTCCACACAGAGGGTCTTAAGATTATAGACTCTATAAGCTCTAGACTTATCGGAGTATCCAAGGAATATCCCTTCTTTGCTCTTGGGCTCAAACTTGTCAAGAACTCTTTTATCATTGTTATGAACAAAGCACTTTGACCCAAAAACTTTCATGTGAAAGAGAGATGGCTTTTTACCTTTTAGCAGCTCATAAGGGGTCATTTTGGTGAGTGGCCTTACCATTGAGCGGTTGATGATATAACATGCAGTGTTTACTGCTTCTGCCCAAAATCTCCTTGGTAGATGCCTTTCAACAAACATTGTGCGTGCCATCTCTATGAGAGTTCTCTTCTTCCTCTCAACTATTCCATTTTGTTCAGGAGTTCTTGGTGATGAAAACTTGTGAATGATTCCCTCAGACCTACATAAAATTTAAAAGTCAGCATTGTCGAATTCACCACCATGATCTAAAATTATGTTGGAAATCTTAAACTTACCGTCTTGCTTCACTTGCATATACAGTGCCTGAAACTCATCAAAGGCATTATTTTTTGTGCAAGATAAAATACCCAAGTGAATCTAGTAAAGTCATCTACTAAGACATAACCATATCTTTTACCACTTAAGCTTGCTGTCTTGGTTGGACCAAACAAGTCCATATGGATTAGTTCAAGTGGTTTAGATGATGAGTTTTCAATTCTGCTTTTAAATGACTTTCTAGTTTGTTTTCCTTGAGCACATGCATCATAAATCTTAGAGTTCAGTTTGAATTTTATTTCAGGCAGACCTTTGACAATAGAATGCTTCACCAACTTATGAAGAGCATTGTAGATAACATGACCTAGTCTGCGATGCCATAAACATGCTAATTCAGACTTGGGTGCAGTAAGACAAAGATTTATGTGAGCAAGGTCATCTAAGTCAATCATGTACACGTTATTGACTCTTTTACCAGAAAACTTGGTTTCTTTTGAATTAGGGTGCAAGATCCTACATTCATTAGAGTCAAAGACTACAGTATGCCCTTTATCACACAGTTGACTTATGCTCAGCAAATTGTACTCCAAACCATCAACAAGTAATACATTATCAATTGAGTTGGAGGGGTTCTTACCAACTTTACATGTACCAATGATTTTTCCTCTGTTGTTTCCTCCAAACGTGACATGTCCAGCTTCCTTTTCAACCAGGAGATAGAATTTGGTTCTATCTCCAGTCATGTGTCTTGAGCAGCCACTATCAAGATACCAGCGGTTGTGCACGGCTGCAAGACACTCCTGCACAAGGAATTAAGTGACAATGTTTGGAACCTAAGGATAATTGGGTCCCAATAATTTCTTCATTTCGGTAAAGCAAGATAGCACAAGTTTGGAAATCCAGACTTTCTTAGGATTTTTGCTTTGCTGGGAGTTCTGATTTTTCTTCTCCTTAGTCTGTTGGACTTTATGGTTTTTGGGAATGGTGGAAAAGGATTGTTTGTCAGACCATCCGTTCCAGTTGGTTGGTCTAGATGAATAGGAGGTGTTATAGTGCCTAGGTTTTTGAGGTTGAGTGAACCTATGATCACAGGGAACATAACTTCTCCTAACCCATGGAGGTGTCGACCTATAGAAGGTAAAGTCTCGACCTGTCTCACGTTCTATCCATCTATGGTTGTTTCTGGATGAAGGATGTGTCGACTTCTTATGCTAAAAGTGTCGACCTATTGGTGCAAACGTGGGGTAATGTTGGGCATTTGACCATGTGGGTGTCGAGCTACTCCGTGGATTGTGCCGACCTGTTCCAACATTGTAACTATTTCTTCTATTGGAATGTGCAGGCTGATGCTTGGATGGGTGTCGGCCTGTTTGGGATTGTTGGTTAACCTTTTTGGGTTGTTGAGAAGTTTTGTTGATTGATTCTCCTACTTTTTCTTTTCCTTTGTTTTCAACATTTTCCTGGTGTATTATTTTAGAGGTTGATGCTTCGGATGATGAAACAAAGGTGGTAGTTTTTAACCCAAAATTTTTCTTCTTGGTTGGCTCATACCCTAGCCCTTCTCTGTTGAAGTTTATTTTAGTTCCTAGCAGGGCATTCAAGTTCTCACTACCATCAATAAATTTTTCAAGAGCAGTTTGTTTATCTGCTAGATCCTTCTGAAGTTTTTCATTTTCTTTCAACAGTTGTGAATTGACTTGTTTGAAGGCTTTTAATTTTTCATTACACAGATTGTCGTCCTTCACATAGCTTTGCATTTTTAGCTTCAGTTCATCAATTTCATCTCTCAGTCTTTCATTTTCATCCTCCAAATCTTTCATCTCTTTTCTTCCTTCTTTAAGATTTTCATTCATTTTTCTTAGATCCTCAATTTTAGTTTCTAGAGAGATTGTCTTTTCATTGAAAGTTTTATCTTGGCTACAGGAATCAACCTTCTTCTTTAAGGTTTTCTTTTCTTTTCTGTACACTTCATACTTATTCATGAATTCAAAGTAAGTTTCTTCCCAATCACCAGTAGAGAAGTGCTCAAAGGGAGAGCTCACCTCGCTGTCATTTTCTCCTTTGGCCATTAAGTAAAGAACATCTTTTTCTTCTTCAGAGGAGTTGTCTTCAGTCTCTTCCTCTTCTTCATCACTCCAAGTGCACACCATGGCCTGCTTCTTCTTGCTCTTTCACCTGGGTATAGTTTTCTTAGCTCCTTCTGGACACTCAGACTTGATGTGTCCTAGTTTCTTGCAAGAGTAGCAGACAAGCTTTTCAGATTTTTTAACATTTTCAGGTCTTGGCATGAAACCTCTTTTTACCTGGGGCTTCTTCTTAGTGAAGCCTGTACCTTCCTTTCTTAAAAATCTTCTGAACTTCCTTATCAATAGATCAACTTCATCCTCTTCATTGTTTCTACTTGAAGGCTCTTCATCTTCAGATAAGTCCTTAGTGCTTGGTCCAGCTTTAAGAGCCAGAGGCTTCTTTTTACTTACCTCAGCCTCTTTGTTCTTCAGATTCATCTCATAGGTCATCAGGGACCCTATGAGTTCTTCTACCTTGATGGTAGTTAAGGCTTTTGATTCTTCAACCACTGTGGCCTTTGTATGCCAAATAGGAGTTAGTAATCTCAGAATCTTCCTTACTATCTCCTGCTCAGAATAGGTCTTACCTAGCTCAGTCAAGCCATTAGTGAGCATGGTTAGCCTAGCATACTTGTCCGAAATGGACTCATCATATTTCATTCTAAACTTTTCATATTCAGACACTAACATGTTTGCTTTGGTTGCACGTACCTACTATGTCCCTTCATATATTACCTCAAGGCAGTCCCACATTTCCTTTGCAGTAGCGCAAGTTGACACCCTTGAGTACTCTATTGGATTAAGGGAGCACTGCATGATGTGCTTGGCACCCCAGTTCAGCATTGATTGCCTGATCTGTTCTTTTGTCCATGTATCTTCGTACGGAGGCAACTCAAATGGTCACTTGCTGATCACTCGCCAAACTTCATGATCCTGGGCTCTAATAAAGACATGCATGCAGTTTTTCCAGTAAGGATAATTTGTCCCAGTGAAAAAGGGAGGTCTATTTACAGAATGTCCTTCGGTCATAGGACCTTTAGTTGCCATTTCACCAGTTCTCTCAAGGTCGTCAGACCACATACAGAGAGACTAGCTCTGATACCATGTGTTGAGTGGTGATAGGCAGATCTAGAGGGGAGGGGTGAATAGATCAGCCCCTTTTTGCCCTTCTTTGCAGAAATAAAAAAGAATCTAACACAAATGATGATAAGATAGATATTTAGTTAATAGCTAAGAAGCTGGACACACAAATGATATCCATGAACGGTCCTACCAAGCTTCTACCGCTAGAACATAAAGGAAAGCAAACCACAAGACACAATTTTTAAGGTGGTTCGATCTCAATCTAGAGACCTACGTCCACCCCTCACACAACACGGTGAGGCTTCACTAGTGCAAAAGCACATCCGCTGATTCACTGCTTCTATCAGAGAGATACACTCTCACAACTCCGCTGCCACACAGCTTGAGGGATCACAACCCAAAACACTCCGATGCGAAACAGCTTGAGGGATGACAACCCAAAACACACAGACCGATTACCACATCGTATGTCTTCCTACTCACAGGTAGGGAACGAATGATATGAAGTGTGTTTTGAAGAAAAGCAAACTGAAAATGAAACAACCAGACATAGTATCGTAATGAAGCACTATGAGAAAGAAGTCTCATATCTGGGAAAGAGCTTGAGGGCTCCTTGGCTCTCTTATTGTTCTTCCTGATTATTCACCACAACCCTTGTGAGGGGATGGTGATCGAGCTTTCAGCTTTCAAGGGTTCTAGACGGAGCTTCACGAGACGTTCCTGCTTGCAAGGAGTCCTCTCATCGTGAGGAAGAGGATCATCTTATTTTTGTTTCACTCACGCCAACAGCATCACTAGGAAGAAGATAACTTCGTCAGCAAGCTTCTTGCTATTCTTTTCTCTGCTTGCTTCCTTGCTGTCGAACTGGAGCTCATCTCCTGATATATTGGTATCCTTCAGCGACACCAACGTTGTCCATTTTTCTAGCTAAACTTAGAATGTCACATCCACATTATTTGATTTGCTTCCTATCGCATAGTTGACCCTTTTCTGGCAAGGCTACAGATATGTGGGTAGGTAGGAGGCAATATCAGCACAATTACAGTCCTTTCAGGGGATTTCTCTGCCAGATCATAGTCCTCTGATTAAGTAGCCTCTTTGATGGCTTTTTCCAGTCTGGATGGATCCTCCAGGACAAGTTCTGGATCTTGAAAATGGCTTCTATCGGTTTTAGACCCGTTCTGGTCGAATACGAATGTGTCGACACTTTCCAGACACTGTGTCGAGATATTCCATTAAATAGCTTGAAGACAGCTTCAGAACCGTTCTGGTCGAACACTGATGTGTTGACACTTTTTACACAGTGTGTCGAGACATCCATTGAAACCTTGAAGATCCATGGCTGATGTGTCGAGACAACACAATGCTGTGCCGGGATGTATGTGCTTGGTTCCGAGATGACACCATGACTGTGTCGAGACATCGTCAAACGGTGTCAAGACATGTGTGTCATGTGCAGAGTTGCCACACGAAGGTGTCGACACTTTTCACTTAGTGTGTCGAGACATCAATTAATTTATAGGCCAGACAGACAACGGCTTCAGCTTGATTTCTTCTGGAGGTGTCGAGACATTGGTTAGATGTGTCGACACATTCTTTTCTGCTGGAGCACAACCATTCGAATATCAACATGATATCTTCTAGATGTGTCGAGACATCACTTAGAGAAATTCTCCTGCACTTGTTTAGACCATTCATTAAACCAAAACATGTTAGATATTCCTCAAATATCTACTAATGATTTATGATTTGTTATCATCAAAACCAGGGGACACAACAGGGGGTTATGGTCGTGACCGTCCAGCCCAACGACGGAATCGTGATTACGATGATGACGACCGCGTTCTTAGGAGCGTGTGTGCGGACCCTCCCCTATTTGATGGGTCCTTGGACCCGAAGGTCTACTTAGATTGGGAGGTCGGCATGGATCGGTATTTTGAGTGGTTTGAGATGACGGACCACCGAAGAGTTCGCTATGCAAAGATGAAGTTGCAAGGGTAGGCGCAAACCTATTGGGCAAATGTGGAGAGCCTGTTGATGCAGCGACATCAACCCTAAATCGGTACTTGGGATGACATGAAAATCAAGTTGAGGTAGAAGTACCTTCCTGCCACATATCGCCAGCATCTGATAGACAAATGGTAAAGTCTCACCCAAGGGAACCGATCCAGGACTGAGTACACGGCCGAGTTTGACGAATATTTTTTGTGGTGTGGAGTTACGGAAGAGAGCACCATAACCATCTCGCGCTTTCGAAGAGGTCTGCGGCCAAACTATCAATATGAACTTTTTCGCCGCAATGTGACCACCTTGGAATACGCGTATCAGGTTGCTCTCGACTTAGAGCAATTCGAGGCCGAGTTCAAGCCTACCCAACGGTTGGGCCCCTTCCCTCTTTGCAGTGTCGAGCCCCGCGGCTCTTCAGGTGCATATCAGAGGGCCCCCATGGCTCGAACTCAGGAGCCCACCCGTCAGGAGCCATTCGCTCCTAGGCCTTGCCCTCCACCTTCGAGTAATTTTCCTCCTCAACCCCAGCCTTCGGCACCCATTGCCCGTCCACCGGCACCCGCACCTCTTGCCCGTCCCTTGTTGCCTACACCTCCTGTCTGTCAGGAGGATAAGGGTAAGGGACTTATGATCGGAGAGCCTAGTGGATCACGGCAGCAGTGTTTTCACTGCAATGGCTTTGGCCACTTTGCCAACCAGTGTCCCACGCGTCAATCTCTAGTCATTGGGGACACACAGGTCGGGGACGCCTCATCTTCAGTGCTTGTGTTAGTCAGTATGAGGCAGAACAGGAGTTAGCTGACGAGTTCTTTGAGAATGAAGATGATGGCCAGGATGCCCAGCATCCCGACGATACCCACTTGGGGTTGTCAGGTGTATTCTCACCCAGCCACAGCCCAGTGATGACTGGCGTCGGACCACTATCTTTCATACACACTGTAGGCTGGGCGGGAATGTTTGTAAGGTGATTATCGATAGTGGGAGTTATATCAATGCAATCTCCACAGGCATTGTCTCTCGTCTTGGTCTTACTCCCGCGGACCATCCTTGCCCCTATCGAGTATCATGGGTGGATTCCACCTCCATTCCGATCAGGCTATGGTGTTTGGTCCCACTGTAGTTCCATGCCTATCGTGACAAGATCTGGTGTGATGTCCTCCCCATGGAGGTGGGCAGTATTATTCTTGGTAGGCCGTGGTTGTTTGATCGGGATACCACACTCTATGGCCGGTCGAACACCTGTACCTTCGACCATGGTGGCCAATGGATTACCCTCCACCCCTCTCAACCCAAGAGCCCTTCAGTTAGGGGTCCTACTGGACCTAGTACTCCGGAGCCTTCCGTCCCTGGTCCCAGTACCCCATTCCCAGTTCGGGCCATGACCGTTACATCTGGCACAGGCGAGCCCCCATCAAGGAGGTTGATGTTGATCAGCTCCCGAGAGATGGAGCGGGAGGCTAGTAGGGGCAGCCCTGTGTTTGTTATCATGGTCCAAGAGGTAGAACAAAAGTCCGAGGGTGAACTCCCACCCGATGTCATTCCCATTATGCAGGAGTTTGCTGATATTTTTCCCGAAGAGCTTCCCGAGGGACTCCCACCCATGCAGGATATTCATCATGCTATCGACCTGGTTCCGGGATCCTCATTGCCCAATCTTCCTCACTACTGCATGAGTCCCACTGAGCACGCCGAGCTAAAGCAGCAGGTCGATGAGCTTATGCAGAGAGGGTCTGTTCGGGACGGCATGAGTCCGTGTGCTGTGCCTGCATTACTCGCCCCAAAGAAGGATGGCACCTGGAGGATGTGTATTGATAGTCGTGCCATCAACAAAATCACTGTGAAGTACAGGTTCCCTATTCCCTGCCTAGATGATATGCTTGACATGATGGCAGATGCCACTATCTTTTCGAAAATCGATCTTAAGAGTGGCTACCATCAGGTGAGGATTAGGCCAGGTGATGAGTGGAAGACTACATTCAAGACCAAGGATGGTCTATATGAGTGGTTGGTTATGCCCTTTGGGCTGACCAATGCCCCTAGCACCTTCATGCGACTCATGACTCAGGTCCTTCGACCATTCATTGGAGTCTTTGTTGTTGTGTATTTTGATGATATCCTTATCTATAGTCTCACTACGGGGGACCACTTAGACCACCTATGGTAGGTCTGCCTACTCTTGAGGCGAGAGCAGTTGTTTGCAAACCCATAGAATTGTGCCTTTATGACTCCTCAGCTTACCTTCTTGGGTTTCATTGTGTCTAGTACTGGGGTGTCCGTTAATCCAAAGAAGGTCCGGGCCATTGTTGAGTGGCCGGAACCCCGCATGATCCATGATGTCTGCAGCTTCCATGGCCTGGCGATGTTCTATCGTCGTTTCATCCACGGATTTAGTTCCGTCACTGTCTCTATCATGGACTGTATCCGGAAGGGCACATTTGTATGGACGAAGGCCGCTGCTGCTGCCTTCAAGGACATCAAGGAGCGCATGACCCAGACACCGGTCCTTTGATTACCAGATTTCTTGAAGGTGTTTGAGGTCTCATGTGATGCATCGGGTGTAGGGATTGGAGGAGTGTTGAGTCAGGAGACCCACCCGATTGCTTATTTCAGTGAGAAGCTGAATGACGCGAAACTGCGATACTCCACTTATGATAAGGAATTATATGCAATTGTCCAGGTGCATCAGGAGTTTGTCTTGTACTCCGATCATGAGGCTTTGAAGTTCCTCCATGCCCAAAAGAAATTAATGCGTGTCACAGCAGATGGGTTGCGTATCTCCAGCAGTTCACATTTGTCCTTAAACACAAGGCTGGAGTTGAGAACAAGGTGGATGATGCCTTGAGTCGGCGTGCATGTCTGCTGACTACCATGAGTGCCGAGGTTATAGGGCTAGAGAAGATGAGAGAGACATATGTTGATTGTCCTAACTTTGGTCAGATTTTTGTTGCTCTCCAGGCCGGACCCTCGAGAGATCATAGTGATTATGTGCTTCAAGAGGGTTACCTCTTTCGAGGAGGCAGGCTTTGTGTTCCCCGAACTTCGGTTCGTGACTTCTTAGTCTGGGAACTACATGCGGGAGGTCTAGCCGGCCACTTTGGTCGGAACAAGACTATCGAGGCTGTCGGGCACAGATTCTATTGGCCGAGCTTGAAGAGAGATGTTGCTCACATTGTGGCCCAGTGTCGTACATGTGTCACGGCCAAAATGAAGAAGCAAAGCTCGGGCCTGTATACACCTCTCCCCGTGCCTGACGTCCCGTGGCATGATGTTAGCATGGATTTTGTCTTAGGATTGCCACGAACCTCTAGGAAGCATGATTTGGTCTATGTGGTAGCAGATCGATTCTCGAAGATGGCCCTTTTCATTCCCTGCTCGAAGACTTCGAATGCTTCGAGAGTAGCCCGCCTTTTCCATACTCATGTGGTGTATAAGTTTGGATTGCCTCGTACCATAGTGTCTGACCATGATGTTAGGCTCACCAGTTATTTTTAGAAGACACTGTGGCATATGTTAGGTACTCACCTCAAGTTTTTCACTACATATCATCCCTAGACAGATGGTCAGACCGAGGTGGTCAATAGGAGTCTGGGAGATCTTTTGAGATGTCTTGTTAGGGACCGTGTAGGGGATTGGGATCTCATGTTACCATTGGCTGAGTTTGCATATAATGATTCAGTCAACAGGTCTACTGGTATGAGTCCGTTTGAGATTGTCACAGGTCGTAAGCCTAGGAAACAAGTGGATCTTGTTCCCATGTCCATTCATGCATGAGTGTCAGAGTCTACTGAGTCATTTGCTAGGCATGTTAGGAGTCTGCATGATGACATCCGTCGTCACATTGAGGCCAGCAATGCACGGTACAAAGAGTTAGCCGATGCCCACTGACACCACTGTGAGTTCCAAGAGGGTGATAATGTCATGATCAGGGTCAGACCTGAACGGTTTCCCTCTAGAACCGTAAAGAAATTGTAAACTCGCGGAGCCGGTCCATTTTGAGTGTTGAAACGCGTAGGATCCAATGCATATGTTGTGGACCTGCCCGAGGAATATGGTATAAGCTCTACTTTCAATGTATCAGATCTAGTTGCTTATAGGGACCCAGCGGTGATCCCCAGTGAGCCTTTTGAGCCCTCTCCCCCTCTTGAGAGTGACCCCACACCTGAGTGCCCACCACCAGCCTCATTCCCACGGCAGCAAGAGCATATAGATCATATAATAGATGAGCATGTGACTGTTACCAGCAGTGGATCCTACCCGCGCTACCTAGTGCGATGGAGAGGGCGACCCGCCACCGAAGATTCTTGGATCACCAGGGCAAAGTTGCAGAGGATAGATTGGGACCTACTGGAGTGCTACCCGAGCGATGCAGACCCTTACTCAATAAGGTCGAGTTTCTCCCACCCGAGTAGAATTAGTGCGGACACTAGAGCGAGCGAGAAGCATGAACCGGCGAACCGCCAGTACCGTACGCGCAGCGCCACCCGAGCTACATCGGCTTCCCTTTGGCTTGGAGACAATCTGGCGTCTCCGTCTTGAGTCCTAGTATTTTTTAGTATTTTATTTATGTGTAATGTGTGCTCATTTGGCTTTATTTGGATTGTAATAAGGATAGATGAATAGGTTTATTTGTAAAGAGGGGCTACCCGGGCCCCGCGGGCTCCCCCACATCCTTCTCCATTGGGCCACCTAACTTCAGGGACCCATAGGGGCTGACCCATAGTTCACCTTGGACATGGACCATTGGACCAAGGGAGAAAATTCAATTTTCTCCACTTAAAAAAAGGGGGCGCCCCTCTCTCTTGTCCTTATTGGGCCATATATTTTATACACTTTGACCACATAGGAAAAATGGGATTTGGACTCCCTAAATTACCCCTCCCAAACCCTAGATCTGACGGTAAGGGGGGTCATTTGTCTAGGGTTGCCAATCCATATAAAACCATTATATTTTTTATTTTCCTTAGAATTAATGCAAAGATTATTGGAATTTTCTCCAAGGAGCAAGAGCTGCCCCCTCTCTTGTTGTGCCCCTTGTGCTTTGATGATAGTGTGGTGTTTTAATGATAGCAATATGAATGAGTCACCATATTATTTTGCTCACATGATTGCATATGACTGATCTGTTCTGTGGAGAATGCATGAGTGTGCTATGTCTGATTTGTTCTGTGAAGAATGCATAAGTTTATACATTACATATATTTGTGCTGCACTCGTAAGTCTATACATCGTGCATTCATTGCTATAGTCTTTGTGTTTAGCATACACTGCATCAGTGCAATAACAGTTGCTGCATGCGTCTGTTAAGAAGTCTATACATTGCCATGCTTCAGGCTGAGCAAGTCTATACATCCGTTTACCAGCATGTCTGCACAAGTCCATACATTGTCTGGCTACATAACACAAGTCCATACAGTTGCTGCATGCGTCTGTTAAGAAGTCTGTACATTGCCATGCTTCAGGCTGAGCAAGTCTATACACCCGTTTGCTAGCATGTCTGCACAAGTCCATACATTGTCTGGCTGCATAACACAAGTCCATACATTGTGAAAGTCTATACATTCCTCATTGCCTTGCTTCATGCACCAAGTCTGCACATTCGTTACTCAAGTCTATACATTCACTGTGCACTGTTCATGAGCAAGTCCATACATTGTTTGTGCATTCATTTGTCTGGCTGCATAACTGTAAGTCTATACATCTTTGTCTTATGCATGCATCATTGTCTCCAAGTCTGTACAGTCTCATTTAAAGTCTATACTGTGCATACTACATCGTCAAAGTCTATACATTGCACTGTAGCTTGCATTCACTTCAAGTCTGCACATTCTTCTGTTATGTCCAAAGTCTGTACATCATCTTCTTGTTCATGCATTGCATCAAGTCCATACATTATTTGTGCACAAGTCTATACATTGTTGCATCATGTGCTTCATGCATTAGCAAAGTCTGTACACCGTATTCTGTTCATGCATTGCATCAAGTCCATACATTGTTTGTGCACAAGTCTACACATTCTTCAGGTGCATCATCTCAGCAAGTCTATACATTGGACCATCTTTCTTAGCGTCTATGTGCATAGTCCATGCATTGCCAAGTCTACACATCATCAGCCTGCTCATGCATCGTCTTGGTGGTAAGTCTGTACAGTGGCCAAGTCTATACATCCACCGTCTCACTCAAGTTTATACACTGCAGCCTTTGCATTGCACATACATTGAAGTCTATACATTGCATCGTCTTGAGACTAAGTCTGTTCACCACCATCTTACTTAGCGTCTCTGTGCATACCTTCAAGTCTATACATTGTAAGACCAAGTGTGTGCATGCATCATCTCATGCATTGTCTTTCAAGTCTATACATTGTGTGCCTCGAGCATTCAAGTCTGTACATTGGTTTTGTCATGCACATAAATGTCCAAGTCTGTACAATGCTGCTACGGCTATGCATCGTTTGCATACTGCATACATGACACATAGCAAGTCTGCACAGTACACACACAATCTGTTTTGCACACATGCACTCAAGTCTACACATCATGCATTCAGGCTTAAGTGTTAAGCATAGAATGTCTATACAGCCTGTGCATCCTTTCGACATAAAGTCTATACATTGTGCATGGTTAAAAACAAGTCTGCACATTCTTGCATTCTAAGTCTGCACATTACTTATACATCCCATGCAGAGTCTGCACATAGTGGATTAGTAAGTCTATACATTGTGCATCGCTCAAAGCAGAGTCTGCACACTCATTGTCAGCAAGTCTGCACACTGATGTAGCATGCATGCAGAGTCTATACACTCATAACCTTAGCCATTACATCGTGTGCTTCATGGCTGTTCAGCGTCTCATGCAGTGTCTCATGCAAAGTCTTTACATTGCTGTCGCATTGCAAAGTCCATACATTACTGTTGCATTGCAAAGTCTACACACTGCATTACTCCCTACAGAGTCTGTACAAGGTTTGTTGTCTTAAGCTGATGATTCTCTTCGACTGACTGACAGGTACTGTCTCGAGGAGATTAAGAAGGCATGTGATCCAAGGATGGATGAGGTGCCCAGGATCGTGACACGTGTACAACAACAGGCTGAGATGCTGCCACGTGGTCAAGGCCTTTGGGCGGGAGATGTGGAAGACACACGCCCTATCCTCTGCTGCTGCTATAAAAGGAAGCCTTGTTCCTGAGAAGAAGGCTGATCGAAATAGAAGGGGCAGAAACAGAGAGAAGATAGCCTGAACGATCTAGAGAGCAGAGAAGAAGAAGAAGAAGAAAGAGAAAGAAAAAGAGAGTGAGAGATCGAGAGCAGAGAAAGTCAGATAGAGAGAGGAAGAGGAGCTTACCTGAAGATCGTTCCTACTAGAAGTTGGATCAGATCCACTCCAGTCAGCTCTTTTGAGAGCCACACTGTGCTTTATCTTTTCCAGCTTTCAGTCGCTGTTGTTCTTGCTTTTGTTTTCTTTTATACCCTGTCTTCAAGCTGTTTGTCAACGGAGCAAGCTGTGTTGCTCAGCATTTGCAGTGGAAGATTCCACTGGACGGCTAATCTGTATTGCCCAGCGGGTTGCAGAGGAGGATTCCTCTGGACAACAAGCTATGAGGCTCAGTAGGCGAGGTGGATATCTCGGACAGCAAGCTGTGAGGCTCAGCAGGTTGTAGGCAAGCTGTGATGCCCAACGGTTCAAGCTGTGAGTCAGCAGTAATCCACACTCGGGTTGAGTGTGGGGTGGACGTAGGTCAGGAGGACCGAACCACCTAAAAACCCCTTGTGCACTGTGGTTTGATTTCTTCTATCTGACTGGCACTAGATGCATGCATAGGAACAAGGATTGTATTCATCTCATTGCTGTGCACATTAGATGTTTGCTTAGGATCGCTCTACATATCTGCAATAGTTTTTAATTCCGCATCTCTGATTGCATTAGATTTAATTTGAGCGAAGTTTTTAAAGGGGAGATTCATTCACCCCCCCTCTGAATCCAGAGCACTGAACCCAACATCTCTCTCTTCCTCCCCTTCTCCCCAGCAGCTGTGAAGGCTGTATTCTGAGGTGTGACGCCTCTTGTATCAGTTCGTGAAGATCGCCGCTGCCGCTGCCATCGAGCCGCAGTTGCACCGCCTTTGCCGGAGTTCTGTCCAACTCAAGACAGCAAGCCACCTCCGGATTTTTGGCTCTCAACTCCGTGATCTTTTAGCTATGAAATTTTTAGGGTGATTTCCCAAGGTCAATCCCACGTCCCATAAAAGTTTGTGGATTTTCTTCACTTCGGTTTCCTATTTTCCCATTTAGTCTTCCACAGCCTTCCAGATCTGCCACTGTTCTATCTTTTGTCACAGCAACTGTGTTCTTCCATAGTTCGACCCCCTTTCCCATGTCTGAATGCGTTCAAATTTTAATTGGGGATTTTGTCCACCTAAGCCCCCTTCCACGATTTTTTTTGAGAATTTTAGATCTTGTTTACATTTTCTAAAAATCACTGTCTTTTTCCAAATCTGTTTTATCCTGTGCAGTCCAGATCCGACCCACCTGTTCTATAAAATCTATTTCCATTACCAAACCTCCACCATAAATTACAAAAAAACTATCCACATCTTTCTTATTTCCCCCTCTCCAACTTACATAAGGGGGCCAACTCCCAGATCTGAAGTTTTAGTCGCGGTCAACACTCATTCTTAGGCAGATCCAAATCTGTCCTGCCAGACCTGAGACTGAGATGAGTCCTCTTTGAAATTCCACCATGGAAATTACGGCCCCAACAAAAATCCTGTAACCATAAAGGGTCAAAGTACTTCAAGTTATCTTTCCAACGGCGCCAGTTTCACGATGTTCCGAGATCGGGGCTGGTCGCAGCAATTTATGTCGCCAGATCGCGCGGGTCTGAAACAGCAACTCAGATCCGTGGATAGCAGCTTCAACACGTGCCGAACGGAGCCGTCTCGCCTTCCACGAGGCAAACCAGGGCGTCCCTCTCTTAGGGATCATCCCTCCAGGAGTCCCCGGTGCCACGGGACCCACCCCTCCCAATTCGAAGGACCGAGCAGTATGTGGGCCCCGCCACCCGCAGCACGCGCCGTCCGGATAGCACCGAACCGTGACTTTTCGGCACCGACGGAGCGCCCCAAAATGCTACCCGTCAACCCGAACTCGATACTCCCGGGCCCCACATGTGACCTATTACCTCCCTACGTGGAGTGGGTTTGAAATTTGTAACTTGCTGAAAATTGTTTAACCGAGGGTTCGATTTTGGCCGGGGTTGTCTTCCCCACGCCCGGAGCGTGGAGGTAATGATCTCACCTTCTCGGCATTACATTTACTTATTTAGTATATGATTATATACCACTGCTTGAGAGCGTTAATTAAAATTCTAGCTCGTGAGTTCATGTTCACCGCTATGAGCGAGAGAGCGAACTCGTCCCGTGGCTCGATCCGAGCACGGAAGTGAGTTGACCACCCTTGACACTATCGGATTCTCAACCGTGCGGATCCACGCTTTCCCTCGTTTGGGAAAATGAGTGAGCTCGCATTTCTGTTTACGACGTATATCCCATAGGAACTCTTAGTGTCGAGCCGAGGTATCTCAATTTGTCGCGTGTCGCTGGTCACGTCGTCACATACAGTCCAAGGTTCGCATCATTTGGCGTCGGGTCCCTCATTCGTCCCGCATCATTTTCTATCTGCATGAGAATTAGCGACCGAGAAGTGGCCGCCTATTAATGAACGATCGCGTGGAAAGTCGCCAATTCTAAATTTGTGACGGTCTTCAGGTCGCCAATTAATGAGCGACCAAACCCCTGTCGCTATTTAGTCTGGCATAATTAATAATTAACCCATGCTTAAAAAATTAATATCTATGAAACCTGACGTTAAAATTCTTGCATGAGCATATTTCTGGATTCTCCATATTTTTTTCTATCTATCCATGTCTTCAGTTTCCTGAAAATTCATGTAAACATCAAAACGTTACTATTCATGCTAATTAGATAGAAATGAATAGCGTTATGTGCCTGAGAATGTACCTACCCGATGCATTTTAATTTGTAGCAGTAAATGAATGGGCAACTGTCAAGTAGACGCTAATTAATGAATGAGCGCCTCTTCAAGGAGGCGTTATTTCTTAAAAGTTTCAGAAAAATAAAGTTAAATGGAAAATCATGAATCTACGACAATATGATAGACGTTATTTAAAATTTGAGCACCGTCGTATACGGACGCCAATTACAATTAAATTTATTGATTTCTAAAAATTACTAGAATTAGCGCCCGTTCACAGAGTCGCTAATTCTTATTTATTTCCAAAGAATTTTGTTAAAAATAAGATTGAGCGACTTTTCAAAAAGTCACTATTTTTGGACATAGCGACTTTGGATTGGACGCAGATTCTTGCTCTCTCAATTTTTATCGGTATTCTGGCCCATATTGCGGGTCTATTGACACTCTCATCTCACATCCATAGATGGAGTCTCTGTTTTGTTTCTATCGATTACACACTCAACTCTTGGTGATGATTGGACCCTCTGTGGGATATTCCTTCCTTCAGACTGGTACTTTGTTCATTGAGACCTCTGTAAGTCTACGCTAGCCTTGTATTCCCTCAAGACAGCGGAGCAGGTTGTACCCTAAAAACCCTGGAACCCGTACTTGTCACATGACTCTAAAGAAACGTGATGCTTTAGCCCTCTTAGAGTGATGTTTTCTGGCCTCTTTGAGAAGTCTGATTATCTATCTGGAAATTGCGACTAGGACTTGGACGCCAAAAGGAATTGGCGGCCAGTCAGTGGGCGCATTTTACTATTTTAGCAACCTTACACTGGACGCTAATTATGAATGAGCCACCACTTAAAGTGTCATGAATTCTTCGTGCCTGTACTGTTCACAAGAATGAGCGACCACTACAGTGGACATTGTTTCTGTAATTGTTGGCGACTGAGTGGACGCCAATTACCCAGTTTCATGATATGTCATCATTTTTCATGCAATTTATCGGTATGTCATCCTTGTTCAAGTTCTATCCTTGTACTTATAATTCCATGAAATCTACCTTATCATCCTACAATGGCTTATTCATTTGGAACTCTATTGGCTATAAACTATAGTGGATGTCTAAAAATATATACATGACTCAATGCTAGTGCATATAGGGTCCGATCTGGTCCTGAGAGGAGCACCTGAAAGTACTTGTGCCCATAGGAGATATATTGATCATGGTGTGGCATTGTACCGAAGTGCATGGCTTGCTTGATATTGGCATTCCACAAATCTCGTGCTTGACTTGACTTAGCATGACTTGCATGGCCCGGAATGGGTATTTACTTGCTTAAAATTATAATAGCAAAATGACTTGATATTTACATGCTTGACAATCTTGATATACTTCACATGATTATCTTGCTAGTTCATCTATATTATTTCTTGATACTCTACTCTCGTCATCATCTTGCGTACATGCATCGCTATATTTGCATAGTTCATGTAACATGTAATTTACTTAAAGCAAGCTTGATCTTGAGATATAATTCCTAGTGAGTGTTCGCTCACCGTAGTTTTTTCCCTATTTTTCAGGTAATTCCGATGATGAAGATCATTCGGATGGGAACGGACACGAATGAAGAGCGGAGAGCTGTCCGCCTGTCAATGACGTTATCTAGTCGAGTATTTTCATATTTCTTGAGTCAATTATTGTATTTTTTTCTCTTTATTGAGTCTAGTTCTCAATGGATCATTATTATAAGTCAGTGAGTTATGTAATGATGGTTATACATGGGAGTTATTTGATGATTGATGGGAATCAACACCGGGCACTGACTTTTATTTTTGCATATGTGTCCTTTTAGTTTATTTTTATATTCTTGGGAAAACATGTGTGTAATTGTAAGGCTTTATAAGCCAAAATGTGAGTCTTTAGGTTTTAGTGGATTTTTGTGTTAAAGTTCAGTAGGAGTAGCAAGGGCCCCCCACACTCTTTCCCATTGGTCCACCTAAGCCCTAGGGACCCATGTGGGGCTGGTCAAAGTCCTAGGTGGGCTTCTAGATGGTTTGACATTCAAAGGGGACAATGAGCTTAAAATGTCCAAGATGCCATACCCATTTGTCAAAGGGGTGCCCCCCTCTTAATGGTTTTTTATTGTGTTCCAAATCACATGGGGTAACTAATTAGTTCTATCTCTTATGTACCCCTCCCTAACCCTAGATCTGAGGTTAGTTTAGGTCATTTTGTATTTCATATATATATCATGTATTTCCCATTTACAATGATAGAAAAATTTGTGAATTGCCCAAGGGCCAAGAAGGGTGCACCCATTGTTCCTCTCTCCTCCCCCTCTTGCAGATGGATTTCTGCCATTCTTAGGGTGTGATTCCCTTCTATCTTCTCCTCAGCCCCTCTGATTTCTGTTTCTGCCGCCGCCGCCATCGCGCTACCGCCACCAACGCCTGAGTTCTGTTCAAATCAGGACAGAGGTCCCATGTTCGATTTTTAGCTCCAGATCTACTGATCCTTTGGAGTCCAAATTTTGAGGGTAGGTTCACCACGCCAATACCCTCTCCCCAAAAAATTGTCCTATTTTCTAGCCTTCATTTTCTATTTTTCCATTTTCGTGTTCTTCAGCCTTCTAGTTCTGTCTATACTCAGTTTTGTGTCAAAGCAACCCTGTGTTTTCTCAGTTCGACCCATTTTCCTTTATTTGTTTGAGTCACCAATTTTATTGGAAGTTCTGTCCACCACACCTATCATTCACAAATTTTTCTGGAATTTCTGGAGTCCTTTTACTATTTTTAAAAATCACTGTCTTATCCCAAAACTGTTTTGTCCTGTGCAGTTCAAATCCGACCCTTGTCCAGTATAAAATCGTTTTCCTCTATCAAACCTCCTCTAAAAAATCCACAAAAATTATCCCCGTCTTCCTTGTTTCTTCCTCTGCAACTTTTGTGAAGAGTCCAAGTTCTAGATCTGAGGTTTGAGTTGCGGTCAACGCAAGTTATCAGAAAACTCTATTTCTATCCTGAGTTTTCTGAGTTTGTCAGTCAATCCATTGAAAAATCCACCACGAAAAATACAGATCCAGAGAAATTCTTTCATAGTCCATAGTCGAAGTATGTTGGATCAGCTTTCCAATGATACCACTTTTATGTCGATCTACGTCGGGAGTGATCGCAGCAGCTGATCTCGCCGGGTCGCGCGCTGTAAAAATAGAACTTCAGATCCGTGGGCAGCAAGGTCAATATGTGAAGACCGGAGCTGACTCGCCTTCCACAAGGCGAACCAGCGTGCCGCCGTTCCAGGGAGTGCCTCTCCAGGAGCCACCGTCACAGCGGTATCACTCCGGGCCCACTCAGACCCGCCGACCAGCACGTAGGACCCACAACCAGCAGATTGCGCCGTCTGAACCGCACCGACGAGCGGATCCAAGTGTTGCCCGTCAACCCAAGATCGGTCCTCCTGGACCCACTTGTAGCCCATTACCTCCCGGCGTGGACTGGGCATCAAAATTCATTATTGTAATTTAAATATTTACTGTACCGGGAGTTACCGTACTTGTATAGGATCGTCTTCCCCACGCCTGGAGCGTGGAGGTAAATTCGCTCCCTCTCTCTTTCGCATTTGCTTTACTCGTATCTATTTGTATATGCCGCTGCGAGTGTTAGGATTCTTAGCCCGATATATTGTTATCACCGCTGCGAGAGACTGAGAGTGAGTGACCCGTCCCGTGACTCGATCCGAGTACACGCGAAAAGCCGATACCTGAGACTCACTCTCGGTTTCTTAACCGTGCACGGTCCCACGTCTTCCCTCGCTTAGGGGCGATCGCGAGCTAGAGTCCCATGTGGCGTGTCCGTCCCGCATCAATGATATTAATGAAATAAAAGATTTGGTTTATTGTCTCTACATTGTGCACTCTGTCTATGTGTCAAATTCCTTATGCTCTAATCGACATGATCGATATAAACTCGTCATGCGTACCGGATTCCTTCCGCGCTCGGGGCGTGACAATTTTTGTGGTATCAGAGCCTAGAATATTCATACCTTTTACCCGGTGAGATTGGGTAGAGCCATGGGTTAAGTAAACTTATGGATTAAGACCTTTGCACTACAAGGAAAGTAGGTTTTTTCGACGTCCATATTCCGTCGTAAATCCGTCAAAAATATGTCCCATAGTTAATTTTTGAAGGATTTCAGACATATTTTCGACGGAATATGGACGTCGGTACAATTAGGTCGCTAATTTTTGACGTAATTTATTTACGTCTCAAATTCGTCAGCAATTTCTGAAGAAAATATGCTACCAAACTTTTCATCGGTATTGATGTCGATTACTAATAATAAGGAAATTAATTAATATTTGTGACAGAACATAATGTGGTCGAAAATACATCTAAATGTTTCGATGGATTAGCGACATAAATATGACTTCATCGGAAATTTGTGGGTTAAATTAGTTCTGATGAAAATTTATACTTCGCTAATACGTCGGATATTTTCAATGTATTTTCGACGTACGATTAATATGTCTATAATGATGGGTTAAATTAGTTCTGACGAAAGTTATTTTGGTCGGAAATCTGTTGGAACTCTTCGACGGATTTGGGACGGAAAATTAATACGTTGGGAACCTGTTGGTTAGATTAATTCCGACGAAACCATAGTTAGTCCCAAATGCGTCGTTTCGTTGCGACCTATTAGGGACAGAATATTATAACGTCGAAAATCTATGGGTGAATGTCATTCCAACGAAACGTTAGTTGGTCGAAAATGCGTCGTTTCTTTGCGATGTATTAGGGACAGAAAAATATTACGTAGAAAATCTGTGGGTCAAATTAGTTCCGACAAAACGTCGTTGGTGGGAAATATATCAAAAATTTACGACGTTTTGATAATGTCGAAATTCCGTCGAAAACTTTCTGCACATTTTTTTATATATATTTTGAAATTTAAAAAACCTATTTAAAGGTACAATTAACAATCTACACAACTCAACATAAAACACGTAATAAACACACACAATAAAATCCATCAAACATTAAAATAAAGAACGTCTACAACACATAACTCAATGAATAAAAAAAGTTACAGTTACATTAATTCAAATGTGTCATTTTTTCATAATATCATTAAAAAAATCAAAAGATGGAGCTACATCATCCTCATTCGTCATTCGTAGCATCTCCACCATCACCAGTTGCAGGAGGATCCTACATCACAGAAAATTAATATTAAATAGAGTTAAATAAAAATAATTAATAATAAATGTAATTAAATTCGATTTTCTAAATTCGAAAGTAGATAATATGAAGATGATTTCTTTGACTCTCAAGTTATAACTCTAAAGTCTACGAAATTAAAATTTAAATTAAATACTCACATGAGAGGGCTGTGCTGGGCTCGAGGGTACGTGCTCCCTGAGTCAAAATCCCCGCCTGGGAGAGGAGGGTAGCAACCGCCTGAGTAATGCATGCCTCAATGCGTTCCTCGATGCCGTCTACCTGACGTTGGACGATGGATGTAATATGGCTCGTAGAATCGCCGATGGAGGGAGTAGAGAAGGATCTGCTACCAGGGTAGGACGAAGCTGAGCCCGGACAAGATGCTAGAATCGGGCTGGTGTCCAAGCCCTGCCCAAAATCGTATACTCGTCCTTTCTTCGGTGGGCCGACTACTGCTACCCATGCCTCAGGATCTAGTTGTGGCCGCTGCGTCTCCTCCTCCCCGTACTTTTCAGTCATATGCCTCTCATATGACTCTTGCAAATTGAATAAAAAAATTTGTAAATGTCATATTAATCAATCATATTTAAAAATTGAAATAGAAAAGAAATGTGTATGTATATAATCTTACCACTACTGAGCGAGCTCTCTTGCTCACATACTGATCGGTCCCCTTCTTTTGGTGAACTGTAGCAAATAAATCACGGTACGAGACCGTACCACCCCTCTTCTTTTCATGTTATACATGTTATAGAGAATAAATAGGGACATAAAAGAAATAAAATATAAAAAATTAAGATTATTACTTATCAATCTCTCCTTCTGGGTCGCGAAGGAAACGGATCCAGAAGTATGGAGATGCACGATTGGATGTAATGCACGTGCGGCTTTGGCTTTTGCGGATTTGGCTATCCAATTAGGCTCGGCCCATCTATCACAGAGGTCCTCCCAGTGCTCCCTCCTCATCCATGCGGGGTCGTGTGCCTTCCAAAGGCCACGGTCCTCGCTCCCCCCGGCTAGAGCCTTGGCACGGTCCCGATAGCTGTGTAATTGATGCTTTTAATTACAGTTGTTGTGGCCTCCCATGCACGTCGAGCTCGTCCGGTGTCAGCTCACCTCACAAACTGATATCCTTGCTATCAAGAATTCAAATTTTATAAGTTAGTTAATTGAAATTGCGGAGTTGGGAAATGTGTAATTTAAAAGATTAAATTGCATACCAAGAACTCATCGTATCACGGATATCTCGAGGAAACTGTCGAAATGACTTATATGGGCCGGTCACATGTCGCTCAATAATGTTGGTAATACAACGAGAAGCGTCACTGGGCTCTACTTTATCCCTGCAATTATAGATGTTAAAATGATAGCCAATAGTTATATAGCTGATGGATATATAACGAACATAATTCATGAGTTTAAATATTTACCCAGAAACCCAACATGGCTTGTGTCCCTCTTGCAACACCCCTTGCTCACCCTCGTGATGGCTAACAACATCGTCTTCCGGTTGTGTGCCCGGGTGGGTGGACAAGCCAACTATCGCAGGTGGTGTGCCCGACGTACCTGTTACAAGTAAAATAGAAGTAGTTAATTAGAAATTATCTCATTATTAAAAAAAGAATTTATTCAAAAAGTAAACATATAGAATTTTCATCATTGAACTAAGAATTTAAATAAACATAGCAGTAGAATGTGATGGAAGCGATGTACACTATAGACCTGATGCAGAGGCACAAGAACCTGTAAACATAAAATATCATGAGCAAAACAATGTGCATATTTACTACTCATTTATCTAAGAATTTAAATAAACATACCCGCAGTAATTGGTGGGGGCGGTGCACTCTGTGTACTTGGTGTAGAGACATAAAATATCATGAGCAAAATAAAGTGCATATTCACTACTCATTTATCAAAGTGATGTGCGGAAGGTTAGGATATAAAGGGGGGTGAATATATCCACCGATTAAAAACTGTGCCCAAATTAAAATAACAAATCTGGCGCTACCAAATCTTAAAATAGAATGAACAATATGTTAACAAGAGTTTGTATAGAACATACGTCGAACACTAAAGCACTCAACGCACACTAGAGGGAAATGAAATGAAAGTTAAGTAGCACTTTTGCTGACAGATCAAACGACAATATAAGAGTAATGCTTTGCACGTAACAAATGTCAAATAGCAAGCACTTAATACCCATAAAAGGAAAGTGAGATAAACATTATGCGGTTCTTCTGCTGAACAGATCTGAAAGCGATATAAAAGAAAAGCTTAAACTGGATCACATGCCATATGATTTGCCTTTTCAACCTTGGGGCATGTGACAGTCGAAGGTGTGAAGAGATCCCACATGTTCCTCACGTGTCTGACCCTTTTCTGCACTGGCAAGCTATTTGTTACTCCTATCGGGTATTGTATACCCTTAACCAACTATTTGTCTACCTTAGGGAGCTATTTGTCACCCTTAGCTTCCCTTTAGCCATCGCCACAGCTTCATGCATTGACTCTACCTTGTTTCTTTCCACACATTTACCCTTGCTGTCCATTTGATGGAGACATCAGAGCAAGAGCACTAACATTTTATTTTTACATTTGTATCCTTTAGTTTATTTTTATATCCTTGGGAAAGTATGTTTACAATTGTAAGGCTTTGTAAGCCAATGTCTCATTCCCTAGGATTCTTTGGGTTTTTATGCAAAATGTCAGTAGGTCCAGCAAGAGGGCCCTCACTCCTTTCCCATTGGTCCACCTAAGCCATACGGGTCCATGTGGGGCTGGTCAACTATCATAGGTGGCTTCTAGATGGTTGGACCATTCAAAGGAGACAATTGGACCAAAATGTCCAAGATGCCTCCCCTTAAGTCAAGGGGGTGCCCCCCTATTAAAATGACATTTTGTATTTTATATTTTTAAGCCAATTGACCACATGGGGGAAGAAGATGCTACCCCTCCCCTCTCTCCCACGAATTCCAACCCCCTCCCCCTTCCTCTCCTTCTATATAAACCCATGTATAGTGTTTTCTAAGGATTAATGAATGAGAAGAAAAATTGTGTAATGCCTTAGAGCTTGGTGCGCCCCTCCCTCTCTCCCTCTTGTTTCCCTCTGGTTCCTCCAATCTTCAGGGTGTAGAACCCTTCTACCTCAGCCCCTCCATCTCTGATTTCTTTCTCTGTCGTCGCCATTCGTGCCGCCATCGAGCCACCGCGAAGCCATCTCCGAAGTGCTGTCCAAGGTTCTATTTTGCTGGATAAGGGTTCACTCCGGGAATTTTAGCTCCCAACTCCGACATCATCTGGACCTGAGATTTTCAGGGGTGGTTCCACTCTTAAAACCCCACCTCCACAAAAAAAATCACATCATTTCAACTTTGTTTTATATTTTTTCATTTTCATGCTTTCCAGTCCACCAGATCTGCCAGATCTCTGTCTTTATGTTACAGCTACTCTGAGTTTCACCCTTTTGTTCCCCTTCTTGATTTTTGTTTGAATCCCCAAATTTATTGGAGGTTCTATTCACCATCCCCACCATCCACAAAGTTTCTTGTGAATTTAGAATCTCGTTCATATTTTCTAAAAATTCACTTCAGATCCCAAGTTTTGTTCTATCGCTGCTGTCCAGATCCGACCCCGAGTCAGTATAAAATCCCCAAAACATCGAAACTTCCACCAAATGTTTCATAAAATATATCCCCGTTTTCCTCTCTTCGCCCTCTACCACTTTCATGAAGAGCTCAACAACTGAATCATAGGTCTACATCACGGTCAATGCCAACTCTCAGGAAAACTTAGTTCTATCTTGAGTTTTCTGATCCTGTGAACCAGCAACTTGAAAATTCAACAAAGGCCATCAATGGGAAATTCAAATTTCTTTCTCTAGCCATAGATCGAAAGATTTTGAGTTAGCTTTCCATCGGTACCTCTTGTGCATCGATCCGACGTCGGTGCTGATCGCAGCATCTATTCCGCCGGGTCGCGCGCTGCAAAATAGAAGCCCGCAGATCCGTGGACAGCAAGTTCCTCCCACGAGGTGAACCAGTGCGCCGCCTTCCCAGGGAGCGCCCCTCCGGACGTCCCCATCATAGCGGTGCCGCTCCGGGCCCACACGGCCCCACTGACCAGCACTTGGGTCCCACGGTCGTGAGTACGTGTGGCGCCAAAGCTACACAAGAAGTTGCATGTAAACCCGAACCCGCTACTCCCGGGTCCCATTGTGTCACCCTTTACCTCCTTGCGTGGAGTGGGCATTCATATTCATTGCTGTAATATTTGTGTAATAATTGTTCCGGGAGTATCAGTTCGACCGGGGTCGTCTTCCCCACGCCGAGAGCGTGGAGGTATCGTGTTTGTTCCTTACTCGGCACTTTGCTTAGTTCGCATATGATTTATATGCCGCTGCTAGAGAGCATGATAGGGTAACTTAGCTCGCTATTTATTGTTATTCACTGCTGCGAGCGAGAGAGAGATATTGTCCCCGTGACCCGATCCGGGCACGAAGAGAGAGCTGACCACCCTAGCTCACTGCCGATTTTTCAACCGTGCACGTCCGACGCTTCCTTCGCTAAGGGATGATCGTGAGTTTGTATAGAGTCCAAGGATCGCATTTCAATTGGAGTCGAGTCCGTGGTCCATCCCGCAATAATTTGGTATCAGAGCGCCAGTTGAGTCTAGGGTAGTCTGGTAGAAAGCAAACAAAAAAAAGAGTCGTTTAAGTCGAGTCTAAGTCTAAGTCGGTCTAAGTGTCACATTTGCATACCATTAATCGGTATATCAAATGGTGTTGTCCGAACGTTAGGCTACGCCTATCGAGAAGGCCGCACACTTGCGCGAGTGAGCTTCGGATCGATTATCTCCACTACGTACCGAGTCTTGGTTAAAGTCTAGGGTCCTTAGTGCGCATTAGTTAGTGCATCTCAACTTTGCATCACATTTTGAGTCGTGTCTAGGTGCTTGTATTAGTTTGCACAAATTTTGCCTATAAAAACAAAAAAAAATGCCTTTGCATGTCCATTCCTAAAGATCCATTCCCATCTTTTGGCAACTATGGCCAACCCATACCGACCCGTCCAAGGTGATCGGTCTGTGTCCGATTACATTCGGGACTATGATAAGTACCAGGTGGAATATAGAGTTGGGGAGGAGAGCACCATGATTGCCTTTCAGTTCCGGAGAGGTTTGCGGCTTCACTTCCAAATTGAATGTCTTATCCATGACGCATTCTCTCTGGCGTAGTCCTATAAGGTCGCTCTAGAGGTCGAACCATTTGAGTCCCGATTTTCTCGGTTTAAAGGTGCCCTTCGGCAAGTATCTACCTCCCAGCCGAGTCCCGATCCAGTCGGACCGCCTACACCACAACCTTCCCCACCTCAGTCGGGGAACCCCTTCCCTAGAGCTCCATTGCCATCTACTTTCGATCTTTATTCGGAACCATCTTGTTTGGAGCCTCTAAAGCCCGAGCCACCCATGTTTATAACGGGTACGCTTCTCATAACTGAGCCACTTCTTAGTTGGCTCAAGGATGGCTTGGTCCCACTTCCTTACCCATCCATGGACCCCACCTTACCTCTAGTACCCGTCAACTCCTACCACACAACATTCCGATCTAGTCACCATGTTGATACATTGGGTGACCATATTTTGGGCTTAGGTTGGCAATGGAAGTTGACGCACTTATTGGCCCGAGGCTTCGACCAACCCACTAGTCTTAGCTTCACCCATCCGGCCTTAGGATCCATTACCTCTGTGTGCACCGTAGGTTGTGTCACCTCAGAGATTCTCTTATTCCTCCCCATGTCGACCGAGCCTGACTTCATATCCTTTTTCTCGAGAGAGGAACCATGCATCCTACCTATGATCACCGTCCCACTTACCACAATGCATGAAGGTGACCATCAACACCTTCAAGACTTCCATACATGGGACTGTGACTGTTGGGAACCCACCACAAGGGGTCATACCTTCTTTGATCCCTTTGACCCATTCCCTAGTGGGCCCCTTGACCCACCATATATACTTCAATTCTTTGAGGGAGTCCACTACCACACCCCTACCCCACGGGCCGGGTCATCTACACACACCAAGCCCAATCTCGATACACCCACACCCGGCTCTTCCACACTCGGCTCTCCTATCCCTCTCAAGTCTCCCAAATCCAAAGGGCCGTCCATGCATGACTGGGTCATACTTGGACGTCTAGGTGTTCCCCATGCCATCAACCGCCGGTTGCATAGCATGCATGCATGGCACATATTCGGGTGTCCTGGTCCACCATCGCCTATGCGTAGGTCGGACTAACATTAGGTTTGTTTTGGGTCTTTGTGAGTTTTTACTTCGTTTGTCTGTCGTGTGTCTGTGCATACGTTGAGTCGATTCGGTCTTTGTACGCTCGCGTTGTTAGTCCCTTTCGAGTACGAGACTTGTCGGAGTTTGGGATCGGTTCTACTTCTTATCGGATCTAGTCACATAAGGGACAAGCAGTGATTCCTAGTGAGTCTTCGAGCCGCCTTCCCTTCTTTTGAGAGTGACCCCACCCCGGAATGTCCACCTCTAGCCTCCTCCCCAGCAGCGTGTGCATATCGAATCTATACGGGATGAGCAGGTGTCGATTACTTGGAGTGGAGCGTACTCCGCGCTTCCATGTTCGGTGACGCATCCGCTGGAGCTACTCGAGTAGCCGCACCCCTTACTCGACGGGGTCGAGTTCTTCCCACCCGGGGAGAATTGATGGGGACATTAGAGCAAGAGCACTAACATTTATTTTTACATTTGTGTTCTTTAGATTATTTTTATATCCTTGGGAAAGTATGTTTACAATTGTAAGGCTTTGTAAGCCAATGTGTCATTCCTTAGGATTCTTTGGGTTTTTGTGTAAAATGTCAGTAGGTCCAGCAAGGGGGCCCTCACTCCTTTCCCATTGGTCCACCTAAGCCATAGGGGTCCATGTGGGGCTGGTCAACTATCCTAGGTGGCTTCTAGATGGTTGGACCATTCAAAGGAGACAATTGGACCAAAATGTCCAAGATGCCTCCCCTTAAGTCAAGGGGGTGCCCCCCCATTAAAATGACATTTTGTATTTTATATTTTTAGGCCAATTGATCACATGGGGGAATAAGATGCTACCCCTCCCCTCTCTCCCACGAATTCCAACCCCCTCCTCCTTCCTCCCCTTCTATATAAACCCATGTATAATGTTTTGTAAGGATTAATAAATGAGAAGAAAAATTGTGTAATGCCTTGGAGCTTGGTGCGCCTCTCCCTCTCTCCCTCTGGTTTTCCTCTGGTTCCTCCAATTTTCAGGGTGTAGAACCCTTCTACCTCAGCCCCTCCACCTCTGATTTCTTTCTCTGCCGCCGCCGTTCGTGCCGCCATCGAGCCACCGCGAAGCCATCTCCGAAGTGCTGTCCAAGGTTCTATTTTATGGACAGGGGTTCACTCCGGGAATTTTAGCTCCCAACTCCGACATCATCTAGAGCTGAGCTTTTTAGGGGTGGTTCCCCTCTTGAAACCCCACCTCCACAAAAAATATCAAGTCATTTAGACTTCTTTTTATATTTTTTCATTTTCGTGCTTTCCAGTCCACCAGATCTGCCAGATCTCTGTCCTGTGTTACAGCCACTCTGAGTTTCGCCCTTTTGTTCCCCTTCTTGATTTTTGTTTGAATCCCAAAGTTTATTGGAGGTTCTATCCACCATCCGCACCATCCACAAAGTTTCTTGTGAATTTAGAATCTCGTTCATATTTTCTAAAAATTCACTTCAGATCCCAAGTTCTGTTCTGTCTCTGCTGTCCAGATCCGACCCCGAGTCAGTATAAAATCCCCAAAAAATCGAAACTTCCACCAAACCTTTCATATAATATATCCTCGTTTTCCTCTCTTCGCCCTATACCACTTTCATGAAGATCTCAACAGCTGAATCGGAGGTCTACATCGCGGTCAACGTCAACTCTCTAGAAACCTTAGTTCTGTCCTGAGTTTTCTGATCCTGTGAACCAGCAACTTAAAAATTCGACAAAGGCCACCATCGGGAAATTCAAATTTCTTTCTCCAGCCATAGATCTAAGGATTTTCAGTTAGCTTTCCATTGGTACCTCTTATACATCGATCCGACGTCGGTGCTGATCGCCGCATCCATTCTCGCCGGGTCACGCGCTGTAAAATAGAAGCCGTAGATCCGTGGACAACAAGTTCCACACAATGAGATCGGAGCCGATTCACCTCCCACCAGGCGAACCAGCACGCCGCCTTCCCAGGGAGCGACCCTCCAGAAATCCCCATCACAGCGGTGCCGCTCTGGGCCCACACGGCCCCACTGACCAGCATGTGGGTCCCACGGTCGTGAGTACGTGTGCCGCCGAAGCTCCACAAGAAGCTGCCCGTCAACCCGAACCCGCTACTCCCGGGTCCCATTGTGTCGCCCTTTACCTCCCTGCGTGGGGTGGGCATTCATATTCATTACTGTAATATTTGTGTAATAATTGTTCCGAGAGTATCAGTTCGGCCGGGGTCATCTTTCCCACGCCGAGAGCGTGGAGGTATCGTGTTCGCTCCTTACTCGGCACTTTACTTAGTTCGTATATGCTTTATATGCCGCTGCCAAAGAGCATGATAGGGTAACTTAGCTCGCTATTTATTGTTATTCACTACTGCGAGCGAGAGAGAGATACTGTCCCGTGACCTGATCCGGGCACGAAGAGAGAGCCGACCACCCTAGCTCACTGTCGATTTTTCAACCGTGCACGTCCGACGCTTCCCTCGCTAAGGGATGATCACGAGTTTGCATAGAGTCCAAGGATCACATTTCAATTGGAGTCGAGTCCGTGGTCCGTCCCGCATCACCATTTGTCAGCCTAACACAACTATTTGTCTGCCTTGTCCAGTCATTTATCTCCACTATCCATACTGAGCCGTCGCCCTTGCTGCTTTATTCTTTAGCTTCAGCTGACGCCAAGAGCCATTTGTCACCCTTGTTCCTCTATTATTCCGTCTGACTATGGAGCTTGACCTCGTTGACCACGACTGATGTTGACTTTGACTTGGATCAACATTGACTTAAGTCAAACATGATAATAATGTTGGTTGGAGTTAGTTGACTATTGTTGACTCTGACAAATTAAAAGTTTGACCGATCCACCTTGACTTGAGTCAACCCTTCGATTATTCTTCTGGCTTCTTCGAGGGCTTCAGGGATCACTGTAGAACACTGTAGCTCATTGTCTTCTAGTGATTTATTGTTGATCTTTTGGCTTGTAGTGAACCCTTCTCTCTCTCCTCCATTTCCCTTCTTTCTTCATTTGATAACTCTTCTCAGGCTATTAATCACAAATAACAGTTATTTTTCTCCCTTGAAGACCCATTTGTCACCACTGTTAACCCAGAAGCCGCCGCCCTGTCTCATGTAACATAGCCTTGAGAGCCATCACTAATGTCTCCATTGAGACCTATTTTTCACCCTTAAGAGGGTATATGTCACCCATAGAAGTCTATTTGTCAGCCTTATGTGTGCGTTTGTCGGCCTTAGCTTCTTCTGCTGGCGGGTAAACACAAGTCAACTTCCCCTTCATCCAGCTTCAACACTTCACACATATTCAGTGCTACAACCTATTTTTCACTTGTAGAGAGCTATTTGTCAGTCTTACTTGCCTATTTGTCACCACTAATGAGTCATTTGTCTGCCTTATCTTCCTGCCTTCCCTTGTATGAATCTTAACAGATTTGTGACCCTTTTCTAAAGAATTAAGACTTTGACTGCACTGACTTGGGTTGACCACTACCTTAGCTCCATTGACAGTGCGTTGAAATCATTGACCACGTTGACTTTTCTTCAATTCTTCATAAAATAACTGGCTTTCAACCTATTCTATGTGCAACTGTCAACCTATTCTTTGTACAATTTAGAAGTAAACTACACACACAAAATCATTATAGCTCCATACATGATTCTACATCAAAAAAACACATTGACTATCCACATGAAGAGTATACATGACTCATGGTTTTGACAGCATCAAAACACAGGGACACAACACTAAGAATATAAATAAACATACTCGTAGTAGTTGGTGGGGGCGGTGCACTCTGTGTAGCTGGTGCTAAGACATAAAATATCGTAAGCAAAACAAAGTGCATATTCAATACTCATTTATCTAAAAATTTAAATAAACATACCTGCAGCAGGTGATGGGGGCGGTGTAATCTGTGTACTTGGTGCAGAGACATAAAATATCATGATCAAAATAAAGTGCATATTCACTACTCATTTATCTAAGAATTTAAATAAACATACCCGCAGCAGGTGGTGGGGGCGGTGTACTCTATGTACCTGGTGCAAAGACATAAAATATCATGAGCAAAATAAAGTGCATATTCACTACTCATTTATCTAAGAATTTAAATAAACATACCCGCAGTTGTTGGTGGGGGCTGTAGACACGCCAAAATTGATACTATGTTGATTAAATCTCATGTCACCATATTAATGCCCCAAAGTGGACTTCAATATTTCCATAATATGAAGTTTTTCTATTTTTGTGTGTTTTTAGGCCATTTTCTAATTGTTTTTGTAATTCACGACTCTACGTAGGGCGTGTTTTAAATAACGGCTTTGGCCGGGGTGTTTCTCAAAGAAAGGACGACTGATCCAAGAGGCGTCAGTTTCTGGACTTTTACGAATCCTACTCAAAAATTAGAAAATAAGAATTAACGTCCCTCCATGGGTCGTGTTTTGAATTAACGTCTTTCTCTCAGGCGTCTCTTCATCATTTACCAATAAAGAATGTTTTCATTACTAAAAATTAAATCCATGAATTAACGCCTTTGTCCCAGTCGTGATTTTAATTAACGCCTTGACCAAGGTCGTCAATTTCAAATAACGCCTTTTCGTGGGTCATCTTTCACCCTTCTGTGTCATGCTTGAACACCCCTTTCCTGGAGAGTTCCCTGTTATGTTTTGGTCACCATGTTCGATTAGGGAAGTAGAGACCTTACCGTAGATGAGTCTTGCCTGTTCTTATCCCACCACATCTGTGTTTTGCATCCTATAAATATATCCCTACGTCGAGCTCACGCAAAAGGGCGGATAGCAGGAAGAAACAGGGAGCTTTAGCTAATATCGGCACAGAGAGCAGCAAGTTTCCTTCACGCGGAGAGGAGTTTCCACTTCCCTTTCCTGTACAACCTTTGATCCTTCGGTGGTCTGCTTCCTCCTCTTGCATCAGCTGCAAGCCAAATTTGGTTTCTCCCTTTACTGTTGTCAGGAATAGCAGGGAGTTCTTTACATTAGCACATCATCATCCCACTGTTCATTATAGTGATTTCTTGCATTAGCTTTGCATCACGTCTCCTTTCCCTAGTTCTCTTAGGTTTTTTTAAAGAAACCAAAAGGTGCACACTTCATGCTTTTCTTTCATCACCTTATTCTATTTGAGGATTGATACTACACTTTGGCTAATCCTTTTTATATTGTTTGTTTGTGATTTGTTTAAGGGTAATCAAAGAGAGAAACCCCCTTTATCGGCCGGCCGATAGAAGGAGGAAGAAATCCACAATCATCCCGCATCCCTTTTCTCACCAGGTATTCGCGATCAATTTCCCTTCTTTTTGAGGTAACCCCTCTGGCGATCACTCTCCTTATTAGCACCTCGTGCATGCTTAATAATTCTTTTATTTTTTTTAATTGTTCTAAGTGGATTTCTTAGAACCTACAAATTGGCGATCACGGTGGGACTTCCACTATTTTTTCTTTTGATTACCCCCTCCTATTGGCACCCACGTGTGCCCTTTCCTATCGGCACCCACGTGTGCCCTTTCCTATTGGCACCCACGTGTGCCCCTCCCTTTGGTACCCACGGTACCCCTCCATTGTGCCCCACGGGCACCCTCCATTGTGCCCCACGGGCACCCTCCATTGTCCACTGCGGATCAGCCAGTTTGTGAGCATCGCTGCTATTTTCTTATTTAACGCCTTCCCTCAAGGCGTGTTTCATAAGTTAACACCTTAACCCAAGGCATCTTTCTGTTATATAACGCCTTCTGCAAAGGCGCTATTCATCATATCTCTTGATTTGGTTTATCAATCCCTGAGAATTCACGCCCTTTGGTCTGGGTGTCCTTTGTTAATGCAGCGCCTGGCATCAAGGCGTCTTTTATTTTGAGCTTGTCCACTATTTTATTTTGACGCCCTCTGCCAGAGGCGTCCTTTTCACAATCAGCGCCTCACACCAAGGCGCTTCTTCTGCACTGTCGGTCAGCACTTCACAGATTAGCTGCAGCCCCCCTGTCGTTTCTTCTGCTTTTAGCGACTGCTGCTAAGTCGCTTCTTACCTGTGTGTTTACAGAAACCTGTTTGTTCTGTTTATTCATGCTGGGTTGATTTATATGTTCATCATCTGATTATATCTGTTTAATATGATCATATTATTTTGCGTTTTGTGGCATTTGGTTGAGAGACCTCCTCTCTCTACACTAGGATTCCACACACCTTTCTTGGAATTGGAATAACCCTCCATTGAGCATTCCGTCTCTTTGGACCGAAAATTCCTTTTCGAAGACCTCCGTAAGTTCCCGCACCCGTGGATTCCCTCACGGATGCCAGGCTGGTTGTACCTTGAAGTACCCGGAGCTTAGACAACCCATCGTTGGTGAGGAGAGAGAAAGAACCTCGTTAACCCGGAGATCACACTCAAATTCATAACTAGGGTTCACCCTGCAAAAAGAGTGGATTGTGCTGCAATTTAATTCACCCTAACCTCAAACTTGAATCTAAAAGCTTGCGCTCATCACAACTTGTTTGCATAAACTTGATTACATTGAGTGATTATTGTGGTTATAATCCCTTCAAGATAAGCTTTCTCTCCTCTTAAACATGCAACTTCGCTCAGGTAAAATCATCAACATGGCAAGCTACAGGTACTCCTATGATGACATGGATGAGAATATTGTCAGTCAATCTTATGAGGTTCCCCTCCAGGATTCCATTTACCACGAGGGAAACTACCCCCCGTCTCATGCACATTATTCCCAAGTTCATGTGGTCGACACCACAACTCATGAGGTTGAACCCTCTTCTCAAGCTTTACCCTCTAACCAAAACGCATCAGGGAACACCTCCCCATCATTCAATGTCAATGATTTGATTCATGCTTTATCTCAATTGGATGACTCCCAGTGGCAGGCAGTTCAGGCCGCTTTGAAAGGGAAAGCTGTTCCCTCTTCATCTTCCAACCCCCCTCCGGTCGCGAGTGGCCATCATGTTGTTAATGACCAGGCGATCTTGCACAAAACTCCTTCACGTCCAACAACGCCCGTTGTGGCCATGCCGGCCCAACAGGCAAGTTATTCTGCGGCTAGGCCTCAATTCCTTCAACCTCCCCAAATTCTAAGGACGCCTATGCCAAATTCTTTCATTCCAAATTCGGTCCCAGTCGAGTCAGACACCAATGCTCTACTCCTTTAAAAGTTGGCTAGCATGGAAGAACAACTCAAGAAAGTTACTGCTGCAAAGAATGCCCCGGAGATTTCTCTCCCTACATTGCCAGTATTTCATTTACCACCTTCTGAAATGCCGAACTTTCGGCGATATAATGGAACTGGCAATCCATTTATTCACTTGAAATATTTTATGTATGAAACTTCCTTTTGGCAGGGCAACAAAGCCTCATTGGCTTATTTGTTTAGAAGGTCTCTAGAGGGGCTAGCCCTCGAGTGGTTTTATTCCTTGGACCTGGCAGATGCTAGTGACTTTGATGTGGTCCAAAAGAAATTCTTGCAGAAATATAGGGACCGGGTCGGACCCTCCCTATCAGTTACTGATCTGGTTGCAGAAAAGATGAAGCCTGAGGAGGACTTCATTATATTTGCTGATAGATGGCGATCAATGGCCGAAAAATTGAAAGATACATTGTCAGAACCGGAACAGGTCAAGATGATCATTTCAAATGCAACCCCTCAGTTCCGGCATATATTGGCCATGAATAGATTGACTACCATGGAGGAGCTCTATGAGAGAGCTCGATATATTCAAACCCAGATGAAAGATTCGCCCATCATGGGCATGTTTGAACCAAAACCGCGACTGATTAAGAAGAATACAAATGTCAACAATAGCGGACCCACGACTGAGGGCACCGTTATTAACGAGCAAGTTGGCGTGGTTGGCAACCCCACACCCTTTCGCCAATCTAACCCACGACCTCCGCCACCTCCACAGCAAAGCACCCTCTTCAATGCACTCCCACAACACCAATCCGCTCCCCAACATTCCTTTGCTCCTCCACAAAACCAAACGTCGCACCTCGACCCCCCAGCTCCTCAACAATATAACCAAGTACCACCACCCGCCAACTACGGCCCACCACAACAACAACAAAGGAGACCACTAGGTCCTAAAAGGGCCCACTATCCACCATTGCCCGAAAGTCTCCCGGATATATTCAGTGCCCTTATGGCCGCCAACTTGCTCATGTTACCAAAGGAAAGGACGGCGTGGCCTGCTAATGTTGACACGTCCCGCTATTGTGTTTTCCACTGCTCCCCTGTGTAGACACCCAATTTTGGCCGATAAATTGAGCATTTTCTTTGTTCTCCTAGTTAATGCCCCAATTGATCCTTAGTTGGTTGATTTTCTGGGATTTCTCCCCATTCTTGGACCAACATTTCCATTCCATACCTTGGATCTCGTCTCGAGTTTGGCATTCCCGCGCTATCCGCTCTTATCGCTTTCTTGTTCATAGCGCGTGGTGGATCTAATTGGAGTTATCATTTGAACAGTTGTTATTTTCTTGACGTTTGATCATTGTAGCGTTCACTTTGGATGTTATTCTCACTTAATATTTGATTAAATGGCTGCCCAAAGGATATTTCTCCTTTTTTTAAATCATTTCATGGGCCTTTAATTATCGCGCTATATCGTCATAGCGCGTTCTTCATGAATGCGCTATGGCAGTATGGCGCGTTATCAGGCAGAACCCAGTCCGACCCGGACTCCCTTCTTTCGACTCAGAGTCCTTATTTGGTAAGTTTCCAATCGTTTTCCTTCCAAAGGAAGGTCCCAAACCCTAATAGGAGTCTTTCCCCCTCATTAATCGGTAGGATTACCTCAATTTGAGCCGTCAAATCATCGGATTGAATTGAACTCCGACCTAGGGTTGCTTCTTGATCTTTCTCCTATAAATTGCACCCTTTGGCCGTCGTTTCAGAGGATGCCACTCAAGATATTGATGAGTAGGAGGAAGTTCTTCGTGCCAGATCAATAGATCCTCGCTTCTCGCACACCCAAGGGAGTATTTAGGGGCTCTTTTCGTGTTATTCCTCTTTCTACTCTTTTTCTTTCCCCAATTTACGAATTTTAATCTTTGCATAGCATTGCATATTGATTTCAAAACACTCCTTTTACGAAATACATGCATACACACACACCACACCTACCTTTTGCCCATCCATAGGGGTTTAAAAACCACCAAACCCCCAGGTAATCGAGCCCCCCGTTTGCATGCTTTTGATTAAGAATAGGGGCAGATTCTACTAAAATCTCGATCTAATGGGCCTTTTATTTGTTGTTTATGATTGTTTGCAGGCACTAGAAGACTAATACGTGGATCCCTTGCACCTAGGCCGGCCTTGGAGCAAGGAAGGAACGAATCTAAAAAAGCCCGCTTCCTGTCTGATATCGCGCTATATGTTACTAGCGCGACCTGAAGAACGCGCTAGGACGATATAGCGCGTTCATCTTCAGGCCTACGGCTGGCCCCCCTCATGAATTTCTGAGGTATGTAGCATGCCCCTATTTTAGTCTTTTATTATTTGGCATGTTTCTGGCCTCAGTGGCGATCACGGATCTTATTAATGCATGTTTCACCCCCCCTCTTTTATCATCGACTTTAGCGCTTTTATCTTGCTAGATTATCTTGCTAAATACAATTTCATCAATTTTGGGGGTGTTCATAAATTCATGATCTACAAATTGGCGATCACGATGGGACGCTTTGTGCTACCACGTTCGTGCTTCTAGTTGCCTGCTTGTCCATATATCAGTGTGTGTGTTTATTTGATTTTTGGGCTTTTCCCCACTGTCGTTGATCGCGCTAAGTGTCCATAGCGCTTTCTGTAGATCGCGCTGGGGACATATAGCGCGTTCATCACCTGAGGGTATTCTCAGGTACACCTTCTGTTGGGCTTCATCTCTGGTGGCATCTTGTATATTTCTTGCTGTGTACTTACATATTTTTGTTTTATTTATCAGTTCTAGTTTAGATGTTTTTGCATAGCATGGCATTCATCTTTGCATTTGGTTTGAGAGACCTCCTCTCTCTACACTAGGATTCCACACACCTTTCTTGGAATCGGGACAACCCTCCATTGAGCATTCCGTCTCTTTGGACCGGAAATTCCTTTTCCAAGACCTCCGTAAGTCCCCGCACCCGTGGATTCCCTCACGGACGCCGGGCAGGTTGTACCTTTGAAGTCCCGGGTTTAATTGGCCTATGCATGGTGAGAGAGTGTTCCTAGTTGGCATCGAAGAAAGACCACATTTGAAACTAGGATCATCACTTGAGTGATCACACCAATTTGCATAAAATCATTAATTCAACAAGGATCAAATAATAAAAGAAATCAACGGTAACCATTCCAACTTGTGTGCTTCTTTGCAAATTGTTTTGTTCGAACTTTGATTGCATAATGGCTTACCTTGATAACATGTTCAATCTTAATTATATTAATGAGGATGCACAACCTAGCACATCCTATACTCCTCAATATCAACATCATAATTCTCATCATATTTTAAAGGGACCACATCTTCATTCTTATGGTGTTGCCCGACCCATGGGCAAGGTCCGATCTCATGGTCCCTCGCTTCAATCGCGAGCCACTACTCCCACGGGACCGTCTCCTCCTAACGATGAGAAGGTCTCCCAGATCTTGCACGCATTAGATCATCTCACCCCTCAACAAATCCAAGCCCTTAAGGCCGTTGTTGAGGGTGCATCTCATTCATCTCATCCTCCTTCCAATCCTATGCGGGTGGCCCATCACCCACTTCCCTCTTCGATTCACATTCCTACTAGGGTAGCCCATCACCCATCTCCTCCTATTCATACTTCTCCTTGGGTGGCCCGTCACCCGCCTCCTTTTATTCCTCCTCCACCACGGCCCCAAGGCCCATTTATTCTGTTGGGTTCTGTGCGTCCCCTCGTTGTCTTTGACAATGGTTTTGATGATTTCAATATATCGTGTGTTTTGTGTTTACTTATTTTGTGTTTACTTCAAAGTGGAAATATTGATTGTCTATGTTTTATGGCATCCTGATGGTAAAACAAACTAACACTATGATATCTTATTTTGCAGGTGGTTCAAACACAATGATCCTTCATGCACACATCCTTGATGTTGGTGTTTGTATTGGTGCCTTCATGCATGTCCTATATGGGACACTTGATGTGGATTTCTGCTTAACATGCTTTTTATGATTGTTTTTGATCCAAGGTTATTGGATGTTCTTAAGACCCTCTAACCATGCTATCTAACTTGGTTATATCATGTTCACAATTTGGGTCATGACTCTTTTTAATGAATTCATATAAATGCTTGACATTGTGTTTCAATGCATACTCAAAGTCCATACATTCTGTTTCATACATTGGCCTTCATCCTCCAAGTCTACACACTGCCTTTTGGAATCAAAGTCTGTACATTGGCCTTTGGCCACCAAGTCTATCCATTGGCCTTCATACTTCAAGTCTATACATTGGCCTTCATATTTCAAAGTCTATACATTGGGCTTCATATTTCAAAGTATGTACATTGGCCTTCATCAGCCAAGTCTATACATTGGCCTTCAATCCAAGTCTATACATTGGCCTTCTGCCAAGTCTATACATTGTCTTGTGCCTTCAAGTTTCCAAGTCTATACATTCACTTTCATGCATTGTCTAAATGGCTTTTCCCTTGAGGTTGCAAAATGCTTAAGCCATTGGAATTACCATTTGTTAAATGAGGTCCAAAAATGCTAACATCTTGTTTTCAATGCATAGTCATTTGATTTACATGTTGAATGAGGAGGAATGATTTTTGGTTGGACATAAATTGATGTCTTTCGGGTTGAGAATGAATTCTCATGCACATCACTTATTCTCATGCATATCACTCATATATGATTTGAGGTTGGCAATTCATGAATGTGTTCCTTCTAGCAATTGAATAATTGGAGGGTTCTTCCATTGGGTCTCATGCTCTAGTGATTTAAGCTTTGGGTAATTGTGTGGGTTGTTTTCATGAACACCTTCTATGAGGTGTTATTAGATTAAATGTGTTTCATGTATCATGAAGATGAAGTTTTTGAGTTTTTCAGGTTATGCTCTCAAAATTATGAATGACAAGGTGAGAACTTACTTTCTAATGCAATTCTTGTTTTAATCTATTGGGTTGCATGTTTAGAATGTTTGGAAATTGGTTAGAAACCTTTTGATCAAGTTTCTAGGTCAGTGGGTCGACCCCCCATGTTCAATGGGTCGTCCCCTCGGCTAAACAGGGTGTTTTCAGCACCCTGTCTGAAAGTGGGTCGACCCCCCTCACAAAGTGGGTCGACCACCCTGTAAAATATGCTAAAAAATAGCTTCTGGGAGTAGATGGGTCGACCCCCCTCTGAAAGTGGGTCGACCCCCCCTATTTCGCAGGTCCGCGCGGCTTTTTCGTAAATTGCCGAAACCCATCCAAATGACCTCCGATTGGGCTAAAATTTTAAACTAATACCCTTGAGTTACTAATGAACATATTAGGGTGATTTTGTTAGGGTTTTGCAAGGGTAATATGGTCTTTTGATCAACCTAACTTGCTGCTATATGTATGTTGCGAAAATCCATCGTAAACAAGAGAGGAGAGCTCTAACGTGCTATCTTTTTCTCCTTGTCTTGTAGGAAAAGAAAGAGGGAAAGGAGAGGAGCTGGAGAAGAACGCGGATATCATCTACATCTAGGAGGAGTTTGAGCTCGTGATTGAAGAAAGAAAGAAGCGGATTGAAGATAGGATCGCGTGGACGTCCTCAACATTGGAATCCGACTACCCTCCGACTTGGGGCTTAGAGAAGATCTTCTTAAACCTCTCTCTACTCATGGGGGTTCATTGTTACATCTTGTTTGCATCCATTTGAGTCATCTATCTTTGATTTACAAGGGTTTCTATCCTTTTAGCTGAGCATAGATAAATAGTTTGGGTGTTCATTGTATATTCTTTCATTTTATCAAACTCGGAAAGTCATAGTGTGTGGGCGGAGCTGCATCTCCGTGTGCTGGGCATTATTGTGGGAAAGTTTCCCTGTGGATTGTTGTGTGTTGACGGAGCTGCGACTCCGTGTGGTTTTCAGTGTCCGGGGCGAGTTCCCCGATTTTGTGTGTGGGTGTGTGTGCTGCAGTGGCAGCTTGTTGGGGGATTTTCCCCGTGTGTGGATATTGCTGCGGAAGCAGCGTGTGTGTGTGTGTGGTTGGCTGGGGTTCATCCCCGTGTTGCTACTTCGGTAGCGTGTAGTGAAGCCTCACCCGGTTGGGTGAGGGGTGGACGTAGGGAGCCCTTATGGTCCCGAACCACCTAAAAATCTCCGTGTCCTTTGTGATTGCCTGTGTGTTTGTCCCTTTCTTCTATCTCGCTTCACAGGTTAGTTTAATAGATTTTTACTCACTACACCACTACACACTGCTACTTCTGTTATTCGTACTAGGCATAATTTTCTCTAACATTTGCATTGTTATTACGTGTGAGATCGGAAAGATTGAGAGAACCTGCTAAATCTCATATGTGTTTAGGCTAATCAAACAGTTGATTTTAATTCCACCGTGGTCAGTTAAGAGAATTTTTTAAATCCGCCATCAAGGTCAAAGGGGACAATTCCCCCCCCCTTCTTGTCCGCCATCTAGTCTGGGCCAACATATTCCTTGCAACCCGGCCCATCCGGGTTCTTCTATGGGTCATCCCATTAATCCCCTTCCACGGCCTTTTTGTGCGGCTCCTCCTTCAAGGCCCTGCCAACCCTCTGTTACTCAGGTCACACCCCTTCAACAAACGCTTCTCGACAAAGTCACTTCGTTAGAGGAACAATTAAAGAGGGTTACGAGCCCACGGCCCGCTCCTCCAACTCCAATCAATTCCCTCCATGCCGCTCTGAACGACATTACAAAGATGGAGAAAGATTGGAAGGATAGGAGAGACGACTACGGCGTCGACAGTTCAAGCAAGCAAGAGCCGGCAGATTTCAACGTTCAAGCAGACGTTGTCCATTCTCCACCCATTCACCCCCTTCATTCATATGGCCCTCCGCCTCCGCCTACGCATTCACACTTGCATTCACCACATCATCTGCAATACCATTACATTCCACCACCTACTAATACATCTCCATCGTGGCATCCACTTGAACTCGATAATGAAGAACCGACAGTTGAAGAATTCAAGACGGCACATGACGACGAAGCTCCTCAAGAAGCACCCCTTCCGAGTTTTCTTCGCTTCCCTCTTCCTCCACTACCACTTGATGAACCCCTTGCTCAGGACGAAGCCACAGTCCCCGATCCAACCCCCATTTATGAGACCTCTTGGTGTTACGATGATGGGTCGACATTCCGATCACCCACACCGTCACACCATGAGTCACATTCTATCCCTAACACCGCTCGCCCCATCCGGCATTCTCAACGCACTAAACCTTCTTCACTCACACCTCCCGTAACCACACCAATCGTCTCCATCCCATCGGCCTCCGCCGAGCCTCCACCACTCTCTACTACGCCGGTCTCCTTCAAGCCTTCTATTACTACTCCTCTTTGTTCACCACCTCAACCCTCCATTATCCCTTTAACTCTAAAACCCACTATGCCTATTACCCCTATTCCATTACTTAACCCTTCACCCTTACCCGTGGCTAGTCCAGAGCAAGATCCACCCCTTTTTACACTCGAGCAAACCCCGACTGCTTCCGAGCAAAGGGAGAAGCCCAACGTGTTTGAACCTTCGCTTCCACTCACCCTTTCTTCAACCCCTTCCATTATACCTCCACCGTCCATGGAACCTTTCACCTCCGCTTTGCCTTCCTCTACCACTCGGAATGGGGGGCTTTCGTCAAGCACATGTGCCAAAGATGATCAAGAGCCGGGCAAGAAGGATTTGGCCACGGCCGTGCTATTCAAGATGCAAGAGTTTATATGCCGGATGCCGATCCGGGTTGTTGTGCCAAGCATGGTCGAAGATGCTAAGTTCCCGCCACTGCTCACTAAGAGAGAATGTCAAACTTTGATGCCATGTAAGTTTGTGCCCAAGGGCCGGGCAGGGCACCCCTTGTTCCAACTTTCAGATCTTAAACCCATTCTTCCATACAAGGGGCACATGACCATTTTGTTCAACACTCCCTATACACCACAACCCATGGGCAACACAATGCTTCCTATCCCGACTTTCCAACTCCCTTGCACTATTGCTTCCCACTCTACAAGGGAGTTGTCGTTTACCATTGAAGCTTCATCATGGGCTTGTGCTTTATCTACTGGACCAATTAGCTATACACTTTCATTGCCATGGAGGGGTGGTTATCTTGGTGCTAAGGGGCCTTCCACTATTTCATCCACCTTCTGTTCAATGTCATCCACATTCTTGTCTATCACATTTTCTTCATGGGCCACTCCAAGGGTAAGGAGGGGGATCTCATCCTCTCGCCCTTCATGTCCTTCATATTCTTTGCATCTCATGCATTCAGTTGCATCCATGCATTCATCGCATCTGTTGCATTGCATTCGCATACATTTGCACTTCTTCTTTCCCGGGTTTTCGGACCCGTATCTTCCCCGCCATCCGGAACCTCCAGATATTCCGCACTTCCCATCATCTTCATCCTCTTCCAACCCACTCTCCCTGGGGCATCGCGTCCCCTTTCTTGCTATGTCCCTGGAACCTCCATGTATTTTATCCCTCCTCTTAAGGCATGACGCCCCTTCTGATTCCACTATTCCGGAACCTCCGGATCATTTTCTTTCCCTTGGGCATCACGTCCCATGGTATCTTCCCCCTCCGAAACCTCCGGATTTTCCATCTTGTTCTTTCTATCTTCTTTCGGGGCATCCTGACCCTTCTAATTCCATTCCCCCGGAACCTCCGGACCCTCCATCTTTCTTCCGATTCATCTTTCTGCTCCTCCGGGACATCACATCCTTCATTTTCTTCCTCCTTTTCCATCATCTTTTTCCCTATTTTTTCCCAGGGCACCGCGTCCCTCGATATTTTATCCCTCCGGAGCCTCCGGATTCCTCCTATCATGATTCTCCTCCTCTATCTCCGGACCCTCCGGATCCGCCTCTTTCCGTCTATCAATTTCTTCTCCTAATTCCTCCTGATCATGGGTCCGACCCAACTTCTTCCACATCCACTGCCTTGGGCTTTAGTCCTCACTCCTCTTCTTAATTTTCTGCTTCTCTTGTAGACTGTTCCATGTAATCAGGGTCTTTGCACCTTAGTGAGGGAGTTCTAGCCCTTATCTCTCTTCCTTTTCTCCTTATTCGTCTGAGTCTGGTCTGAGCATCACTCCTTCTTGTTAAGCCACTTTAAACCCTTTAAGAGGACAAATCCCACGATGATCAACATCGCATCTGGCAGCTGTGTCAATAAAAGTTGCAAGGTAGTATGTTGGCGTAAGTACGTTTTTTTATGATATCATTATCTCATTACTTCACGCATGATTTTCAAAATGAAGTGCTTCTTAACAAGATTAAAAGTGGTATTTTAGACCTTTATCTTAGGCTTTTGTTTAATTAAATTATGTTAAAAGAAAAAAAAAGGGGTCTTCAGGCTTGCTTCTGCAGCACCTTTGGTTAATAAGAACCCCGCGCTGGGAATTCAACATTCTCTCCCCGCTTGTTAAGAGCGACCCTTAGCTGGGCACCGCACACACTTCACGGCGCCCTCTAGCCGGCTCCTTGATAAAACACCGTTGCTACTTTGGCCATGCCATGAGAATTCCTGAAAGTCTTTTCTCTTCTTTACTCGGCCGCGTGCAGGGGCAAGAGGTTGACGGATGAGATGACCCAATCAGGGTATTCGCCAATATGAGAGGAGTCTCAAATAGGGGCAGTCTTGACCCAAAATCAATATGAGTTTTCATATGAGTTTTCATGATATACATCTCGCCAAAAGGGCTATTATGAAAATCAAATCAGAATTTCGATAAATACAAAAGTATGAATTGTGGCATGACAAGAGTGGCAAAGTCCCCGCAAAGAAAACCCTGGTCGTATGCATGTCAAGGGTCTAAAAATCAAAGGCACAAAGCCCCGGCACAATAGACTACCTCTTTGAGGGGAAATACCTTGGAAGGAATTCAAGTCCTGACATCTCCCATCTCGCATAAAGCTTATCTCCAATTATTCTTCTCTTCTCCCTTTAAGACCGAATGTTTCTCGGGTATGGCCTTGGTAGGGGCACCGTTAATCAAGGGCAGTCAGTTATAGGGCGCCACCTCCAATGCACACCCAGCTTTCGACAGTTTTAAGTAAAAGGGGAAGGAACAAGGACCCCTAGCCAGTGGTTTAAAACATCCATTGATGCTGCATTAGCAAGGTCTAAGCCAAAAACTCCATATAAAAATTTGAATATTGCCAAAAACTCCATATAAAAATTTGAATATTGCCAAAAATTCCACATAAAAATTTGAATATTGCTTAAATTCTAAAAAAATTGAATATTGTCAAAAAATCCAAAAAAATTCCAAAAAAATTCATATATTTCCAAAATAAAAAAAATTCAAATATTCCTTTCAAAACTTATAAAAATTTGCATATTTTCAAAAAATCTAAAAAAATCAAATTACATTTCTGATGGCATCCTTTTGTAGAGGCACGCAAAATAAAGAACAAATCACAAGAAGTGCAACAAGTATCAAAGACTATCTCATTCCACTATAACATGTCAAAAGAGTACAAAATGAGAGTGGATACAACAATCTCTCAGCTCTCCCCTCGACCCTCCTGGTCTCCCCCTCTACGTGAACTCTCAGCCTCCTCCTGTCCTCCCCGCGAAGACCTAGGAGGAGCCATCTGTCCCCGAGAAGCTGAAATCCTGTCACCATGTGCTCCCCTCTCAGCATCTTCCCTCCTCTGGTGCTCAGAGGAGGTAACTAAATAATCAGTACTCGAGTAAGCTCGGGAGTATCCCTCGCGCTGGGCCCGCTCACGCCCTCGCCGATAACGATCCTCCGTGTCCTTCGCCCGCTGCTCAGCCATTCCCAATCTGGTAATCAACTGTACTCTCTCCAACTCACGCTCCACTCGCTCTCTATCTCGCTCCTCCCTCTCCCTCTACCGTTCGCTCCTCTCCATGCCAAGAAGGGCGCGTAGCTCTATCACATCTCGGGGAAGCTCCTCTGCATATCGGCGCCTCAGCTCTGCTTCTGCCACGCGCAGCTCCTGTTCCTGCATCCAAAATCTTGATCAATAATTGATAATTGATAAATCTCCAAGACTAAGATTAAAAGAACAAGATTGGTTACTCTCTCATGCAGGGAGGCCTCGGCTGCCTTTGCCCGAGCCACTGCACTGGCGAGCTAGCTCTCTAGCTCGGTGTGGTCGCAGACGGGCTGAGTAGAGGATGAAGCGCCGTGCGATGATCGGACTGCCTCCAGCTCCTCGCGCTGAAAAGAAAGCATTACCATTAATTGAAATTCAAATCTGAATCATTCTAAATTACAGGTTCTTACCAACTCATCAACGGTATGCTGGAGATCCTCCCGCTGCCAGATTGTGGAGTCGAGGAGTCCCTGTACCATGGCCAGTCTCCCCTCTATGTCAAACTGCAATAACACATGTTTGTCACATATTGAATAACCAAGTTTTATAAATGGAAGTGCAAGTAAATTAAAAGCATACCTGTCCACGAGCGCTCTGATAGACTCGGCTGCCGTATGCCTGGGAGTAGGCCTGGAGATAGGCATCATCTGAATCCGCTCCCGCAGGGACTGCTCGGCCGCGCCTCTTCCAATCTGCCAATTGCTCTCGAGCTTGCTGCCGCCAGTCATCTGCCCCCTAGAGGCCTCGAAAACGTCGCCCAGGTCGTGGGTCCGTCGCCTGGGTCGGGAACTCTACTACCGCCTGGTGGAGCCCTAGTGTCCTCATGATCAGTCTATGATATAGGGGCTCGACCAGGTTGAGGGCATGTAACCAGATCTCTCTCCCAAAGTATGGGATGGCCGCCTCCACCCAAGGCATCACCCCGATATCCCTCTGGTAGGGAGTCCAGTCCACCTGCATAATTCAATTTATCATTGCCCTCGATTCCACTTAAATAATTCAATTTCATAATTAAATCTTACCTCTATATGGGGCATCATGTCTAGCGTCTCCTGAATATGGGTGACCTGGTCCTTCAGAGATCGGCCATCTCGTGTAGGGGTCCATCGTCTGGCCAAGGGCAGTAGATCTCCCCGATCCTCCCAAGCGCGCCTGAGGGTAGGAAGATATAGATAACTCCAAACCTGAAATGCAGCTCACGTGATCAATATAAGAGGAAAGTGCATAACTTAATCATTGGAGTTTAAGGTTTAGAGAGATACCTGAAGTAGAGGGTAGAACCCCCAGAGTGAAGACTGGAGTGAAGAGATGCCGAAGCTGTCAAACAAGTGGGCAAGGACTGCCGCACCCCAAGCATACCGTCCGACTCTGTCCAGATCCTCCAGTAGGGGTAGAAAGCTGCAGCTCACTGCATCACCCTGGTTCGCTAGGAGCAGCTTGCCTATCATCAAGATAAGAAACCTCCTCAGCTCCATGTCTGCCTGTGGGCCTGCCTCAGTCGTGAAACTCTCTCTGGCTCCAGCCTCTAACCTCTTCTCATGAGCTGTCAAGGTCTCACCAACCTCCCTCTGCGTGTGGAACAGGCCGAGACTCTCCTGCAAAGCAATCCTCGACACTAGCGAGGTCCGGCCAGTCCCCTCCAATTCCAAACCTAGCAGTCTACGCGCCATCTCCCGGTAGTCGGGGTAAGTACAGCCCGTCACTGCTGATCCATGCACCCGCAGCCCGGTGATGCGATACATCCTCTAGAGTCGGGATCATATGACCCCAGGGGAAGAGGAAGGCCTTGCACCCTATGTCCCATCTGGCTTTCAGAGCCCTTATCAGTCCCACATCCACTCTCAGCACCTCGATCTCTAGGAACACCCCGAAGCCCATTCGGTGGAGGCGGGCCCGTTGAAACTCCGGTAGTGCGGAGTAGGCGGCCCGAACCAATGTCCATGAAATCCGGGCATGGACTACACCCTCCACACCCTGCATACAACATAAAAGCAAGAAGGCATCAATTTGTGTTCATCAAACAAAAGAAAAAATCAGAAAACAAAAAAAACTGGCATGCTGTTCTTTGTCGCGCTATATCGACATAGCGCGTTCATCTTCTGCAGGTAGGGGGCGACCCCTCATTCCCCAATTTCAATCCTTGGGCATTCTGCCCTACATTTTGATTTAAGAGGGCATCCCCCCTTCCGTTTTTATCACATCTAAAAGAAAAAACAAGAAAAAAATCAAAAGAAAACAAGATTGGGGCAGTTTTCTTACCACTCGCCGTTTTCGGGCCGCCACGCCGCCAACGGGCTCTGTCGCTGCTTCCTCGGCCGCCGGGGCGCCTTCAACCTCTTCGGTTTCATCGGGGGGGATCTCCATTTCGTCCCCTTCGAGCCGGGCCGAGACGGTCGCCTCCGAGTCGGCGTTCTCTTCCATGGGAGGGGGCGTTCGCTCCTCCTCCGTGCGTGATCTTGGACGGCCGCGGACGACGCGCCGTTTTGAGCGTCACAGATGTTCACCTTCCATCGGATTAGGGCAATGAAACTTTCGGGCTGGTGAGAGGGCGAGAGAGGGAGTGGGGAGAGGGAAAAGAGTGAGTTTGAAATAATAGAAGGGGGGGCGGTTTTTGAAAACCTGCGGGTAGATGACGCGCTATATGTTCATAGCGCGATAATGTCGCGCTATGTATATATAGCGCGATAATCAAAGTAAAGGAAAAATGAAAATAGAAGGGGGGGGGGAGAAAAGAAAAGAAGATGCAACTTGCGGATGAATAAAAATTTGCATTCTCCTGCTTACGCGTACTTGGATTTGTTCTACTTGTGCTTAACATTGTGTTTCAGAAAGAAAAATGAAGTGGCACGCCATCAGGTAAGTATTTCCTTATCCCTTCCTTTATTGCATTACTATATGCTATTTTACATTATTATATCATCTCGAGGACCGACTGGTTCTCTGTATGTTTCGGGATTTGAGTTCCCCTCTACCAAAAATAGTGATGATCTAGAAACATGTAGTTAATCGTCGGATAGGCCGTTAGGTCAGACAAATTTGGGGGATGATGGACTCCATCTCGCACGCCGTGGTTGCGAATAACTCTTGACCCAAGTCTGTTTGATTTAACAATATTATCATTGAGTATCTTATATTTTATCCTTTCTTGGCATTTATTTTAATGATTTCTTTTATTTTAGCCCTACACGCATCATGTCATTTTTACATCCATGAATGTTCAGTCCTTCTCGATTAAGGATCAATAATGCTTTTGTCCTTGAACAAAGAAATTCAATTCCATTCCAAATTTGAAAGATTACTCCTAGTTGGACACTAGATCTCGCTGGTCGATGTGACCCTTGCCTGGAATTTGCTTATCCCCTTTCGATCCAATTCAACTTATCCTCCTTCTTTTGATCCACTCATTAGCTGTGAACCGCACGATGGCGTCGATGGATCCGTCGGGCTCGCGTCTATTCCACTAATTGAGTGAAATTCGTAGTTGCTACGTGCTGCGGGTGCCTCTTTTGTGCAAGAGGTTGATCAGCTCCCTTTTCTTTGTTCCGTACCTATCATTCTAGGCAGGAGTCACCGATGCTAGCTTAACCTTGCGGTTAGCTCGGAGTTTTCTGGATTATTCCTATCATTTGTCGGTTGTGATGGGTGTCTCTTTTTCTTGATATCCACTTATCAGTCCGCTCCACTGCATTTTCACTTCATCTCCCCGTCACTACCACTCTGTGTCGTCTCCGTTTTGCCTCCGTTTCACTCCGTTTCGCTCCCCTGCAAAGCGGATATCAAGGAGGGGCATCTGTAGACACCCAATTTTTGCCGATAAATTGAGCATTTTCTTTGTTCTCCTAGTTAATGCCCCGATTGATCCTTAGTTGGTTGATTTTCTGGGATTTCTCCCCATTCTTGGACCAACATTTCCATTCCATACCTTGGATCTCGTCTCGAGTTTGGCATTCCCACACTATCCGCTCTTATCACTTTCTTGTTCATAGCGCGTGGTGGATCTAATTGAAGTTATCATTTGAACAATTGTTATTTTCTTGACGTTTGATCATTGTAGCGTCCACTTTGGATGTTATTCTCACTTAATATTTGATTAAATGGCTGCCCAAAGGATATTTCTCCTTTTTTTAAATCATTTCATGGGCCTTTAATTATCGTGCTATATCGTCATAGCGTGTTCTTCATGAACGCGCTATGGCAGTATAGCGCGTTATCAGGCAGAACCCAGTCTGACCCGGACTCCCTTCTTTCGACTCAGAGTCCTTATTTGGTAAGTTTCCAATCGTTTTCCTTCCAAAGGAAGGTCCCAAAGCCTAATAGGAGTCTTTCCCCCTCATTAATCGGCAGGATTACCTCAATTTGAGCCGTCAAATCATCGGATTGAATTGAACTCTGACCTAGGGTTGCTTCTTAATCTTTCTCCTATAAATTGCACCCTTTGGCCGTCGTTTCAGAGGATGCCACTCAAGATATTGATGAGTAGGAGGAAGTTCTTCGTGCCAGATCAATAGATCCTCGCTTCTCGCACACCCAAGGGAGTATTTAGGGGCTCTTTTCGTGTTATTCCTCTTTCTACTCTTTTTCTTTCCCCAATTTATGAATTTTAATCTTTGCATAGCATTGCATATTGATTTCAAAACACTCATTTTACGAAATACATGCATACACACACACCACACCTACCTTTTGCCCATCCATAGGGGTTTAAAAACCACCAAACCCCCAGGTAATTGAGCCCCCCGTTTGCATGCTTTTGATTAAGAATAGGGGCAGAGTCTACTAAAATCTCGATCTAATGGGCCTTTTGTTTGTTGTTTATGATTGTTTGCAGGCACTAGAAAACTAATACGTGGAGCCCTTGCACCTAGGCCAACCTTGGAGCAAGGAAGGAACGAATCCAAAAAAGCCCGCTTCCTGTCTGATATCGCGCTATATGTTACTAGCGCGACCTGAAGAACGCGCTAGGACGATATAGCACGTTCATCTTTAGGCCTACGGTTGGCCCCCCTCATGAATTTCTGAGGTATGTAGCATGCCCCTATTTTAGTCTTTTATTATTTGGCATGTTTCTGGCCTCAGTGGCGATCACGGATCTTATTAATGCATGTTTCACCCCCCTCTTTTATCATCGACTTTAGCGCTTTTATCTTGCTAGATTATCTTGCTAAATACAAATTCATCAATTTTGGGGGTTTTCATAAATTCATGATCTACACCCTGGTCACAATGTTGATCACTGCTTTCATTTCAAAGACTATATTTATGACTTAAATGACCAAGGCGGTATTAATTGGGATGAGATGAGGCAGTTTATCGCCTCTCTGAAAACAAGAAGACCTCCTCGGCAACAACAGGCTCAACAGCTGCAGCAACCAGCTCCACAAGTACAACAGCAAGCTCCAGCACCACAGCAAGATATGGGGATTGTCCACAATCCACTGCCGGAGCACCCGCTAAACCAGCATGTGAACCCTGTCACCACCCTCCACGAGTTGGAGAGGGGGCAAGGATGGCACGAAGAAAACACCTCTGTCGGGGCACTAAACCACAATCCAAACCAACCTCCGCGCCTCCTACGCATGCTTCACACTCCCCAGCTAATCCGCACCCCTCTGCGCCCTGTTAACCAAACCCCATCTACTCCAATTAATTCCCCATCCTTGCCAACCCGGTCTCTCCTTACCCGTTCTCCACCTCCGCAGCCTACCACGCAGCAAACTCCACCACCCATCACCAACCCTTCGCCCTTGCCATCTAGGCCACTCCTCATCCGCCCATCATCAACAACTGTTACATCCACCGCCATTACTCCTCCACCGGCAAGGACCCCTCCACCATCAGTTCACCCACCATTTATACCCAGGTCTCTCCTTATTCAACCAACTATCTCCACCCACACTCAGGCACCCCTTTCTACTCCCACGCCTCCTATGGGGGCTTCTTTTTTGAACCCTTCCCCAACACCCCCTACGGGGGCTCCTTCTTTGAATACTTCTCCACCACTTGCCAACACTAATGTCCCTTCTTCATCCTCTAAACCTCCCTCCACCCTTGCCCCGACAGAGGCGTCGCCAAATCAAACTATGGTACTCCGCAGTGGACAGATATTCCACTGTGTTTTTCATCAGAGGGAGCAGGAGCCCACACAGGGGCCCAAGGAGCAAGAACAGGAGCAAGAGTCTATCCCGGGCACTCAATACGATTTATTAAAGCATCTGGACAGGACTCCAGCAAGAATTTCTATTTTAGAGCTGATCAAAAGGTCAACAACCCATCAATTGGCCTTAAAAGAATATCTGCAGAAGGTCGTGGTTAATGAAGACATCCCTGCCAAGCATATAACCACGGCCCTAATGCCTGCTAGCGGTCAACCAGCAATTATTGTTTATGAACATGAACTAGCACCTCAACCAGCTCGGAAATATGCTCTGTGTATCACAGTGGACATTAACAAGGTGGCAGTAAAACAATGTTTGGTGGACACTGGGGCATCCATCAATGTATTGCCACCTAGCACTTTAAGGATGTGCGGCATTCCGGAAAGTTAGGTTCGGCCATCCACTATAACAGTCACAGCATATGATAACACCAAGAAGCCTCCCTTGGGTATGATAACATTAAAAGTCAGTTTGGGTCTAGCTACAATCACGGTAGATTTCCACATCTTGGACATGGATCCAACATTCAATGGCATCCTGGGTCGCCCCTATATTCAACAGCTGGATGCGGTGCCTTCTACAAATCATCAATGCCTCAAGTTTCCACATAAAGGCCGTATTATCAAAGTCACTAGCATGCCGATTTTGCCAGATGAAGACATACACTTAGCAACATCAGTTCCGTCTATTTGGCCTTCCAACAAACCGTTGTTATCAGTGTTAGATGTCATTAACCCACGGCCGATGCCCTCAGAGACAGTCACAACGGTTGCTATGACACCTCTGACTTCCAAGGGGAAGAAGAAGAAGAGCATAATAAATACCCCTGGCTGGAATATTTTGATGAAAATGGGGTACCAAGCTGGTAAAGGTCTGGGTGTTAATTTCCAAGGCAGAACTAAGCCTGTCAAGCCACAAAAATTAATTGCACGGGGCGGCCTAGGCTATAAAGGGCCGGGCAAGAATGAAGAAGAGCCATGGGCAGTTATGACATCTACTTTGAAGACAGATCGCCAACCGCTTACATGGACATTGCGGACACATTTTATTAAAGGTGGCGTTCAAAATAATGAGTAGACTACAATAGTCACTTCCGTGTTAGACTATCAAGATGTTCATGCTAGACAGTTTGCTCGTCATATTGCTCCATTGGCCACCTATAAAGCCCTCGAGTCTCTAAGGCCTGATAAGAGAAGGAAAATGGGTGATCCAGAGTGTGACTGGTATAGATGGTTTGACATGAATGATATTGCTATTGCTTTGAGTTGTCTATTTATGCCGACCGACCCAGAATGGCCGCCACTAATCCATGAGTTGATTGAAAAACCTGCTGTGATAACAGATAAGAGGCAGCTGCTGAGCAATTATACAGACACTGGAGAGCCTGATGTGCCATACGAAGAAGGTTTCACGACAGACAGGCTGTGGGCCGGCCTTTTCTCTCTCACTTCCATGCATCCGTCTCTTCTTGTCTCCCTGTATTCCCAAATGTTTCCATGTGTGCCCAGACCGCCTCCAATCATGGTCATCTCTTCTCCAAGTTCACTTCGAGTTTTTCCTCCAGTTCCTCCATTGCTCCTCGAGCAATTTTCCAGACTCTCCATCACACCCCCGCACAGGTATTAATTCAACCCTTCTCCAATCTTTCAATTTCCACTCTTCCTACTATTCCCCCTTCACATTGCTTTCTATTGGAAAAAGAAAATAAAAATGAAGAGAAAAATAAAGAAGAAGAAAAAATGCCAAAATTCCAACTTTTCAATCCTCCATCTCCGTTGAGGAGACCTCTTATCTCCTTTCTGAGTGTGTCCCTACCCAGGGGCCGCTCTTCCGGGATTCATTGACAAATCTTTTCTACCCTTATGGCGAAGGGTCTTCGTCTGTATCCCCTCCTGTATCCACTTTTTCACCTCCTTCCTTTTCTTCTTCTAATAATCAAGCTAGTTGCTCCTTTTCTTCTTCTAATAAAATTCATGGGGTAGTTTCACATAAGAAACCCAAGGGTAAGAAGATTCCCCGTAGATTCTTGTTAGAATTGGCTAGAAGGTGCCAGGCATGCTTAACTCTTCCCGAATTTCTAGAGAATGCGATCATCCTGCCAGAGATAGAATATGAGGGTACTTGTGCTTCTTATGAGGGTTTGGGTGTCTATGAGATTATGAACGATGAAGACCCTATTGAAGAGGGGGATGAAAGTTACGAAGAATATGAGGACGAGGCTGATGCCTTTGCTAGTGGCATGAGGAGATTTGATGAACCATCAGCCTCAGTAGAAGAGCCTACCAAAGAAATAAATCTGGGTACGGAAGAAGACCCCAGGATTGTCCTCATTTCAAAGAACTTGCCGCCCTCCGAAGAGGAGGCGATAATTTTGGTACTTCAAGAATACAAGGACACGTTCGCATGGAGTTATGAAGATATGCCTGGATTAGACCCTGCGCTCGTTGAACATCGGCTTACACTTAAGCCAGGGTCTGTCCCGGTCAAACAACGGTTGAGACGTTTCCACCCTAACATGGCTTTAAAAATGAAAGAAGAGGTCGACAAGCTTCATAAGGCTAGATTTGTTAGAGTTGTCCTCTATCCTAACTGGGTGGCTAACATCGTCCCGGTCATGAAGAAAGATGGAAAGGTTCAGATTTGTATAGACTTTCGGGACCTCAACCATGCGTGTCCTAAGGATGACTTCCCCCTCCCTCATATTGATGTTTTAATTGATAATACGGCAGGATTTGAGACTCTCTCCTTCATGGATGGTTTTTCGGGTTATAATCAGATTCGCCTGGCCGAGGAAGATCAAGAGAAAACATCGTTCACTACACCGTGGGGTACATATTGCTATGTGGTCATGCCTTTTGGACTCAAGAATGCTGGAGCCACCTACCAGAGGGCTATGATGGCAATTTTTCATGATATGATCCACATTTATATTGAGGTGTACGTGGATGATCTAGTGATAAAATCAACAACAAGGATTGAGCATCCTGGGGTTCTAGCTAAAGTCTTGCAAAGATCACGAGAGTATCAGTTGAAAATGAACCCCAAGAAGTGCGTATTTGGTGTTTCATCAGGGAAATTGCTTGGATTTATTGTCAGCAAAAGGGGAATTGAAGTTGATCCCAATAAGGCAAAGGCCATCAGAGATATGCCTCCTCCCAAGAATTTGAAGGAAGTTCGAGGATTAATCGGGAGGTTGCAATTTATCCGCCGCTTTGTCTCCCAACATTCATAAAGATGTAGGCCGTTTTACGAGCTTACTAAGCCGGGGGTCAAGTTTAATTGGGATGACAAGTGTCAGGCAGCTTTTGACGGATTGAAGGATTATTTGGCCAATCCTCCTGTCCTGAGGCCGCCAGTTCTAGGCAAACCGCTCATCCTTTATGTTTCTGTCCTGGATGACTCTGTGGGTGCTGTCCTAGCTCAAGTGGATGAAGAAGGGAAGGAGAGGGCAGCATACTATTTGTCTAAACTTCTCAACCCTTGTGAGCAGAGGTACTCAGCTATGGAAAAGACTTGCGCTGCTTTAGTCTGGGTAGTTCAGAAGTTAAGGCATTATTTCTTAGCTCACGAGGTTCACCTCATTGCGCGCATGAATCCGATTAAATTCCTTCTTGAAAAATCTATCCTTACTGACCGATTAGCACGCTGGCAAAGTTTCCTCTCTCAATTTGACACCACTTACATTCAACAGAAAGCTATTAAAGGCTACGCCATTGCCAAACATCTTACTCACCACCCTCTACCCCGATTTGATCCTGTCAATTCAGAGTTTCCAAATGAAGAACTAATGTCCATAAATCAACCCCACGATCCTATGTGGACACTACATTTTGATGGAGCTCTAAATTCCCAAGGAAGAAGGATCGGCATGGTTCTTTTAACACCAGAAGGGGTCACCATCCCATTCGCCGCTCAGCTTACTTTCCCTGTCACAAATAATATAGCTGAGTATGAAGCTCTCTTGGCCGGCCTTCAAACTGCTCATAAATATGGGGTTACCCAATTACAAATTGTTGGTGATAGTCAGCTCATTCTACGCCAGGTGCTTGTCAAATGCCGCACTATCAATCCTAAGCTCAAACCATACCAGGAACTTGCTTCAGCTTATGCCAAACTCTTCACCAAATTGATCTTCGTCCATGTCCCTCGTAGCCAGAACATCTTAGCTGACGCTCTTGCCTCATTGGCCTCTGCTTTAGTCTTCCCTCCTGAATGAGATTTCCATGTTCCTCTCATTCATCAGCGTGACACTCCAGCTATTAAGGATCGCGCGTTCCTCGACATTAGGGATAAGGTGCTCGAGAAGGTCAGGCGAAGTGAAGCTCTTAAAAGCAAAGAGGTCATGTTATTAGATTGGGAAGAGGAATTGACTGATGAGGAGAAACCTTGGTATTATGAGATTGCCAGATATTGCAATGATCAATCCTATCCCGAAGAAGCCACTGTGGAGGAAAAGAAGGCAATTAGAAGAGTGGCTCAACGTTATGTTTTGGTTGGATGTGTGCTCTATAGAAGAGGGCTCACGGGTGTTTTTTTAAGATGCCTCGACAATGATGAATCCTGGAAGGTCGTGGAAGAGGCGCATTCAGGAGTGTGTGGTGGTCATGTGAACAGCCAGATGCTAGCTAAGAAGATCCTTAGGCTAGGCTTCTATTGGCCAACTCTAGAAGAGGATTGCTCCATCTATGTTCGAAGGTGTGTTAAGTGCCAACTGCACACCGACAAGATTCACTCTCCTGCCTCTTCACTCCATCCTATGTCCTCCCCATGGCCTTTCTCCATGTGGGCTTTCGATATCATTGGACCTCTTGGAGATTCGAACCTCCTTACAAAACAAAAGTCATTTATCCTTACGGCAACGGAGTACTTCACCAAGTGGGCGGAAGCGGAAGCATACGTGGAGATCAAAGCATCAACCGTCTGCAAGTTCATAATGAAGAACATCATCGCAAGGTTCGGCATCCCGAGTACCATCATCACCGACAATGGGCCTCAATTTATCTCTCAAGAGCTCAAGGATCTCTGCAATAGGTATAACATTGCATTGCATCATTCTTCTCCCTATTATCCACAGGGTAATGGTCAAGCAGAGGCAACTAATAAGACATTGATCAAAATTGTTAAGAAAATGTGTGAGGCTAATAAATTTTTGGATTGGCCGGACAAGCTAGTTGAAGCTCTCTGGGCCTATCGCACTTCCATTCGTACCCCCACTGGGCAAACCCCTTTCGCCCTTACTTACGGAATGGAGGCGGTAGTTCCTTATGAGATTCTCATTCCCTCTCTGCGAGTACAATTGGACAAGGAATTCTCTATTGATGAGCGTCGTGATTCACTCCTTGCCCAGTTGGAACTCCTAGATGAGAAGCGTCTGGTCGCCGCTGAGCATGCGCGCGTTTATCAAAATAGGCTTTCACGTTTTTATCAAAAGAAAGTAATTGAGAGAAAATTAAAAATTGGTGAGATGGTAATCAAGAGAATCTTCGTAAAACCTGGTGGACCCCGTTCAAAACTCCAACCAAACTGGGAAGGACTCTTTGTTATAAAAGATGTTTATCCTGGAAATGCTTATAAATTGATTAATGCTGAAGGAGAGGAGCTAGCTCATCCTTGGAATGGTCTGTACCTTAAGAAATACTACGTCTAATCCAAAAATCTAAAAAAAAATTGAAAATTTCCAAAATCCAAAAAAAAACAATTGAAAATTTCCAAAATCCAAAAAAAACAATTGAAATTTTCCAAAATCCAAAAAAATTGAAATTTCCAAAACCCAAAAAAAACAATAGAAATTCTCCAAAATCCAAAATCCAAAAAAAAAATCTTCCAATTTCCAAAATGGTTGCCATGGCGTACGAGGACGCAAAGTCTGAAAGACCAAAATTTAGTATTCATTCATCAGTCTTGTTAACTTAAAATGGGGTCGACTCCCGCACACACTACACACTTAAACCTCGAACTCAAGCGGTGCAAAATCCGATGGGAAGCCAAAAACTGACTAAAGGTGAAGACAATACCCATGCTTTTCCTCTTCGGCCCATAAGGGAGGAAGGGAGGTCTCGGAGTAGACCCGCCAAGCCTACCCGCCGCCTTAGTAAGTGGAAGTCAGGGCCCAAAAGGGAACAAAAATACCGCAAAAGCCCAAGTACAATTAGGTTTTTCATCAGTACAAATTAGTTTCGAAGAGAAAGTCAAATCGTGAAAAGAAAAGCATGTCAAGAGGGCAAAGTCCCCGCAAGGAAAACCTTGGGCGTATGCATGCAATATAAAAGGGGTAAAAGGCAACAAAATTTTCCTATGCCGAAGACTGAACCCCAACAGGCATAGGGTAGGGGAGGTAGTTTTCCCTCGAGCTTCTCAGAATCCCTTATGGGCTTCCTTATATCCTCTTCCATCTCTTTCTTTGCGGTAAGTCATAAACCGGCAGAAGGGTCGAGACTGACCTAGGAGATTGCACCGTGCAAGATCTTGCGTATAAGTTTAACCATTAGCACGTCGACCCCCTTTTGATTATTCAAGAAAGATCAATGAATCCTCAATGATGACCACTAGGACCCAGTGCCTCAGTAGCTTTGTTAACCCAATTCTGAAGACACGGAAATTAACGCCTCTGAATAAGGCGCCTTTTTATGGAATTAACGCCTATGTGAAAGTCGTCTTTTCTCAAATAACGCCCCTAGGTAGGTTGTCATCTCCACGAAAATCAAATTCTTTTTCAAAATTAACGACCGTCACTGAGGGCGTCTTTTATTTGAAAAACGACCTAGTCTAAGGCGTCTTTTTGAGAAAATAAGAGAAAAAAAAGAATGAAAAGAAGAAAAATAGAAAAGAAGAAAATAAAAAGTGGTGGTGGTTTATCGTTCATGATATGTGCTTGCATCTTGTATGGGCATCTTTTATTATGATTTGCATATGACTGCTTGCGTGTTGCATCTCCCTTTATTGGTTATTTCATTTGCCTTATTTGATTAAAGGCTTGGCCCCTTGACCCATTATCAAGGTCAAAGTAAAGACATCCCTTGCTTATTAAGCAAGGGGCCAAGTCGAACAGATGAATTAACCTGTTTGCTTAAGTGTGAACTACGGCTGCAGGCACAGGGAAAAGTGAAGCAAAAGCAAAGAACGTGGAAAAGGAGCAAAGTATACAACCACAAGACAACTACACAAGTGCTCAGGTAACAAAAATTTCAATCTCATATATATATACATCATAAATATCTGAGTACAGGTGTGAGGGTGGAGGAGTACAAGTAAGTCTCTCTCAGCTCTCGCCTCCACCCTCCTCTCTCCTACTCTCTACCTCGTCCTCGCCGTCCCGAGGAGGCGCTGGTGGAGGGGGCATGGGCCCCCGTGAAGAAGCTGGAACTCGAACCTGGTCCCCTACCTCGCTCCTCTCTCGAAGAGAAGAGCCCGCCACAAAGGTGGAGCTGGTGAAGCTGTACCCTGCAGCTCGGGCCCGCTCTCGCCCTCGCTGAAGACGCTCCTCTAACGCTCGTAGCCGCTCCTGGGTAACGGCTAGCTGGGTCCTCAAGTCTGCCAGCTTACGCTCGCGCGCTGCCACCTGCTCCTGGTACTGGGCACGCTCTGACTGCTGTAGCTCGTGGTGACGGGCACGGTCTGCCAGGTGCTCCTCACGCTCCCGAGCACGCTCCTCGTGCTCTCGCGCACGCTCTCTCCGCTCCAGCTCAAGAGCAACCCGCAGCTCCGCTACGTCCTGAGGCAGCTCCTCCCGCCGCCTCAAAGCCCTCTCTAGCTCCGCGACCCACTGCTCACGGATCGCCAACTCCGCCCTGGCTAGGGAAGCCCGGGTATGAGCCGCCTGTAACTGTGTAGTCTGCAAATAGGTAAACAAGTCATCAGTTCCACATTTAATGCAATAATTCAACAATTCATGAAATGAATGCATGGTTAAAAGTAAAACTCACCCGTGTGGCCATCGCCTGCTGGCCCTCCTCGATGCAAGTAAGAGCGGCTCGGAGCTCCTCCGTCTGCAAAACACTTTTTGATGTGAAACGAATTAACGTCGGGCATAAAACTGACTCTTCTTTCATATTTCTCCAAATTCTTTTATCAGCCCGGTTCTGGAATCTGTGACCAGCAGCTGTTGAAGTGGCTGTAGATCGCACTCTGGAATTTTGCCGGAGGCGCGGTTGGTGCCGTTGGCTTCGTAACAGGGTAGGGATGCAGCACAATTTTTCTGAATTTTGGTTCCGCCCGAACCTGGTCGCCACGGACGACTGAGCGGGGACCCCGTTCTGGTTCTGTGCAGGGGCAGCTTCTGAACAGCGGCTTGACATGGACATCACGAGCAATCCCGAACTCCGTTTGGTGCGCAGCAGGTGGCGTTGGAATCGTGGGGACGACTACTTTCCAGCGGCACTGGTCTTGCCTCAGTCGGATGTCGGTGTGGACGTGCAGGTCCCGTTGAGTGGGGACGGGTCGGAGGAGGGGATCGGTGGACAGAATGACCCAACAGTGGTAGGAAATTGATAACTTCACACCTTGAGCTCCGATCGACGAACCGCCTTCTGTTCCTGAGAGCTGACAGAGAGGGGAGGAACTTTGCTGAACAGCTCGGAGTCGGATTCCGTCAGGGTTGGGCGTGGTGGTGGTCTTCCTCAGCTTCTGGTCGGGTTCAGGAGCCTCCTGCGCAGTCGTGGGAGATTGGCCACTGCCGATGCTCACGAACTCGGAAGAGGACGATTCCACCTCGCCTGGTCAGAAGACTCGCCAACGTACGTTTTTGATGAAGAACCCGGAAGCCGATTCTGCCTGGAACTGCTCCCAATATCGACTGCAACTCGGGCTTGATTTCTGCCTGCGAATGGAGCTGATTGAGGAGGGGGGATTAAGGGGGATGGAAGGGATTTGTGGGTTTGGGTTAAGGGAGGGGGGGGGGGGATGGACGTGGCTGGGGTTGCAGGGGGGTGCTTTTGGGAGGTGGGGAGGTAATGGGGTGGTGAGAGAGAGAGGAGGGAACACCCAAATTCGAAATTGGGCCTTGGGGAGATGAAAGGGTGCCTGGGAAGACGAAAGGTTGTGTGGGGAAGGGGAGAGAATGCCTAGGGAGTGGGAGTTCTACCTAGGGGAGGGGAGGGGACTTAAATGAGGGGTATAGGGAAGGGGGAGGGGTCTTAATTAGAGGTGAAAGAGAGGAGAGAGAGTGGATTCCGAATTTGGGGTGGGGATGAGAGAGAATTGGAGAGAGATAGAGAGAGAGAGAGAGAGAGAGAGAGAGAATTAGACGAAGGGCATCACTCACCCGTGGTTGAGGAAGGGAAGAAGTGGGCATCGCACCCGTGGAGAGGGAAGGAAGAAAAGGCACTAGCGGCCATGGGAATTGCAGGGGGGTGAAGGGAAGAAGATAAGGGAGGGGGAAAGGTCCCCCTACGTGGGACTCACATGGGTTCCAAAAATAGATCTTCATTCACTGTTTTTCCACCGTGGGATACAAGACTCTTATATAGGCATACAAGGAAGATTAAGAGACACTTACCACTTAGTATCATGACTTCCTAGGAATACTAAAAGACACCCTATCGGAAACATCAAAATACATAATAAGACTCCTTAACACTTAATACCTTCTTATCATGATTCCCTAGGAATACTTAAAGACACCGAAAGACTAAAATACATAATAAGACTCTTTTATTGTGAATAAAATTTCATAGAGATGACCCATTAGGCCCATGTATACGGCCCAATAAAATGAGACGATTAGCATGGAATGGCCCATTTGATTGCATTTGTTGATGAAGCTGCTTGCCGATCACTCGGAGATGCTTGTTCCGTCAAACTTCCTGACTCGGAGAAGGTTCAGCTCAGATTTTGTGTAAACTGTCGATCTCATCAAACCCACAAAGCTCGTGAATTTTGAATCTTGAACTGAGATTTCCATCATACTCCTCCGCTTGGAGGAGGTTCGACCTCGAACCTCAAAGCTCAGGATCTCGGTCCGATGGGACGGCCCGATTCCCTAAGCTCTGATACCACTTGATGTGAAACAAAAAAAGCCGAAGTCGATTCTGTCCGGTTCTGGAATCTGTGACCAGCAGCTGTTGAACTCTATCCAATTCTCTCTATCTCTCTCCAATTCTCTCTCATCCCCACCCCAAATTCGGAATCCACTCTCTCTCCTCTCTTTCACCTCTAATTAAGACCCCTCCCCCTTCCCTATACCCCTCATTTAAGTCCCCTCCCCTCCCCTAGGTAGAACTCCCACTCCCTAGGCATTCTCTCCCCTTCCCCACACATCACTTTTTTTAGCACATAATAATAAATAATTGAATGAGGTCTGAGTTTTGAAACTTACCCGTGAGGCGAGGTCGCGCTCTACTACCTCGGCCCGTGTCACTACCCCTGCTAGCTGCTCCGCTAGTGCAGTCGCCTCTGCACTAGGCCCTCTCGAGCTGGAGGCCTCTCCCGTATCTCTCGCTACTGCTCCCTGCTGGGCACGCTGCACTAATTGAGATCGTCAGTGGTTAATCATCAATAATTCAACAAAAAGAAGGAATTCATTTGCATAATTTAAACACTCACCAGGGTCTCAAGGTCTGCCCGCGTGGTGGCCAACTGTGCCTCTAGGCTGCGTAGGTGGGCCTGTGCATCCATTGCTGCTATATCTTGCGCATCCTGCATCTATTACATATTAGTCACATGATAGATACATAAGCATTTGCATTCAATTTAGAAATAAGCGCATTCATACATACCCCTAGGACCCTCATCTGGGGTCGGCCGGCGTAAACCTCCCAGTAACGTCGGAGGTACTCGGAGCTGTCGCTGCCTGAGAGGTGACTCGGATCCCGCCCCGCTGCCAGTCGGCATACTGGTCCGCGAACCGCACTCTCCAGTTGATCTCCTTGGTACGACCTCGCGTCTTCTTCCCAATCCCTCGCGGCTCTCCAACCTCTATCCACTCCTGATGAAGGCCGAGAGTCCTCATCACCAGTCTAAGCCGTAACGGCTCAATCTCACTCAGGCAATGAACCCAAAGCTCATGCTCAAAGAGAGGTCGGCCCGCTACGACCCATGGCTGGCCCTCGTCGGTCATCCCCTCGTAGGGTCTCCACCGCACCTGCATTCACAAGCATGCATACATCCATCATATCCATCATATAACGTAAACATAAAAAGAAATGCATAACATTGATCATGCGTACCAGTGAGGGAGGGAAGTCTCGAAACTCCCTGCGTAATACCCACAACTCATAGGCGAGTGGGGCTCCAAACACCACCGGCAGCCAGCACCGTGCTAGAGGGAAAGATCCCTCACCTCTAGGCCGTGGGTCGACGCGCCCCATGGGCATGTACAAGTGGCTCCAAGTCTGCATCCATGCATCATATTAGCAAAGCATTCATACGCATATGTATAAATAACAAAAACACATAAAAGAGAAAAAATGCATACCTGAAGAAAAGGTGAGAAGCCACTGACAGTCGTCTCTCGACCTGTCCCCGTGGAGAGGTCGGCTATCAAGTGCGCCAGCAGCGCCGCTCCCCAGGCATATCTGCCGACTCCCTCCAAGTCCTCGAGTATCCCTAGGAATCGGCAGTTGATGACGTCGCCCTTCGTGTCGAGCAGCAGCCTCCTGAGCATCATAAATAAGAACCTCCTCAGATCTCTGTCTACCCTCTCTCTTTCAGCTGGCTCCTGGCAATAGGCTGCCCTAGCCACATCCATCAATCTCTGGAAAAACTGCTCTAAAGACTCCCGGGGTCTCTGCCTCGCATCGCCCAATCCCATAGCTATGGTGAGGTCGGTACAGAAGATGGTCCTGCACTCGCTAGGTGTCTCATAAACCATCTCTAATCTAGCAATCTCTGGGTAAGCTCAGTGTAGTCAGGGTAGGTGAACCCGCTCACAGCCTCCCCATCTACCCTCAGCCCGGTAATCCTAGCCACATCCTCTAGGGTGGGGATCATATGACCCCATGGCATCAGGAATGCCCGGCTAGTCCTATCCCACCTCTCTCTCAGAACCTGGATCAGTGCTAGGTCTGGCCTAACTGGCTCTATGCTGAGGAAAGCCCCGAACCCCATGGCATCTACCCTAGCTCTCTGAAACTCGAGGAGACCATAATATGCTGCTCGCACCTGGACCCAGGAAATGCGTGTCCTCATTAATCCCTACATACATAAAGAAAGAATTTTTGCTTAATTGTTTAAATTTCATGTGAAAATTCATTTGCTGAGATGTTTGCTGTTTTATTTAATTAAAGACCAACCTTGGGTCGTGGCTTGCTTGATTAACGCCCCTGAGGGTGGCGTTATTTCTAAATGGTTCCCTATGTTGATTGAATTAACGACCTAGCCTGGGTCATTGATTATCTAGAAGACGCCCCTATGGGAGGCGTTGGTTTGGAACTTGTTCTAGGAATGTTTAAATTAACGACCATCCCTGTGTCGTCACCTAATGAATTAACGCCCCGATAGGGGGCGCTGTTTTTCCCAGGGTTTTAAAAAATGAATGAAACAGCATGCGAGATAATCAGGGCAGACATATTGAAAAATAAATTATTGAAAATGAAAAAAGCATGGAAATTATCATCATGAGTATAAACATGATAATTCAAATTAACGACATGTTACAGGGCCTGTTCTCATGTGATTAATTATTTTTCAAAATAAAAAAATGATGAATTGACGACCCAAGGTTGGGCGTCTTATTTTTTAATCCACGACACCCCTGGGGGCGTCTTCCTGCTGAGTCACTGGTTTTCTCGCCCGAGGGCTATGAAAATGGAAGGAAAATAAAAAAATTAAAAAAATTAAAAATTAAAAAAAAGAAATGGAAATAAGGGTTGAGGGCCTACCTTCTGTCGTTTGCGTCCCGTTAATTCTCCCCGAAGCTGGGGCCTTGGTTGCCGTGGCCGTCGGAGTTGGCCGGGGAGAGGAATGGCCGCCGCCGTGGCCGGTGGCTCTTCGTTATCTCCTTCCTCTCCTTCTTGTTCCTCTTCTCCTCCTTCTTCATCCTCGTCTTCTTCCTCGCCCTCGTCTTCTCCTTCGTCGTCGTTGCCGTCTTCTTCGTCTCCTTCGGCCTCGTCGTCGCTGTGTTCTTCCTCGACGCCGTGCTCCACCGGTGAGGCCTCCTCGGCCGCCGTCGGAGGAGCCTCTTCCATGGCGAGATCGTCCTCGCCTAAGTCTACAACATTGGGAGCAGAAACCCTCTGACGCTTAAGCCCACCGCATGCCATGGCTAGAATAGAGGGGGTGAGAGAATGAGAGAGATAGAGAGTGAGAGAAAGAAAGGGAGGTTTTTTGCGGTTAGGGTTGCAGATGGGGAGAAACAAAAACGAAGGAAGAAGAAGAAAGGAGGGAAAGCAAAGTTGAACGGTCAACAAGAATTAACGACCCCATCGAAGTCGTTGCTTGTTAAATGGACGACTGGCCCTAAGGGCGTTACTTGTTAAATTGACGACGGGGTTTGAGGCATGATTTCTTTTCGCATGGGGAATGACAAGCGTCGTCAGGAGCATTTAATAGGAATTGATTGATGTGATCGGAATAATCATTACTATTTTTTTTGATTAACGACTTTGATGCAGGCGTTATTTACATGAGAAGTGGCTTATCTAAAGGCGTTATTCTCGGATATTTAACGAATACTTTTTGGAATTTGAATCAAATTAACGCATTGTCCTAAAGCGTGATTCTATTAACGCCATTGCTGAAGTCGTCAATTATGGGAATTAATGTTTTGATTTTTAGAAAAAGATCAATTAGAGACGACAAGTTCTGAGACGTTATTTCTGGAATTAACGTCATTCTCTGAGTCATTATTCAGAACAGAAACACAGATTTTTGAAAGAATTCATCAGAAACAGCATAATATGGCTCGATCAGAATGTTATCATTGTTTATTATTGATGAAAAGATTACAATGCATCTAATGAGCCATTTTGGGCCTTAATCTTCTTAAAGCTATTACATATGATTTCCACTGATCCCTGTCTTCTTCTAAGTTTTCCACAGGCTGATGAGTTTTGCAGATTTTCCACAATGCCTGGATTGTTGTGCTTTCTTCTCCATCTTCATTGCAGCCGATGTCCCTTGTCTTGATAGGAGGAAGATGAGACAAGTCCTCGAATAGTCGCCGTGGAAGCCCGAGTTGAGGAAGGCACCTATGAGAGTTGTATAACACGAATTCCGTGGCGCCTATTAGACGAAGATCCGTCCCGGGAGAGAATCATGCGCGGAGTTGTTGAAATTTGAGTAATCCCAGGGCGCATGTGAAGAGGTTCTTAGGCATTACTTTGAGATGCTCCCTCCATTCCATCCTCTTCTTGATTTAAGGAATCCGGTTCACCACTCTTTTGCTCAACCCCAATGAGCCGGTCATGTAAGAAAGAGGGCTTTTTGAGAATATCCTTGATGGTTGTTGGGCCTCCTCATATGGATCGAACTTGAAGTGGAGATCTACCCAACTAGAAAGTGCAAGCATGCATCCATAAATTGGTCTCCCCATTGATGCCGAAGTAAACACGCTATATAGAAAGGCTAATATCGCCGGTCCCACTCTCTCCTTCCCAAAGGCTAGCTATAGCACTCAATTGGGACTCTTCTAAGAAATCTTCCGTGGAGGGGAACAAGATTGCTCCCGCCAAGCACACAACAAAGGCTTTTGCTACCCGTTCTATTTCATCATCCTCTTTGGCTTGGTCGGACCTTTTGTAGACCCATGAGGCAAGCTTTAAAAGGTTAATTCCTTTGGTGGCTTTGATTTGGCTCACTAAGTTGGGGCTAGGAATCAAGCTTGTTAGCAATTCATGAGAAGAGATTTGCCTTGGCATGATGGCCATCTTCTCCTCATCCTCTTGTTTCATCTTCCTTAAGCCCAAAATCATCTCTAACTCTTCTAATAGAATGGTGGCTTCAAAAGTAGAGAAGAGGAAGGTGTGAGTAGAAGGATGCCATATCTCAACAAGAGCTCCTATAGCTGCCCAATCTAGGTGATTTTGGTCATAATGTTTGGCGTGGGTAACTAAACCTAGGAGATGCCATCTAGATAGGAAAGCTCTCATGTCCGAACTGAATTTGGAGAGCAAGAGGGGAAGCCATTTATTTTTGGTGAATCTCCTTGCCCCCTGAAATATTTGGATAATCCTGAGAAAAGAAAAGAAAAGAAAGCACAGAGAAGAAAGATGAGCAGTGGAAGGTAGAAGAGAAGAAACAGAAGAACTAACAACTTAAATTATGAAATACTTGGTTCATGGCAACTCGGCTGCTAATATGTCCATTAATTTCCGAAAGCCTAGGAGTGGAGATCTTCGGTTTCTTGATATATCTCTCCATCTTTTGAGTAAATGTCTGCAGAAGCCGAACGGAACAAAGCAGCACCTGTGAAAGCAGAAGAAGAAGCAGCAGAAAACAGGATTTGTTTGATCTGAGAGAAATTCCTCCTTTTATAGAAGTTTGAAGGATCTTATGCCCGTTTGAAACTGTAAAATCAAGTACGAGCATAACTGGGTTTAAGCTTTCTGATTCAGAGTCGGAAGCGTGTGTTTCGAATTTATGGTTAATTAACGACGGTATTCAGGGCGTCATTTATTGAATTAACGACTTAATCCAGGTCGTGTTTTATTTCACGCCTTGATGAGGGTCGTCTTTTGTTGAAATCTCAAAGCTATTAACGCCTTGATGCTAGTCGTCTTTTATCCTTTTGACGCCACTGCTATCGGTCGTCAATTTATGGCTCACGTATTCAGCTTCTCTATGCTGTTTTTAATGAACTTAAGTGTTGTCTTTTAAGTGGAATTATTTGTGGTTATGCACTTATGGTCATGTCATGTTTAAATTGAGGACTAATGAATTTTCAAGTGTAGAAGAGTGCAGGATTCGAGATGCATTGAAGTAACATCATTCCGTTCTTGTATTCTTTCCTGTAAGCATTGTTACTATATGGTGCTCTACGCTATTATAGTATATCAAGGACCTTGTGGTTCTGACGAACCTAGAATTTGAGTTCCCCTTCATCAAAAACAGTGATAATTCCAGGAGAATCTTGATCACACGGATAGGCCGTTGAGTCATTAAAGGTCTGGGACGATGGTTCTAATTTCTGGATTGATGCGCGGACAAACGGGCTTCAGCTTAGTGTCAGCTCAGAGATCTGGATTCTTGACCAAATCTAGATGGCTTGGCAATACTATCCTTGATTATTTTCTATTTTTAGTTTGTTTTAATTTTTCTTTTAGCCCCGCATGCATCATGTAGGACTTTGAGCTTAATGATGAAAATCTTCGTATTACGGCAATAATGAAGGTCGCTCACTCTTGATTGAGTTGACATGAGATATTCCACTCCAAATCGAGTACTTTATTCTCTATAAAGCCGCTCAGGCTAGTTCCTTGAAAGCGTCCCTTTGTTGGGTCTTCATTTCCATTCACTTTGATTTTCTGCAAATCCACCTTGGTTGTAGCACGTCCACATTGGCTGGTAACCACTCTCCAAAGGTGCCTCCCTATCGTGCCCTCGCACACATTTTATTTATTTAGTTTAGTCTCATTCATCCAGCCAATCGATGCTTTCTTGGAATCACCCGGAGTTGTTTCACTCAGAATCTTGGAAAGATTTCTAACGCATAGTGTCAGAGGCGTGTCACATCACACCTTGGCATCTACTTATTAGTTCGTTCCACTTCATTTCACTTGTTGCACTTTCACTTCATTTCGTATCACTCCCTTGCAAAGCAGACGCCAAGGCGGGGCAGCTGTAGACATGCCAAAATTGATACTATGTTGATTAAATCTCATGTCACCATATTAACGCCCCAAAGTGGACTTCAATATTTCCATAATATGAAGTTTTTCTATTTTTGTGTGTTTTTAGGCCATTTTCTAATTGTTTTTGTAATTCACGACTCTACGTAGGGCGTGTTTTAAATAACGGCTTTGGACGTGGCGTTTCTCAAAAAAAGGACGACTAATCCAAGAGGCGTCAGTTTCTGGACTTTTACGAATCCTACTCAAAAATTAGAAAATAAGAATTAACGTCCCTCCATGGGTCGTGTTTTGAATTAACATCTTTCTCTCAGGCGTCTCTTCATCATTTACCAATAAAGAATGTTTTCATTACTAAAAATTAAATCCATGAATTAACGCCTTTGTCCCAGTCGTGATTTTAATTAACGCCTTGACCAAGGTCATCAATTTCAAATAACGCCTTTTCGTGGGTCGTCTTTCACCCTTCCGTGTCCTACTTGAACACCCCTTTCCTGGAGAGTTCCCTGTTATGTTTTGGTCACCATGTTCGATTAGGGAAGTAGAGACCTTACCGTAGATGAGTCTTGCCTGTTCTTATCTCACCACATCTGTGTTTTGCATCCTATAAATATATCCCTATGTCAAGCTCGCACAAAAGGGCGGATAGCAGGAAGAAACAGGGAGCTTTAGCTAATATCGGCACAGAGAGCAGTAGGTTTCCTTCACGCGGAGAGGAGTTTCCACTTCCCTTTCCTGCACAACCTTTGATCCTTCAGTGGTCTGCTTCCTCCTCTTGCATCAGCTGCAAGCCAAATTTGGTTTCTCCCTTTACTGTTGCCAGGAACAGCAGGGAGTTCTTTACATTAGCACATCATCATCCCACTGTTCATTATAGTGATTTCTTGCATTAGCTTTGCATCACGTCTCCTTTCCCTAGTTATCTTAGGTTTTTTTAATGAAACCAAAAGGTGCACACTTCATGCTTTTCTTTCATCACCTTATTCTATTTGAGGATTGATACTACACTTTGGCTAATCCTTTTTATCTTGTTTGTTTGTGATTTGTTTAAGGGTAATCAAAGAGAGAAACCCCCTTCATCGGCCGGCCGGTAGAAGGAGGAAGAAGAAATCTACAATCATCCCGGATCCCTTTTCTCACCAGGTATTCGCGATCAATTTCCCTTCTTTTTGAGGTAACCCCTCTGGCGATCACTCTCCTTATTAGCACCTCGTGCATGCTTAATAATTCTTTTATTTTTTTTAATTGTTCTAAGTGGATTTCTTAGAACCTACAGGGGCGGCGCACTCTGTGTAGCTGGTGCGGAGACATAAAATATCATGAGCAAAACAAAGTGCATATTCACTACTCATTTGTCTAAGAATTTAAATAAACATACCCGCAACACGTGGTGGGGGTGGTGTAATCTGTGTACCTGGTGCAGAGACATAAAATATCATGAGCAAAATAAAGTGCATATTCACTACTCATTTATCTAAGAATTTAAATAAACATACCCGTAGCAGGTGGTGAGGGCGGTGTAATCTGTGTATCTGGTGCAGAGACATAAAATATCATGAGCAAAACAAAGTGCATATTCACTACTCATTTATCTAAGAATTTAAATAAATATACCCGCAACAGGTGGTGGGGGTGGTGTAATCTATGTACCTAGTGCAGAGATATAAAATATCATGACCAAAACAAAGTGCATATTCACTACTCATTTATCTAAGAATTTAAATAAACATACCAGTAGAACCCCTCCCGGAACCACCTCTCCTCGAAGTTCCGGTATGACCTCGAACCATCTAATTATTGACCATAATTAAAGTAGTGCATATTAGTCCACAACTAATTACGAAGAGAGGTGGTAAGTAATAATGATAAGAAGTGTATATATGTTAAATTTCTTACAAAATATTTAATCAGTATCTATTTCATCTTCAGATGCTGAAGATATATCAAACTCATTGTCATCTTCATCATCTTCCTCATTCTCACTAGATTCATACTCTTCCTCCTCAAAGGACTCCTCCTGCCCAACAATTACTTCATTTAGCTCAGTTGAATCGACTTCTTCCACTTCGTCCTCTATAGACAACTGAAGTGGATTGTCAGATTTGATCAGATGAAGATTAGAAGCAACCAACTCTGTAGTGTCACCCTCGTCTGATTTAAAAAATTTGGCACTAGAATCTTCTGAGACAGCTTCAATTAGATCTAACTCATCATTAGGCACAAGCCTTGGTTTTACCCTACAGACTGCCCACCAATCTTTATTCTTGGACGATGAATATCTTGAATAATACACTTGCTGGGCTTGTGCGGCCAAAATGAATGGCTCATAGGTATTCAATTTGGATCTATGTTTGACATCGACAATCCCATATATTGTGTCATTTCGAACTGAATTAGGATCAAACCAATGACAGTACTTAAAACGGAATATATGGTTGTCTTGTCCGAGATACTGTAATTCTATGACCTCCTCAAGAATACCATAGTAATCAAGATCATTTTCATTGTATGTACTACCTTTCACGCATATGCCGCTATTCATCGTAGACTTATTTTGTCTATAATCTCTGGTGTGAAATCTATAACCATTCACAAAAAATCCTGGATAGGCATGCACAACCTTTGAAGGTCCATAACTTATCACCCGGACTCTTTCATCAGTAACATAACCTTCTTCAACCTATGAATATAAACCACGTTACTTTAAAATTAGGCATACACCTCAAGCTTTGTGGAACTTAACTTCGACACTTACTTGAGCTTTAAGCCATCTGGCAAAAGATCTCTCTCGTTCCTTTTGAACCTCCATGTCATTGAGGCGTGGACATTGAGTAATTAGTTCTGAATCAAATTATCTGCAATGATAAATGCAACATCACCGTAAATGGGAGGAAGAACGTCAAGAAACTTATAAATTTTAGCACCTGCGGAGTTGAGGACTCACTCAACATAAGGTTCAATCTCAGCACAGTTCGGGAGAACATATATCTCTACGGCCAACAACTCTCTATCCTCTAATATGCGATTCAAACAACGTCCGAATGCACGTCCTGGATACTTAAATGTGGACAACCGATCAGACAAACCCACCTCTCCTCCATCATCATTACGTGGAGGTTGATTGCAGCAAGTTTAAATTTCGGGTTCGAAGTACATCGAACAGAAGTTTAAAATTTCTTCAATAATATATGCCCCGGTAATCGAACCCTCTACTTTAGCCTTGTTGTGAACCTTCATTTTCAGGTCATGCATACACCTATGACAACAATTCATATGACAATGACATACAGTGACAATGATAGACACATGTAACGACTGTCAAATAACCAGTAAATACATACTTATTACCTCTCAAATGGATACATCCATCGAAATTATATCGGTCCTCCAACTTTGGCCTCGTAGGGCAAATCGATAATCAGGTGTTCCATGGAATCGAAGAACGCATGGGGAAATATTTTCTCCAACTTGCATACCGTCATGACTACATTCTGTTTCATAGTTTGCACGTCCCCAAGTTTGAGTTCTGATGCACATAGAATCTTGAAAAACTGACTCAACTCAGTCAATGCTCCCCATATAGGCTTTGGCAATATGTCACAGAATGTAATGAGCAGAATCCTCTCCATGAACACGTGGCAGTCATGACTTTTCAATCCATATATTTTTCCCTCATTGACATTCACACAACAGGCTATGTTAGACACATATCCATCAGGGAATCTTAATTGCTTCAGCTACTGGCATAGTTCATTGATCTGTATGTCTTTCAACATGTAAGCTGCTTTAGGTTGCACAACTTTGCTCGTACGTGCCACAATTCCAACTCTGGTCATTTGCAAAGTATCTTCAAGTCCACTCGCGCCTTGGCATTGTCCTTTGTTTTGACTTTCACGTTCATGATGGTGTTGAACACATTATCAAAGACATTCTTCTCAACATGCATAATGTCTAGGTTGTGACGTATCAAAAGGGCTGACTAGTAAGGCAATTCCCAGAAGATACTTTTCTTCACCCAGTTGTGATCCTATCCAAATCTATGAAGATGTCGTATACTACCCGACAATTGCACTATCTCTGGTAAGTTTTGCACTTGCGCCACCATTTGTCGACCAGACATCTGTTCCAAGTCTGCTTCATCCATTTCAACTGTGTTCTTAATGAATGAGTCCTTTTGCCTTCGGAAAGGATGGTCAATTGATATAAACCGTCGATGACAATCAAACCAGCATGCTTTCTTACCATATTTCAGGACAAATGATTTGGTATCAACCATACAGTAAGGACATGTCAACCTCCCGTGTGTGCTCTAGCCAGATAGCATTCCATATGCAGGGAAGTCACTTATTGTTCACATCAATGCAGGCTTCATAGTGAAATTTTATTTTCTATACGCATCATAAGTAACAACTCCATCTGGCCTGAGATATATGTCCAAATTTTTTCCTAGATTTTTTGGACCTGGAATCACCAAAGTTAAGAAAAGGTTCTCTCGCTTCATGCACATGCCCGGCGGAAGGTTGTATGGCGATAGGAACATTGGCCAACATGAGTAAGATGACATTGAACCTCCAAACGGGTTGAAGCCGTCTGTGTATAAACCCAGCCTAACATTCCGTGGCTCGTGAGCAAAAGCAGTATAGGTACGATTGAAATGATCCCAAGCTTCACCATCGGTGGGATGACTCATTATATCATCTGCATGACGTATTCTTTCCGTGTGCCATATCATATGCCGAGCTGTCTTTGACGACATATACATCCGCTGTAATCTGGGCGTGAGAGAGAAGTATTGCAGTGACTTGTAAGGCACATCCTTCTGCTTTGAATTGTCCCCTCTCTTAGGTTTAAATCTATCATGCTGACAAATATCACATGATCTTTTATCTACATTATCTTGATAATATAGCATACAGTGATTAGGGCATGCATCTATTTTTTGGTATCCAAGCCCTAACTCATTGACCATCTTCTTTGCACGGTAAAAATTTTCAGGCAGCTTCTCATCTCGAGGTAGCATACTCTTGATAAGGAGAAGCATATGGTCAAAACAACTCTCACTAAGGTGAAATTCAGATTTCAAATTCAACAAATGTGAGACAGCAGACAACCGATTGTGATTTTCACAACCATCTCATAGTGGCTCATCAGCATCCCGAAGTAACTGATAAAATCTTTCAGTCGTCTTGTTTGATGGTTCTTCGTTGTACACGTGTTCCCCTTGTACATTAAAGTTAGGGCCAGTAGCATCGATTACCATTGTATGCATAGGTACTTGTGCCTGCAACATTAGCAGCCTCATACGATCAGAAGTCCTCACCATGACACACCTAATTCATATAACCTTTCGTGAACCCTTTCATGTATAAATGATCTTGCACATCCCATAGCGAAAGAAATCTCTTATTTTTACAAAGTAAACAAGGACATCGGATGTTACCACACTAGTCCACTATTGTTGGATGCCCCAATATAAATTGAATAAAACTATCAACTCCATCCTTAAACTCCTCTGACACCACTCCGTCAACTACTCTGCGATTTATCCATGAACGATCAAGTCTAGCCATATTTACCTAGCAAATTAAAAAAATCATATCAATATGTCTTATCACTACTTGTAAAAAAATTTTGACAGCATCTCCCCTAAAAATTGACTATTTTCCACATTTGTATATCATGTTTGGTCACATATACATCCATATCCACATCCACTTTCACTTCCATATTCACACACCCACATTGACATCGACATCAACTTCTGGAAAAAATCATTATCATACTCGTATTCACATACACATTCATATCGACATCCACACCTGTCTAAAAATTTAATTCACATCCAAGCATACTAATCACATATATCATAACAAAAGTCTTGAATGGGAAAAAATGAAAAAAAGGGTCATATCTGCACCTACGCACACACATTTATATCCACATCCCTCTTCCCACCCTCCCAATAAAAAAAGGGGCTTGAAATTTCATCTGATGTTGTAAGAGTACACCAGGTGATAAGGAGAAAAGGTTCATATTGGAGATTAGGCATGAAGGTTAAAATTCTCAAAGGAGCAGTTGGTTTTCTTAAAAGTAATCTCTATGCAACTCTTGAGTATATATGACTTGGGGGGCAATATGTACTCAAGAGTTGCATAGAGATTAATTTTAAGAAAACCAATTACTCCTTTGAGAATTTTAACCTTCATGCCTGATCTCCAAGATGAACCTTTACTCCTTATCACCTGGTGTACTCTTACAACATCAGATAAAATTCCAAGCCTCTTTTCTTATTGGATGGGCAATCAACAAGGACAGGTTCATCCTCACCGCCATCTATTTCTTCGTCATATTGATCATGCATTTGCAGAGCCCACTCTTAGTATGGCCTTTCGAGTTGCACAGTGTTTACTGGTTTTCCATCCTTAAATATTTCAACAATTGCATTAGTCTCTCTTTAACGAGCCTTAGCTCCAAAATCCTTCATCGCCACAATAAAAGGGTCGTGATGTTGCAACTCAGTCGTGGTAATATGGATAATAGAATCTACCAAAGTATCCGCAAGAATAGGATTGTCAGGTGGTGAATCCAAATAGGAAGGACCCATTTGCTGGCAACTGAGAATGTAAAATGTTTACATCAGGATATTCTGCACCAATTGGTTTTAGTTTTGTTGGCAACCGAGCCCCTCCCCCTCCCTGTGTCTGTGTGTGCGAGAGTGAGAGTGAGAGAGGGCGGGAGCAGGGAGAGGGGGCTGAGCCCTTCCCCCTCCCTGTGTCTATGTGTGTGACAGTGAGAGTGAGAGAGGGCAGAAGCAGGGAGAGGGGGTCGAGCCCCTCCCCCTCCCTGTGTTTGTGTGTGTGAGAGTAAGAGTGAGAGAGGGCAGGAGCAGGGAGAGGGGGCCGACCCCCTTCAATCTCTGTGTCTGTGCGGGAGCAGGGAGAGGGGGCCGAGCCCGTCCCCCTCCCTGTGTCTATGTGTGTGAGAGTGAGAGTGAGAGAGGGAGGGAGAGGAGGCCGAGCCGTGCGTGTGTCTGTGTGTGAGAGTGAGAGTGACAGAGGGCGGGTGCAGGGAGGGGGAGGGGGGCCAACCGGAGAGGGAGAGAGGGGAATACCAGCGGTGGGGGGTGTCCGTCGGAAAGAATTTGACCGCTGCCGCTGTCGGAGCTCACCGCCGCTACTGTGCCCTCGCTACCGGTGCCGCCTTTGCCTCGCCCCTCACCGGCGTCCCTAGGTAGCTTCGCCGCGGCCACCCGCCCTCACCACTCCGCCGCCCGCCGGTGAGAGATTGAGAGGGGGGGCGATCGTGAGAGAGGAAAGGGAGATCGAGAGGAGGAGGAAGGAGGAAAGGAGAGGGGATGTTTTTTCTAATTCTTTTCTCTTTTTATTTGCCGCCATATTTTCATTTGGCACCATTTTTTCTCTTTCTTTTCTCTATTTATTTCCATTTTCACCATTGTTTTCATTCATTCATTCATGATTTTTTGTCATTCATTCATTTCTTCTAATAGGGTAAAATCTCTCTCAATATAAAATATCATTACATCTAAAAAAGAAAAATATTATTTATTATTTAGAGATCTGAAGATCTGTAATTTAGAAAATTTTAACTTTTTTTATGAAATGAAACACGGGACCCATGCATGGAAACCCTCCGAAACCCATGAATGTTAGAGTGGGAGAGAGCAGCAGCACCGACGATGGGGAGCTAGGGCTCCTCGCGGGGGCATGTTGGAAGCACTCAGGATAATAATAAAATATCATTGTATCTTTTATCAATTTTATCGTGTGAGGGCGTGCCAGTCATGTGTATGACAATGTGTTTAGGTTCCAAGACTGGGATGGTCTGGACTAACCCAAGGTGCGCTCCTTTTGACTAAACAGACGATGGTGGGCATCGGGTCAGGACTGGAGACCCGTCGTGCCATAAAGGTCACAGCGTTAAGAGGGGGAAATTATTGATTAATCACCAAGCAATGGGGCTGCATGGTCGATAAGTCGATTCCTATAAAAAGAAGAGAGAGCACGTTGAAAAGTCTTGAAAGCCCCACATCGGGATGCGAAAAGGTATTCAGAGCCGTATCAGTCACATGCTGACCATTTCTTATTATTCCGTGCCCCCTCAAACTCATGTGTTGTGATTTTACCGACACGTCTATAATGATTTTTTGAGAGTTAGGGCTCCTCGCGGGGCATGTTGGAAGCATTCAGGATATTTATAAAATATCATTGTATCTTTTATCGATTTCATCATGTGAGGGCGTGCCAGTCATGTGTATGACAGTGTGTTCAGGTTCCAAGACTGGGATGGTCTGGACTAACCCAAGGTGCGCTCCTTCTGACTAAGCAGACAATGGTGGGCATCGGGTCGAGACTGGAGACACGCCGTGCCATAAAGGTCACAGCGTTAAGAGGGGAAAACGTTTGATTAATTGCCAAGCAATGGCGTTGCATGGCCGATAAGTCGATTCCTATAAAAAGAAGAGAGAGCGTGTTGAAAAGCTGATAAGTGTCCATTTCTTATGATAATTCATCGCATGTACACCATTTCATGTGTATATAATTAGGCAATTATTCATATTTCATAGTTACCCTCAACTCCACATTTAAATTAGAACTTTCATGCAAATTAATTAATTTGATGATATTATTTAATAATAAATTAAAGTTGAGGGCCATGAGTATTAATTCTCCATTGCATAACCATGAGCATTTGAGGTTTATGTGCATATTGTAGTAATTTGTATGGACTAAATTGTAATTATGTGTGTGCAGGACATTGAAGGTAATTGCAAGAAACTCCGGGGGTAAAACTGTCATCACCACTTTGACCAAGTCAAAAGCACATATTTCGGTTGGAGGAAAAATAAATTTTAAAAGTTTGAAATCAAGGAAAAGAAACACATATTTTGGTTGGAGGAAAATTGAATTCAAAATTTGAAATAAAGGAGAGACATGATGAGCCTTGGAAAATGGGATGTCTAAAGTCTAAGAAAGGGGGTGTCCACCTGCTTTTCCTTTTCCCCATACATCATCTTCTACCTAAATCTCAGTCATCATCTCATTTTGATACAATCTCACCCTCCATTAACCCAACTTTCCATATAAATAGCCCATGACAAGGAGGAGAAGGGGAGTTCTTCTTTTAACAATTTTTACCCTCTCTCTCTCACATCTTAGGTCGTCAATTTCTCTCACGTAAGTTCATTTTCTCCTCTTGTGTTCTTCATGAAAATTCTTTATTTTTAAGTACTCTACAACTTCTTCCTCTGCCTCATCTTCCACTTCCTTCTGATTTTCAATCTATTTCATATTTTTCACTGTGCTATCCTGTTCATCTGTGAACCAGTGTTTCTCTCTCTTTTTCCCCTTATTTCTCACCCTTCTAGTCATGTTCTCCTCTTATTTTCTTCATAAAAGTTCTTTGTTTTTACAAGATCTTCAACTTCTTCTTTTGAACCATCTCCCAATTCTATATCGTTTGTAAGTTATAACCTCTTTTTCAAGATGTTGTCCTGTATTGTTACTGTTCATCTGAGGCACTACACTCTGTTCTTCCTCCATTTTGAAGCTCTTCTACCCTTTATTTCTCTATGAGTTGTTCATCAAAGTTCTTCCTCTCTTATAGATCTAGATTTTCTTCTTCTATCACTTCCTCCAATTCTTCTCCATTTACGAGTTATATTTATTTTTCCGCTGTTTTACTCTCTCATCTTTTTTCTTCTTCATCTCCACACAAATCCTTCCACATTCCTCTCTATATTTCTCTCCAAAGTTTATCCTCCACAACTCTCCTTTCATGGCAGCGTGCACATCAAGACGGGCGACGTTCCAAGGCTCATGACGTGGACGACGACGGCTTCTTCATCCACCTCTTTCCACGGCGATCTCCTTCAAGGCGGAGCGATCCTCTCCAAGACTCGGTGAGGATGAGACGACGGCGTTCATCATCATCTCATGGCTCTAGTTTCTTCACTTATCTCGTAGTTTATATTCGTTGTAATCTCAATTTTCATAGATTGTAATTTTCATGTCTTTAGCAATAAAATTTATTTTGGCAAATTGTGTTCCCTTTTCTCCCTCCCTTTTCCAAATTTCTCTTCTCAATCCCTCTCATATTCTTTTGGCAAATTTCCATGCACTATTTCTTTAAGTAAAATAAAATCACAAATATTTTCCATAAGACTCAAAAGTTTTTAACTCTAAAAATCTCTTCTTCCTTGAGGATTCGACCCTTCTCGCCACCTTATTACGTCTTACTTTCATCTAGTGCGAGTTAGAATTTTTAAGATTGATACGCGTGTTTTAAACGGTGAATTTTCGCGTTATCAATTTTTGGCGCTGTTGTCGGGGAGGAATGATGATTTTTGGTTTAAGAGCTTTGTTTTCCTTGTGTTTATAAGTGTACTAATATCTCTTTCTTTTTCTTATTTCTACAGGTGAAAAAAAAAAGAACGAGGGAACACACTTCAAGAATTGAAGCAAAAAAATCAAAAAAAAGAAGAAAGAAAAAAAAGAAGCAGTTAAGAGGTAAGCTCTCCTCCCTTTCCTTAGTCTTTTTGTCATTTCATTTCAAAAAAAAATGAGAACGAGGGATTGCGCATCAAGTAAGTCTTCAAACTTATTCCTCTCATTTTGTGTCATTTCCTTAATGTTTTTGCATATTGTGGTTAGGTAGGTTCACAAAAAAAAACTCTTCACTTAAACTCGATAAAAATCTTCATTCCAATAGCAGAAATCACATTTCCATGTTTTAGGTCATGCATCATTTAGGATAGTTTTTATTTTCTTCTTGTTGCTTAATTGTTGTTAATTGCATTGTTGAAGATTGCGGGAGGCAAGGTGAGTACTCTAACTTTTCTAATAGCATGTTCATGCACTTCCATGCTTGCATAGAACCCTTGTTTGAACTTACTTTGTTGCATATCATTTCAAAGTATCTTAAGGGCAACACCCATAAGCAAGATAAGGTGGGGATTTCATCACCTTTCCTTAGCCCACAAACTACAATTTCCTTGCATCTTTGCATCACCTAGACCTTAAATAAAATCCAGTAGACGCTGGCCCTAGTTTCACACTATGGTTCTTGTGTTATTTGGACTTACCCTCTTGTGAAAACCGGTGCCTAAGGCAAGACGGTCGGATGGCAAACGTCTTAAGTGGACTAGTGATTTTTAATTAGGACCTTGCGAAAGCAAGGGGAGCCTCCCACTACCCCACCCCTTACTTGGCCGGTGGAAATATTGAGGGTGAACTCAAGTTACACTATAGTCATTTTGTGAAACCCAATTTGTAGGTCTAGGTCACATCTAGGTCATTAGGTAATTTGTGTGACAACTTGTCTGTGATTGCATACAAAAAATTAAAAAAAAATCAAAAAAAAAATTCTCCTCTTCTCTCTCTTCATCCTAGTTTGTATCAAAATCAAAAAAAAAAGAAAAAAATAAACAAACAAAAATCATCATAAAAAAATCTCTTTCATCTCTCTCTTCGTCCTAGTTCATGCAAGGTAGAAGATCTCAACATCCAAACCTACTAGGACCCATTCAAGAAATTGAGAGAGTCTTGTATCCAGGGAACGATCTCCAACAAGATCTCATGGTCGAAAATCAAGGATCTCTCCACCAAAATCTAATGGCCGAAAATCCCGATCCTCCAAAGCAAATGAAGGACTATTTCTTGCCCAATCAATACCAACCGTCCTTCTATGTCCAAGCACCTCAGAACCAGGCGGTTCATTATGAAATCAAGTCTAGTACCATCCAAATGTTGCCATCTTTCTATGGAAATCTCAATGAAGACCCTTACAAACATCTTGATGAGTTCCTTCAGATCTGCTCAACTGTTAAAATCTAGAATTTATCTGATGATGCTCTTAGGCTAACTCTCTTCCCATTCTCTCTCAAGGATAAGGCTAAATATTGGTTAGGAGCCTTGGGTAGGATCATTGATACATGGGCAAAAATGTAAAAAGAATTTTTGAAGAAGTTCTATCCCATAGGGCGAACCAACATAATGAGAAGAGCCATAACTGGATTTACCCAAAATATTGGAGAGCATATACATGAGGCTTGGGATAGGTTGAAAGATCTATTAAGAAAATGTCCTCACCACGGCCTGTCAAGATGGAAAATTGTTCAAGCATTTTATGAGGGACTAACAGAGAATTATAGACAAATGGTGGATGCATCATGTGGGGGAGCATTCATGAGTAAGAGTGAGGATGAAACGTATGATCTATTTGAAATGTTGAGTGAAAACTTCATTAGTCACGCCTCACTTTCATCATATGAACGAATGATCGGACCAAACAAGAGGGTCGGGCTTTACGAAGTCAAGAATCAAGGGGAGTTTGAGAATAAGATGGACATCAATGCCATAACCCAGAAATTGAATAAAATAGATTTGCTGGCCTAGATGATAGAGAAGGTTGATATGGTGGCTCAGAAGCTAGACCAGTTGTTGGCTATGAATAGGCAGGAACCTTCTTCATCTTCTGCTCCTCAACCTCAACAATTCTCAACTCCCAGTCAAGAAGAAACTTGTGCTTTGTGCTCTAGCCTTAGCCATTCTGTGAGTGAGTGTCTCATAGCAGCCCAACTTCCCCCATTTATCCAAGAACAAATTTTTGCTACCTAAGGTGTCTCTAAGCCTGCATACGACCCTTACTCAAACACCTACAATCCAGGCTGGAGAAATCAGCCAAATTTTTCTTGAAAATCCAATCAAAGCCCATCCACCCAATCTCATCCCTTACATCATTCAAATCAAAAACAATCTTTTCCAATGCCAAGTCAATGTAATCCAAATCACTCTTATTCATCTCCTTTTCTCCATCAACAATTCCAGCAACCTCTTTTCCATCAAGCTCAGGCCCCATATCCTCAAGCTCAATTTTCTCAGGGCCAATTTCAGCAATTTCCTTCACATCGTTCCCATCAGCCACATTATCAGCCACCTCCTACTCAGCCCACTTTTGATGACAAGTTTGAACAACTCCAACAACTTATTCTTACCCAAGCACAATCTATTTCTAAGTTGGAAAACCAGATAGGGCAACTTACTGCTAATAACATGAGAAGAGAGGTAGGCCAGCTCCCTAGCCAACCCCCACAATCAACAACCTCCAGGCTTCCCTCCAAGAGCTCTCATTCTTCCTCAACCCAATCAGCCCAACCAACCTCAGCTGCCCCCTCCTATAGGTCCTTAGTTCGAGAATGCCAAAGCCATCTCTAGCCTTAGGAGCGGAAAAATTCTTAATGACCCTTATCAGGCTAGGGATGTGGGTAGTAGTTCGGGCCAAGATGTCCACGAGGAGAGTGATAGTGAAGAGTAGGAGCCGGTAATTATACAAGAAAAGAAGAGGCAAGAGGGGGGAGAAAATAAGCTGGACAAAGGGAAAGCAAAGGTTGATGAAGGATCCCGAGAGTATGTTCCTAAGGTCCCATTCCCTGATGCATTGAAGCCAAAAGCTCAAAAGAGAAAGCCGGTCCAACAATAAGAACTAGTGGAATTGTTTAAACAGGTAAACACCAATATTTCACTATTGGATGCAATCAAACATGTGCCGACATATGCAAATTTTTTTAAAGAGCTATGTACACCAAAAATGGAACCAAAGGCGGTAACACAAAAGGTCCGCTTGTCCGAAGATGTCAGTGCAGTTGTTATGAATCATTTGCCTAAAAAGTTAAAGGACCCCGGAGCTCCACTGATCTCTTGTGATATAGGTAGAATTACATTTGATAGAGCATTGTTGGACTTTGGAGCTAGTGTGAACTTGTTACCCACCTTTATATATGAGCAGTTTGATCTAGGGGAGTTGAAACCCACATCTATAATCCTTCAACTAGCGGATCGATCTGTAAAGACTCCAAGGGGACTATTGGAAGATGTGATTGTGAAGGTGCATGAATGTTATATCCCGGTGGACTTTCTTATTCTGGATATGGCCTCGTCCCACGAATTGAAGCACACACCTATCATTTTGGGACGTCAGTTTCTTGCTACGGCCAAGGCCAATATAAATTGCGCCATGGGGATGATGGATATTTCTTTCGGAGGAGAGAAGGTTTCTCTAAATGTGTTCAAAACATCTCAATATCCGGACCATGAGGAGGAATGTAGTATCATTTATGTTTTTGAAGAACTAATTGAAGAAAGTCCGGAAGTTTATGAGGAATGTCTAGAGGAGGGTAGCATGCTCCAGGATTCTCCACTTTCTAGTGCACCCTACTCTAGAGTAGAGCCACTCCCTCCACTTCAAGCTGAACCTATTCTTCCATCTTTGTATCAACCACCCAGTCTAGAATTGAAGTCTCTGTCGGATCCTTTGAAGTATGCTTATCTAGGTCCTAACCAAACTCTGCCCGTAATCATTGCTTCCAACCTCACCGCTGCTCAGGAATCTCAACTCCTATATGTCCTTCAGGAGCACCAGAGGGCGATAGGTTGGTCAGTCGCAGATTTGAAGGGTATTAGTCCGGATGTGTGTATGCATTACATTTACTTGGAGGACAATGCCAAGCCGAGTAGAGAGATGCAGCGTCGGCTGAATCCAAGTATGAAGGAGGTAGTGAAGAAAGAAGTTGTAAAATGGTTGGATGCCAGGATCATATATGTTACACAGGAGGACGGTGAGCTAGAAGGGGAGGGGATGAATAGATCACCGTTTTAAAAAAAATATTTGACTGAGTCGAGGCAGGACCCTTAACCAATATAACGTAATTCACGAGCGCAGAACATAAATGACTCAAAATGTCATCAGCACATATGCACAACCACCTAGCGAGCAGTCAGACCAAGATTTCAATCATCAACATCCACATTTACTTAATGAACCCAGAAAAAATCATAAGGAAGATAGATGCGCACAACCATACCACGGAGAACAGGAGATTTAGATGGTTCAGTCTACAACCTGCAGACTTACGTCCATCCCTCACTCAAGGCCGAGTGAGGCTTCCTTTCACAAGAAAGAACCGCAGACTCAGTCTGCCTACAACACGCTGATCCACAGCTTGGGGATCGAAATCCCTACAGACGCTGATCACACAGCTTTAACCCAGGTCTCACACCCCAAGACCTGACCCGGAGATAACTCTCCCTTCCTCTTAGACAAGAGGGAACCCAGCAGTGACTCAGCCTCACTGCAATTCAGAGACACTGTCTCTCTTCCTCCATAGCCGGAGGGAACAACCCAGATAGCATCCTCACTATCTGAACACAGCAACCCTTGGAGACCACCTCCCTTCCTCTGATCTGATTCAGAGGGAATCACAATGCAACCTAGAGGATCCACCTCTCTTCCTCTACACCTAGAGGGAACGATAAAGCAGAGTATCGGAATTTAAGAACAAACAATTGAAAACATAAAGAGATATCGAAGATAATCGAACGGAGAAACAATGTAGCTTCTTAAAGAAGCATAGACAAAACATAGCAGAAAACCATCCTCTCCTTCACCACTCTCTCTCTCTTCCAGGTACGCTCAATGAGTGGATCAGGCTGGCTTCTCCTCTCCTTCCTCTCGCTCTAGCCTCACCCTCTTCCTTGTGGCTTCGACAGCTTTTTAGGAGCAGAACCCTTCATATATATATCCAACCTCACGAGAGAGTGAGGGTTTGGAAGACACGCGCGAAGACATGCTTCCTGATGAACCGAGCCACGTGTTAGACGATTGTTCCCTCGGATCACGTGCTCACATGATTGGAGTAACGTTCCAATTTGTCTTTAAGTCCCTGTAAGGTTTCAGAGAACATTCAGTCAATCTCTGAAATATTCAAGTCATAAATTATTCACACAGATTGCACGGGACTTATGAAAGGACAGAAGAGCGCGTCAACGCACTAAAGTCAAGGCGTTAACGTAATGGATATAAGGAGAACAGGTGCCTTGACAAAACACACTAATGCGTCAATGCATCAGTTGACAGCGTTGACGCTTCTGCTGGGTGGTTGATCAAAAGAACCTTTGGTCAAAAACTCGAGGTGTCGACGCTTCCATTGTGTAGTGTCGCCTCAGCTCCTTGGACGAGACGCACAGTATCTTGGTAACAACCCAATGCGTCAACGCTTCAGGTGACAGCGTCGACTCAGTTTCATAGGCGAGACGCTCAAGCCCTTGGCACCAAGCCAATGTGTCAACGCTTCAGGTGACAGCGTCGACTCAGCTCGATAGGCGAGACGCTCAAGCCCTTGGCACCAAGCCAATGCGTCTACGCTTCCATCGTGCAGCGTCGACGCAGTGGACAAAATAGCAAGAGAAAAATGCACTAATGCGTCTACGCACCCAGCCAAGTGCGTCAACGCACTAAATGTACAGATCCCATATAATCAAGACAAGTATGAGCTCATGGGTGTACATGATAGAAGAGCATCAAAACAGAAAAGCATGATGAAGAAGCATTTGATCCATAGATGTGCATGCAAGACAACAACATTAGATCCTGAGAATATTTAGACAATTCAGGATCTTTATCATTCATTTAGGAGCATCAAGATGATTATCATAAAAATAATTTGATTCATAGTGTTAGTCATCATCAAAACTACAGAGATACAACAATCTCCCCCTTTTTGATGATGGCAACACCATGAGTCAAATTTAGTGAAGGGAGAAAAACCAACTTAAAACATTCTCAATAAGGGTAGCAACCCCTTTCAACCTTCTCCCCTAGTCAGACTTTTCAACTTGTACTCCCCCTTTCAACCTTCTCCCCTTGTCAGACTTTTCAACTTTTACTCCCCCTTTCAACCTTTCTCCCCTAGTCAGACTTTTCAACTTGTACTCCCCCTTTCAACCTTCTCCCCCTTTGACATCATCAAAACAAGGAGAAAGAGAGATGTTGACGCTGGACTGATGAGAAAAGATGGAGAGGATTCCAACAATAGACACTCATTGTCAAATCTTAGATGCTTAAGTGGGGCTGTAAGGTCCAGTGAAGAATCTTGGAGTTCTGGTAAGAGAAGGAGATTCAGAATAAACTTGAAGTTTATCAACTTACTATGATTATGAGAGAAGAGCAAGTGGCAACAAGTATGACTGAGGTAGCTGTTAAGGCTTGTCAAAGAGACAACAAGAGTTTGAACCACTAAGATAGCCTGTAGGCATTGAGGACACACAGTCCAGGCAGAGAAAGCACAGTTATAGAGTGTATTTGGCCAGTTACACTTTTGACATTAAGTATGCACCTTGGTCAGAGGCCAGCATCCTCAGTTACTCAGTGTAAGAGCCTTATCACTTCTCAATTAGAGAACAGAGATAGTGACCATTGGTTGTTTCATGAGGAGACACCTTGATCAGAGGCCAGAATCCCCAGTTACTCACCATTTTGTCATCATTGCTCTGCCAAGCATAATTTTGAAGTATTTCTTTCTTTTGATTTTGTTTATGAGAACTGATACCTCATGACATAGGAAATTCTCATTTCATTGATGGGATTCCTAGTTTCTCAGTATGCAGTTTTAAGCACAGATAAGTTTAACTAGCTCAACAAGGGGTTGTTTGAAGACAAAGCCCAGGGCAAATATTGAAGGTCTTATCAAGATGTCCAAAGAGAAGCTCATAAACAGAAACCATTTCTTACAGGTCTAGCTTGTTCATGAGTCATGCAACAAAGTAAGAGGATATACTTGTGAAGGTTAATCTTAGCCTCTTAAGACTTACTAGAAGAGGATTCTAGCTGGACTTTAATTGCACAAACTTAAGAATGTAGGAAGTGAATGAGATTCTATTAAGAGGAATATTCAAGATCAATTCTAACATTTAATCCAGCAATAACACCCATCTTTCAAGCGTTTCTAATTAGTCAAGCTCCCCCTCTCTAGTAGCTCTATCTCCCATTCTACCCAGAAAACAGTAGAGAAGCAGAATTGACTTTACTCAATGCACACACCCGCTCCCCCTCACATAGGGACCCCCACCAGAGAAGGTAAGACAAAACTACCACTAACTTTATGGAGATACATGAACCAGAATCCATTGCCTCAAATCAGTCAGAGTTTGTAAATACCAAGTTCTCTTCTCAAAGAAGTGAATTTTTCAGTGTCTAGAGGTTTTGTAAAAATATCAGCAATTTTATCTGCAGTCCCAACATGAATTAATTCAAATGTTTTATTTGCAATTTCATTTCTAATAAAGTGGTGCCTGATTTCAATGTGTTTTGTTCGTGAGTGTAAAACAGGATTCTTTGCAATGTTTATGGCACTAGTGTTATCACAAAAGATGGGAGTGCAACCTGTCTCTACTTGGTAATCCTGAAGTTGATGCTTGATCCAGATTACCTGAGTGCCACAGCTGCTTGCAGCCACGTATTCAGCCTCAGCAGTGGAAAGAGCCACTGAATGTTGTTTCTTTGAACTCCAAGAAACTAGGCATCCTCCTAAGAATTGGCAGTGGCCACTGGTGCTCTTCCTATCTAGTTTGCATCCAGCAAAGTCTGCATCAGTGTATGCAACTAAATCTAATGTGCGTGAAGCAGGATACCATAAGCCTAGTGTATGTGTGGTAGACAGATATCTAAAGATTCTTTTTACAGCAGACACATGTAATTCAGTAGGCCTAGACTGATATCTTGCACATAAACCAACACTGAATTGTATGTCTGGCCTAGAGGCAGTTAGGTACAAGAGGGATCCGATCATACCTCTGTAGAGTTTTTCATCCACTTGTTTACCTGACTCATCTGCATTAAGGGTCATGCTTGTGCTCATTGGGGTGGAAATTTGCTTCAGGTTGGTCATCCCAAACCTTTTTAGGATATCCAGCGTGTACTTGGTTTGGTGGAAGAAACAGCCATCTGTCATCTGATTTATCTGCAAGCCAAGGAAATAAGTCAGTTCCCCAACTAAGCTCATCTCAAATTCAGCTGACATAAGCTGTGAAAATTCTTTACACCGTTCAGGATTTGTTGATCCAAAGATGATGTCGTCCACATATACCTGAACTATGATGAGATCTTGTCGTGAATTCTTAGTGAATAAGGTTTGGTCAACTTTACCTCTGTTATATCCTTTATTTAGTAAGAAACTGGTCAGCCTTTCATACCAGGCCCGAGGAGCTTGCTTTAATCCATAAAGAGCTTTGTTTAACCTGAAAAGTTGATCAGGTTTAGTCGAAAACTGAAAACCAGGAGGTTGTTCAACATAAACTTCTTCTTTTAGAATTCCATTCAAGAAAGCACTCTTAACATCCATTTGTTGAAGTTTTATGTTGTTTGAACAAGCAAATGCTAATAGAATTCTGATAGCCTCCATTCTAGCTACTGGAGCAAAGGATTCATCAAAGTCCACTCCATACTCCTGACTGTAGCCTTTAGCTACAAGTCTAGCTTTATTCCTAGAGATGACACCTTCTTCATTCAGTTTGTTCTTAAAAACCCATTTTGTTCCTATTACATTGAAATTTTCAGGTCTAGGTACAAGCTCCCAGACATTGTTTCTATCAAATTGCCCTAGTTCTTCACACATAGCAGTTACCCAATTCTCATCACTTAAGGCTTCTTCAATGGTTTTAGGCTCAATTTGAGAAACTAAAGCAATTAAGTCCTGATTCTGAACATTTCTAAAATGAGATCTTGTCCTAGGGGGATCATTAAGACTACCAATAATATTGGTTACAGGGTGGTCTTTTAAAACTCTGACATTTGTTGATGACTCACCTTGTTCAGCTGTACTTACTGGGTTCAGATCAGTGAGTTCTTCTGCCGGTTGTACTTCCTCCTCTTGCATTTGTTCCAAGAACTCTCCATCATGACTTGTAGACCTGTTATCATCATTTGGACTGTTAGAGATTTTTGTTTCATCAAAAATAACATGAGGGGTTTCCTCTACAGTTCTATCAGTTTTATTAAAGACCCTGAAGGCTCTAGATGTTTCAGAGTATCCTAGGAATATTCTTGGAATACTTCTAGCATCGAATTTATCTAAGTCTCTCTTGTTGTTATTATGAATGAAGCATTTTGAACCAAAAATTTTGAAGTATGAGACATTAGGCCTCTTACCTTTCAGGAGTTCATATGGTGTTTTCTTATGTATGGGTCTTACCAAAGCTCTATTAAGTATGTAGCAGGCTGTGTTTGCTGCTTCTGCCCAAAAGCTCTTAGGTAGCTGACTCTCCATTAGTAGTGTTCTTGCCATTTCCACTATTGTTCGATTCCTTCTCTCCACAATTCCATTTTGCTCTGGGTCCTGGGAGAAGAAAATTTGTGAGTCAGTCCCTCCTTGTCACAGAAGCTAGAAAATGAGGAGTTCTCAAACTCTCCTCCATGATCTGATTGAATAACAGTGATCTTGTGCCCTATATGTTTTTGCTTATTGAAAAAATGTTCAAATTTTTGAAAAGCATCACTCTTATTTGCCAAGAAAAACAGCCATGCAAATCTAGAGTAGTCATCGACAATGACAAACCCAAATCTCTTACCATTTAGACTCTGGGTTCTGGTAGGACCAAAGAGATCCATGTGCAAGTGTTCCATGATCTTTGTTGACAAGCTCTCAGACCTAATTTTAAAGGAAGCTCGAGTTTGCTTGCCTAGAGCACAGGCCTCGCAAGGCTTAGAGAATGAATTGAACTTCAAGCTAGGCATGCCTCTAACTAAATCAAATTTAGCTAATTTATGCAAGGTGTTAAAGCTAGCATGGCCTAGTCGCCTATGCCAGTCAAACATGTTATTCTCTGAATCAGCAGTGAGACACAGATTAGACTCAGACTCAACATCAAGATCCACAATATAGACATTATTGACTCTATTTGCAATGAACTTTATTTTATCGGAGTTTGGTTCTAAAATTTTGCATACATGCTCATCAAAAAGAACCTTGTGACCCTTGTCACACAACTGACTAATACTCAATAAATTGTGTTGCAGACCTTCAACCAACAAGACTTTCTCAACAGAGTTGGAGGTTTTCTTACCAATGGTTCCGGTCCCAGTGATTTGGCCTTTGTTTTTACCTCCAAACTTAACTGACCCTCCTGCTTTCAATTCAAGCTTGCTGAACTTTCTTTGATCCCCTGTCATGTGCCTCGAGCAGCCACTGTCGAGATACCACTTGTTGTTCTCGGCTGCTAGGCCCACCTGCATAATAACAATTTAAGTTGTGTGCTTTGGAACCCAAGGTAAGTTGGGTCAAAAAATACCGTTCAATTCATTAAGCACAGTCTTGGGAATCCAGATCTGTTTTAACCCCTTTTTCTTTCTTTGCTGAGAGTTGACAGTTTTGTTATTGGTGTGCATTTTATTTGTTTCTTTTTGTTTCTCAAGGTGTGTCCATTTTCTGTTGATAAAGGTTTGGGTCCCAGCCAGACCATAATTTTTAACCTGTCTAGGTGAAGGGATCTTATTGACAGTATTCTATGTATAGTTAGACGTTCCCATGTTTCTTTTAAAATAGCCCATCCTTTTATTAGAGTCATAGTTGTTGAATTGACAGACACCTTGCTTCTGGTGCATGGGCTTGTTGAATTTCTTGAAGATATTTTTTTCAAACTCAGCCTGTTGTCTATGGATGTTCTTTTGTTGTTCAGTGGTTTTGGAACTGGATGGAATGTCCAGTTTCTCTTTTCCTTTCTTAGTGCAGAAGGTAGTGGTTTTTACCCCAAAAGTTTCCTTCTTACTTGGGTTGAAACCCAACCCCTCTCTGTTAAAGTTTACTTTGGTGCCTAACAAGGCATTCAAGTTACTTTCTCCCAAAACAAACCTCTCAAGGATTTTCTTCTTATCTTCCAGCTCCTTCCGCAGACATATATTGTTTTCCAGCAATTCATCATTGACCCTTTTAACAGCTTCATACCCTTCCCTGAGTAAGTCATTTTGTCTCAGGTTTTCTTCAGTATGTTGATTGGTTTCATCAAGCTATTTTCTTAGTTTTTCAAGCTCCTTTTTAACAAGATTGTTCTCATTTCTTACATTTTCCAGTTGATCTAATTCAGCTATCAGTTTGGAATTTTCTATCTTGATGAGTTCTTGTTCTTCATTAACCACATTGAGTTTGCATTTGGTGACTCTATGTTCTTTAGCTAAGGCATTGTACATATCTAGCAGTTCACCATATTTATCTTCCCCGTCATCAATAGAGTAAGTCACAAAGGGATTGATTACCTCATTTTCCTCGTCGGCCATCAGACATACTCCTTCAGTCTCCTTTCCTGAGGAGTTAGTCTCTGAGTCTTCTTCTTCATCGCTCCAAGTGCATACCATAGCTTTTGGCTTTTTCTTGTACACTTTGGAGCCTTTCTTATGGTAATCCAGTGTCTTCTTCTGAAGCTCAGGGCAATCTTGCTTTATGTGCCCAAGGTTCCTGCAATGATAACATATCACACTTTTAGCATTCCTATCCTTGTCATTGCCATTGTTTGGATATTTACCTGCTGAGTAATTTCTTCTTCTCCCATATGATTTTCCCTTCAGTTTCAGAAATTTCCTGAACTGACGTGTGAGCAGAGCTTTTTCACTCCTGTCAAGGTCTGGAGTTTCATCAGAGTCTCCACTGCTGCTGCTGCTGCTACTACTACTATGTCGTTCAACTTTAAGAGCAACATTCTTGCCCTTTCTGTCACTTCCTTCTCCTGTTTTCTTGAGATTCATCTCATAGGTCATAAGAGACCCTATGAGTTCAGTGACAGTCATGGTCGTTAAATCCTTCGATTCCTCTATCACAGTGGCCTTTGTGTGCCACGCTGGAGTCAAAGATCTCAAGATCTTCCTGACTATATCCCCTTCAGATATTTCCTTTCCAAACCCCTTGAGGCTGTTTGTGATCAGTGACAGCCTAGCGTACATATCAGTCGCGCTCTCCTCTGACTTCATCTTAAATAATTCATACTCAGAGGTTAGGTAGTTTACCAACTGTTACACAGGAGGACGGTGAGCTAGAAGGGGAGGGGATGAATAGATCACCGTTTAAAAAAAATTATTTGACTGAGTCGAGGCAGGACCCTTAACCAATATAACGTAATTCACGAGCGCAGAACATAAATGACTCAAAATGTCATCAGCACATATGCACAACCACCTAGCGAGCAGTCAGACCAAGATTTCAATCATCAACATCCACATTTACTTAATGAACCCAGACAAAATCATAAGGAAGATAGATGCGCACAACCATACCACAGAGAACAGGAGATTTAGATGGTTTAGTCTGCAACCTGCAGACTTACGTCCATCCCTCACTCAAGGCCGAGTGAGGCTTCCTTTCACAAGAAAGAACCGCAGACTCAGTCTGCCTACAACGCGCTGATCCACAACTTGGGGATCGAAATCCCTACAGACGCTGATCACACAGCTTTAACCCAGGTCTCACACCCCAAGACCTAACCCAGAGATAACTCTACCTTCCTCTTAGACAAGAGGGAACCCAGCAGTGACTCACCCTCACTGCAATTTAGAGACACTGTCTCTCTTCCTCCATAGCCGGAGGGAACAACCCAGATAGCCTCCTCACTATCTGAACACAGCAACCCTTGGAGACCACCTCCCTTCCTCTGATCTGATTCAGAGGGAATCACAATGCAACCCAGAGGATCCACCTCTCTTCCTCTACACCTAGAGGGAACGATAAAGCAGAGTATCGGAATTTAAGAACAAACAACTGAAAACATAAAGAGATATCGAAGATAATCGAACGGAGAAACAATGTAGCTTCTTAAAGAAGCATAGACAAAACATAGCAGAAAACCATCCTCTCCTTCACCACTCTCTCTCTCTTCCAGGTACGCTCAATGAGTGGATCAGGCTGGCTTCTCCTCTCCTTCCTCTCGCTCTGGCCTCACCCTCTTCCTTGTGGCTTCGACAGCTTTTCAGGAGCAGAACCCTTCATATATATATCCAACCTCACGAGAGAGTGAGGGTTTGGAAGACACGCGCGAAGACATGCTTCCTAATGAACCGAGTCACGTGTTAGATGATTGTTCCCTCGGATCACGTGCTCACATGATTGGAGTAACGTTCCAATTTGTCTTTACGTCCCTGTAAGGTTTCAGAGAACATTCAGTCAATCTCAGAAATATTCAAGTCATAAATTGTTCACACAGATTGCACGGGACTTATGAAAGGACAGAAGAGCGCGTCAACACACTAAAGTCTAGGCGTTAACGCAATGGATATAAGGAGAACAGGTGCCTTGACAAAACACACTAATGCGTCAACGCATCAGTTGACAGCGTTGACGCTTCTGCTGGGTGGTTGATCAAAAGAACCTTTGGTCAAAAACTCGAGGCGTCGACGCTTCCATTGTGTAGCGTCGCCTCAGCTCCTTGGACGAGACGCACAGTATCTTGGCAACAACCCAATGCGTCAACGCTTCAGGTGATAGCATCGACTCAGCTTCATAGGCGAGACGCTCAAGCCCTTGGCACCAAGCCAATGCGTCAACGCTTCAGGTGACAGCGTCGACTCAGCTCGATAGGTGAGACGCTCAAGCCCTTGGCACCAAGCCAATGCGTCTACGCTTCCATCGTGCAGCGTCGACGCAGTGGACAAAACAACAAGAGAAAAACGCACTAATGCGTCTACGCACCCAGCCAAGTGCGTCAACGCACTAAATGTACAGATCCCATATAATCAAGACAAGTATGAGCTCATGGGTGTACATGATAGAGGAGCATCAAAACAGAAAAGCATGATGAAGAAGCATTTGATCCATAGATGTGCATGCAAGACAACAACATTAGATCCTGAGAATATTTAGACAATTCAGGATCTTTATCATTCATTTAGAAGCATCAAGATGATTATCATAAAAATAATTTGATTCATAGTGTTAGTCATCATCAAAACTACAGAGATGCAACAATATATCCCATTTCGGATAGTAAGTGGGTCAGCCCAACTCAAGTTGTTCCCAAAACATCAGGGCTGACAGTTGTAACAAATGAGAAAGGAGAAGAAGTTCTTACACGATTACCAACAGGGTGGAGAATCTGCATTGATTACAGAAAATTAAATTCAGTCATGAAAAAAGATCATTTTCCACTCCCATTCATTGATCAGATCTTAGAGAAACTGACTGGGCAGAAGTATTATTGCTTTCTGGATGGCTATTCCGGGTATAACCAAGTTGCAATTTTCCCAGAAGATCAAGAGAAAACAACTTTCACGTGCCCCTATGACACGTTTACTTTTAGAAGAATACCTTTTGGGCTCTACAACGCCCCTGCACATTCAAGCGGTGTATGATGTCCCTTTTCTCTGAAATGGTGGGAGAATGCTTGGAAGATTTTATGGATGACTTTTCAATGTTTGGTAATTCGTTTGAAGATTGTTTGGGAAACTTAACTTAGGTATTGAAAAGGTGCATTGAGTCGAATCTAGTGTTGAGTTGGGAGAAGAGCCACTTCATGGTAAGAGAAGGGATCGTTTTAGGCCATGTAGTTTCAGAGAGGGGAATAGAAGTTGACAATGCCAAGATAGATTTGATTTCTAATCTTCCTCCCTCTTCTTTGGTCAAACAGATCCGTTCCTTTTTTGGCCATGCAGGATTCTACCGTAGATTCATTCAAAACTTCTCCACCATTGCTCGACCACTTACACAATTACTTGCCAAGGACACTCCCTTTCATCTTGATGAGTCCTGTCTAGAGACGTTTAATTCTTTGAAAGCGGCTCTCACACAAGCTCCCATTCTCCAATCTCCTGATTGGTCGCTCCCTTTTGAGATCATGTGTGATGCCTCAGACTATGCTGTAGGAGTTGTCCTTGGTCAAAGAGTTGAAAAGAAACCCGTGGTGATCTACTACGCGAGCCGCACCCTCGCTGATGCCCAAATGAACTACACCACCACGGAAAAGGAATTGTTAGCTGTTGTGTTTGCCCTCGAAAAGTTTCGATCATATCTGTTAAGGGCGAAAGTCATTGTTTATTCCGATCATTCAGCATTAAAATTTTTGATGTCTAAGAAGGAAGCCAAAACCCCGTCTCATACGGTAGATTTTGATACTACAAGAGTTTGATTTGGAAATCAGAGACAAGAAGGGGTTGGAGAATGTTGTAGCTGATCACTTATCTAGGATTGTAATTCTTGAAAGTGCCCCTATGTCTGACTCCTTCCCCGATGAACAAATTCTTTCCATCTCTCATACAACAACCCCTTGGTTCGCTCATATAGTCAACTACCTAGCGGTAGGACAGATCCCAGAAGGGTGGTCTAGGCAGGAGAAAGATCGATTCTTTGTGAAGATTAAGTACTAGTTTTGGAAGGACCCAGAGCTGTTTCACATGGGTCCAGATCAAATAATAAAAAGATGTGTCTCCGAGGAGGAGCAACAATCTATTTTGAACTTCTGTCATAATCTCGCTTGTGGGGGACACTTTTCAGGAAAGAAAACATCGGCGAAAGTGTTGCAGAGCGGATTCTATTGGCCCACATTATTAAAAGATGCTTACGAATTTTCTAAAACTTGTTTAAGGTGCCAAGCCATGGGAAACAATTCAAAAAGAGATATGATGCCGCTCAATCCCATTCTGGTAGTAGAGATTTTTGATATTTGGGGAATAGACTTTATGGGACCATTTCCACCTTCATTTGGCAATGAATACGTTTTGGTGGCGGTGGACTATGTTTCGAAATGGATTGAAGTTGTTGCTACTAGGACAAATGATCACACGGTTGTGATGAAGTTTGTGAAGAAACACATCTTTTCTAGATTTGGTTGTCCTAGAGCTATCATTAGTGATGGGGACTCTCACTTTATTCATTTTCAATTCCGAGCTCTACTTCGCAAATATGGCATCACTCACAAGCTCGCTACCCCCTACCATCCCCAAACTAGTGGCCAGGTAGAAGTGTCCAACAGGGAGATAAAAACTATTCTGCATAAGACAGTTCGGCCGGATAGAAAAGACTGGTCCGAGAGACTAGATGATGCACTCTGGGCCTACAGAACTGCATTTAAGACTCCCATTGGCATGTCACCTTACCGCCTCATTTTTGGAATAGCCTGCCACTTGCCTGTAGAGCTTGAACATAGAGCATATTGGGCCATCAAATAAGTCAACTTTGATCTCATTCAAGCCGGGGCCCAAAGAGCTCTACAACTCAATGAATTGGAGGAACTAAGAAATGAAGCATATGAAAATTCAAAAATCTATAAAGTCAAAATGAAAGCCTTCCATGATAAGCATATTCAAAGGAAAACTTTTCAACCAAATCAGAAAGTATGGCTTTTTAACTCTAGGCTGCGCTTGTTCCTTGGAAAGCTCAAGTCTAGATGGGATGGACCGTTTGTAGTTGTCAAAGCTTTTGACCACGGTGTCGTCAAAATTTTGAATCCTAAAAATAGTCACATTTTCACTGTCAATGGTCAAAGATTGAAACCTTATTTGGAAAATGATCAGCTGCAAAAAGAATCCATTGTTCTAAGTGGTCTAGAATAAAATCTTCATGAGCTCTCATGCGTCTGGCTGAAGACGGAAAACTTAGCGCTTCTGGGAGGCAACCTAAGATTTTTGATGTTTGACATTTTTGTTTGAGTGTGTTTTAATAGTCAGGTGAGGGCCATGGAGAGGAAGTCATCACCGTCCGTGACATTGAGGGAGGTTTCATCCCGCCTATCCGGTTGTCTCTTTCTTACTCAGAAATATTTATTGATACATTGTTCTATTACGTTCAATTCTATATGTCATTGAGGACAATGTCATTCAAGTTGGGGGGAGAGAAAAATTTTCATGATGCATATAGTACAACCTGATAAGAGTCTGTCTTGCATATCATCAAACTAGACAAATGTAAACCCCATTTTGAGTTTCATGATTCATGCTTAAATTAAAAGTAATTCTGGAATAGAAAAAACTAGGGAGAAGGATGATGGGAAATTTAGTCAATCTAGCCATGGAAAACTGATATAAGAATCCCTTTAAAGTTCATGTGTACTTCAGAAAAAAGAAATTCAGATTGCACACTAATGAAACAAGCAAGACAAGCCCCCTGCCATTTTAGGTATGATATCTGATATTCTGCACTTCTTAAGAAAAAAGATCTTTTTACAAAGCTTTCTACCAAATTATCTATCAAATAAGTGCAATGACACTATGAAAAAAAGAAAAAAAAAGAAAAAAAAAGAAGAAGAAAAAATACCATGAAAAATACCCCTAGTCTTAGTAACCGGGCCTACTTCACCTAAGATGTGTTGAGGTTCGCGTAAAATGGAAAAAGGAACCTGGATCTGCGAAACTGAGCCTGCTTCTCCTAAGGCAAGAGTCGAGGTTCACGTTAAGCAGTGAAGGGTAGTGCAGCATCATGTGTGGTATAAAAGATTCCAAGGGGACAAAGCAATAAGGCAGACATGAAGCTAATATACTTAATGCTCTGATCTAAGAGGTGCAGGGTTGAAAGGCATTTGCTTGGAATAGCGAATGAGGGATGCAATTGTCAAAACTGTGGATTTGGTAGTTACACATGCACAAGTGCTATTGAGCTTTGATTTGAATTCTTGATCATGTACTATTAAGTTCCTACATAAGGCTAGTGTGCATTAATGATTCCAGATTCCTAATCTTTGGTTGATTCTATGAAGGGAGAACTGGATATGAGAGCATGAAGTTTACAAACTCTTGTTAGTCCTAAATTTTAATTTATAGGCATTGCTAAGGGACTAGCAATGAGTAAATTGGGGGGTGTGATAAGTGTCCATTTCTTATGATAATTTATCGCATGTACACCATTTTATGTGCATATAATTAGGTAATTATACATATTTCATAGTTAACCTCAACTTCGCATTTAAATTAGAACTTTCATGTAAATTAATTAATTTGGTGATATTATTTAATAATAAATTAAATTTGAGGGTCATGAATATTAATTCTTCATTGCATAACCATGAGCATTTGAGATTTATATGCATATTGTGGTAATTTTTATAGACTCAATTGTAATTATGTGAGTGCAGGACATTGAAGGTAATTGCAGGAAACTCCGGGGGCAAAACTGTCATCACCACTTTGACCAAGTCAAAAGCACATATTTTGGTTGGAGGGAAAATTGAATTCAAAATTTGAAATAAAGGAGAGACATGATGAGCCTTAGGAAATAGGGTGTCCAAAGTCTAAGAAAGAGGGTGTCCACCTCCTTTTTCTTTTCCCCATACATCATCTTCTACCTAAATCCCAGCCATCCATCTCCTTTTGATACAATCTCCACCCTCCATTAACCCAACTTTCCTTATAAATAGCCCATGACAAGGAGGAGAAGGGGAGTTCTTCTTTTGGCAATTTTTACCCTCTCTCTTTCACATCTTAGGTCATCGATTTCTCTCATGTAAGTTCATTTTCTCCACTTGAGTTTTTCATGAAAGTTCTTTATTTTTAAGTCCTCTACAACGTTTTCTTCTGCCTCATCTTCCAATTCCTTCTTATTTTTAATCTATTTCATATTTTTCACTGTGCTATCCTGTTCATCTACGAACCAGTGTTTATCTCTATTTTTCCACTTGTTTCTCACCCTTCTAGTCATTTTCTCCTCTTATTTTCTTCATAAAAGTTCTTTGTTTTTACAAGATCTTCAACGTCTTCTTCTGAACCATCTTCCAATTCTATATCTTTTGTAAGTTATAACCACTTTTTCAAGATGTTGTCATGTATTGTTACTGTTCATCCGAGGCACTACATTCTGTTATTCCTCCATTTTGAAGCTCTTCTACTCTTTTTCTCTCTCTGCATTCTTCATCAAAGTTCTTCCTCTCTTGTAGATCTAGATTTTATTCTTCTACACTTCCTCCAATTCTTCTCCATTTACGATTTATATTTATTTTTCCACTATTTTACTCTCTCATCTTCTTCCTTCATCTCCACACAAACCCTTCCACATTCCTCTCTATATTTCTCTCAAAAGTTTATCCTCCACAACTCTCCTTTCATGGTGGCGTGCACATCAAGACAGGCGACGTTCCAAGGCTCATGACGTGGACGACGACGGCTTCTTCATCCACCTCTTTCCACGGTGATCTCCTTCAAGACGGAGCGATCCTCTCCAAGACTCGGCGAGGAGGAGACGACGGCATTCATCATCGTCTCATGGCTCTAGTTTCTTCACTTATCTCGTAGTTTATATTCGTTGTAATCTCAATTTTCATAGATTATAATTTTCATGTCTTTAGCAATAACATTTATTTTGGCAAATTGTGTTCCCTTTTCTCCCTCCCTTTTCTAAATTTATCTTCTCAATCCCTCTCATATTCTTTTGGCAAATTTCCATGCACTATTTTCTTTAAGCAAAGCAAAATCACAAGTGTTTTCCATAAGACTCCAAAGTTTTTAACTCTAAAAATCTCTTCTTCCCTGAGGATTCGACCCTTCTCGCCACCTTATTACGTCTTACTTTCATCTAGTACGAGTTAGAATTTTAACATTGATATACGTGTTTCAAACGACAAATTTTTGCGTTATCAAAAGCCTTGAAAGCCCCACATCGGGATGCAAAAAGGTATTCAGAGCCGTATCAGTCACATGTTGACCATTTTCTTATTGTTTCGTGCCCCCTCAAACTCATGTGTTGTGATTTTCCCGACACGTCTATAATTATTTTTCGGGAGCTAGGGCTCCTCGCGGGAAATGCCACGTGGAAGATCTCGGATCTTGTGCCAACCTCCTTGAGTCACGTGCACATCATTCGGGGCAGGTGTGGCTGTCTCGGCCGAACTGGCTCAGGATGGGATGGTACAGATTCGTACCGTTGCATACCGATACGGAAAACTATAATATATATATATATATATATATATATGTATATATATAATGGAATAAACTAATTCAAATGAAAGGTTATCTCATTTGGTTAAGTGTTCCGCCGTTTGAACGGGTTTTTCCAAGTTCGAATCTTTGCTTCAGCGTAAGGTTTCCATAATTTTTTTAATATAACTTTTTTCAAAAAAATTAAATGAAAACACGGCAGAACTCTGTTTCAAACCCGACACCTCACGATTAACAACGAAACACTTAACGAACTTAGTCAAGTCCCCCACTCGAGCGTCTCACGTGCTGAGCCATTATTCACCCTTGCGAACCCATATTATACCCTTAACGGCTATTTGTCAGACTTATCATATATTTGTCACCCTTACGGCTGATAGCCATCACCTTAGCATTTTCCCTATTACACTGAAGCTGTCGCACTAACTCATTTTTCATTCTTAGCGCTCTATTTGTCACCGCTGCCTTGAAAATTTTCACCGCTGTTTCCACATTTGTCACCCTTATGCCGCTAATTGTGTTGTCTTGTTACAGCTGTTCATCATGATTGGATAGATAGGTCGATGCACCTACTTGATGCATCGACGCATCTGAATAGTTTCATGTATTCATTCACACCTTTTTGCTTGTCCTCATGAATATGTATTAGTTTGCATTCTTTGAGTACCTATTGCAATATCTCATGAAGCATATTTTATAAGAGTTTCAAAGGTTAACTCTTAAGGAAGGACATTTTGGTAATTTACCCTATTAAATTGGTTAATAAAGTGGACCCTGATTTCATATAATATCTCTCACTTCTAAGCTTTTATTATCGTCTGCTTCTTTCAACCTTGGCCAAGCTCTCTCTGCCTCGGTGCATCATCATCCTTCTCCGTAACTCCCTGAAAACCCTAAGTCTGAGCATCACCTTCATACCTCGATGCACCAGAGGTTTCCCTCCATCTGTCCATCATCCTGTTAAAGTCAAAAACCCACCTCTCCTTGTTTTACTGTTACTCTATCTCCTACAGTATCTCTCTCTGGCCTCTCGTCTACTTCAATATCTTTGCCAACTACAAGAAGCAGAGGAAAGCAGACAGTCTCAGAGAAACAGCCTGCGGCTGATGTATTCGGACGAAAGGAACCTCGGTCCAAGCGATCTCATGATCGAGATGCATCTGTCAGTGGATCTCATCAGCCAGAGTCAACAAAGGTGACAAAAAGGAAGGACCAAGAGTCAGATTCACCTGTCAGAAAAAGACGGGCAACTCAGAAAAGAGTTAAGAAGAGTTTAATAAGGATAGAGCTCAGAGATGAAGGTGATGAACCAAGTGAAGCAGTGAGAATTTTGTTTCCAAGGTACATTGATATACATGACCACCAACTGCTTGAAAATTTTCTTGAATTAATGGAGATGATTGAATTTCAAGGATGGAAGAAGTTTGTCAGTAAGCATAAAATCTATTATCCCAAGTTCGTGACTGAATTCTATGGAAACCTAAAATATGATGCTAGCATTCCAAAGTTTTGGACTCATATTAGAGGAGTTGAAATTGAGATCACCAAGCATCTATTGCATGAAGCTCTTAGAATTCCAGAGGGTGGAGCTGAAGAAGTTGGCTTTGTCTTTGATAAAATTGAAGCATATTCAATTATGACTGGTTTACCCAGCAATCCTTAAGATGAAAATCAGACCTACATCACTAGCTTCAACACTAATCGGTTTCCTCCCCTACAAAGGATGCTACACCACATTTTTACTACAATCATAACACCTCAAGGTTGTGGTCGGGGTCGGCTAACTGTGACCCAAAGATTCATATTCTACTGCATGTTCAAGAACATCAAGGTCTGTTTGCCAGACCTGATGATTTAGATAATGGGTTTCTATAAGAATGCTGGAAGACATTTACCATATGCAACACAATTGACTGCAATATTCAAGAGAATTAAGATTCTGTTGAAAAATGAAAAATTCACGGAAATCCCCACGTCATATATCTATACAATGGAATTTGTTGAAAAGTATATGAAATTTAAAAAGGTCGGAGGTAAGATTTTAAGGCAATTACTTGGGGATAATCCACCACAAGTGGTTGAGCAGTCTCAACATCAGCCTGAGCAGCCAGAACAACAACTTGATCAACCTGAAGAACAAGCTCAATAGATGGAGTAGCAGGTTGAGCAAATGCAACAGTAGCAGCAAGAACAAGAATAGTAACAGTAAGCAGAACAGCAGTAGTAATTCGAGTTTCCACTATAGCAGCAAGTGCTAGAACAGCAACAACAACAGCTAGAGCAGAAGCAGCAAGAATAGGAGTAGCAACAAGAAATTCTACAAGAAATGGCTGAGGTTCAACTGGATCATCAAGAACTTCAAGCATCACCAAAACACCAACAGCAGAACATCCCTCCTACGAGACAAGCGGTAGCTGCAGATCCTCAAACCTCTCGAGCTTCTACATCATCTGTTCAAGAGACAGGCACTCTCTTTCGTTTCATATCTGTACAATATGGGATGCTACATTCTGCATTGAAAGAATAGTCAAACTACTTTGAGCATCAGATGATTCAGTTCAAAGGAGAAGTAAACTCTGGAATGAGAGAAAATTTAAAAATTTTTGATCAGAAATTGACTCATCTTAGGATGGAAGTGAACAACGGAATTGCTGAAATCAACAAAGACAGGACACGTGCCAATAGGAATTTTCACAAACTAGTCCAAGATATTCAAGGAGTCCTTGGATTGCTGGAAATCAGATTGGCATGTTGACTAACAGATTCAAGTGTCACGATGACAAGTTATTCACCGCTGCAGAATATTTTCATGAAACCAGAGAACAACACAATCGTCTTGTCAGGAATTATGATCATATGACAGACAAATTACAGATGATTACAGATGACATTAAATACATGGTTGAAGTATTCAAGGATCATTACCGTCAGCCAGCTTTTGAAGACCAAGGAGACAGATGGTCGCCTGGTATGACTTCAGAGTCATCCTCTCAACTTCCTATCAAGGCTACTCAGTATGATGCACAGCTAACCCATATTGCTGATATGATCTGTCATCAACCAACTATGCTCAGTGCTAAAATGGAGTTGTTTCATGAAGCTCTACTTGAAAGGCATTTCTCCACTAATAGAAACCTCAGAATAGTTGCTCAAAGGGTCAATCAGAATGCAGAAGAACTACTAGCCTCACTTCAGCATGCTATGTTGAGTAGTGGACAGCGGATCTAGAGGGGAGGGGTATATAGATCTGCCCCTCTTTTCGCAATGCAACCGTCTATATAGCTAGATAGAATAAATCACAGCGGAATATAACTAGCTTAGTAATGTATAAAACGATTTGCTTAGAAATATGATTTCGCAATAAGAAGGTTGAACCTAAGCATGCATCTATCACAAATCAATCGCACAATCAAACCACAACACAAAGGATTTTAAGGTGGTTCGGACTGAATCCCCAGTCCTACGTCCACCCCTCACCAAATCCGGTGAGGCTCCACTAGTGCCATGCACTGAACCGCAGATCGGAAAGACCTCTGATTGCCTTCCTACTAACCACAGGTAGAGACGTCAACACCGCAGATCGGACAACTTCCGATTGCCTTCCTACTAACCACCGGTAGGGACGATCTTTAGTTTCAATCGTTTGTATGAAATGAAAAAGATAACAAATATGAAATCACTCAAACAAGATATAGAGTATGCTCAAAGAAAGAAGATCTTGTCTGAGTTGCAGAAGCTTGAATCGGATGCTTTGAAGGTGTCTTCTTCCTTGCGAGATGATCTTCCTTGATTCTCTTCTAGTTGATGAAGAAGACGATGGATGTAGCTTCGATCTTCCTTTTGATCTTCTTGAGTTGATGAAGAGGATGAAGAATGTAGTTTAGATCACCTTTGAAAGTCTTGATTGCTTCTTGCTTCCTTGGAGGTTGAGATGGCTTCAGATCTAGGCTTGAATCCCTTGAATGGATGAAGATCTTCTTCTCGGAGTACTGTTCACGGCTACAGTACTCGAACTCCTCTCACCCTTGTAGCCTCCTTTGATCTCCCTTAGATTCACAAATGATCAACTAGGGTTTCTAACCCTCTTGTGTTTGTTTTATAGACTTTGAATGGTCCTTGGACATCCCCCAGACCAGATCCACAATCCATGGGGGATTGGGTGACTTTGGGGTTAAACAAATACAAGAAAAGGGGCTGGTCTGGAGGTGAAAATCGAAGTCAAACATGGCTGCATCAGGGCTGGCGGTCGACTTGCAGCTTCTGGCGGTCGACCGCTACTGAAACACCTGCAAATGGATGGTCCCTGGGAATTATGGTCGACCGCTACTGGCTGGCGGTCGACTGCTACTGAAACTCGTGTAGATTGGGAGCTGCTGGCTGGGGCGGTCGACCGCCAGCTGGGCAGAACCCGGGTTTTCCCGAGTCGGTCCGTTAACTATTTTAGCTCCGCCGCTTAAGTCCTGTAGTAGCCCATTCATGTCTGTGGCATCACCCTTGACTGACCGCACAGGTCGATCCGCGTGCGAGGGCGCAACATTGAGCTTTCACATTTGCCATCTCCACTTCATTCTTGGTAATTCATTGGCATATCTGTCATGAACAAAACATCACGTATGTCAGTCATATGAAAGTGGAAAATAACAATGACTTGTAGTGTTTAGCCATTATCAAAACCATGAATATCAAATAACTCAAATGACCACAGAGGCACAACATTCTCCCCCTTTTTGATGATGGCAACACTATGAGTCATTATGTGGCAGTTATGTCCAAGATGACAAATTTTATAACATATGCAGCTCAAGATCCATGATAGTGAAAGCATGTGAATGCGGATATGTATGCATGGATGATCAAAGCATATGAATGCTATGCAATTACATAAACCCATGCAATTATGCGAACCCCCATCAACATATGAAGACTCAAAACTCACAAGCTCCCCCGTCCATAATTCGCGCTCCCCCTTTGACAATGCGACAACGCATAACTCTTACAAAGGATTCACACAAAGAATTTTTCTCCCCCTTTGACAGCAGCAAAAAGGAGGGTTAAGATAGAGAAGGGGACTAATGTCTGAGAGACTAGAGCTGAATGAGAGTGGAGAGCCAGCCATTATATGTAAACTTGAAACAGACCGCGAGCAACATATATGGTTCAAAGCTAATGAAATCCGAGATCATCAACAGAGTTCGAAAAGTAGCTACATCCAAGATTTAATAGAAATGAACCAAAGGTGCATATCATGGCAGTGTTTAACCTTCCCTTGTCTTATATATCCGTATTCAATAACTACAAAGGGAATAACACAAAAACTAGTATTGAGGCTAAACAAGCATGAGGAAAGCATGGAATTGTATGATTGCAGCATGTTTGATTTTTCAGTAACTTTTGTATTGGAAGGCACATGACTCATATTTTACGAGCAATCAAGTCTAGTACATGCCTCCTAGCCGTAAGAATACACGTTGTTTAGACGCCAGTATCCCTAGGTATTTGGCAAGACTGACGGTCATGCTTCAGAATGAACAGAGATAGCAAAGTCACGTCATGACATATCCAAACTCATTTCTTTGATGAGAAGATATATTTCTCAGTAATTATGCCATTGCTCTGCCTAGAGTCCAAATGAATTAAGACAGAGATAATAGGGGCACATCATGACATATCATTCGTCACTTGATTTGATGACGTGACATATTTCTCCGTGCAACAATATCATTGCTCTGTCAAATTGATTTCAAGAATTCCAGCTCATCAAGATGTTTAGAAACAATACTAAGCTCTAGAGTATCACCAAGATTGTCATGATTTTAGATTTTCAGATATCAGGATGGTCATGCAAAGCATAATATGCAATCTCTAGTTAAGGTCTATTAAAACCACAGAACATAGATGATTTCAGAATAAATATTTTTGAACTTCAAGGAAATCATTAAATCTGAACCATTTTCATTGGATGGACAATCATCAGGGCATATAATAGAAAGCTCTTACGCCGTAGTTCTGTCGGTCTCATGATCTCATATTCAGACTATAAGCCATGAAGTTCAGATTGCAAGAGAGTAAGAATAGCAGCAGGACTCGCCCTAAGGATATGCAGTGAATGCACTCAAGGAGTTATGTTTGCAATCAAGTGGAATGACGAATGTCAAGGAGAGGTTGACTAGAACCATGCAGGGATTGACCTGATCAAACATGAATTTGGCAGACATGAAATGCATGACCCAACACATGGTTGTACACTTATTAAATGCATCAGAATGAAGATGAAACATATACATGAATGCTGTAAAGAGATAACTCGCCCTTACTATATGGCCTATATGCGACAGTGACGCATGGTACTTGACGGAGGTGAAACCTCACGCATATTGAGTGCTTCTAGACAAGCATAGCCTGTCGTTCCATACATCAACATTTAATATACCATGGCCATGCAAGAAGGATGCTGCACAAACCATGCAAAGCATTTTGAACGTGAACTCAATTCATTATTATGCATCTACATGCAGTGCGACACATATGCAAAAGGACATATTGACATATAAACAATGCATGAACACCAATCTGCAAAAACACACAACTAATTGAACAAGATCATCATTTCAATTTTTATTGGCCTGAGGTCGGCAAAGACCAAGCTCCTTCTGAGTGTTGAAAACCTGTCATTACACAAGGGCTTGGTGAAAATATCAGCAATTTGATTTAGAGTATCAACAAAATGCAGTTCAAAATTTTTCTTACCGACCTCATCTCTAATGAAGTGATGCCTAATCTCAATATGCTTAGTCCTAGAGTGCTGGACTAGATTTTTTGCAAGGTTGATAGCACTAGTGTTATCACACAGAATCGGGACACAACCAAGATCCACTAAGTAGTCTTGGAGTTGGTGTTTAATCCACAACACTTGAGTGCCACAGCTCCCCGCAGCAACATATTCTGCCTCTGCGGTTGAGAGGGCAACCGAGTGTTGTTTCTTGGAGGCCCAAGAAACTAAACACCCGCCTAGAAACTGGCAATAGCCACTAGTACTCTTACGATCCAGCTTGCATCCAGCATAGTCTGCATCAGAATAAGATATAAGAGATAAGTCACATGATGACGGATACCATAATCCCAAATCTTGAATGCCGGTAAGATATCTAAGGATATGTTTGACGACAGTCAAGTGGGATTCTCTAGAACTAACTTGAAATCTAGCACAAAGGCATACACTAAACTGGATATCTGGTCGGGATGCAGTCAAGTAAAGCAAAGAGCCGATCATACCTCTATAGATCTTTACATCCACTAATTTACCATTTTCATCCTAATCTAGTGATGTTGTGGTGCTCATAGGAGTTGCAATGATTTTACTGTTCGCCATGTCAAATCTTTTCAGCAGCTCCTTGATGTATTTGGCTTGACTTATAAAGCACCCATCTTGTCCTTGGTTGACCTGCAAACCTAGAAAGAATTGGAGTTCTCCCATTAGGCTCATCTCGAATTCACTAGTCATGAGGTTAGCAAATTCCTCACACATTTCAGATTTAGTAGAACCAAACACAATATCATCAACATAAATTTGAACAATCAAAATGTTCTTACCTTGCTTCTTGGTGAAAAGTGTTTGATCTACCTTACCTCGTGTTTACCCTTTCTCAATGAGGAATGAGCTTAGCCTTTCATACCAAGCTCTTGGTGCTTGCTTCAGTCCATAAAGCGCCCTGTCTAGCTTGTATACCAGATCTGTATGGTTAGTATTTTCAAAGTCAGGGGGTTGCTCAACATAGACTTCTTCCTTGATCAAGCCATTCAAGAAAGCACTTTTTACATCCATTTGGTACAGCTTTATTCTAAGGGAGCATGCAAAGGCAAGTAAAATTCGGATGGCTTCGAGTCTAGCAACTGGGGTATAAGATTCATCAAAGTCTACCCCAAACTCTTGATTATACCCTTTAGCCACCAATCTAGCCTTGTTTCTTATTATCTTGCCATCCTCACTTAGTTTGTTCCTAAAAACCCATTTAGTGCCTATGACAGATTGTGATGATGGTCTAGGAACAAGATGCCAAACTTTATTCCTTTCGAACTGGTTTAACTCGTCTTGCATTGAATTTATCCAGTTTTCATCTTTTAATACTTCATCAATGTTTTTGGGTTCAAGCTGAGAGACAAGAGCAAGTTGATCTAATTCTTCCATAATTTTAAAATGTGACCTTGTTCTAGGTGGGTCATTCAAGCTTCCAATGACATTTTCTAAATGATGATCCTTAATAATTCTAATGTTTGTAGAATCATTACCTTCTCCTGGAGCTTGATCCCTTGAATTGCTTGATTCAGCTCGGTCACCATCTTCTTTTGTTTCTTCTTGTGGAGGATCACTATTGTCCTTCATGCTTAGGAATTCCCCATCTTCATCGTTTTTCCTGCAAGAGTTATCATTGTTAGAATCATCATGATATTCATCAAAGGAAACATGGGGTGATTCTTCCACAGTTTGACTCTTGATATTGTAAATTCTATAAGCCCTAGATCTATCAGAATATCCACGGAATATACCTTCATCGCTCTTGGGCTCGAATTTATCTAAGTCTCTTTTATCATTATTGTGGATGAAGCATTTTGACCCAAACACTTTCATATGTGAGAGAAGGCTTTTTACCTTTCAGCAACTCATAAGGAGTCTTTTTGGTGTGTGCCTTACCATAGAGCGGTTGATAATGTAACATGCTGAGTTTACCCCTCAGCCCAAAACCTCCTTGGAAGTTGCCGTTCAGCAAGCATGGTTCTTGCCATCTCTACAAGTGTTCGATTTCTCCTTTCAACTACACCGTTTTACTCTGGGGTTCATGGTGAAGAAAACCGGTGTGAAATGCCTTCAGCCCTGCAAAGATTATAGAAGTCAGCATTTTCAAATTCACCACCGTGATCAGATTGAATCTTGGAAATTTTAAACTCACCGTCCTGCTTTATCTTCATGTAGAGTGCCTGAAACTCATCAAAAGCATCATTTTTTTGTGTGAGAAAGAAAACCCATGTGAATCTAGAAAAGTCATCCACCAAGACGTATCCATATTTTCTACCACTTAAGCTAGCAGTTCTGATTGGACCAAACAAGTCCATATGAATTAGCTCGAGTGGTTTGGATGATGTATTTTCAGATCTTCCCTTGAAAGATTTTCTTATTTGTTTACCTAGGGCACATGCATCACACAACTTATTTTCTTGTTTAAATGATAATTCAGGCAACCCTTTCACCATTGAATGCTTTAACAGTTTATGTAAGACATTGTAGCTAGCATGTCCTAGTCTACGATGCCATAAACATGCAATTTCAGATTTTGGTGCAGCAAGACAAAGGTTTGAGTAAGCAGGATCATCTAAGTCAATCATGTAAACATTGTTGACTGTCTTACCAGAAAATTTTACCTTGTCAGATTTTGGTTCAAAGATTTTACATTCATGAGAATCAAACAATACTTTGTGACCTTTATCACACAATTGACTTATGCTGAGCAAGTTATATTTCAATCCTTCAACTAACAACACATTTCCAATAGAGTTGGAGAGATTCTTACCTACATTACCTATTCCAATGATTTTTCCCTTGTTGTTCCCTCCAAATGTGACGTGTCCTCCTTCCTTTTCCTCCAAAAGATAAAATTTTGTTTTGTCTCCAGTCATGTGTCTTGAACAACCGCTATCAAGATACCACCTGTTATGCATGGCTGTAAGACATTCCTGCACAAGCAATTAAGCATTTATGTTTGGAACCCAACCAAATTTGGGTCCCATCAAACTCTTCAGATTTTCAAAACATGAAACCATTTCTTTTGGAATCCAAACCTTCCTAACATTCATGTTTTGTTTACTTAGAGCAGGGATTTGATTTTTCTTTTCAGCTTTGACATTCCCTTTTTGTTTAGAAGCTCTTTGTTGGATTTTGTGAAAGTTTGAGGAGGTTTGCTTCTTAAACCATTGAGGCCGTTGGTTGGTTTTGGGTTGAAAGTGATTGTTTTGCCACCTAGGAGATTGAAACTTATATGATTGGTGAACACATGAATCACAATTTCCCCAAAAGTAGGGTGGTGTTGGCCTATATGAATGTGCAGTCCAATTATGGTGATATCTGGAGGATTGAGCATGCAATGGCCACGGAGGTGTTGGCCTGTGCTGCGGGGAAGGTCGACCTTTCTTAGGTTTTTGGATAAACTTTTTGGGAATTTCAGTTACTGCCTCTTCAATCTTTTCTTTTCCTTTGGATGTTATTTTTGAAGTTGAAGCATCAGAAGAGGAAACAAATGTGACTGTTTTTAGCCCAATTGACCTTTTGTTTGTAGGTTCAAAACCCAACCCTTCCTTGTTGAAGTTCATTCTGGTTCCTAGCAAAGCATCTAGGTTTTCTCTTCCATCCACAAATTTTTCCAAAGATTATTGTTTATCCTTCAATTCTTTTTGTAAGTTTTCAATGTTTTGCAGGGGTTGAATGTTGACTTGTTTGATAGCTTCATACTTTTCATTGCTTAATTTGCTGTCTTTTTCATAGGTTTGCATTTTTAGCTTCATGCTATCAATCTCATTTCTCAAATCTTCATTTTCAGTTTCCAAGTCAGCCATTTCTTTTCTTCCTTCCTCCAAGTTCTCAATCTTTTTCTTAAGATCTTCAATTTCAGTTTCAAGTAGAGCATTCTTATCATTCATTTCATGATCATGCACAAATGAGTTAATTTTCTTTTTCAATGATTTATTCTCCTTTTTGTACATTTCATATTTTACCATGAGTTTTATATATGCATCCTCCCAATCATCAATTGCATAATCTTCAAATGGAGAATTTACCTCAGTTTCTTCATCACCTTTGGCCATAAGATAGAGATCTTCTTTTTCTTTGTCCGAGGAGCTAGTTCCGTCATCACTTTCCTCTTCATCGCTCCATGTGGACACCATGACCTTGTTCTTCTTCTTGCCCTTCCATTTGTCGGCTTTTCTGAATCTGTCAAGACAATCATTCTTGAAATGTCCTGGTTTATTGCAAGAATAGTAAATGATTTTATCAGATTTCTTAGAGTTTTCAGAATTAGATTTGAAACCATTTCTTACCTTTGACCTTCCTCTCATGAAGCTCTTACCTTCCTTTCTCATGAATTTTTTAAACTTACGTGTGAGCATGGCTACGTCATCCTCATCTTGCTCACTTTCCGAATCCTCACCTTCATCAGAAGAGCCTTGACCGCTGGGTCCTGTTTTAAGAGCTAGGGACTTCTTCTTAGGTGCCTCAGCCTCTTTGTTCTTGATATTGATCTCATAGGTCATCAATGATCCAATGAGTTCGTCTACCTTAGTCATTGCGAGATCTCTGGATTCTTCAACCACGGTTGCCTTCGTGTGCCATGCTGGAGTTAACGATCTGAGAATTTTTCTTACAATTTCTTGCTCTGAATATTTCTTTCCCAAATCAGTCAAACTATTAGTAAGCACAGTTAATCGGGCATACATATCTTGAATTGACTCATCAGGCTTCATGCGGAACATTTCATATTCAGAAACTAAAATGTTGGCTTTTGTTTCTTGTACCTAAGAGGTTCCTTCGTAGATTACCTCTAGCTTGTCCCGCATTAGTTTTGCAGATGTGCAGGTAGCCACTCTTGAGAATTCAACTGGATGGAGTGAGCATTGCATGATGTGTTTAGAACTCCAGTTGACAGTGGATTGCCTTATTTGTTCTTTGGTCCATAAGTCCTCATCATCCGGCAGCTCATACGGACCTTTGCTGATCACTCGCCAAAGTTCATAGTCTTGGGCGCGAATGAACACCTGCATACGATGTTTCCAATAGAGATAATTAGCTCCAGTAAAATAAGGAGGCATGTTCATAGAATGTCCTTCAGGTAGAAAACCCTTGGACGCTGATCCACCAATTCCCTCAAGGTCGTTGGACCCCATAATGAGAGATTAGGCTCTGATACCACTTGTTGAGTAGTGGACAACGGATCTAGAGGGGAGGGGTGAATAGATCTGCCCCTCTTTTCGCAATGCAACCCTCTATATAGCTAGATAGAATAAATCACAGCGGAATATAACTAGCTTAGTAACGTATAAAATGATTTGCTTAGAAATATGATTTCGCAATAAGGAGGTTGAACCTAAGCATGCATCTATCACAAATCAATCGCACAATCAAACCACAACACAAAGGATTTTAAGGTGGTTCGGACTGAATCCCCAGTCCTACGTCCACCCCTCACCAAATCCGGTGAGGCTCCACTAGTGCCACGCACTGAACCGCAGATCGGAAAGACCTCCGATTGCCTTCCTACTAACCACAGGTAGAGACGTCAACACCGCAGATCGGACAACTTCCGATTGCCTTCCTACTAACCACCGGTAGGGACGATCTTCAGTTTCAATCGTTTGTATGAAATGAAAAAGATAACAAATATGAAATCACTCAAACAAGATATAGAGTATGCTCAAAGAAAGAAGATCTTGTCTGAGTTGCAGAAGCTTGAATCGGATGCTTTGAAGGTGTCTTCTTCCTTGCGAGATGATCTTCCTTGATTCTCTTCTAGTTGATGAAGAAGACGATGGATGTAGCTTCGATCTTCCTTTTGATCTTCTTGAGTTGATGAAGAGGATGAAGAATGCAGTTTAGATCACCTTTGAAAGTCTTGATTGCTTCTTGCTTCCTTGGCGGTTGAGATGGCTTCAGATCTAGGCTTGAATCCCTTGAATGGATGAAGATCTTCTTCCCGGAGTACTGTTCACGGCTACAGTACTCGAACTCCTCTCACCCTTGTAGCCTCCTTTGATCTCCCTTGGATTCACAAATGATCAACTAGGGTTTCTAACCCTCTTGTGTTTGTTTTATAGACTTTGAATGGTCCTTGGACATCCCCCAGACTAGATCCACAATCCATGGGGGATTGGGTGACTTTGGGGTTAAACAAATACAAGAAAAGGGGCTGGTCTCGAGGTGGAAATCGAAGTCAAACATGACTGCATCGGGGCTGGCGGTCGACCTGCAGCTTCTGGCGGTCGACCGCTACTGAAACACCGGCAAACAGATGGTCCCTGGGAATTCCGGTCGACTGCTACTGGCTGGCGGTCGATCGCTACTGAAACTCGTGTAGACTGGGAGCTGCTGGCTGGGGCGGTCGACCGCCCCTGTGCTGGCAGTCGACCGCCAGCTGGGCAGAACTCGGGTTTTCCCGGGTCGGTCCGTTAACTATTTTAGCTCCGCCGCTTAAGTCCTATAGTAGCCCGTTCATGTCTGTGGCATCACCCTTGACTGACCGCGCAGGTCGATCCGCGTGCGAGGGCGCAATATTGAGCTTTCACATTTGCCATCTCCACTTCATTCCTTGGCAATTCATTGGCATATCTGTCATGAACAAAATATCACGTATGTCAGTCATATGAAAGTGGAAAATAACAATGACTTATAGTGTTTAGCCATTATCAAAACCATGAATATCAAATAACTCAAATGACCACAGGGGCACAACATGCTACACTCCCTCCTCACTGTCCTCCTACATAAGATGCGTCCACTCAGACTGATGACACACTTGGAGAGTGATAATTAGGGATGTTGTCACTGAACCCCTCATTTTTTTTGCTAATGGCAAAGGGGGAGAAGAAAATGAGTCAGAGTCATACAGAGTCAAAGAGGAAGTCAAAGAAAAAGTCAAAGCTGTCAGAGCTGAAGCAGTCAAAGAGGCAGAGTCAGAGAAGACCAATCATAGGAGTTTGTAGTCAAGAGTCATGCATGTCATGTAGTTATGTAGTTATGCAAAGTCATGCATAGCATTTTGTTAGGACATAAACATTACCACACACTTCTAATTCTAGAGGGAAGCAAGTCGTACACACACTTCTAGCTATTTCTCACCCTATCGGGATATTATTCAGCCCAAATGCATATTTTACACCGTTAGAGACACATTTGTCACCCTTATTCACAACTAGCCGTCGCGTTAGACTTCTCGTGTGAGAACTATGGACAAGAGCGCTTCTTTCATTACGGTTGAGCATTTCTCACCCTTAATATTCTATTTCTCGGCCTTAACTCATATTTGTCAGTCCTATGAAGATATTTGTTTGCCTTATTTGCTGAAGCCGTCGCCTTCGACTCTTTTCACACTCAAAGCTGGAACCGTCGTCTTAAATCCATTTATCACCCTTATATATCTCTTTGTCACCACTGAAGCTTCATTTGTCACCCTTAGGAGAGTATTTGTTACCTTTAGCCTTCTTCTGTTGTTCTTCCTCTTTTGTCATTTTCTGTGTCCACTACCGCTTGCTAAAGCTTGACCGGGTTTTGACTAGACTTCAGAAGTTGCAAAAGCTTGACTTTGACTATTGACTTTGCCTGGAGTATTGGTGACTTGGGTCAACATAAGGTCTCAGTTGACTAGAGCCTTCCTTGTCCTAGCGTTGACTTTGACGACTGTGGTCAGCCCTCGCTTGTTCTTTAGATTGCTTTAGAGCCCTTGGGATCATTGTTCACATTTGTCTTCTTGTGAGCACTGTAGGTCCTTTGTCTTCTAGTGAGCACGTCTCTCTCTCCTCCAGTTCCTCTTTCTTCTGTTCTTCTTCACCTTCAGCTTCCTTCTCATTTGTTACCAATGTGAAGTTATTTGTTACTCCAGTTGAGCATTTCTCACTCATACTCACCTAATTGTCACCACTAAAGTCCAGAAGCCGTTGCCCTTACTCTTACACAGCCTTGAAAGCCACACGTCGGCCTTGTCTCTATTGAGCCCTATTTGTCACCATTAGCAGGGTATTTTTCACCCTTGCTAACCCATTTGTCACCCGTGTAGACACATTTGTCACCCTTAAGCTCCAATTGGTCCACGTGGAAAACGGGACACATCGGCCACGCGGGGGTGTTGTTCGCGTATTGCCGCTGATGTAACGCCGCAGTCCACATCAACAAAAATGATGATGTCGAACAGGACCTCGAAATTAAAAATCCCTAATTCCTTATTTACCCTTCCCTCCATGTCTTGGCTCTTAACAAACCTACCATAAGACAATTCGTCTCTCTATTGTGCTCAGCGTCTTGTTGGTGCGGACACCCGAGCGCATGCGAGACACGAGCCGACGAGCCACCGGTACCGCACGAGGAGCACGACTCGAGCCACCTCAGCATCCCTATGGCTCGGAGACAGTCTGGAGGTTCCCCACTGAGTCATAGCATTTATCATATTTTTTGGGGATTTTTATTTGTGTGTAATGTAGTTTATTTTCTTTTCGTCAGTGTGTAATTTAGATAGTTCGAGGGGCTTATGTGCAAAATGGGGATCCCTGGGTCCCACGGGCCCCCACTCCACTCCCATTGGGCCACCTCAGCTCTAGGGCCCCAGTGGGGTCAGTCAACCCTCCATGGAGGCTTCTAGAAGGGTGGGCCAAGGGAGGGGGACAATGAACTTGGAAAGTCCACATGGGAGGCCACCAACCCCACCTACCATGTCCCCCCCTTGACCCTCCTTGGTCAAGGTGCGCCCCCCTCCCCTTTTGTTTAATATTTTTGTTGTATTTTGATCAAACTCCATCCTGGCCATCCATCCCCAACCCCTAGATCCAACGGTGGAGGATGAGTTTGGTGGGAGTCATATATAAGGCATGTAATTACCATTTTCTTGAATTAATGCCATTTGAACTTGAAAATTGTTGGAGCATGGCCTATGGCCGCCCCCTTCCTCTCTCCTCTCACCCCCTTGGATGCTGTGAAGGCTTCCATTCTGAGGTGTGACTCCTCGTGTATCAGTTCCGACGATCGCCGCCGCCGCCACGAGCCGCCACCGCACCGCCATCGCCATCAACGGAGTTCTGCCTGTGCAGTACCACAGCAGCTAGTTCAAAATTCATAGGTCTTCCCCGAGCTCATTTGGCTACCAAATTTGGAGGCCTTGTTCCTGGGATGTTCCTCTCCACCCACAAAAATCAGACCAGCATTCAGATCACGTTTCCTATTTTTTTATTTTCGTCCACTCTTCCATTTCGGTTCTCCCAGAGTTCTGTCCAGGTTCACCTCCGTCCTGAGTTTCATATCTTAGATCCACTTTTTGCTTTTTTTTAGTTCTCCCAATTTTACTGGGGGTTCCATCCATCCACCCATTCATCCACAATTTTTCTCAATTTTTGATTCGCTCATCTCATATTTTCTAAAAATCGTTCTCAGACCCATCTATAGTTCTATCCACCTATTCCCAGATCCGACCACCAGTCACCCCAAAAATCATAACAAATCGCCGCCTTCTCCAAATCAAAGTATAAAAATATTCCCAGTTCCGCGGTTTGATTACCTAGAACTTTTAAGATGAGCTCGAAGTCTGAATCTAACTGTACGTAGGTGGTCAACGGCCATTTACAGGAAACCGATATGCTGATCTGAGATTTCGGGAGCTATGGAGCAGAGAATTGAAAAATAGTTAAGGCCCAGGTCCGCGCAGGTTCAGAAGAGTCCACTGGCCCTAGATTGAAGGATTTCGAATCCTCTTTCCAACGGCGCTGGTTTCGTCGCATTCCGGCGACGTGGCTGATCGCAGCGGCCGTTTTCGCCGGAGCGCGCGCTGCTGAAACAGCAACATCAGCTCGTGGACAGCACTCTCTCCACTTGGGAACCGGGGCACCCGGCCTCCGGTGAGTGTCGCCGGCTGACCGCCGTCTAGGGAAGCATGCTTCCAGGGGTCCCCATTACAGTGGGACCCACCCCGCCAGACCCGGAGGATAGGACAGCGTGTGGGCCCCACGGCCCATTGATTTCACCGTCCGGAAAGCACGAGAACGCGGAGTTTGGAGCATCGAGACGACATCAAGATGCTGCCCGTCAACCTGATTTGCGAGATCCCCGGGGCCCACATGTGACCTTTTACCTCCCTGCATGGAGTGGGTTGAATCTCTTTGTATCGCTGTGAATTATGTTAACCGGGGGCCCGTAAGTCAGCCGGGGTGTCTTCGCCACGCCCGGTGCGTGGAAGTAAAGGTCTTAACTCCTTGGCGTTACATTGCTTAGCTAGTATATGGTCTTAGACCGCTGCCGAGAGTGTAGGTACTAGCCCGTGTGTCCATGTCACCACTGTGAGAGTGAGAGTGACCCGTCCCGCGACTCGATCCGAGTCCGGAAGTTGAGTCGGACTACCCTTGACCTCCGCCGGTTCCTTAACCGCGCACGGTCTGCGCTTTCCCTCGCTTGGGATGACGAGTGAGCTTCCACTTCTGTTAGCGATGTTTCGCCACTAGGAGCTCGTAGTGTCGGGCTTAGTGTCTCCCTGGTGTGTGTTGCTGGTCGCGTCCACATCTAGAGTCTGAGGTCCACCCCACGTAGAGTCGCCTCCCTTGTCCGTCCCGCATCAGTTTGGTATCAGAGCGAGTCGAGTCTAGGGTAGTCATTGCATAAGTCTTGCATGCATCATGGTCTAAGTCCAGTCTAAGATCATCATTAATTTCAAAATAAAAAAAAGAGTGTTTTAAAATTGTATTTTATCTCGATAATTCGGTATCTTAAAAGGTGTTGTCCAAACGTTAGGCTACGCCTATCGGGAGGTCGCACAGTTGCAGGAGTGATCTTCGGATCGATTAACTCCGCCACGTACCAGATATTGGTTTAGGTCTAAGTGCATCATTTAGTGAGTGTTTGCATTAGTCGGTGTCTTCTAGGTCGTGTGTCAGTTGCATGCCCACCCGTCGAGGTACCCAATATAAGGATCTATCAAGGGACTAGATAATAATGAGTGATCAGAAAACGCAGCGAAATTTAAAATTTTTCTCCACTCAGATCCCCGTGACCCTTGATCCATTTCTACAAACCTAAACGATAGAAGATCAGATCTTCACCTTGCGCGGAGTCAGATCCGCGACCGAGGGTTGATTCCTTCCGAGCGACGCTGCTAGCCGCGCAGGTGCCCGGCCTCCAGCGGTATCCACGCGGTTCTCAGGTTGAGGGATCATCCTCGTCTCGTCTCTCACCGGCTGATCTCTCGCTCGACTCCTCGTCAAGGGCACTCGGGGAGGCGTGCGACCTTGTGCTCCTGCAGAAGAGAGAAAGGGCGACCAGAGAGAAGAGATGGAGGAGGGGCGGCTGCCACAACGTGGGATTACCCTAGAGCTTGGCTAGGGTTTCTCTTTGGCACACATATATATATATATATATCAATCCATTCCACTTTTCATAAAAGTCCCTGGATTGATATGAACACCCACTTAATATCCCCTAACTAAAGAACCTATATGCGTGTGACCCTCTAGGCCCAAGTGCCAGTCCAATTTCCAGCCCAATAGCCCAATAACCCCTTTATTGGTAAAATGAGTCTATTTAATATCTCATATTAAATAAACACTTCATCTAATTATCATCTCATGATAATTGATTGGGCTTCTGATCATGTTGGGTGCCAAGCAACACCGCATGACCCTAGAAGGCAATGGGGTTCAGCAACCCGCTCAAGGAACCCTTCCGTCAACAGTTACCACGTGACTATAGTCCTTCACTCATACAATGCTCTCGAGTATGCTTGTGGGTATGGTTAACTGTCAAACCCAAGAACACATACTCACTTGGATTAGATGCCATAAAAGCATTACCAGAAAACTCCTTTTCTGATATGTTGTCTTGCCCTGGCCAGGGACTCCTAGGCATCACTCCCTAGAGCATTCTCTCTCAATTACCGAGAGCGAATGATCCCATATTGATCATACAATCACCTTCGAAGGTATTCCACTGGATCCGATCACATAACTGATTGAGACCTCATGTGCAGAGATCTATAAGCTAAGGTCAAAACCCAGAAGTCTACCGACAAGATGTCCTTGGTGTCTCAGGTCAAAGAACCAATCACGCCACTGTGACGATGAATCTAACTGGTTGACAGTCAGGTAATATTACCATCCAGTGATTCATGTCGGATCAATTCAGTGAACTCATTCATCAATGAGCACCTACAGGTTCACCTTACTATCTCCACACAAGTGTCTATGAGACCATCCACCCTCATCATATGAGTAGGTGCAACCTGTACTAGTTTCACTGGATATCTGATGTCCTTCTCAGATATCCCCAACTAGGAACAATTAAGAATATGCGATTAAAGGATACTAATCTCATTGTTATGATCTCATCATAATTAATATCCATTGCGCATATTCATGGACTTCATTATGAAACGATAAATGAATCATACATAATGAATGTTAAAAGCCTTTATCATTATTAATGAACAAGATTGTATATGTTATGATTGGCTTGAGGACATACATAACCAACACCCAATACTCGCCGCCACCACCTATGGCGGATTCCCGGGCCCGTAGCTCTGATGAGTCCTCGACGGCCGAGATGTTCCGAGCCATTATGGAACGTCTTGACACGCATATGGATGGTCTTAGTACGTGTATGGATGGCATAGGAACGCGTCTAGAAGGGTGGATGAAAGCCCTCGAGGATCGGGCCGAGTCTTCGGATCAGTCCATTCAGGGTCTAGTTGGGAGAATTGCCATCCTAGAGAGAGGCCCAGTAGCGGCGCAACCCGTTCCAACGAACGGCCAACAAGAGCCGGTGCAGCAACCCGCTGTGCCAAGGGCTCAGGTGGAGGATGTCGGGAGGCAACAGGTGCCTATAGTGGATGATTATGCTTCCGACAATGATCAGGGGGGTAACGGTCATCGTCATCAACGACGGAATCGTGATGACGAGGATGATGACCGCATTCTTAGGGGTGTGCGTGCGGACCCTCCCACTTTTAGCGGGTCCTTGGACCCTAGGGTGTATTTAGATTGGGAGGCCGGCATGGACCGGTACTTCGAGTGGTTTGAGATGACGGACCACCGAAGAGTCTGATACGCAAAGATGAAGCTGCAAGGGCAGGCCCAAACTTATTGGATCAATGTGGAGAGCCTGCTCAACCAGCGACGTCAACCCTAGATCGGTACTTGGAATGATATGAAAACCAAGTTGAGGGAGAAGTATCTTCCCGCCTCATATCGCCAACGTCTCATAGACAAGTGGCAAAGCATCTCCCAAGGGAACCGATCTGTGACCAAGTACACCGCCGAGTTCGATGAGTATTACTTACGGTGTGGGGTCACGGAAGAGAGCACTATGACTATATCCCGCTTTCGAAGAGGTTTGTGTCCCAATTATCAATATGAACTCTTTCGCCGCAATGCAACCACTTTGGAGCAGGCATATCAGATAGCTCTCGAATTGGAGCAATTCGGGGCCGAGTTCGAGTCACCCCATCGGTTGGGCTCTTTTCCCCTTCGTAGTGTCGAACCCCGTGGCTCATCTGGCACGTATCCGAGGGCCCCCATGGCTCGACCTCAGGAGCCCGCTCATCCCGAGCCGTTTGCTCCTAGGCCTCGTCCTCCACCCCCGAGGGACCTTCCTTGTCCCCAGCATCTTACAGCCCCACCCATAGCCCGTCCACCGGCACCCGTACCTCCTGCACGTCCTTTGTTGCCTATGCCTCCTATCCGTCGGGAGGATAAAGGTAAAGGACCTATGATTGGGGAGCCTAGTGGATCACGGCAGCAGTGTTATCGCTGCAATGGGTTTGGCCATTTCGCCAACCAGTGTCCCACCTACCCATCTCTTCACATTGGGGACACATAGGCCGAGGATACCACCCCTACGGGCCTCGAGTTAGTCAGCTATGAGGCCGATGAAGAGCTAGCTGACGAGTACTATGAGATGGGAGGTGAGGCCCAGGATGCCCAGCATTCGGACGATACCCACGTGGGGGTCGTCAGATGTATCCTCACCCAGCCACAGGTCAGTGATGACTGGCGACGGACTACTATCATTCATGTATTCTGTAGGCTGGGAAAGCAAATTTGCAAGGTGGTCATCGATAGCGGGAGTTGTATCAATGCAATCTCCACGAACGCTGTCACTCGTCTTGGTCTCACACCCGTAGACCACCCTTGCCCCTATCAGGTATCATGGGTGGATACCACTTCCATTTCGGTCAGGCTGCGGTGCTTGGTCCCACTGCAGCTCCACTCCTACCATGATGAGATCTGGTGTGATGTTCTCCCCATGGAAGTGGGCAGTATCATTCTTGGTAGGCCGTGGTTATTCGACCGGGATGCCACGCTCCCTGGCCGGTCGAACACCTGTACCTTCGACCACGCTGGCCAGCAGGTCACCCTCCAACCCGTTCGGCCCAGGAGCCCATCAGTCAAGGGTCCTACTGGCCCTAGTACTCCGAAGCCTTCCGTTCCCGGGCCTAGTACCCCATCCCCAGCTCGGGCTATGACCGTTACCTCTGGCCCAGGAGAGCCCTCGACGAGGAGATTGATGATGATTAGCTCCCGGGAGATGGAGTAGGAGCTTAGTTAGGGATGTCTGGTGTTTGCCATTACGATCCGAGAGGTGGAGCGGGACTCCGAGGGTGAGCTCCCACCAGAGGTTGTTCCCATTCTGCAGGAGTATGCTGATGTCTTTCCCGATGAACTTCCTGAGGGACTCCCACCTATGCGGGATATTCAGCATGCCATCGACCTTGTTCCGGGCTCTTCTTTGCCCAACCTTCCTCATTATCGCATGAGTCCCACGGAGCATGCCGAGCTTAAACGGCATGTCGATGAGTTAGTGCAGAGAGGGTCTGTTCGGGACAGCATGAGTCCATGTGCTGTACCCGCATTACTCGCCCCGAAAAAGGATGGCACGTGGAGAATGTGCATTTATAGTCATGCCATCAACAAAATCACCGTGAAGTACAGGTTCCCTATTCCCCGCCTTGATGACATGCTAGACATGATGGCAGGTGCCACTATCTTTTCGAAGATTGATCTTAAGACTGGCTACCATCAGGTAAGGATTAGGCCAGGTGATGAGTGGAAGACCGCATTTAAGACCAAGGATGGTCTATATGAGTGGTTGGTCATGCCTTTTGGGTTGACCAATGCCCCTAGCACTTTCATGCGGCTCATGACTCAGGTCCTTCAACCTTTCATTGGAGTCTTTGTAGTGGTGTATTTTGATGATATCCTTATCTATAGTCGCACCACAGGGGACCACTTAGACCACCTTCGGCAGGTCTGTCTACTTCTTTGGCGAGAGCAGCTGTTTGCGAACCCACAGAAGTGTGCATTCATGACACCTCAGCGTACCTTCTTGGGTTTTATCGTGTCTAGTACTGGGGTCTCCGCCGATCCGGAGAAGGTCCGGGCCATTGTTGAGTGCCCGGAACCCCGTACGGTTCATGATGTCCGCAGCTTTCATGGCCTTGCGATGTTCTACCGTCGCTTCATCCGCGGATTTAGCTCCGTCACCGCCCCGATCACGGATTGCATCTGGAAGGGCACATTTGTATGGACGAAGGCCGCATCTGCCGCCTTCAAGGACATCAAGGAGCGCATGACCCAGAAACCTATCCTTCGATTGCCTGATTTCTCGAAGATGTTTGAGATCTCTTGTGATGCGTCGGGTGTTGGGATTGGAGGAGTTTTGAGTCAGGAGTCCCACCCGATCGCATATTTCAGCGAGAAGCTGAATGACGCGAAGCTGCGATATTCCACATATGATAAAGAATTCTACGCAGTTGTTCAGGCTCTTAGGCATTGGAGGCACTATCTTTTACATCAAGAGTTTGTCCTATTCTCCGACCACGAGGCATTGAGGTACCTCCTTTCGCAAAAGAACCTTAATTCGCGTCATAGTCGTTGGGTCGAGTATCTCCAGCAGTTCACCTTTGTGCTAAAACATAAGGCTGGAGTGGAGAACAAGGTGGCTGATGCCTTGAGTCGGCGAGCATGTTTGCTTACCACCATGAGTGCCGAGGTCATAGGGTTAGAGAAGATGAAGGAGGCCTATGTTGATTGTCCTGACTTCGGTCAGATTTTTACCACCCTCCAGGCCGGGCCCTCGAGAGACCTTGATGAGTATGTGCTTCAGGAGGGTTACCTCTTTCGAGGTAGCAGGCTATGTGTTCCCCGAACTTCGGTTCGAGATTTCTTAGTATGGGAACTACATGCGGGAGGTCTAGCTGGCCACTTTGGTCGGAACAAGACTATCGAGGTAGTAGAGCATCGATTTTATTGGCCGAGCTTGAAGCGCGATGTTGCTAACATCGTGGCTCAGTGCCGTACATGTGCTACGGCCAAGATGAAGAAGCAAAGCTCGGGCCTTTATACGCCTCTCCCCGTGCCTGATGCCCCGTGGCAGGATGTCAGCATGGACTTTGTTTTGGGATTGCCATGTACCTCCAGGAAGCATGATTCGGTCTATGTGGTGGTTGACCGTTTCTCGAAGATGGCCCTCTTTATTCCTTGCTCAAAGACGTCGGATGCTTCTAGGGTAGCCCGCCTTTTCCTTACGCATGTGGTGTGCAAGTTCGGGTTGCCTCGCACTATAGTGTCTGACCGTGATGTTAGATTCACTTCCTATTTTTGGAAGACACTATGGCATATGATGGGTACTCACCTCAAATTTTCTACTGCATATCATCCCCAGACAGATGGCCAGACCGAGGTAGTCAATAGGAGTCTGGGAGATCTTTTGAGGTGTCTAGTCAGGGACCGCATTGGGGATTGGGATCTCATTTTACCCATGGCTGAGTTTGCATACAATGATTCGGTGAATAGGTCTACCGGCATGAGTCCATTTGAGATTGTCACAGGTCGTAGGCCTAGGAAACCCGTTGACCTTGTCCCCATACCTATCCATGCTAGAGTGTCAGAGTCGGCCGAGTCGTTTGCTAGGCATGTTAGGAGTTTGCATGACGACATCCGTCGTCACATTGAGGTCAGCAATGCACGGTACAAGGAGTTAGCCGATGCCCACCGACACCACCGAGAGTTCCACGAGGGCGAATACGTCATGATCAGGGTAAGACCTGAATGGTTTCCCTCTGGAACCGTTAAGAAGTTGCAAGCTCGCGGAGCCGGTCCCTTTAGAGTGTTGAAACGCGTTGGATCCAATGCGTATGTTGTGGACCTGCCCGAGGAATATGGTATAAGCTCTACCTTCAATGTATCGGATCTTGTTGCATATAGGGACCCAACAGTGATCCCTAGTGAGCCTTTTGAGCCATCTCCTCCCCTTGAGAGTGATCCCACACCTGAGTGTCCACTTCCACCTCCAGCCCCTTTTTCACGGCAGGGTGAGCATATAGATCGTATACTGGACGAGCAAGGGATAGTTACCAGGAGTGGATATTACCCGCGCTACCTACTGCGATGGAGAGGACAGCCCGCTACTGAGGACACATGGAGAGTTGCAGCGGATTGATCCGAATCTTCTAGAGCGATACCGGAGCGATGCAGACCCTTACTCGACAGGGTCGAGTTTCTCCCACCCGGGGAGAATTGGTGCGGACACCCGAGCGCATGCGAGACACGAGCCGACGAGCCACCGGTACCGCACGAGGAGCACGACTCGAGCCACCTCAGCATCCCTATGGCTCGGAGACAGTCTGGAGGTTCCCCACTGAGTCATAGCATTTATCATATTTTTTGGGGATTTTTATTTGTGTGTAATGTATTTTATTTCCTTTTTGTCAGTGTGTAATTTAGATAGTTCGAGGGGCTTATGTGCAAAATGGGGATCCCTGGGTCCCACGGGCCCCCACTCCACTCCCATTGGGCCACCTCAGCTCTAGGGCCTCTATGGGGTCAGTCAACCCTCCATGGAGGCTTCTAGAAGGGTGGGCCAAGGGAGGGGGACAATGGACTTGAAAAGTCCACATGGGAGGCCACCAACCCCACCTACCATGTCCCCCCCTTGACCCTCCTTGGTCAAGGTGCGCCCCCCTCCCCTTTTGTTTAATATTTTTGTTGTATTTTGATCAAACTCCATCCTAGCCATCCATCCCCAACCCCTAGATCCAACGGTGGAGGATGAGTTTGGTGGGAGTCATATATAAGGCATGTAATTACCATTTTCTTGAATTAATGCCATTTGAACTTGAAAATTGTTGGAGCATGGCCTAGGCCGCCCCCTTTCTCTCTCCTCTCACCCCCTTGGATGCTGTGAAGGCTTCCATTCTGAGGTGTGACTCCTCGTGTATCAGTTCCGACGATCGCCGCCGCCGCCACGAGCCGCCACCGCACCGCCATCGCCATCAATAGAGTTCTGCCTATGCAGTACCACAGCCGCTAGTTCGAAATTCACAGGTCTTCCCCGAGCTCATTTGGCTACCAAATTTGGAGGAGTTGTTCCTGGGATGTTCCTCTCGACCCAAAAAAATCAGGCCAGCATTCAGATCACGTTTCCTATTTTTTGATTTTCGTCCACTCTTCCATTTCGGTTCTGCCAGAGTTCTGTCTAGGTTCACCTCCGTCCTGAGTTTCATGTCTTAGATCGACTTTTTGATTTTTGTTAGTTCGCCCAATTTTACTGGTGGTTCCATCCATCCACCCCTTCATCCACACTTTTTCTCAATTTTGGATTCGCCCATCTCATATTTTCTAAAAATCTTTCTCAGACCCATCTACAGTTCTGTCCACCTGTTCCCAGATCCGACCACCAGTCACCCCAAAAATCATAACAAATCGCCGCCTTCTCCAAATCAAATTCTAAAAACAGTCCCAGTTCCGTGGTTTGATTACCTACAACTTTTAAGATGAGCTCAAAGTCTTAATCCAACTGTACATAGGCGGTCAATGGCCATTTACAGAAAACTGATATGTTGATATGAGATTTCGGGAGCTGTGGAGCAGAGAATTGAAAAATAGTTAAGGCCCAGGTCCGTGCAGGTTCAGAAGAGTCCACTGGCCCTAGATTGAAGGATTTCGAATCCTCTTTCCAACGGCGCTGGTTTCGTCACATTCCGGTAATGTGGCTGATCGCAGCAGCCGTTTTCGCCGGAGCGCGCGCTGCTGAAACAGCAACATCAGCTCGTGGACAACACTCTCTCCACTTGGGAACCGGGGCACCCGACCTCCGGTGAGTGTCGTCAGCTGACCGCCGTCCAGGGAAGTGTGCTGCCAGGGGTCCCCATTACAGTGGGACCCACCCCGCCAGACCCGGAGGACAGGACAGCGTGTGGGCCCCACGGCCCATTGATTTCGCCGTCCGGAAAGCACGAGAACGCGGAGTTTGGCACGTCGAGATGACATCAAGATGCTTCCCGTCAACCTGATTTGTGAGATCCCCGGGGCCCACATGTGACCTTTTACCTCCCTGCGTGGAGTGGGTTGAATCTCTTTGTATCGCTGTGAATTATGTTAACCGGGGGCCCGTAAGTCAGCCGGGGTGTCTTCGCCACGCCCGGTGCGTGGAGGTAAAGGTCTTAACTCCTTGGCGTTACATTGCTTAGCTAGTATATGGTCTTAGGCTGCTGCCGAGAGTGTAGGTACTAGCCCGTGTGTCCATGTCACCGCTGTGAGAGTGAGAGTGACCCGTCCCGTGACTCGATCTGAGTCCGAAAGTTGAGTCGGACTACCCTTGACCTCCGCCGGTTCCTTAACCGCGCACGGTCCGCGCTTTCCCTCGCTTGGGACGACGAGTGTGCTTCCACTTCTGTTAGCGACGTTTCGCCACTAGGAGCTCGTAGTGTCGGGCTTAGTGTCTCCCTGGTGTGTGTTGCTGGTCGTGTCCACATCTAGAGTCTGAGGTCCACCCCACGTAGAGTCGCCTCCCGTGTCCGTCCCGCATCACTTGTCTTCCTCGTGGTGCTAGTCGTCTCCCCTACAAGCCATTTGCGAGCTCTCCATCATTTGTTGTGCGGTCACCCTCAATTGCAAGGTTTCTTTCATCACTGACAGCCATGGAGCCGAAGGAGACAACCGTGCAATGCTTCGTCTGCCGTAAACTGGATGTCCCACCTGCATCCCAGGAAGCTACGGTTCCTACGGCCGAAGAAGAAATGTCTGAGGAACCTAGGGTTTCTAAGGGCTCCACTTTAGGATGACAAGTTTAAGGTAGGGAGTTCCTTATCTCCCTTACATAGCTATTTGCCCCCCTTATCGACCCATTTATTTGTCACGCTTATCTACCTATTTGTCACTCTTAAAGACCTACCTGTCACTGAATTTTATACATTTGTCACCCTTAAGCACCTATTTGCCACACCTAAACTCCCTTATCTATACATTTGTCACCCTTGTCTTAATCTTAATATTTTTTATATTTCTTGATCAGTCAATTAACTGAATTTCTTGTTTACACATTTTTTAAATCTAATGAATATAAAGGTCATCTCGGCCCAGTGTTCTATGGGCATTTACATGAAGGATAGGGATCAGATGGCATTTCGGGAATGTCACAAGTCATTGATGAGGACCACACCCTTTGGTCCATATGTTGACAATGCTTCTCCCGTCACCTTCACCATGATAATATTGGAGGAGATAATTTGCTCCCATAGTGGAGGAAATTACTTCCGTATGGGTAGTAAGGAGGTCGCATTCAATGTGGAAGATGTGGCCATAATATTAGGATTACCTTGCTCCAGTCAGCCGGTTCAACATTATGGATCCGTAAAACAGAAGTCCAAGTTGCAGCATCGATTTGGGTTTGCAGCAACATTTGACCAGAAGAAAGTGTGCTCTCTCATCCAGCAAATTATTTGGTCCGATGAAGAGCAGGATGTGGCCGACACTGTTTGGCTGTGGATTGTACTTCTATTGTCCACTTTCTTTCACCCACGGTCGACGCATTCTTGTCCACAATAGATGCTGTCATGCTTAGATGACATTGAGAGAGTTTCATATTATAATTAGGCAGCCGTTGTGCAACAGGTAACGATGCACAAGTTTGAGCAATTAGTGTCGGCGGTCCAGAAACGACGGTCAGGTACAATTGGCCGTGCTAAGAGAAGAGCTGGGAATGCATCCCAGGCCCATACATTTATATTTGGTTGTTCTGCCGCACTTGCTATAAGTTTTTTTATTTTTGTTCTGTAATAATGTGTCAATCATTAATTCTACTGCATTGTAAAATAACTTGATGTATTTCATATTATAGGTCTGGTTTTTTGAGCACACGTGGGTGCGGCAGCCACTAAGGCAGGTGGCATTTCCCCGACTATTTAGGTGGGGGCCATTTCTAGATAGATAATTAAAATTCTCCGTCAGATCCCTGCGAGGCCAACAGGTATTATGAGTACTAAAAACTTTTTCTTTGTCATTCAACATTAATGAATAACCGAAGTGATGTGGTTTGAAATTTAGGTGATCGAAGAGCTCGTTGTTGAGCCAAGTGAAAGGGATATGGTGTACGGTGGTCAGATAATGACTCGACCCCGTGATGAGGAGACGTCCTCATCAGCTCCATACATGCCTATGCTATAGGATATTGCGGCTACATTGAAGATCCAACAGCGGCTACTTGAGAAAATGAGGGCCTTCTTTCTGACTAGGGTGGAAAGGGCTCACAATGTTGCGGAACATATGCATCCTAGTTTGGAAAACATTGCCACTGATGCAGCACCTCCTAGGCCCGTCAAACAGGTGATGGATGATGCCATGCCACCTCAGGCAGCCCCTGGAAGGGAAGTGCAAGGGGCTGAAAATGTTGAGCAAAGTATCTGTCAAACTTTGGTGGACATTGCCGCCGATGTTCCACCTCCAAGGCCCCTTCAACAAAGTACGGATGATACTGTGCCATCTAAGGCAGCCCCTGAAGAGGATGTGCAAGGTGATATCCAAGCTCAGGTGGAGGCGACCAATGGGCATGGTGACCATCGTCCAGGTGTCTTTTCTCAGTCCCTTCATCAACGGGACGAGAAGCCCGTGAGGAGACCAAGGGCACCTGCAAAGAAAATAGGGAGGGGGAAGAAGAAGGTAAGTCTGCATTGATCCTACTTCTTACAGTATAGAATCTAAGATTGGTATATTGGCATAAATGTAGAAGGGAGATGAAGCCGACCAGATCAAAAAGCTCCTATAGAGTGATTAGATCTGCAAAGGCCGACTGAAGCCGAGAGATAACAAGATTGTGAATGAATTTGTTGATGCTTGTGCCTCGGGGGATATTGAGTAAGTTGTCCTCTTATAGTTTCTGTAATTATCTTGATTCACCTTACTCTGACTACCATGAATTTTTTGTCCAATATAGTGGTCCCATATTTGAATTACAGAACGGGATTATTTTGAAACGTCGTCATGTCATTGATCGATTATACGACCAGATGATAGATGATACGGTACTTTCTTTCATTAATTGTGTAATTTTATGCCCCGCCCTACCCTAAACTTGTGTTTCTCCTGCTAATAGAATCATGATTATTTACAGGTGATCGACGTCATGATGTACCTCTTCCACTCAAGATGCAATGAATCTAGCATCTTTCATCGGTGGGTTTGTTTTCCCACCATTGTAGTGAATCACATCAACAGCAAGACAATGGCCAACGATGCAAAAACCATGGAATTGTTGTAGTGCTGCTACGAGAATGATGAATTATCACAACTGCAACAGAACAAATATTTATTCTTCGTGTTACACTCAAGTAATCACTGGCATATATTTATTGTTGACACAGAGAATCGCCGCTTTATCTCATACAATTCCATGAGAGGCATGGCCATCCATGATGCCACTATAAGAAAATGGCTACTTTTTCTTATTTGTGTACCTGTATTAAAGATATTTATAATGTGTCTATTAATTATTCTTTAATAATGTCAAATATTTCATTTGCAGGCTGTAGTTGTACGGGTGTTACTGAAGGAATATGGGACATTCGAGGGAGTTGAATGGGAACTTGTGTTCAACAATGAATGTCTCTAATAGGCAGATGGAAGCCTCAAATGTGCCATTTATGTACTGAAATATGTTGATGAATTGTCATGGAAGAGGGAGACATCATGGACATTTACTGAGGGTGATTGTAATATGATTAGAGCCTAGTTTGGGGCCGAACTCATTACCTGTGGAAATACAAGATCTTAAACAATTTCACATCGCAAACCTCATGATGGGGACATCGAGGCAAGACCGTACGCATTTTGTTTGCATTTATGTCTTTTCATATTTGTATGTATACCCTTGTGTTATATGGGTACGCAATTGTAGGTCTTAGTGGGTTTATATGTAAAATTCCAGTAGGACCAAGCAAGGGGGCCCTCAGCCCTTTCCCATTGGTCCATGTCACTCATGTGGGGCTGGTCAACCATCCTAGGTGGCCATCTAGAAGGGTTGAATGTCAAAATGCCACATGGGTAGACAAGTGGTTACATTGGTCCAAGGTAGGTCACCTACCTTCACCTACCCATTCAACCCTTACATATGGTCAAGGGGGCGCCCCATTCCACTAGGCATATTTTAATATTTTGTGTGTGTTTATCACACTTAATCCCAGCCCTTCAATCCCCATCCTTAGATCCAAGGGTGCACAATTGATTTGATTGGAAACATATATAAGCTTGTATTTTTATGAGAAAAGCAATGAAAAAAATCAGAAAATTATGTTGAAGCTTGGAGCATATTGCGCCCCCTTCCTCTCTCCTTCTGTTCTTCCTTCTCCAACCTCCATTTCTAGAGTGTTTCTATCTTCTATCATCCCCTCTCACCCTCTGATCATCACCGGTGCCGCCGCCGCCGCCGTTCGTGCCGCCATCGAGCCGCCGTCGAAGTTCTGTCCTTGGCAGACAATAGTCCCTTCCCGAAATTCCTGCTTACAGCCACAGCCTCTTCGTGGTCTACAATTTTTATGGTGTGTTCTTCCTCTGTATCCCAAGCTCCACCTAAATTTTCACGCCCAAATTCTATCGTTTAGTATTTTCCCATTTTCGTGCATCTTTCATTTCTAGTTCTGTTTTGTCTCTGTCTATAGTGACAGCAGCCCTATGTTTCCCACCTCCGGCCATCTTTTTGATTTGTCCAAACCCTCCCAATTTTACTGGGAGTTCAGTCCATCACCCTCTACATCCAAAAATGTTCTTAATTTTTTATCAGCCTTCTATCTATTTTTAGAAATTCGTGTTCTTCCTCAGCTACAGTGTTGTCAGCCAGATTCCAGATCCGACCCACTGCTAGTGAAAAACTCATAGCAATTCATAGCCTTCCCCAAATCCCGATCCAAAAACAGTCCTGATTTCGTAGCTTGATTTCCCACAACTTTTATGAAGAACACAACCCCAGATTCGGACGTCTATCTCGCGGTCAAAGGCAATCCACAGGAAAGTTCTCTGCTGACCTGAGATTTCAGACACTGTACAACAGTAACCTTCAAAATTCTCCAATCATAAGTACAGGCTTGATTATTTTTCTGTAATCTCCTTGGGTTGAAGCTCTTCGAAGAATCTTTCCAACGGCGCCAGTTTCGTCGCATTCCGACGTCGGGGCTGATCGCAGCGTCCATTCTCGCCGGAGCGCGCGCCAGAAAATAGAACCGGCAGATCCGTGGCCGGTTATCCCGACAGGTGCCGAATGGAGCCGCCTGGCCTCCGGCCAGCGTCCCAGCGTGCCGCCAGCCCGGGGATCGCTTCCATAAGTGTCCCCACCACAGTGGTGCCACCGGTCCCACACGGCCCCTCCGGACAGCACGTGGGCCCCACAGCCACAAGTTCGGGTGCTGCCGAATCAACACGAGAAGCCACCCGTCAACCCGAATTCGGTCCTCCCGGACCCCATTGTGTAGCCCTTTACCTCCCTGCGTAGAGTGGGTGATATTTCATTGCTGTCATCATTGTGTAATATTTATCCTGGGAGTACGAGTTTCGGCCGGGTCCGTCGTCCCCACGCCGAGCACGTGGAGGTATCGTGTTCGCCCTTTGCTTGGCATTTTGCCTACTTCATATATATTTGTTTATGCCGCTGCTAGAGAGCATGTGTAGGGATATCTAGCTCGCTTTATCTATTCATTACTGCTGCTGCGAGAGAGTGCGAGACCGTCCCGTGACCCGATCCGGGCACACGAGAGAGCCGATCACCCTAGCTCATTGTCGGTTTCTCAACCGTGCACGTCCTACGCTTCCCTCGTTAAGGGAGAACCGCGAGCTTGTCCTGTCCGTGGTCCTGTCCCGCATCACCTCAGAAGGTGGCATACCTATCTTGACAAATATTTGTTTATTGTTGCGGCAAGGAACATGAGAACAGGAGGAGGACGAAGAGTAGAACACATCGAGAAGGCCAAAACACAGGTGGCGGCTATCCCTTTCTGTGTTAATCACAGCCGCCACCCATCCATCTTATTAATAAGACCAGGGCATCATCCCTAATCTTAGATGTGACTAAAATACCCCTAGCTAAGACCATGTGTTTTGTACGATCATGTTGAATAGGGTTATTAGCAATACTGACAGTGTACGTGCCCATCCTGTGCTCACATTGATTCACGTGCCAAGAATCTGGCCTTCGAGCTGGGCGTGTGGTAGACACACGTTAATCTGAAATAAAGCTTCCAAGATATTTGTCAGTCGTAAGAGACATTTTACACCCCTATTGTCTATTTTATAGCCTTAACAATCCATTTGTCAGCCTTAGGCGAGAAAGCCGTCGCCTTAGCCTTTTCCTTCTTGCCTTGAGCCATCACCAATATCCATTTATCACCACTAGGTGACCATTTGTCATCACTAGCAGAGTATTTATGATGGGAATCGACGCCGAGCACTAATTTTTATTTTACACTTGTGTCCCTTTATTTGCATTTATATCTTTGGGAAAACATGTATGCAATTGTAAGGCTTTATAAGCCAATACGTCATTCCCTAAGGATCTTTGGGTTTTTATGTAAAAGTCTAGTAGGACCAGCAAGGGACCCCCATCTCCTTTCCTATTGGTCTACCTAAGCCTTAGGGCCCATATGTATAGTGTCATTAGAGAAATTAATGAAGAGAAAAATTTGTGAAATTTGGTTGGAACCAAAGAAGGGTGTGCCCTCCTCCTCTCTCCCTCCCCCTCTTGCAGATGGATTTCTGCTAAATGTTCGGTATGATACCCTTCTATCTTCTCCTTAGCCCCTCTGAATTCTACCGCCGCCGCCGCCGCCATCACACCGCCGTCGCGCCGCTGCCACCATCGCCGTATTTTGTCTACATCAAGATAGAAGCTCACCTCCGGATTTTTATCTCTGGTTCTTATTGTCTGATCGAGCCCTAATTTTGAGGGTTAGTTCTGTCCATCTTTCTTAACATCTAGTTCAAATTTCCTGTCATTTGGAAGTCATTTGATATTTTTCCCATATTTTTGTTTAACCTCTCAGTAATCTGCCCATTTGCAGATCTACGGGACAGAGTCACCTTGTCGTATTTTCCCCACCCCCTTAAAAATTTTCAAAAAATCCCAACAAATTACTCAGTGTTCCACACATATATCCCCTTCCACCATAATTTTCGTGGAGTCTAGAAAAATCATTTCTCATTCGGTCAAAGGTCAGTTTCAGGCAGATCCCTTGCTGCCCTGTGTGTCTGTTAGTCCGAGTCAGAAAAAGAAACAGCCATACAATCGTTTTCATTTTCAATCTGTCAACTGGATGGATCTGTCAAAATTATATGTTGTAGAACTATTAGTGCTCTTTCCAACGGTACCAGCCACGCCTCGATCGGCCTCCGGATCTGAGCGTCGTAATTCGTGTCACCGAGGCCTACAGATCTGTTCCCTGTGCAAGTCTGAAATTACAGTCCAGAAGATATTCAGAAATAAATATCAAAAAATCAACTTCAGGAGCCGCCCCTTCAGGGAGTCATTCAGGGACGCCCTGCCATCGTCCCAGCCAAGCAGCGCCTCCGGAAGATCCCAGGAAGGCGACGTTCCTTTGGAAACCGTTGTTTGCTGTCCAGTGAGTCATGAACCGAGTTGGCGCAGCATCGAGTTGGAATAGTGCCAAGTCAGACCAGCAGGCCGAGTTCGTGCCGTACGCACCTCCAGATTGCTGCCCGTCAACCCATGGTCGGTCCTCCCGGGCCCCACTAGTAGCCCTTTACCTCCCTGCGTGGAGTGGGCCATAAAATTCACTATTGTAATTAACTTTTACCGTTGTTACCGGGAGTTACCGTACTTGGTCGGGAACGTCTTCCCCACGCCCGGAGCGTGAAGGTACACTCGCTACCCTCCTCGTAGACTTTGCTTTACTCGTATTTATTCGTATATGCCGCTGCATGTGACAGGTTATTAGCCCGTTCTATCAATTGTATCACCGCTGCGAGAGAGTGAGTGTAACCCGTCCTGTGACTCGACCCGAGTTAACGCGGAAAGGCCGATACCCAAGACTCATTGCCGCTTTCTCAACCATGCACGGTCCACGTCTTCCCTCGCTTAGGGGCGATCGCGAGCTAGAGTCCCAGGTCGCGTGTCCGTCCCACATCAGTTTGGTATTAGAGCGCCAGTTGAGTCTAGGGTAGTATTTGGTCAAAAATAAAAAAAAGTGTCATTTACGTCTAGTCATCGTCTAAGTCGGTCTAAGGTTGCATTTGCATGCCATTAATCGGTATATCAAAAGGTGTTGTCCGAACGTTAGGCTACGCCAATCGGGAAGGCCGCACACTTGCGCGAGTGATCTTCGGATCGGTTAACTCCACCACGTACCGAGTCTTGGTTTAAGTCTAGGGTCCTAAGTGTGCATGCATTCCAACCTTGCATAGTCGGTCTAGTGTCTTGTCCAAGTGTCGGCATGTCCATCCACTAGTGTCCCCGTGTCCCATGGATGACCAAGGGGCCGCATCTTCTGCATGGTGGTGATATTATCTAAAATGGAAGGATCACCCGGACCACCCCAAAAGGCCCGTAGCCTGGGACTTCTACGGCTCTGATAATCCGAGTGACTACCTAGAGTGGGAAGCCATTATAGACGACTACTTTGAGTGTTATCTTATGTCTGGTCCCGCGCAAGTCGACTTTACAAAAAGGTGACTTTTCTATGAAGCCACTGAAACATGGAGGGACATCAATTACTTCCGGGAAGATAGGAGGCTAAGGCCCATCGAGTCATGGTGGGATATGAAGAGAGCGCTTAGGAGGGTCTACCTTCCCCGCCCACCTACCTCCAACCACGGGGGTCATACCACTAGCCAACCCCACCAACTCACCCGCAATCAAGTGGGCCACACCTCCAACCAACACCGCCCCTTCCCCCCCATCCAAGCCCTCCAAAGCAACCCCAACCAAGTGGTCCGCCCAGTCACCTCCCACCAAGTGGAAGCCCCGCTTCTAGCTGAGCTTAGGTCCACACCCGAGCCGAGAGATGAGGAGCGAGTCCACCCCGAGGTCCCTACTCCAACCCGCACCTTTGATGAAATCAAGAAAATATTTTCGGATTGGTTGGAAAGGACACGTGCTTCTTCACCACCCGTGAGTGCTCCATTGCCACTTTCTACTTCCGAACTTTATTCGGAACCATCTTATTTGGAGCCACCCAAGCCCGAGCCACCCGTGTTTCTAACGGATACGCTATACATAGCCGAGCCGCTTCTTAGATGGCTCAAGGATGGCTTGGTCCCACCTCCTCACCCATCTATGGACCCTACCCTACCTTTGGTGCCCATCAACTCCTACCATACTACATTTCGATCTAGTCACCATGTTGTCACATTGGGTGACCTTATTCTTTGTTTAGGTTGGCAATGGAAGTTGACGCACTTATTGGCCCGAGGCTTCGACCAACCCACTAGTTGTAGCTTCACCCATCCAGCCATGGGGTCCATTACCTCCGTGTGCACCGTGGGTTGTGTCACCACGGAGATTCTTCTATTCCTCCCGATGCCGACTGAGTCCGACTTCGTTCCCTTTTGCCCAAGGGAGGAATCCTATTTTTTAGACATGACCGTCGTCCCATCGATCATAATGTATGACGGTGATTATCAATTCTTAACTTGGAACCGTGTCATGCGGGAACCCACTTCATGGGGTCATACCTTCTTTGACCCTTTTGACCCCTTCACTAGTGAACCTCCCGAGCTATCATATTCACTCCGCTTCTTCTAAAAAGTTCACTATCCCACCCCTACCCCTCGGTCTAGTTGGCAAGCCGTACCTATGTCTAGAGGTAATGACAAGGGTAGTTTTGGATCTCCTAGCCCTTCCCCACCCAAATCCAAAGGGCCGTTCATGCATGACTGGGTCATACTTGGGCGTCTAGGTGTTTCCCATGCCACCAACCTTCGGGTACATAAGATGCATGCATGGCACATATTCGGATGTCCTTGTCCGCCGTCACCCATGTACGGGTCGGACTAACATTAGGTTTGTATAGGGTCTTTTTGAGTCTTTGTTTCGTTTGTCTATCGTGTGTCTGTGCATACATCGAGTCGAGTCGGTTTTGTACACTCGCGTTGTTAGTCCCTTTCGAGTATGAGAATTGTCGGACTATTGGGATCGGTTCTACTCTACATATCGGATCTAGTCACATAAGGGACCCGTGGTAATTCCTAGTGAGTCTTTGAGCTGCCTCCCTCATTTGAGAGTGACCCCACCCCGGAGTGTCCACCTCTAGCCTCATTCCCATGACAGCGTGTGCATATCGAATCTACACAGGATGAGTAGGTGTCTATTACTTGGAGTTGAGCGTACTCCGCGCTTCCAGGTTCGGTGACGGATCCGCCGGAGCTACTCGACAGCCGTACCCCTTACTCGACGGGGTCGAGTTCTTCCCACCCGGGGAGAGTTGATGGGAATCGACGCCGAGCACTAATTTTTATTTTACATTTGTGTCCTTTTATTTGCATTTATATCCTTAGGAAAACATGTATGCAATTGTAAGGCTTTATAAGCCAATACGTCATTCCCTAAGGATCTTTGGGTTTTTGTGCAAAAGTCCAGTAGGACCAGCAATGGACCCCCATTTCCTTTCCTATTGGTCCACCTAAGCCTTAGGGCCCATGTGGGGCCAATCAAAGGTCCAAGGTGGGCTTCTAGATGGCTTGACCATTCAAGGGGACAATTGGATTAAAAAGTCCAATATTCCAACCCTTACAGTGCAAGATGCTTTCCCCTTATAATATAGTTTATCCCATGTTGTATTTTTTAATTAATTTGGTCATTTGACCACATGGGGAAGAAAATCCCCTCTCTCCCATGAAATTCCCAGCCCCCCACCCCTTGCCATTATCTATATAAGCCTATGTATAGTGTCATTAGAGAAATTAATGAAGAGAAAAAATTATGAAATTTGGTTGGAACCAAAGAAGGGTGTGCCCTCCTCCTCTCTCCCTTCCCCACTTGCAGATGAATTTCTGCTAAATCTTGGGTGTGATACCCTTCTATCTTCTCCTTAGCCCCTCTGAATTCTATTTCTACCGCCACCGCCGTCGCGCCACTACCACCATCGCCGGATTTTGTCTACATCAGGATAGAAGCTAATCTCCAGATTTTTATCTCTAGTTCTTGTTGTCTGATCGAGTCCTAATTTTGAGTGTTTGTTCTGTCCATCTCCCTTAACCTCCAGTTCAAATTTCGTGTCATTTGGAAGTCATTTGATATTTTTCCTATATTTTTGTTTAACCTCTCAATAATCTGCCCTTTTGCAAATCTACGGGACAGAGTCATCTTGTCGTATTTTCCCCACCCCCTTAAAAATTTTCTTAAAATCCCAAACAATTACTCAGTGTTCCACACATATATCCCCTGCCACCATAAATTTCGTGTAGTCTCGAAAAATCATTTCTCATTCGGTCAAAGGTCAGTTTCAGGCAGATCCCTTGCTGCCCTGTGTGTCTGTCAGTCCGAGTCAGAAAAAGAAACAGTCATACAGTTGTTTTCATTTTCAATCTGTCAACTGGATGGAGCTGTCAAAATTATATGTTGTAGATCTATGAGTGCTCTTTCCAACGGTACAAGCCACGTCTCGATCGGCCTCCGGATCTGAGCGTCGTAATTCGTGTCACCGAGGCCTGCAGATCTGTTCCCTGTGCAGGTCCGAAATTACAGTCCAGAAGATATTCAACAATAAATATCAAAAATCAACTTCAGGAGCCGCCCCGTCAGGGAGTCGTTCAGGGATGCCCTGCCATCGTCCCAGCCAAGCGGCGCCTCCGGAAGATCCCAGGAAGGCGACGTTCCTTTGGAAACCGTTGCTTGCTGTCTAGTGATTCAGCAATCGAGTTGGCGCAGCATCGAGTTGGAATAGTGCCGAGTCGGACCAGCAGGTCGAGTTCGTGCCGTACGTACCTCCGGATTGCTGCCCGTCAACCCAGGGTCGGGCCTCCTGGGCCCCACTTGTAGCCCTTTACCTCCCTGCGTAGAGTGGGCCATAAAATTCACTGTTGTAATTAACTTTTACCGTTGTTACCGGGAGTTACCGTACTTGGTCGGGAATGTCTTCCCCACGCCCGGAGCATGGAGGTACACTCGCTACCCTCCTCGTAGACTTTGCTTTACTCGTATTTATTCGTATATGCCGCTGCATGTGATAGGTTATTAGCCCGTTATATCAATTGTATCACCGCTGCGAGAGAGTGAGTGTAACCCGTCCTGTGACTCGACCCGAGTTAACGCGGAAAGGCCGATACCCGAGACTCACTGCCAGTTTCTCAACCGCGCACGGTCCACATCTTCCCTCGCTTAGGGGCGATCTCGAGCTAGAGTCCCAGGTCACGTGTCCGTCCCACATCAGTTTGGTATCAGAGCGCAAGTTGAGTCTAGGGTAGTATTTGGTCAAAAATAAAAAAAATTGTCATTTACGCCTAGTCATCGTCTAAGTCGGTCTAAGGTTGAATTTGCATACCATTAATCGGTATATCAAAAGGTTTTGTCCGAATGTTAAGCTACGCCTATCGGGAAGGCCGCACACTTGCACCAATGATCTTCGGATCAGTTAACTCTGCCACGTACCGAGTCTTGGTTTAAGTCTTGGGTCCTTAGTGTGCATGCATTCCAACCTTGCATAGTCGATCTAGTGTCTTGTCCAAGTGTCGGCATGTCCATCCACTAGTGTCCCCGTGTCCCATGGATGACCAAGGGTCCGCATTTTCTGCATGGTGGTGATATTATCTAAAATGGAAGGATCACCCGGACCACCCCAAAAGGCCCGTAGCCCGGGACTTCTACGGCTCCGATAATCTGAGCAACTACCTAGAGTGGGAAGCCATTATGGATGACTAATTTGAGTGTTATCTTAAGTCCGGTCCTGCGCAAGTCGACTTTGCCAAAAGGTGACTTTTCTATGAAGCCGCCGAAACATGGAGGGACATCAAGTACTTCTGAGAAGATAGGAGGCTAAGGCACATCGAGTCATGGTGGGATATGAAGAGAGCGCTTAGGAGGGTCTACCTTCCCCGCCCACCTACCTCCAACCACGGGGGTCATACCACTAGCCAACCCCACCGACTCACCCGCAATCAAGTGGGCCACACCTCCAACCAACACCGCCCCTTCACCCGCATCCAAGCCCTCCAAAGCAACCCCAATCAAGTGGTCTGCCCAATCACCTCCCACCAAGTGGAAGCCCCGCTTCTAGCTGAGCCTAGGTCCACACCCAAGCTGAGAGATGAGGAGCGAGTCCACCCCGAGGTCCCTACTCCAACCCGCACCTTTGATGAAATCGAGAAAATATTTTCGGATTGGTTGGAAAGGACACGTGCTTCTTCACCACCCGTGAGTGCTCCATTGCCACTTTCTACTTCCGAACTTTATTCGGAACCATCTTATTTGGAGCCACCCAAGCCCGAGCCACCCGTGTTTCTAACGGGTACGCTATACATAGCCGAGCCGCTTCTTAGTTGGCTCAAGGATGGCTTGGTCCCACCTCCTTACCCATCTATGGACCCTACCCTACCTTTGGTGCCCGTCAACTCCTACCATACTACATTTCAATCTAGTCACCATGTTGACACATTGGGTGACCTTATTCTTGGTTTAGGTTGGCAATGGAAGTTGACACACTTATTGGCCCGAGGCTTCGACCAACCCACTAGTCGTAGCTTCACCTATCCAGCCATGGGGTCCATTACCCCCGTGTGCACCGTGGGTTGTGTCATCACGGAGATTCTTCTATTCCTCCCGATGCCGGCCGAGTCTGACTTCGTTCCCTTTTGCCCAAGGGAGGAATCCTATTTTTTAGACATGACCGTCGTCCCACCGATCACAATGTATGACGGTGATTATGAATTCTAAACTTGGAACCGAATCATGGGGGAACGCACTTCATGGGGTCATACCTTCTTTGACCCTTTTGACCCCTTCACTTGTGAACCTCCCGAGCTATCATATTCACTCCGCTACTTCCAAGGAGTTCACTATCCCACCCATACCCCTCGGTCTAGTTGGCAAGCCGTACCTACGTCTAGAGGTAATGACGAGGGTAGTTTTGGATCTCATAGCCCTTCCCCACCCAAATCCAAAGGGCCGTTCATGCATGACTGGGTCATACTTGGGCGTCTAGGTGTTTCCCATACCACCAACCTTCGGGTACATAAGATGTATGCATGGCACATATTCGGATGTCCTTGTACGGGTCGGACTAACATTAGGTTTGTTTAGGGTCTTTTTGAGTCTTTGTTTTGTTTATCTGTCGTGTGTCTGTGCATACATCGAGTCGAGTCGATTTTATACGCTCGCGTTGTTAGTCCCTTTCGAGTATGAGACTTGTCGGACTATTGGGATCGGTTCTACTCTACATATCGGAACTAGTCACATAACGGACCCGCGATGATTCCTAGTGAGTCTTTGAGCTGCCTCCCTCATTTGAGAGTGACCCCACCCTGGAGTGTCCACCTCTAGCCTCATTCCCATGACAGCGTGTGCATATCGAATCTATACGGGATGAGCAGGTGTCAATTACTTGGAGTGGAGCGTACTCCGCGCTTCCAGGTTCGGTGACGGATCCGCCGGAGCTACTCGAGCAGCCGTACCCCTTACTCGACGGGGTCGAGTTCTTCCCACCCGGGGAGAGTTGATGGGAATCGACGCCGAGCACTAATTTTTATTTTACACTTGTGTCCCTTTATTTGCATTTATATCTTTGGGAAAACATGTATGCAAGTGTAAGGCTTTATAAGCAAATACGTCATTCCCTAAGTATCTTTGGGTTTTTGTGCAAAAATCCAGTAGGACCAGCAAGGGACCCCCATCTCCTTTCCTATTGGTCCACCTAAGCCTTAGGGCCCATGTGGGGCCAGTCAAAGGTCCAAGGTGGGCTTCTAGATGGCTTGACCATTTATGGGGACAATTGGATTAAAAAGTCCAATATTCCAACCCTTAAAGTCCAAGATGCTTCCCCCTTATAATATAGTTTATCCCATGTTGTATTTTTTATTTAATTTGGTCATTTGACCATATGGGGAAGAAAATCCCCTCTCTATCACGAAATTCCCAGCCCCCCACCCCTTGCCATTCTCTATATAAGCCTATGTATAGTGTCATTAGTGAAATTAATGAAGAGAAAAAATTGTGAAATTTGGGTGGAACCAAAGAAGGGTGTGCCCTCCGCCTCTCTCCCTCCCCCACTTGCAGATGGATTTCTGCTAAATCTTGGGTGTGATACACTTCTATCTTCTCCTTAGCCCCTATGAATTCTATTTCTACCGCCGCCGCCGCCATCACACCGTCGTCGCGCCGCCGCCACCATCGCCGGATTCTATCTACATCAGGATAGAAGCTCATCTCCGGATTTTTATCTCTGGGTCTTGTTGTCTGATCGAGCCCTAATTTTGAGGGTTTGTTCTGTCCATCTCCCTTAACCTCCAGTTCAAATTTCGTGTCATTTGGAAGTCATTTGATATTTTTCCCATATTTTTGTTTGTCCTCTCAGTAATCTACCATTTTGCAGATCTACGGGATAGAGTCACCTTGTCGTATTTTCCCCACCCCCTTAAAAATTTTCAGAAAATCCCAACAAATTACTCAGTGTTCCACACATATATCCCCTTCCACCATAATTTTCGTGGAGTATAGAAAAATCATTGTTCGTTCGGTCAAAGGTCCGTTTCAGGCAGATCCCTTGTTGCCCTGTGTGTCTGTCTATCCGAGTCAGAAAAAGAAACAGTCATACAGTTGATTTCATTTTCAATCCGTCCACTGGATGGAGCTTTCAAAATTATATGTTGTATATCTATGAGTGCCCTTTCCAACGGTACCAGCCACGCCTCGATCGGCCTCCGGATCTGAGCGTTGTAATTCGTGTCGCCGAGGCCTGCAGATCTGCTCCCTGTGCATGTCCGAAATTGTAGTCCAGAAGATATTCAGAAATAAATATCAAAAATCAACTTCAGGAGCCGCCCCGTCAGGGAGTCGTTCAGGGATGCCCTGCCATCGTCCCAGCCAAGCGGCGCCTCCGGAAGATCCCAGGAAGGCGACGTTCCTTTGGAAACCGTTGCTTGCTGTCCTGTGAGTCAGCAATCGAGTTGGCGCAGCATCGAGTTGGAATAGTGCCGAGTCGGACCAGCAGGCTGAGTTCGTGCCGTACGCACCTCCAGATTGCTGCTCGTCAACCCAGGGTCGGTCCTCCCAGGCCCCACTTGTAGCCCTTTACCTCCCTGCGTGGAGTGGGCCATACAATCCACTGTTGTAATTAACTTTTAGCGTTGTTACCGGGAGTTACCGTACTTGGCCGGGAACGTCTTCCCCACGCCCGGAGCGTGGAGGTACACTCGCTACCCTCCTCGTAGACTTTACTTTACTCGTATTTATTCGTATATGTCGCTGAATGTGATAGGTTATTAGCCCGTTATATCAATTGTATCACCGCTGCGAGAGAGTGAGTGTAACCCGTCCTGTGACCCGACCCGAGTTAACGCGGAAAGGCCGATACTCGAGACTCACTGCCTGTTTCTCAACCGCACACGGTCCACGTCTTCCCTAGCTTAGGGGCTATCGCGAGCTAGAGTCCCAGGTCGCGTGTCCGTCCCACATCAGTTTGGTATTAGAGCGCCAGTTGAGTCTAGGGTAGTATTTGGTCAAAAATAAAAAAAGTGTCATTTACGTCTAGTCATCATCTAAGTCGGTCTAAGGTTGCATTTGCATGCCATTAATCGGTATATCAAAAGGTGTTGTCCGAACGTTAGGCTACGCCTATCGGGAAGGCCGCGCACTTGCGCGAGTGATCTTCAGATCGATTAACTCCGCCACGTACCGAGTCTTGGTTTAAGTCTAGGGTCCTTAGTGTGCATGCATTCCAACCTTGCATAGTCGGTCTAGTGTCTTGTCCAAGTGTCGGCATGTCCATCCACTAGTGTCCCCGTGTCCCAAGGATGACCAAGGGGCCGCGTCTTCTACATGGTGGTGATATTATCTAAAATGGAAGGATCACCCGGATTACCCCAAAAGGCCCGTAGCCCGGGACTTCTACGACTCCGATAATCTGAGCGACAACCTAGAGTGGGAAGCCATTATGGACGACTACTTTGAGTGTTATCTTATGTCTGGTCCCGCGCAAGTCGACTTTGCCAAAAGGTGACTTTTCTATGAAGCCGCCGAAACATGGAGGGACATCATTTACTTCCGGGAAGATAGGAGGCTAAGGCCCATCGAGTCATGGTGGGATATGAAGAGAGCGCTTAGGAGGGTCTACCTTTCCCGCCCACCTACCTCCAACCACGGGGTCATACCACTAGCCAACCCCACCAACTCACCCGCAATCAAGTGGGCCACACCTCCAACCAACACCGCCCCTTCCCACCCATCCAAGCCCTCCAAAGCAACCCCAATCAAGTGGTCCGCCCAGTCACCTCCCACAAAGTGGAAGCCCCGCTTCTAGCTGAGCCTAGGTCCACACCCGAGCCGAGAGATGAGGAGCGAGTCCACCCGGAGGTCCCTACTCCAACCCGCACCTTTGATGAAATCGAGAAAATATTTTTGGATTGGTTGGAAAGGACACGTGCTTCTTCACCACCCGTGAGTGCTCCATTGCCACTTTCTACTTCCGAACTTTATTAGGAAACATCTTATTTAGAGCCACCCAAGCCCGAGCCACCCGTGTTTCTAACGGGTACGCTATACATAGCCGAGCCGCTTCTTAGTTGGCTCAAGAATGGCTTGGTCCCACCTCCTTACCCATCTATGGACCCTACCCTACCTTTGGTGCCCGTCAACTCCTACCATACTACATTTTGATCTAGTCACCATGTTGACACAGTGGATGACCTTATTCTTGGTTTAGGTTGGCAATGGAAGTTGACGCACTTATTGGTCCGAGGCTTCGACCAACCCACTGGTCGTACCTTCACCCATCCAGCCATGGGGTCCATTACCTCCGTGTGCACCGTGGGTTGTGTCACCACGGAGATTCTTCTATTCCTCCTGATGCCGGCCGAGTCCGACTTCGTTCCCTTTTGCCCAAGGGAGGAATCCAATTTTTTAGACATGACCGTCGTCCCACCGATCATAATGTATGACGGTGATTATGAATTATTAACTTGGAACCGAATCATGGGAGAACCCACTTCATGGGGTCATACCTTCTTTGACCCTTTTGACCCCTTCACTAGTGAACCTCCCGAGCTATCATATTCACTCCGCTTCTTCCAAGGAGTTCACTATCCCACCCCTACCCCTCGGTCTAGTTGGCAAGCCGTACCTACGTCTAGAGGTAATGACGAGGGTAGTTTTGGATCTCCTAGGCCTTCCCCACCCAAATCCAAAGGGCCGTTCATGCATGACTGGGTCATACTTGGGCGTCTAGGTGTTTCCCATACCACCAACCTTCGGGTACATAAGATGCATGCATGGCACATATTCGGATGTCCTTGTCCGCCGTCACCCATGTACGGGTCGGACTAACATGAGGTTTGTTTAGGGTCTTTTTGAGTCTTTGTTTAATTTGTCTGTCGTGTGTCTGTGCATACATCGAGTCGAGTTGGTTTTGTACGCTCGCGCTTTTAGTCCCTTTGGAGTATGAGACTTGTCAGACTTTTGGGATCGGTTCTACTCTACATATCAGATCTAGTCACATAAGGGACCTGCAGTGATTCCTAGTGAGTCTTTGAGCTGCCTCCCTCATTTGAGAGTGACCCCATCCCGGAGTGTCCACCTCTAGCCTCATTCCCATGACAGCGTGTGCATATCGAATCTATACGGGATGAGCATGTGTCGATTACTTGGAGTGGAGCGTACTCCGCGCTTCCAGGTTCGGTGACGGATCCACCGGAGCTACTCGAGCAGCCGTACCCCTCACTCTACGGGGTCGAGTTCTTCCCACCAGGGGAGAGTTGATGGGAATCGACGTCGAGCACTAATTTTTATTTTACACTTGTATCCTTTTATTTACATTTATATCTTTGGGAAAACATGTATGCAATTGTAAGGCTTTATAAGCCAATACGTCATTCCCTAAGGATCTTTGGGTTTTTGTGTAAAAGTCTAGTAGGACCAGCAAGGGACCCCCATCTCCTTTCCTATTGGTCCACCTAAGCTTTAGGGCCCATATGGGGCCAATCAAAGGTCCAAGGTGGGCTTCTAGATGGCTTGACCATTCAAGGGGACAATTGGATTAAAAAGTCCAATATTCCAACCCTCAAAGTCCAAGATGCTTCCCCCTTATAAAATAGTTTATCCCATGTTGTATTTTTTATTTAATTTGGTCATTTGACCACATGGGGAAGAAAATCCCCTCTCTCCCACGAAATTCCCAGCCCCCCACCTCTAGCCATTCTCTATATAAGCCTATGTATAATGTCATTAGAGAAATTAATGAAGAGAAAAAATTATGAAATTTGGTTGGAACCAAAGAAGGGTGTGCCCTCCTCCTCTCTCCCTCCCCCTCTTGCAGATGGATTTCTACTAAATCTTGGGTGTGATACCCTTCTATCTTTTCCTTAGCCCATCTGAATTCTATTTTTACCGCCGCCATCGCACCGCCGTCGCGCCGCCGCCACCATCGTCGGATTCTATCTACATCAGGACAGAAGCTCATCTCCGGATTTTTATCAATGGTTATTGTAATCTGATCGAGCCCTAATTTTGAGGGTTTGTTCTGTCTATCTCCCTTAACCTCCAGTTCAAATTTCGTATCATTTGGAAGTCATTTGATATTTTCCCCATATTTTTGTTTGTCCTCTCAGTAATCTGCCCTTTTACAGATCTACGGGATAGAGTCACCTTGTCGTATTTTCCCCACCCCCTTAAAAATTTTCAGAAAATCCCAACAAATTACTCAGTGTTCCACACATATATCCCCTTCCACCATAATTTTCGTGGAGTCTAGAAAAATCATTGTAAATTCGGTCAAAGGTCAGTTTCAGGCAGATTCCTTGCTGCCCTATGTGTCTGTCAGTCCGAGTCAGAAAAAGAAACAGTCATACAGTCGACTTCATTTTCAATCCGTCGACTGGATGGAGCTGTCAAAATTATATGGTGTAGATATATGAGTGCTCTTTCCAACGGTACCTACCACGCCTCGATCGGCCTCCGGATCTGAGCGTCGTAATTCGTGTCGCCGAGGCCTGCATATATGTTCCCTTTGCTGGTCTGAAATTGCAGTCCAGAAGATATTCAGAAATAAATATCAAAAATCAACTTCAGGAGTCGCCCCTTCAGGGAGTTGTTCAGGGACGCCCTGCCATCGTCCCAGCCAAGCGGCGCCTCCGGAAGATCCCAGGAAGGCGACGTTCCTTTGGAAACCGTTGCTTGCTGTCCAGTGAGTCAGCAACCGAGTTGGCGCAGCATCGAGTTGGAATAGTGCCGAGTCGGACCAGCATGCCGAGTTCGTGCCGTACGCACCTCCAGATTGCTGCCCGTCAACCCTGGGTCGGTCCTCCCGGGCCTCACTTGTAGCCCTTTACCTCCCTGCGTAGAGTGGGCCATAAAATTCACTGTTGTAATTAACTTTTACCGTTGTTACCGGGAGTTAACGTACTTGGTCGAGAACGTCTTCCCCACGCCCGGAGCGTGGAGGTACACTCGCTACCCTCCTCGTAGACTTTACTTTACTCGTATTTATTCGTATATGCCACAGCATGTGATAGGTTATTAGCCCGTTATATCAATTGTATCACCGCTGCGAGAGAGTGAGTGTAACCCGTCCTGTGACTCGACCCGAGTTAACGCGGAAAGGCCGATACCCGAGACTCACTACCGATTTCTCAACCGCGCACGGTCCAAGTCTTCCCTCGCTTAGGGGCGATCGCGAGCTAGAGTCCCAGGTCGCGTGTCCGTCCCACATCAGTTTGGTATTAGAGTGCCAGTTGAGTCTAGGGTAGTATTTGGTCAAAAATAAAAAAAAGTGTCATTTACGTCTAGTCATCGTCTAAGTCGGTCTAAGGTTGCATTTGCATGCCATTAATCGGTATATCAAAAGGTGTTGTCCGAACATTAGGCTACGCCTATCAGGAAGGCCGCACACTTGCGCGAGTGATCTTCGGATCGGTTAACTCCGCCACGTACCGAGTCTTGGTTTAAGTCTAGGGTCCTTAGTGTTCATGCATTCCATGCTTGCATAGTCGGTCTAGTGTGTTGTCCAAGTGTCGGCATGTCCATCCACTAGTGTCCCCGTGTCCCATGGATGACCAAGGGGCCGCATCTTCTGCATGGTGGTGATATTATCTAAAATGGAAGGATCACCCGGACCACCCCAAAAGGCCCGTAGCCCGGGACTTCTACAGCTCCGATAATCTGAGCGACTACCTAGAGTGGGAAGCCATTATGGACGACTACTTTGAGTGTTATCTTATGTCCGGTCCCGCATAAGTTGACTTTACCAAAATGTGACTTTTCTATGAAGTCGTCGAAACATGGAGGGACATCAAGTACTTCTGGGAAGATAGGAGGCTAAGGCCCATCGAGTCATGGTGGGATATGAAGAGAGCGCTTAGGAGGGTCTACCTTCCCCACCCACCTACCTCCAACCACGGGGGTCATACCACTAGACAACCCCACCAACTCACCCGCAATCAAGTGGGCCATACCTCCAACCAACACCGCCCCTTCACCCCCATCCAAGACCTCCAAAGCAACCCCAATCAAGTGGTCCGCCCAGTCACCTCCCACCAAGTGGAAGCCCCGCTTCTAGCTGAGCCTAGGTCCACACCCGAGCCGAGAGATGAGGATGGAGTCCACCACGAGGTCCCTACTCCAACCTGCACCTTTGATGAAATCGAGAAAATATTTTCGGATTGGTTGGAAAGGACACGTGCTTCTTCACCACCCGTGAGTGCTCCATTGCCACTTTCTACTTCCGAACTTTATTCGGAACCATCTTATTTGGAGCCACCCAAGCCCGAGCCACCCGTGTTTCTAACGGGTACGCTATACATAGCCGAGCCGCTTCTTAGTTGGCTCAAGGATGGCTTGGTCCCACCTCCTTACCCATCTATGGACCCTACCCTACCTTTGGTGCCCGTCAACTCCTACCATACTGCATTTCGATCTAGTCACCATGTTGACACATTGGGTGACCTTATTCTTGGTTTAGGTTGGCAATAGAAGTTGACGCACTTATTGGCCCGAGGCTTCGACCAACTCACTAGTCGTAGCTTCACCCATCCAGCCATGGGGTCTATTACCTCCATGTGCACCGTGGGTTGTGTCACCACGAAAATTCTTCTATTCCTCCCGATGCCGGCCGAGTCCGACTTCGTTCCCTTTTGCCCAAGGGAGGAATCCTATTTTTTAGACATGACCGTCGTCCCACCGATCACAATGTATGACGGTGATTATGAATTCTTAACTTGGAACCGAATCATGGGGAACCCAGTTCATGGGGTCATACCTTCTTTGACCCTTTTGACCCCTTCACTAGTGAACCTCCCGAGCTATCATATTCATTCCGCTTCTTCCAAGGAGTTCACTATCCCACCCCTACCCGTCGGTCTAGTTGGCAAGCCGTACCTACGTCTAGAGGTAATGACGAGGGTAGTTTTGGATCTCCTAGGCCTTCCCCACCCAAATCCAAAGGGCCGTTCATGCATGACTGGGTCATACTTGGGCGTCTAGGTGTTTCCCATACCACCAACCTTCGGGTACATAAGATGCATTCATGGCACATATTCGGATGTCCTTGTCCGCCGTCACCCATGTACGGGTCGGACTAACATGAGGTTTGTTTAGGGTCTTTTTGAGTCTTTGTTTCATTTGTCTGTTGTGTGTCTGTGCATACATCGAGTCGAGTCGGTTTGTACGCTCGCGTTGTTAGTCCCTTTCGAGTATGAGACTTGACGGACTATTGGAATCGGTTCTACTCTACATATCGGATCTAGTCACATAAGGGACCCGCGGTGATTCCTAGTGAGTCTTTGAGCTGCCTCCCTCATTTGAGAGTGACCCCACCCCAGAGTGTCCACCTCTTGCCTCACTCCCATGACAGTGTGTGCATATCGAATCTATACGGGATGAGCAGGTGTCGATTACTTGGAGTGGAGCATACTCCGCGCTTCCAGGTTCGGTGACGGATCCGCCGGAGCTACTCGAGCAGCCGTACCCCTTACTCGACGGCGTCGAGTTCTTCCCACCCGGGGAGAGTTGATGGGAATCGACACCGAGCACTAATTTTTATTTTACAATTGTGTCCTTTTATTTGCATTTATATCCTTGGGAAAACATGTATGCAATTGTAAGGCTTTATAAGCCAATACATCATTCCCTAAGGATCTTTGGGTTTTTGTGCAAAAGTCCAATATGACAAGCAAGAGACCCCCATCTCCTTTCCAATTGGTCCACCTAAGCCTTAGGGCCCATGTGGGGCCAGTCAAAGGTCCAAGGTGGGCTTCTAGATGGCTTGACCATTCAAGGGGACAATTGGATTAAAAAGTCCAACATTCCAACTTAAAGTCCAAGATGCTTCCCCCTTATAATATAGTTTATCCCATGTTGTATTTTTTATTTAATTTGATCATTTGGCCACATGGGGAAGAAAATCCCCTCTCTCTCACGAAATTCCTAGCCCCCCACCCCTTGCCATTCTCTATATAAGCCTATGTATAGTGTCATTAGAGAAATTAATGAAGAGAAAAAATTATGAAATTTGGTTGGAACCAAAGAAGGGTGTGCCCTCCTCCTCTCCCCCTCCCCCTCTTGCAGATGGATTTCTACTAAATCTTGAGTGTGATACCCTTCTATCTTCTCCTTAGCCCCTCTGAATTCTATTTCTACCGCCGCCGCCGCCATCGCACCGCCGCCACCATCACCGGATTCTATCTACATCAGGACAGAAGCTCATCTCCAGATTTTTATCTCTGGTTCTTATTGTCTGATCGAGCCCTAATTTTGAGGGTTTTTTCTGTCCATCTGGACATCCGTAGATGCTGTTGACATGCTTAAGACCCATGATGCATGAAGGTGGACCATGACATCCAAATATGGACCACTCATACTTTCTACTTGACATGTGGGTGATATGAATGAATGGACCCAATATAGTGTTCATGCCAAGGGGTATGGTAAGCCTAGACACATGCATGCTTTTCCCAAAGGTGACTTCCATGTGTATAGGTGTGGGACAACCCTTGAACTCCCATTGGAAAGGATCGAATGTATCTAAGAAGGTGGTCATCATGGGGTGGGGCAAAACTTTATTACCTAGGGATATGTGGCCCAAGGTCATGGCTCCCAAGGAGTAACCCGGGTCTAAGATGGAGTGAATTGGGTCAAACATTGTGAGTTGGTTTAGGGAAAGGTGGGTGGTGGATAAAGTGTTTGGGTCACACGAGTCTCTTGACTCCCATTGGAATGGATCATATTGATCATAAAATGGGTTACCTAGGGGGAGGAACTCCATGTCCTCAAGATCCTCAAAAGGTTCTAAGTCATCCTTCTCCATGATAGTTGGGCCAATGTTCTTGGCAAGTGGGTCAACCATGAGTGGAGGGCTTGACTTTCTACCCGAGATAAGAAGCTCTAAATCGAGGAGAAGGTTGGGCTCATCGGGTGTAGGTAGGAATAGAAGTAGGTCGCTAGTGTAGCAACCAATGGTGCAAACCGAGGTGATAGACCCTATGCATAGGTGTAGGAGGCTAAGGCTCCTAGGTTGTTCTACCATAGGGGTCAACATGCTAGTCATCTCTAATTGCCATGCTATGCCCTTGAAAAGGTCCTCTAAGGTCTCCACTTGATAGGATGCTTGGATTGTGGTGTGATAGGAGAAGAAGGGCACTAAGGGAAGGTCTTGTTCTATGGGAGGGAAAACATGGGCCCGGATCTCTCTAATTGGGCTCTCCTTTAGCCAACTAACAATGGGTTCTCCTAAGATGAGCTTGGTCCCAACTAGAGAGGGTGATGTAAGGTGAGGACCATCGTGTGATGTTTCTTTCTCAACTTGGACTTGGGTTTCCTCCAAGGTGGGGAGTGGGTTTGGAGTGTCCTCAACTATTGAATTGGGTATGAGTTCTTCTACCAAGGAGGTGAGAGGGTCTTTTGGGGTGATGAGGGTTGGTGTGTGGTGCTCCCGGGGTGGAGGGTAAAGGGAAACTTGGTTTGGGATTGGTAGTGTGGGGTTTGGGAGTGGAAGTATTGGAGGCTTAGGTTGGGATAGGATTAGGGTAGGGAGAGGAAGATGGGTGGGTTGAAGGGGTTTGGGTTGATTGGTTTTGGGAGGAGTGTCCCCTTTTGGGGGTGATGGAGAGGTAGTGGTGAGGGTTACCATGGGCCTAGGTGGAGAGTTGGTCATGGGGCACAATTGGGTAAGGGGACCTATGGTTGTGGTGTGGACTACTTCTTCCAAAGCTAATGGAGCGGGAAGGTTCTTTGATGGTGGGGTGATGATGGTCGGAGTATGGTGCACCCGGGGTGGTGAACAAGGGCGGGATTCCCGCGGGTGGGAGAATATAAGGTTGTTGAATTTAAAGGTTCCCGAAAGGTGTGGCGGATGCACTAGGCAAGTCCGACGTGTTGGGTCGATGTTGGCATTCCTTTCATCTAACCATTTCTTACCTAGGATTATACATGGACCTGCCAATGTTCCCTTTTGACACCAAGCCCCATCCAAATACTTAATCTTCCCAAACAATTTATGGAATTCAATAAAGACTTGGTCTCCATTGTGCACAATTTGTCCGGTCCTACTAAGAGAGGTAACGATATCGGGGGACACCCAATTTTCAGATTCTAGGTCAATGAAATCAATTTCTACGGGCTTTCCATTAGGTAAGCATGCATGGGATATGATTGGGAGAGGAGCCATGTGACCCAAGACTCAATGTTAACAATGATGGGTTGACAATGCACGGTTCGGACAAGAATGCAAGCATGCCCTAGGACTTGACTTGTAGAGACAAGTCAAATACTTGCTCTGATACCACTTGATGTGACACAACTTTGGACCTAATGCAAGCAAGCACATTCACATTCAAAATGGGCCTAGTTGGGCCACCGCTCTATCGTCACTCACCCAAGCCCGGGGTGACTTGGCAATGCCAAGGGGAGGATGTGGGGTTGGGCCCTTGCTGGTAGAGGGCCAGCAAGGCCAAGAATTGATTCCCAATGGGTGGGGATGCCCAAGTCAAGGGGGCCGACAAAGTGCCAACGGCACCGGTTACAATATTCCCACGGTGATCACTCAAGTTTATGGGGCTTGAGGATCGGGCTCTCACTCGCATAACTAGCGGAATTAAGAACTAATATTGAAAGACAAGCACTAATTGGAGTGAAGGTTTGAGCACTTACTCGACCGGTTTGAAGAAACGGTCCCGGTCGGAGACGAGGGCGAGCGGGGAGGCGAGTGGATCCCCACACGCCGCGGCGGTGTCGCTTGACCTGCCCCAAACAAATTACACCACTACACCTCTCGCAGGAGGGGGAACTTGGGGTGGGGGTTAATGATATTACATCAATACTACCTCCACGCAGGGAGGGGCCTTCAGCCGGCCAAGCGGGGTGGGGAAACCAAAGCAAAGAACGAGGAACAAGGGTGGACGCTGAATCTGCCTGCTGTCTATGAACCAGGACAGAGGGTCGGTGTTGCTGTTGTAGATCTTGCTCAGGAATTTTCTGATGGCGAGACTGGAGGCGAAATCTTCGTAACAGGAAGGGAATGCCTCAGAATTTTTGTAATTTCTTCTGGAGTCGCTGCAGGTCGGGGCAGGAGCTTGAACAGGGCCTCTGTTTCTCGGACTAGCAGGGGCAGGTCACCAACAGTAGGATGCAGAGGCTGTCCTGGACGCTCCGAACTCCAAATTTGATGCCGTCAGCGCCGTTAGAACCGTGGGTGAGTCCTCTTTGCAGCAAAAGAAACTGGGACGCCAGAAGAGAACGGAGACGATCTGTGGAGCCAGAAGAGTGAGGAGGTGTCGATGCAGACTGGAGAAGGCAGAGCCGCGCGACCGTGGAAGAAAATTGGTAACTTCTGTTCCCGGATGCTGAATGGGCTTCCGCTTCTTGATTCTGAAAGTAGACAGGCCGATGAAGAACTTTGAAGAAGGACTTGAGGACTGATTCTTTGGGGTCTGGTCGTGGCAGAGCTTCTAAGCCGGCTTAGGTCCTCAGCCGAGGCAGAACCGCGCAGCTGTAGGAGAATGGACCTCTGGACGACTCGGAGATCGAAGAAGACGAAACCACTTCGGTTGTGAAGACGACTGGCAGACGCTTCCGACGATGCCTCTTGGGTCTTCAAACATGTCCGGAGGAGGTCGTGGTGGCCGCTGCAAGTTACTGGTCTGTTGTAGATCTTCAGTTGAGAGCTGTAGGTTGATGATGATGGGGGGGAATGGGGTATATGGGAGGGGAAATGGGGGTGGATGAGTGTGGGGAAAGCCCGGGCTGTGAGGGGGTCTAGGAGGGGGTGTTCTAAGGTGGGGGAAGGGAAGAATGGGGTCTGGAAGGGGGTCTAACAGGTGGTGGGAGGAGGAGCTACGAATTTGGGAAGGTGGGTGAGAGAGAAAGTGAGGGGGGGGCACAAGTGAGTGGAGGGAAGGGTGGATTTCAAATTTGAAATGGCCTTGGAAGTTGTGGGGTTGTGTGGGGAAGGGGTTGATTGTGTTGGAATGGGGAAAGTGGTGTTGGAATGTGGAAGATGGTGTTGGAATGGTGAGGGATCTCTTGGGACTAGGGGGTGGAGTAATGGAGGCCATGGGGAAGTGGAGGGCTTTAATGATGGTAGGTGGGGGTTGAGGTGGTTGGGAAGGGAGGAGAGAGAAGAAAATTCGAAATTGGGTGTTGAGGAGAGAGAAAGTGGAGTGAAAAAGAGGGATTAAGAGAGGGAAGGGTGGGGAATCTCTCCCCTAGGGTTTCTCACCCAAAGAATGTTGGAATCACTCCACTAAACTAAGCTTTGGACTCTCAAATGGCATTTTTTTCATTGATTGATTCATTACGTCAAATGAGGGAATGGGGCCCTATATATAGGAAACCCACATTTTACAATAAGTCCCTTACAAAAGACTCAATAACAAATAACCGAAGGGGTAGGGGGGGCTCATGGGCCAAGCCAGAAGAATTGGGCCCAATAGCACATTACACAATCTAATGACACTCAAACTTAGGAAAATAAATACAAGACCTAGGAACATGACTCAAATAAAAGGGAAAATACATCAAATGACTCAAATAAAATTACATAGGACTCAAAATTAAATGACTAAACCATGCCGGATGTAACCGGGGCGAGGAGACGAGCTGTGAACGTGGGCATGGGAGGTGATGTCCCCATCATACTCCCGGGGTGCGGAGAACTCGACTCCGTCGAGTAAGTGTCCTTCCCTCCTTGGAGGGTGTAGAAGTGGTACAGCCCTCAAGTCTTCCGAACGAGACTGATCCATCCACCTGCCAAGATAGCGCTCGTATACCTTGCTCCGAGTGGTAGTGACTTGTTCATCCAATATTTGTTCAATTTATTCACGCTGGGCTCTCTTGGCTGGTGGTCTCTCCTCACGGGTGGGTGCTCTCTCAAGGGAAGACGTAGGCTCAATCTCCTCACTAGGTACCACCGTGGGTCCCTTATATGACACTAGGTCGGCAACATTGAATGTGGGACTTATTCCATACTCCTCAGGGAGATCTAACTCGTAGGCATTTGCACCAATGCGCCTCAAGACCTGGAAGGGACCAGCCCCACGTGGCCTCAGTTTAGAGTTGGCTCCCGGGGAGAGCCTCTCCGTCCTTACCATCACAAAGTCACCCTCATGGAATTCTTGGTGACGCCGATGAGAGTCGGCCCGCCTCTTATAAGCCTCATTCTTTTTGCTTATGTGCTTGCAAAGGCTTTCATGCAATTTTGTGAATGTTGACATTCTAGGGGTGATGGGTGGACCTGGGCAACCAAAAGTAGACCAATCATGCTTTGATGCCAAGAAGACTTTGATGGATTTTGGAGGGCCGGGGCAACCATATGTGGACTTATCATGCAATGTTGTCACGTAGACTTTGGTGGGCCTAGTTGGGCCGGGGCACCCGTAGGTGAACCTATCATGCAAAGTGGTGATGAATGTAGGGGGACCTGGACATCCGTAGATGCTTTTGACATGCTTAAGACCCATGATGCATGAAGGTGGACCATGACATCCAAATATGGACCACTCATACTTTCTACTTGACATGTGGGTGATATGAATGAATGGACCCAATATAGTGTTCATGCCAAGGGTATGGTAAGCCTAGACACATGCATGCTTTTCCCAAAGGTGACTTCCATGTGTATAGGTGTGGGACAACCTTGAACTCCCATTGGAAAGGATCGAATGGATCTAAGAAGGTGGTCATCATGGGGTGGGGCAAAACTTATTACCTAGGGATATGTGGCCCAAGGTCATGGCTCCCAAGGAGTAACCCGGGTCTAAGATGGAGTGAATTGGGTCAAACATTGTGAGTTGGTTTAGGGAAAGGTGGGTGGTGGATAAAGTGTTTGGGTCACACGAGTCTCTTGACTCCCATTGGAATTGATCATATTGATCATAAAATGGGTTACCTAGGGGGAGGAACTCCATGTCCTCAAGATCCTCAAAAGGTGCTAAGTCATCCTTCTCCATGATAGTTGGGCCAATGTTCTTGGCAAGTGGGTCAGCCATGAGTGGAGGGCTTGACTTTCTACCCGAGATAAGAAGCTCTAAATCGAGGAGAAGGTTGGGCTCATCGGGTGTAGGTAGGAATAGAAGGAGGTCGCTAGTGTAGCAACCAATGGTGCAAACCGAGGTGATAGACCCTATGCATAGGTGTAGGAGGCTAAGGCTCTAGGTTGTTCTACCATAGGGGTCAACATGCTAGTCATCTCTAATTGCCATGCTATGCCCTTGAAAGGTCCTCTAAGGTCTCCACTTGATAGGATGCTTGGATTGTGGTGTGATAGGAGAAGAAGGGCACTAAGGGAAGGTCTTGTTCTATGGGAGGGAAAACATGGGCCCGGATCTCTCTAATTGGGCTCTCCTTTAGCCAACTAACAATGGGTTCTCCTAAGATGAGCTTGGTCCCAACTAGAGAGGGTGATGTAAGGTGAGGACCATCGTGTGATGTTTCTTTCTCAACTTGGACTTGGGTTTCCTCCAAGGTGGGGAGTGGGTTTGGAGTGTCCTCAACTATTGAATTGGGTATGAGTTCTTCTACCAAGGAGGTGAGAGGGTCTTTTGGGGTGATGAGGGTTGGTGTGTGGTGCTCCGGGGTGGAGGGTAAAGGGAAACTTGGTTTGGGATTGGTAGTGTGGGGTTTGGGAGTGGAAGTATTGGAGGCTTAGGTTGGGATAGGATTGGGGTAGGGAGAGGAAGATGGGTGGGTTGAAGGGGTTTGGGTTGATTGGTTTTGGGAGGAGTGTCCCCTTTTGGGGGTGATGGAGAGGTAGTGGTGAGGGTTACCATGGGCCTAGGTGGAGAGTTGGTCATGGGGCCCAATTGGGTATGGGGACCTATGGTTGTGGTGTGGACTACTTCTTCCAAAGCTAATGGAGCGGGAAGGTTCTTTGATGGTGGGGTGATGATGGCCGGAGTATGGTGCACCCGGGGTGGTGAACAAGGGCGGGATTCCCGCGGGTGGGAGAATATAAGGTTGTTGAATTTAAAGGTTCCCGAAAGGTGTGGCGGATGCACTAGGCAAGTCCGACGTGTTGGGTCGATGTCGGCATTCCTTTCATCTAACCATTTCTTACCTAGGATTATACATGGACCCGCCAATGTTCCCTTTTGACACCAAGCCCCATCCAAATACTTAGTCTTCCCGAACCATTTATGGAATTCAATAAAGACTTGGTCTCCATTGTGCACAATTTGTCCGGTCCTACAAAGAGAGGTAATGATATCGGGGGACACCCAATTTTCAGATTCTAGGTCAATGAAATCAATTTCTACGGGCTCTCCATTAGGTAAGCATGCATGTGATATGATTGGGAGAGGGGCCATGTGACCCAAGACTCAATGTTAACAATGATGGGTTGACAATGCACGGTTCGGATAAGAATGCAAGCATGCCCTAGGACTTGACTTGTAGAGACAAGTCAATACTTGCTCTGATACCACTTGATGTGACACAACTTCGGACCTAATGCAAGCAAGCACATTCACATTCAAAATGGGCCTAGTTGGGCCACCGCTCTATCGTCACTCACCCAAGCCCGGGGTGACTTGGCAATGCCAAGGGGAGGATGTGGGGTTGGGCCCTTGCTGGTAGAGGGCCAGCAAGGCCAAGAATTGATTCCCAATGGGTGGGGATGCCCAAGTCAAGGGGGCCGACAAAGTGCCAACGGCACCGGTTACAATATTCCCACGGTGATCACTCAAGTTTATGGGGCTTGAGGATCGGGCTCTCACTCGCATAACCAGCGGAATTAAGAACTAATATTGAAAGACAAGCACTAATTGGAGTGAAGGTTTGAGCACTTACTCGACCGGTTTGAAGAAACCGGTCCCGGTCGGAGACGAGGGCGAGCGGGGAGGCGAGTGGATCCCCACACGCCGCGGCGGTGTCGCTTGACCTGCCCCAAACAAATTACACCACTACACCTCTCGCAGGAGGGGGAACTTGGGGTGGGGGTTAATGATATTACATCAATACTACCTCCACGCAGGGAGGGGCCTTCAGCCGGCCAAGCGGGGTGGGGAAACCAAAGCAAAGAACGAGGAACAAGGGTGGACGCCGAATCTGCCTGCTGTCTGTGAACCAGGATAGAGGGTCGGTGTTTCTGTTGTAGATCTTGCTCAGGAATTTCTCTGATGGCGAGACTGGCGGCGAAATCTTCGTAACAGGAAGGGAATGCCTCAGAATTTTTGTAAATTCTTCTGGAGTCGCTGCAGGTCGGGGCAGGAGCTTGAACAGGGCCTCTTTTTCTCGGACTAGCAGGGGCAGGTCACCAACAGTAGGATGCAGAGGCTGTCCTAGCCGCTCCAGAACTCCAAATTTGATGCCGTCAGTGCTGCTAGAACCGTGGGTGAGTCCTCTTTGCAGCAAAAGAAACGGGGACGCCAGAAGAGAACGGAGACGATCTGTGGATCCAGAAGAGTGAGGAGGTGTCGATGCAGACTGGGAAGGTAGAGCCGAGCGACCGTGGAAGAAAATTGGTAACTTCTGTTCCCGGATGCTGAATGGGCTTCTGCTTCTTGATTCTGAAAGTAGACAGGCCGATGAAGAACTTTGAAGAAGACTTGAGGACTGATTCCTTCGGGGTTCGTCGTGACAGAGCTTCTAATCTGGCTCAGGTCCTCAGCCGAGGCAGAACCGCGCAGCTGTGGGAGAATGGACCTCCTGGACGACTCGGAGATCGGAAGAAGACGAAACCACTTCGGTTGCGAAGGCGACTGGCAGACGCTTCCGACGATGGCTCTTGGGTCTTCAAACTCGTCCGGAGGAGGTCGTGGTGGCCGCTGCAAGTTGTTGGTCTGCTGTAGATCTTCAGTTGAGAGCTGTAGGTTGATGATGATGGGGGGAAATGGGGTATATGGGAGGGGAAATGGGGGTGGATGAGTGTGGGGAAAGCCCGGGCTGTGAGGGGGTCTAGGAGGGGGTGTTCTAAGGTGGGGGAAGGGAAGAATGGGGTCTGGAAGGGGGTCTAACAGGTGGTGGGAGGAGGAGCTACGAATTTGGGAAGGTGGGTGAGAGGAGAAGTGAGGGGGGGGCACAAGTGAGTGGAGGGAAGGGTGGATTTCAAATTTGAAATGGCCTTGGAAGTTGTGGGGTTGTGTGGGGAAGGGGTTGATTGTGTTGGAATGGGGAAAGTGGTGTTGGAATGTGGAAGATGGTGTTGGAATGGTGAGGGATCTTCTTGGGACTAGGGGGGTGGAGTAATGGAGGCCATGGGGAAGTGGAGGGCTTTAATGATGGTAGGTGGGGGTTGAGGTGGTTGGGAAGGGAGGAGAGAGAAGAAAATTTGAAATTGGGTGTTGAGGAGAGAGAAAGTGGAGTAAAAAAGAGGGATTAAGAGAGGGAAGGGTGGGGAATCTCTCCCCTAGGGTTTCTCACCCAAAGAATGTTGGAATCACTCCACTAAACTAAGCTTTGGACTCTCAAATGGTATTTTTTTCATTGATTGATTCATTAAGTTGAAATGGGGGAATGTGGTCCTATATATAGGAAACCCACATTTCTACAAAAGTCCCTTACAAAAGACTCAATAACAAATAACCGAAGGGGTAGGGGGGGCTCATGGGCCAAGCCCGAAGAATTGGGCCCAATAGCACATTACACAATCTAATGACACTCAAAATTAGGAAAATAAATGCAAGACCTAGGAACATGACTCAAATAAAAGGAAAAATACATCAAATGACTCAAATAAAATTACATAGGACTCAAAATTAAATGACTAAATCATGCCGGATGCAACAGGGGCGAGGAGACGAGCTGTGAACGTGGGCATGGGAGGTGATGTCCCCATCATACTCCCGGGGTGCGGAGAACTCGACTCTGTCGAGTAAGTGTCCTTCCCTCCTTGGAGGGTGTAGAAGTGATACAGCCCTCAAGTCTTCCGAACGAGACTGATCCATCCACCTGCCGAGATAGCGCTCGTATACCTTGCTCCGAGTGGTAGTGACTTGTTCATCCAATATTTGTTCAATTTGTTCACGCTGGGCTCTCTTGGCTGGTGGTCTCTCCTCACGGGTGGGTGCTCTCTCAAGGGAAGACGTAGGCTCAATCTCCTCACTAGGTACCACCGTGGGTCCCTTATATGACACTAGGTCGGCAACATTGAATGTGGGACTTATTCCATACTCCTCAGGGAGATCTAACTCGTAGGCATTTGCACCAATGCGCCTCAAGACCTGGAAGGGACCAGCCCCACGTGGCCTCAGTTTAGAGTTGGCTCCCGGGGAGAGCCTCTCCGTCCTTACCATCACAAAGTCACCCTCATGGAATTCTTGGTGACGCCGATGAGAGTCGGCCCGCCTCTTATAAGCCTCATTCTTTTTGCTTATGTGCTTGCAAAGGCTTTCATGCAATTTTGTGAATGTTGACATTCTAGGGGTGATGGGTGGACCTGGGCAACCAAAAGTAGACCAATCATGCTTTGATGCCAAGAAGACTTTGATGGATTTTGGAGGGCCGGGGCAACCATATGTGGACTTATCATGCAATGTTGTCACGTAGACTTTGGTGGGCCTAGTTGGGCCGGGGCACCCGTAGGTGAACCTATCATGCAAAGTGGTGATGAATGTAGGGGGACCTGGACATCCGTAGATGCTGTTGACATGCTTAAGACCCATGATGCATGAAGGTGGACCATGACATCCAAATATGGACCACTCATACTTTCTACTTGACATGTGGGTGATATGAATGAATGGACCCAATATAGTGTTCATGCCAAGGGTATGGTAAGCCTAGACACATGCATGCTTTTCCCAAAGGTGACTTCCATGTGTATAGGTGTGGGACAACCTTGAACTCCCATTGGAAAGGATCGAATGGATCTAAGAAGGTGGTCATCATGGGGTGGGGACAAACTTTATTACCTAGGGATATGTGGCCCAAGGTCATGGCTCCCAAGGAGTAACCCGGGTCTAAGATGGAGTGAATTGGGTCAAACATTGTGAGTTGGTTTAGGGAAAGGTGGGTGGTGGATAAAGTGTTTGGGTCACACGAGTCTCTTGACTCCCATTGGAATGGATCATATTGATCATAAAATGGGTTACCTAGGGGGAGGAACTCCATGTCCTCAAGATCCTCAAAAGGTGCTAAGTCATCCTTCTCCATGATAGTTGGGCCAATGTTCTTGGCAAGTGGGTCAACCATGAGTGGAGGGCTTGACTTTCTACCCGAGATAAGAAGCTCTAAATCGAGGAGAAGGTTGGGCTCATCGGGTGTAGGTAGGAATAGAAGGAGGTCGCTAGTGTAGCAACCAATGGTGCAAACCGAGGTGATAGACCCTATGCATAGGTGTAGGAGGCTAAGGCTCCTAGGTTGTTCTACCATAGGGGTCAACATGCTAGTCATCTCTAATTGCCATGCTATGCCCTTGAGAAGGTCCTCTAAGGTCTCCACTTGATAGGATGCTTGGATTGTGGTGTGATAGGAGAAGAAGGGCACTAAGGGAAGGTCTTGTTCTATGGGAGGGAAAACATGGGCCCGGATCTCTCTAATTGGGCTCTCCTTTAGCCAACTAACAATGGGTTCTCCTAAGATGAGCTTGGTCCCAACTAGAGAGGGTGATGTAAGGTGAGGACCATCGTGTGATGTTTCTTTCTCAACTTGGACTTGGGTTTCCTCCAAGGTGGGGAGTGGGTTTGGAGTGTCCTCAACTATTGAATTAGGTATGAGTTCTTCTACCAAGGAGGTGAGAGGGTCTTTTGGGGTGATGAGGGTTGGTGTGTGGTGATCGCGGGGTGGAGGGTAAAGGGAAACTTGGTTTGGGATTGGTAGTGTGGGGTTTGGGAGTGGAAGTATTGGAGGCTTAGGTTGGGATAGGATTAGGGTAGGGAGAGGAAGATGGGTGGGTTGAAGGGGTTTGGGTTGATTGGTTTTGGGAGGAGTGTCCCCTTTTGGGGGTGATGGAGAGGTAGTGGTGAGGGTTACCATGGGCCTAGGTGGAGAGTTGGTCATGGGGCTCAATTGGGTATGGGGACCTATGGTTGTGGTGTGGACTACTTCTTCCAAATCTAATGGAGCGGGAAGGTTCTTTGATGGTGGGGTGATGATGGCCGGAGTATGGTGCACCCGGGGTGGTGAACAAGGGCGGGATTCCCGCGGGTGGGAGAATATAAGGTTGTTGAATTTAAAGGTTCCCGAAAGGTGTGGCGGATGCACTAGGCAAGTCCGACGTGTTGGGTCGATGTTGGCATTCCTTTCATCTAACCATTTCTTACCTAGGATTATACATGGACCTGCCAATGTTCCCTTTTGACACCAAGCCCCATCCAAATACTTAATCTTCCCGAACCATTTATGGAATTCAATAAAGACTTGGTCTCCATTGTGCACAATTTGTCCGGTCCTACTAAGAGAGGTAACGATATCGGGGGACACCCAAATTTCAGATTCTAGGTCAATGAAATCAATTTCTACGGGCTTTCCATTAGGTAAGCATGCATGGGATATGATTGGGAGAGGAGCCATGTGACCCAAGACTCAATGTTAACAATGATGGGTTGACAATGCACGGTTCGGACAAGAATGCAAGCATGCCCTAGGACTTGACTTGTAGAGACAAGTCAAATACTTGCTCTGATACCACTTGATGTGACATAACTTCGGACCTAATGCAAGCAAGCACATTCACATTCAAAATGGGCCTAGTTGGGCCACCGCTGTATCGTCACTCACCCAAGCCCGGGGTGACTTGGCAATGCCAAGGGGAGGATGTGGGGTTGGGCCCTTGCTGGTAGAGGGCCAGCAAGGCCAAGAATTGATTCCCAATGGGTGGGGATGCCCAAGTCAAGGGGGCCGACAAAGTGCCAACGGCACCGGTTACAATATTCCCACGGTGATCACTCAAGTTTATGGGGCTTGAGGATCGGGCTCTCACTCGCATAACCAGCGGAATTAAGAACTAATATTGAAAGACAAGCACTAATTGGAGTGAAGGTTTGAGCACTTACTCGACCGGTTTGAAGAAACCGGTCCCGGTCGGAGACGAGGGCGAGCGGGGAGGCGAGTGGATCTCCACACGCCGCGGCGGTGTCGCTTGACCTGCCCCAAACAAATTACACCACTACACCTCTCGCAGGAGGGGGAACTTGGGGTGGGGGTTAATGATATTACATCAATACTACCTCCACGCAGGGAGGGGCCTTCAGCCGGCCAAGCGGGGTGGGGAAACCAAAGCAAAGAACGAGGAACAAGGGTGGACGCTGAATCTGCCTGCTGTCTGTGAACCAGGATAGAGGGTCGGTTTTTCTGTTGTAGATCTTGATCAAGAATTTCTCTGATGGCGAGACTGGCGGCAAAATCTTCGTAACAGGAAGGGAAATGCCTCAGAATTTTTGTAAATTCTTCTGGAGTCGCTGCAGGTCGGGGCAGGAGCTTCAACAGGGCCTCTTTTTCTCGGACTAGCAGGGGCAGGTCACCAACAGTAGGATGCAGAGGCTGTCCTGGCTGCTCCTGAACTCCAAATTTGATGCCGTCAGTGACGTTAGAACCGTGGGTGAGTCCTCTTTGCAGAAAAAGAAACGGGGACACCAGAAGAGAACGGAGACGATCTGTGGAGCTAGAAGAGTGAGGAGGTGTCGATGCAGACTAGGAAAGGTAGAGCCGAGCGACCGTGGAAGAAAATTGGTAACTTCTGTTCCCGGATGCTGAATGGGCTTCTGCTTCTTGATTCTGAAAGTAGACAAGCCGATGAAGAACTTTGAAGAAGAACTTGAGGACTGATTCCTTCGGGGTTCATCGTGGCAGAGCTTCTAATCTGGCTCAGGTCCTCAGCTGAGGTAGAACCGCGCAGCTGTAGGAGAATGGACCTCTTGGACGACTCGGAGATCGGAAGAAGACGAAACCACTTCGGTTGTGAAGGCGACTGACAGACGCTTCCGACGATGCCTCTTGGGTCTTCAAACTCATCCGGAGGAGGTCGTGGTGGCCGCTGCAAGTTGCTGGTCTGCTGTAGATCTTCAATTGAGAGCTGTAGGTTGATGATGATGGGGGGGAATGGGGTATATGGGAGGGGAAATGGGGGTGGATGAGTGTGGGGAAAGCCCGGGCTGTGAGGGGGTCTAGGAGGGGGTGTTCTAAGGTAGGGGAAGGGAAGAATGGGGTCTGGAAGGGGGTCTAACAGGTGGTGGGAGGAGGAGCTACGAATTTGGGAAGGTGGGTGAGAGGAGAAAGTGAGGGGGGGGGGCACAAGTGAGTGGAGGGAAGGGTGGATTTCAAATTTGAAATGGCCTTGGAAGTTGTGGGGTTGTGTGGGGAAGGGGTTGATTGTGTTGGAATGGGGAAAGTGGTGTTGGAATGTGGAAGATGGTGTTGGAATGGTGAGAGATCTTCTTGGGACTAAGGGGGTGGAGTAATGGAGGCCACGGGGAAGTGGAGGGCTTTAATGATGGTAGGTGGGGGTTGAGGTGGTTGGGAAGGGAGGAGAGAGAAGAAAATTCGAAATTGGGTGTTGAGGAGAGAGAAAGTGGAGTAAAAAAAGAGAGATTAAGAGAGGGAAGGGTGGGGAATCTCTCCCCTAGGGTTTCTCACCCAAAGAATGTTGGAATCACTCCACTAAACTAAGCTTTGGACTCTCAAATGGCATTTTTTTCATTGATAGATTCATTAAGTTGAAATGGGGGGAATGTGGTCCTATATATAGGAAACCCACATTTCTACAGAAGTCCCTTACAAAAGACTCAATAACAAATAACCGAAGGGGTAGGGGGGGCTCATGGGCCAAGCCCGAAGAATTGGGCCCAATAGCATATTACACAATCTAATGACACTCAAACTTAGGAAAATAAATGCAAGACCTTGGAACATGACTCAAATAAAAGGGAAAATACATCAAATGACTCAAATAAAATTACATAGGACTCAAAATTAAATGACTAAACCATGCCGGATGCAACCGGGGTGAGGAGACGAACGGTAAATGTGGGCATGGGAGGCGATGTCCCCATCAGTATAGACATTGTCTTAGACGCTAAATGAGACGGACGTTGTGTAGACTTGCTGGTCAAACAGACACAGACTCTGTACAGACTTTAGCGTGCAGACATACAGACATTGTGAATGTATAGACTTAACACAACGATGCAATGTATGGACTTTACAAATGCAAGCAATGTAGCAATGTATAGACTTTGGGCTTGCCATGCAATGTATAGACTGTGAACACAAACGCCACAATGCAATGTATAGACTTGCTAGTTAAGTGAGCTGCAATGTATGGACTCTGCTATGCATGAAGACGAGTGTATAGACTTGGAAATCTGGGGGCGTCGACGCATCTAAGAAGGGGAACAGTGTACAGACTTAGCTAATGCAATGTACACACTTACTGCGTTGACGCTGCAGACTTAGCCAATGCAATGTACACACTTACTGCGTTGACGCTGCATGAGACACTAAATAAGATAGACAGTTGTATAGACTTGGATATCTGGGGGGAGTCGACCCATGAAAGAAGGGGGTCGACCCATGATGCATGAATGTATAGACATGTTCTAAGCGATGCACAAACACAACACAAAGCAGTGTATAGACTCTACGTGCAATGTGTAGACTTTGAGTGTGTGTGTGTAGTGTGTGAACCTGTAAAATGCATGGAACACACATACAATCTGATAAGAACAATTTCATCAAAGCATAAATAGTTGCCAATCAATCAAAACAAGGTGTTGCTAATGAAGTAAAACATATTGTCAACATCATCAACACAGAGGAGTCACAACAATCTCCCCCTTTTTGATGATGGCAACCCCCTATCATATAGAATAGCAATTACCTGTCATACAGATGATGAAAGACATTATTTGTTATTCAGATTGTCATGCAGATGCTATGCATGCATGCTACGAAATGTACGAAATGTAAGCAACTCCCTGCTAACAAAATCTCCCCCTTTGCCATAACATAATGCATACACTTCCCCTGGAATGAATTCAGAATTCATACAATATTCTCCTCCTTTGCCATCAACAAAGAGGAGGGAAAGTGAGTACAAGGGAAGAAACAAGAGATATCATCTGACTGGCATTCTGAATAAGTAGTTCAGGAATAAGCATTCTAAAGCACGGAGTCTTCAGTCATATGAAGTTATAAACTACTTTCAGATAGAATTCTGGTTTAAAGACTATAAAATTTTGAGTTCATGCACTACAATCAATGGATAAGTTTTCTGTGCATGATAAAACAATAAACCAGAATCACATTTGCATGAGACATTCAGTTTCAAAATATCTTACTTTCAAAGACTCATTAAAAAGATGATTAAGAGATACCAGGTCATGTATTGAAAATAAACAAATTGACATCCAAGAAATTTCTTATGAAGGAACAGCATTTTCAATATTAGTTCATTTAGGGCATTCAGGTACCATTTACCTTTTTACGTAAGGGTATACGTTTATCAGACGCCAATACCCCTAGATACTCAACATCATGGACCATTCTGCCTATGATCAAACACAATAAAACTGATTTACATCTTTTTGTGTGAGGGTACACGTTTATCAGACGCCAGTTACCCCCAGGTACTCAGTGAAACCAACCTACTGGTTTGATCATTTTTTACAGAGATAGCTGATACTCCTCATGACATGAGTGCTGTCCACTTCTTTGATGGATCACTCAATTTCTCAGTGATTTACCAGTCATTGCTCTGCCAATGTTATTTTTCAAGTAGTTTTCAAGATTTTCAACATTATCTTAGCTGTCCTTTATTTGTTTCAGAATGACTTGTTTAAGAACAATACACATGCTAGGCTTCTCTAACATGATTTCAGATGAGTTTTCATATTTCAGATATAAGTAGCTTTGTCTGACATGAAATAAGAAAAGGGTTGAAAGTTTTATCAATTTTCAACTTTCTTATTTACTGATTGTAATCTTTAAACTCCAAAAATTATAAAATTTAAACCATTAAGTCAGTCTTTAAGCAATTGAAATTCTTATAACTGAAGAAGTCCGTTTTCTATTGCTTGGAAATTAGAACTGACTAACAGATTGCCATATGTCAGATTCAATCATTCAGAGTCAAAGAATGAATGAATTCAAGTAAGTTGATGACCACTCTGAATTTCTAATAATACTCCCCCTGTCTATATGCATGCAGTTTTGCAAATGAATGGCAAGAATTAGATACCAACTATTATAATATGCATTACTCTGCTCTGTTCTATATGCATGTGGTTTTAGATGAGAGAAAGCTTAGACACAATCATAACTAAATGATATGCAATGAATAATATGTCATGAAAAAATATGTCATGCATGCATGGTCTAGTCTAACATTCAACAATCACAGAGTTTTATTCAAGCTATCAGATGCAAGTCCAAATCAAAAATTTTATTCAAAGCAGCTGAGAAAATTATTCATCATGCTGAAATTTACACAAGCCAAGTTCTCTTCTAAGAAATTTGAACCTTTCATTCCCAAGAGGCTTAGTAAAAATATCAGCAATTTATTTTTCTGTTTCAATGAAGTTCATTTCAATTTTATTTTTAATTACAGCATCTCTCAGAAAATGGTGTTTTATCTCTATATGCTTAGTCCTGGAATGATGAACAGGATTTTTAGCAAGACATATAGCACTAGTATTGTCACATAACATTGGAATACATCCCAATTTTATCTGATAATCATCCAGTTGGTGCTTGATCCATAGTACTTGGGCAGCACAATTACCTGCAGCAACATATTCAGCTTCAGCTGTAGACAAGGCTACAGTGTGTTGCTTCTTATATGCCCAAGATACTAGACAGCCACCTAAGAATTGACAGTAGCCACTAGTGCTTTTTCTATCTACTCGACACCCAGCATAATCTGCATCAGTGTAAGCTAGAAGTTCTAACTCACACTTGGCAGGATACCACAGACCTAACTCTTTGGTGCCTAGTAAATACCTAAAAATCTTTTTCACTGATTTAAAATGTGATTCTTTAGGACTAGCCTGAAATCTAGAGCATAAACACACTGAAAATTGAATATCAGGCCTAGATGCTGTAAGATATAGAAGGGATCCGATCATACCTCTATATAGCCTTTGATCCACTGGTTTACCTTTAGGATCTTCATCCAAACTAGTTGAGATACCCATTGGAGTAGCTATTTCCTTGAGGTTGTCCATTTTGTACTTCTTCAATAAATTCTTTATGTACTTGGACTGAGAGATGAAAGTTCCATCCTTTGTTTGTATAACCTACAGTCTAAGAAACAATTTGAGCTCGCCCATTGAGCTCATTTCAAACTCATTAGTCATTATCTGAGAGAATTCCTCACATAATTTGGGGTTAGTTGACCCAAACACAATGTCATCCACATAAATTTGAATGATAAAAATATCTGAATGACTCACCTTGGTAAATAATGTTTGATCAACTACACCTCTTGTGAAGTTCTTGTCAGTGAGGAATTTGCTCAACCTGTCATACCAAGCTCTAGGAGCTTGCTTTAAACCATAGAGAGCCTTTTTGAGTTTATAAACATGATTGGGGAAGTCTAAGCATTCAAACCTAGGAGGCTGTCTCACATAGACATCCTTACTAATTTCCCCATTTAAAAAAGCAGATTTCACATCCATCTGCTGAAGATTTATTCCTAGGGAGCATGCATAAGCCAATAATATTCTAATTGCTTCTAACTTGGCTATAGGGGCAAATGACTCTTCAAAGTCAATTCCAAATTCCTGATTATACCCCTGAGCTACAAGTCTGGCCTTATTTTTAATGACATTCCCTGATTCATCAGTTTTATTTCTGAACACCCATTTAGTCCCTATGATTGTTTCATGATTAGGAGGTGGAACCAAATGCCACACCTTATTCCTGTCAAATTGATTGAGCTCCTCATGCATGACATTAATCCAATGCACATCTTTGAGAGCACAGTCAATGGACTTGGGTTCTACATTTGAAACAAAAGTATAAGCATTCAAGTCATTTTGAATTCTCAAGTGGCCTCTAGTCCTAGGGGGATCATGCAGATTTCCAATTACATTATCTACAGGATGACCTTTAAGATATCTAATGTTAACAATTGGATTGTCATGAGTTTGATTTACCTCCCCCTGAGCTGTAGGCTCTTCTTCATTAGGCTCTTCATTTCCTTCCTCATTTTCAGATTGGTCTGCAGAATTTCCTTCTTTCAGAATATCACCACTGTCTTCATTCCTGCATTGACCAACATCAGTCTTTGATAAAGATTCATCAAAAACTATATATGGAGATTCTTCAACAGTTTTGGAATTCAGATTATACACTCTATATGCTCGGGTATTTTCAGAATAACCAAGAAAGATTCCTGGTTCACCTTTAGGTTCAAATTTGTCAAGGTCTCTTTTATCATTAATATGAATGAAACATTTACAACCAAAAACCTTGAAATGAGCAATAGAAGGTTTCTTACCCTTTAAGATCTCATAAGGTGTTTTCTGAGTAGAAGGTCTTACCATGGCTCTGTTAATTACATAACAGGTAGTATTTACTGCTTCAGCCCAAAACTTCCTTGGTAGACCACCTTCAACCAAGAGTGTACGACCCATCTCCACTAGGGTTCTGTTCCTTCTCTCCACTACTCCATTCTGCTCAGGTGTCCTTGGTGAGGAGTACCTATGGTTAATTCCATTTGACCTGCAGAATTCATCAAACTGTGAGTTTTCAAACTCACCTCCATGATCAGTCAAGATATTTTTAATTTTCTGATTTATTTTAACATAGAACTCTTGAAATTCTGAGAATGCATCACTCTTATGAGATAAGAAATAAACCCAAGTATACCTAGAAAAGTCATCTACCATGACAAACCCATACTTCCTCCCTGATAAGCTGATAGATCTGGTTGGTCCAAAAAGGTCCATGTGTATCAGCTCATAGGGTTTAGAAGACAGATTTTCTGTTCTAGACTTAAATGACTTTCTAGTTATCTTTGACTGAGTGCATGCATCACAGATTTTATTTTCTTTCTTGAAGAAAACTTCAGGAAGTCCTCTAACCATGCCATGCTTATTTAGTTTATGCAAAATAGTGTAACTAGCATGACCTAACCTACGATACCATAAAAATGCTAAGTCTTCTCTACTAGCAGTAAGGCATAGGTTAGAATGTTGAATATCATCTAAATCTATCATGTAAGTGTTATTTATCCTCTTACCAGAAAATTTAACAGTCTCAGAATCAGGTTTAAAGACCTTGCAACATTGAGAGTCAAAAAGCACTTTGCATCTTTTATCACATAGTTGGCTGATACTAAGGAAGTTATAAGCTAAGCCCTCAACCAACATAACATCCTCAATGCAACAAGTAGAACACTTACCTACTTTACCTGATCCGACAATTCTACCTTTTGTGTTGCTGCCAAAGGTGACAAGGCCTCCTTGTTTCTCTGTCAGCATGCAGAACTTGGCCTTATCCCCTGTCATATGCCTGGAGCAGCCGCTATCCAAGTACCACAAGTTGTTCTTGGCTGCTAGGCATACCTGCATACACAATTAGGTAGAGAGGTTTGGAACCTAAGACTGATTGGGCTCCAGAACAGATGAAATAGAAGCAAAGCAAGAAAGCAGACTTTTCGGAATCCACATTTGTTTAAATGAATTTTGTTCAATGGATTCTACAGATTTCCTTCTGTTGTTATTCCTCTTCTTCTTGTTGTTTGTCTTCTTATTGTTTGCACCAGCATGATTATTGACAGTGTTTTTTCTTTGCCAGTGCCTTGGCCAGGGTGCATTCATGAAGTTGTGGCCATAGTAGTTCCTGGGCTGGCTAAAGAAATTCAGATTTCTAGGTGTCCAATTGCCATACCCATCAACCCAATTTCTAGGGTAAGGTCTATAAGACTGTGTTCCCTGATATCCAAGACCTGTAAACCTTCTTTGAGTCCTAGTCCATACTGACCTATTTGGATAGGTTGACTGTGCAAAGAAGTGGGATTGGGCTCTAGGTTGGTGGAAATGTTTGGGTTCAGCTCTAAAAGCATTCTACCTCCCCTACACCTTGTACCCTACTGACCTATTCATAGGTGTGTATTGGGTCTTCTTCAGAGGTGGTGGTGATGGTGGAGACTTGGTACCCTTAACATGGGGTTTATAAGACTGTTTAGGTTGACCCCTAACCTGAGACTGAGCTTTGGGATTTTGCATAGATGTGCTAGCTCTACTAGGCTCACTCAGCTTTTGTTTGCCCTTCTCCTCAGCACTGGGCCTTTTCAGATTAGCATTTTTGTTCATTGAATTGTTTGAATTCATGCTAATTAGAGGTCCTTTTTCTTTTTGTGCTACAAATGAAATAGTTTTCATTCCAAAGATTTTCGTTGCACTTGAATTAAATCTTAGGCCCTCTTTTCTGAAGTTGACCTTTGACCCTAACAAAGCATTTAGATTATCAGTACCTTGGGTCATCTTCTCAATGGTTTTAAGCTTGTCCTCATTATCCTTTTGAATGTCTTCAATGGATTTTTTCAGTTCAGTATTCACACTTAGGACAGCTTGATATTTTTCATTCACAATTTTTATCTCACTTTCATATTTCTGGATTTTTAGTTTCCATTCATCAACTTCTTTTTCTAACCTCTCATTATCTTCTTTAGAGGCTTTTAACTCATTTTTGATTTCATCTAATTCAGAGCATGTGAGTTTCAATTTTCCATTCTCAGATTCTAAACATGCAATTTTATCAGTTAGAGTTTTATCATTTTGCATGGAGTTAATCTTTCTTCTTAGATGCCTGTTCTCTTTTCTAATATCATCAGCTCTATTAGCTATGTCATGGTAAGCATCTACCCAATCAGTGATAGTGAAAATTTCAAATCTAGTGATTACCTCATCTGAGTCCTCTTCTCTGTCTTCTGAGCTTGTTGTCATAAGGCAAATGGGCTTCTCAGATTCGGCTTCACTATCTGAGCTGCTACTGAAGGAACCTTCATCTTCATCACTCCAGGTGCTAACCATAGCTTTCCCTTTCGTGTTCCTTCTCTTTGACTTGTCCTTGTATTTTTGATTATCTGGACAGTCAGCTTTCAGATGGCCTGGTTTCCTGCATTGATAACAAGTATTAGTTTCAGTTTTCTTAGCAGGGTTATGTTTATACCTTTTATCCTTTCGGCCGCCACTGTACGTCTTTTGGTTGAATCGTCCTACTCCTTTCCTGAGGAATCGCCTGAACTCTCTGGTCAACATGGCCATCTCAGAACGAGTTATATCTTCTTCATTCAGGCTCTCCTCCGATGATGAACTGCTGGAGCTGGATTTGCTGGATTTGCTGGAACCAGCCTTCAGCGCTATTGACTTCTTCTTCCTCTCAGCTTCTTCTATCTTTGGCATATTAATCTCATATGCCATCAGCGAGCCAATTAGCTCATCAGCCCTTGTATTTCGCAAGTCCCTTGACTCCTCCATCACTGTAGCTTTAGTATGCCAAGCATGAGTCAGGGAGCGTAATATCTTCCTCACTACATCATATTCTGTCTGAGGTTTCCCGAGACCTCTAAGACCATTTGTGATGATAGTTAATCGAGCATACATTTCACTGATGGTCTCGTTCGGCTTCATCTTGAAGGCTTCGTATTCTGACACAAGGAGATTAGCCTTCTGCTCTCTAACCTGAGAGGTCCCTTCATGAATGACTTCCAGTGCATCCCACATCTCCTTAGCTGATTTGTAGGCTGATACGCGGGAGAATTCTGTAGGGTGCAGAGAGCACTGGATGGCATTTATGGCACTTCAATTCAGTGTAGACCTCCTTATCTCCTCCTTGGTCCAGACTTCCTCATTAGGGGACAGCTCATAAGGTCCCTTGCTGACTACCTTCCAGATCTCGTAATCCTTAGCCCTCAAAAACACTTGCATACGGTTCTTCCAGTATGCGTAGTTAGATCCATCGAAGAATGGGGGCTTTGTGGTTGAGTGTCCTTCAGCTATCATCCCTCGAGCATCCATCTTGCCTTTCTTCTTCAGGCGATGAGTCCCTGTAGAAGAGTATGACTCTGATACCAAGTGTTATGTTAGATGGACGCAGTCTATCTCCACGAAGTGTGGATCTAGAGGGGGGTGAATAGATCTACTGCCTAATTAAAAACCACTAAGAGGTTCTAATGTGGAATATAGGCAAATCTATTAAAACACTAACTCGAGTGTATAAACTGAGCAGAAGCACAAGCAATCTATGAAGATAATCAAAAGATTCAGTCACGCACACAGTTCATGGACAATCACACAAACACAAGGCACCCAAGATTTTTAGGTGGTTCGGTCAAAGACCTACGTCCACCCCACACTCAACCGAGTATGGCTTACTGCTGCGTAGTACAGCTTGCGTCTGCTGGGCACTACAGCTTGGCCTACAAACCGCTGAGCAACACAGCTTGCTATCTGAGACAAGTCTCGCCTGTTGAGGATTACATCTTCACCTGTCTAGTGGAATCCTCCACTGCAGCCGCTGGGGTTTACAGCTTACCCATCCAGAGGCAGCACCTCTGCTAACAGCTGAATCATAGCTTGAAGAAACAAGAGTTCGAAAGCAAAAATAGAAGCAAACGAAAATAGAAAACCCAACTGGGAATGCAGCTCGGAATGAGCAAAGCTCAGCTCTGGTATCTGAACCAAGAGACTGAGATACAACCTCTCCAACAAAACTCTCTCAATCTCACTCTCTCAACTCATCTCTCTCAATCTTATCTTCTCTCTTTTTCTTCTTCTCTATTTTTCTTCTCTCTGTGGATCGGAGGCTCTCTGCTGCTTCAGACTTCTACTCTCTCTGTATAGACTTGACACTACTTCGATCAGCCTTCATCTGAAGACGAAGACTCATATATATACAGCAGCATATTGGATAAGGGCGCGTGGCTTCCATATTTACCGCCCAGAGAATTCACCAGATCCGAGGCAATTTCATCCACATGGCAGCATCCTGTGATGGGCTGCTTCCACGTGTCACCATCTGATCACCTCGTCCTTCCTTGGATCACGAGCCAGGTCATCAATCCCTGCAGAGTATCCCTGTCAGACAGACGAAATAGGATTATCAGTTTAAGTGTAAACCCTGTACAGACTTTGCAAGATGCAATGCATTGTATAGACTTCACTGTATGGACTTTGTGAACTCGAATGCAATGTACAGACTTCGTGAATGGGAATACAATGTACAGACTCTGCCCAATGTATAGACTTCCTATATGCAGTGCTGTGCGATGTACAGACTTCCTATATGAAGTCACCCACTGTACAGACTTAGGCAATGTAAAGACTTGCCAGTGTATGGACTTGATGAGCATTCAACAATGTGCAGACTTTATGCATGAAGAAGCAATGTGTAGACGTGCAACAATGTATAGACTTAGCCAGCAGACTAGTCCGATGTACACACTTGCTCGTTGTTCAGTCTTCATGAACGATGTACAGACATGCCAAGAGAAACTCTGTACAGACTTGATCAAAGCAAGGCAATCGAGTGTATAGACATCCACAATGTATAGACTTACCAAGCGAAAGGGCTGTACAGACTTGATGAATGATGCAAGGCAAACGAATGTATAGACTTCCAATGTATGGACTTGCCAACTGGGCGATGTACAGACTTGAGCAAGGCAAAGTCTGTACAGACTTGAAAGTGCACAATGTATAGAGTTTGCCAAGACAACTGAATGATGTATAGACTTTCACAATGTGTAGACTTTGGCAACACAACGGCTGTACAGACTTCCACTCAACTGCGATGTACAGACTTGCCAAGGGAAACGATGGTAAAGCTATCAGTGTATAGACTTCGAGTGCAACGTCGGTAAAGCTACCGATGTATAGACTTGCAAGTTGAACTGGTGGATGTACAGACTTGGAAGTTCACTGATGGATGTACAGACTTCACCTCGAGCAAGCAACAGTGCAGTGTATGGACTTTGAAGAATGATGCATGACGCTGTACAGACTTCACTTGAAACAGTCCGATGTACAGACTTTGCCTAACACAGTCCAATGTACATACTTGCTGATGCATTGTATAGACTTACATGAGACGCTCAAAGAGACGCTCAATGTACAGACTTAGTCTGATGCGTTGTATAGACTTGCATGAGACGCTCAATGAGACGCTCAATGTACAAACTTCAAGTCCAGTGTATAGACATTGCCTTAGATGCTAAATGAGACGGACGTTGTGTAGACTTGCTGGTCAAACAGACACAGACTCTGTACAGACTTTAGCGTGCAGACATACAGACAATGTGAATGTATAGACTTAACACAACGATGCAATGTATGGACTTTACAAATGCAAGCAATGTAGCAATGTATAGACTTTGGGCTTGCCATGCAATGTATAGACTGTGAACACAAACGCCACAATGCAATGTATGGACTTGCTAGTTAAGTGAGCTGCAATGTATGGACTCTGCTATGCATGAAGATGAGTGTATAGACTTGAAAATATGGGGGCGTCGACGCATCTAAGAAGGGGAACAATGTAAAGACTTAGCTAATGCAATGTACACACTTACTGCGTTGACGCTGCAGACTTAGCCAATGCAATGTACACACTTACTGCGTTGACGCTGCATGAGACACTAAATAAGATAGACAATTGTATAGACTTGGATATCTGGGGGGAGTCGACCCATCAAAGAAGGGGGTCGACCCATGATGCATGAATGTATAGACATGTTCTAAGCGATGCACAAACACAACACAAAGCAGTGTATAGACTCTACGTGCAATGTGTAGACTTTGAGTGTGTGTGCAGTGTGTGAACCTGTAAAATGCATGGAACACACATACAATCTGATAAGAATAATTTCATCAAAGCATAAACAGTTGCCAATCAATCAAAATAAGGTGTTGCTAATGAAGTAAAACATATTGTCAACATCATCAACATAGAGGAGTCACAACAGAGTTCACTATCCCACCCCTACCCCTCGGTCTTGTTGGCAAGCCGTACCTACGTCTAGGGGTAATGACGAGGGTAGTTTTGGATCTCCTAGCCCTTCCCCACCCAAATCCAAAGGGCCGTTCATGCATGACTGGGTCATACTTGGGCGTCTAGGTGTTTCCCATACCACCAACCTTCGGGTACATAAGATGCATGCATGGCACATATTCGGATGTCCTGGTCCACCGTCACCCATGTACTGGTCGGACTAACATTAGGTTTGTTTAGGGTCTTTTTGAGTCTTTGTTTCATTTGTCTGTCGTGTGTCTGTGCATACATCGAGTCGAGTCGGTTTTGTATGCTCGCGTTGTTAGTCCCTTTCAGTATGAGACTTGTCGAACTATAGGAATCGGTTCTACTCTACATATCAGATCTAGTCACATAAGGGACCCGCGGTGATTCCTAGTGAGTCTTTGAGCTGCCTCCCTCATTTGAGAGTGACCCCACCCCGGAGTGTCCACCTCTAGCCTCATTCCCATGACAGCGTGTGCATATCGAATCTATATGGGATGAGCAGGTGTCGATTACTTGGAGTGGAGCGTACTCCGCGCTTTCAGGTTCGGTGACGGATCCGCCGGAGCTACTTGAGCAGTCGTACCCCTTACTCGACGGGGTCGAGTTCTTCCCACCCGGGGAGAGTTGATGGGAATCGACGCCGAGCACTAATTTTTATTTTACACTTGTGTCCTTTTATTTACATTTATATCTTTGGGAAAATATGTATGTAATTGTAAGGCTTTATAAGCCAATACGTCATTCCCTAAGGATCTTTGGGTTTTTGTGCAAAAGTCCAGTAGGACCAACAAGGGACCCCCATCTCCTTTCCTATTGGTACACCTAAGTCTTAGGGCCCATGTGGGGCCAGTCAAAGGTCTAAGGTGGGCTTCTAGATGGCTTGACCATTCAAGGGGACAATTGGATTAAAAAGTCCAATATTCCAACCCTTAAAGTCCAAGATGCTTCCCCCTTATAATATAGTTTATCCCATGTTGTATTTTTTATTTAATTTGGTCATTTGACAACATGGGGAAGAAAATCCCCTCTCTCCCACGAAATTCCCAGCCCCCCACCTCTTGCCATTCTCTATATAAACCTATGTATAGTGTCATTAGAGAAATTAATGAAGAGAAAAAATTATGAAATTTGGTTAGAACCAAAGAAGGGTGTGCCCTCCTCCTCTCTCCCTCCCCCTCTTGCAGATGGATTTCTGCTAAATCTTGGGTGTGATACCCTTCTATATTTTCCTTAGCCCCTCTGAATTCTATTTCTACCGCCGCCGCCGCCATCGCACCGCCGGCGCGCCGCCGCCGCCATCGCTGGATTCTATCTACATCAGGACAGAAGCTCATCTCTAGATTTTTATCTCTAGTTCTTATTGTTTGATCGAGCCCTAATTTTGAGGGTTTGTTCTGTCCATCTCTCTTAACCTCCAGTTCAAATTTCGTGTCATTTGGAAGTCATTTGATATTTTTCTCAAAATTTTTTTTATCCTCTCAGTAATCTGTCCTTTTGCAGATCTACGGGATAGAGTCACCTTGTCGTATTTCCCCCACCCCCTTAAAAATTTTCAGAAAATCCCAACAAATTACTCAGTGTTCCACACATATATCCCCTTCCACCATAATTTTCGTGGAGTCTAGAAAAATCATTTTCATTCGGTCAAAGGTCAGTTTCAGGCAGATCCCTTGCTGCCATGTGTGTCTGTCAGTCCGAGTCAGAAAAAGAAACAGTCATACAGTCAACTTCATTTTCAATCCGTCCACTGGATGGATCTGTCAAAATTATATGTTGTAGATCTATGAGTGCTCTTTCCAACGATACCAGCCACGCCTCGATCGACCTCCGGATCTGAGCGTCGTAATTCGTGTCGCCGAGGCCTACATATATGTTCCCTGTGCAGGTCCGAAATTACAGTCCAAAAGATATTCAGAAATAAATATCAAAAATCAACTTCAGGAGCCGCCCCTTCAGAGAGTCGTTCAAGGACGCCCTGCCATGGTCCCAGCCAAGCGACGCCTCCGGAAGATCCCAGGAAGGCGATGTTCCTTTGGAAACCGTTGCTTGTTGTCCAGTGAGTCAGCAACCGAGTTGGTGCAGCATCGAGTTGGAATAGTGCCGAGTCGGACCTGCAGGCCGAGTTCGTGCCGTACGCACCTCCAGATTGCTGCCCGTCAACCCAGGGTCAGTCCTCCCGGGCCCCACTTGTAGCCCTTTACCTCCCTGCGTGGAGTGGGCAATAAAATTCACTGTTGTAATTAACATTTACCGTTGTTACCGGGCGTTACCGTACTTCGTCGGGAACATCTTCCCCACGCCCGGAGCGTGGAGGTACACTCGCTACCCTCCTCGTAGACTTTGCTTTACTCGTATTTATTCGTATATGCCGCTGCATGTGATAGGTTATTAGCCCGTTATATCAATTGTATCACCGCTGCGAGAGAGTGAGTGTAACCCGTCCTGTGACTCGACCCGAGTTAACGCGGAAAGACCGATACCCGAGACTCACTGCCGATTTCTCAACCGCGCACGGTCCACGTCTTCCCTCGCTTAGGGGCGATCGCGAGCTAGAGTCCCAGGTCGCGTGTCCGTCCCACATCAGTTTGGTATTAGAGCGCCAGTTGAGTCTAGGGTAGTATTTGGTCAAAAATAAAAAAAAGTGCCATTTACGTCTAGTCATCGTCTAAGTCGGTCTAAGGTTGCATTTGCATGCCATTAATCGGTATATCAAAAGGTGTTGTCCGAATGTTAGGCTACGCCTATCGGGAAGGCCGCACACTTGCGCGAGTGATCTTCAGATCGGTTAACTCCGCCACGTACCGAGTCTTGGTTTAAGTCTAGGGTCCTTAGTGTGCATGCATTCCAACCTTGCATAGTCGGTCTAGTGTCTTGTCCAAGTGTCGGCATGTCCATCCACTAGTGTCCCCGTGTCCCATGGATGACCAAGGGGCCGCATCTTCTGCATGGTGGCGATATTATCTAAAATGGAAGGATCACCTGGACCACCCCAAAAGGCCTGTACCCCGGGACTTCTACGGCTCCGATAATCCGAGCGACTACCTAGAGTGGGAAGCCATTATGGACGACTACTTTGAGTGTTATCTTATGTCCGGTCCCGTGCAAGTCGACTTTGCCAAAAGGTGACTTTTCTATGAAACCGCCAAAACATGGAGGGACATCAAGTACTTCCGGGAAGATAGGAGGCTAAGGCCCATTGAGTCATGGTGGGATATGAAGAGAGCGCTTAGGAGGGTCTACCTTCCCCGCCCACCTACCTCCAACCACGGGGGTCATACCACTACCCAACCCCACCAACTCACCCGCAATCAAGTGAGCCACACCTCCAACCAACACCGCCCCTTCACCCGCATCCAAGCCCTCCAAAGCAACCCCAATCAAGTGGTCTGCCTAGTCACCTCCCACCAAGTGGAAGCCCCGCTTCTAGCTGAGCCTAGGTCCACACCCGAGCCGAGAGATGAGGAGCGAGTCCACTCCGAGGTCCCTACTCCAACCCGCACCTTTGATGAAATCGAGAAAATGTTTTTGGATTGGTTGGAAAGGACACGTGCTTCTTCACCACCCGTGAGTGCTCCATTGCCACTTTCTACTTCCGAACTTTATTCGGAACCATCTTATTTGGAGCCACCCAAGCCCGAGCCAACCATGTTTCTAACGGGTACGCTATACATAGTCGATCCGCTTCTTAGTTGGCTCAAGGATGGCTTGGTCCCACCTCCTTACCCATCTATGGACCCTACCCTACCTTTGGTGCCCGTCAACTCCTACCATACTACATTCCGATCTAGTCACCATGTTGACACATTGGGTGACCTTATTCTTGGTTTAGGTTGGCAATGGAAGTTGGCGCACTTATTGGCCCGAGGCTTCGACCAACCCACTAGTTGTAGCTTCACCCATCCAGCCATGGGGTCCATTACCTCCGTGTGCACCGTGGGTTGTGTCACCACGGAGATTCTTCTATTCCTCCCGATGCCGACTGAGTCCGACTTCGTTCCCTTTTGCCCAAGGGAGGAATCCTATTTTTTAGACATGACCGTCGTCCCATCGATCATAATGTATGACGGTGATTATCAATTCTTAACTTGGAACCGTGTCATGCGGGAACCCACTTCATGGGGTCATACCTTCTTTGACCCTTTTGACCCCTTCACTAGTGAACCTCCCGAGCTATCATATTCACTCCGCTTCTTCTAAAAAGTTCACTATCCCACCCCTACCCCTCGGTCTAGTTGGCAAGCCGTACCTATGTCTAGAGGTAATGACAAGCGTAGTTTTGGATCTCCTAGCCCTTCCCCACCCAAATCCAAAGGGCCGTTCATGCATGACTGGGTCATACTTGGGCGTCTAGGTGTTTCCCATACCACCAACCATCGGGTACATAAGATGCATGCATGGCACATATTCGGATGTCCTGGTCCGCCGTCACCCATGTACGGGTCGGACTAACATTAAGTTTGTTTAGGGTCTTTTTGAGTCTTTGTTTTGTTTGTCTGTCGTGTGTCTGTGCATACATCAAGTCGAGTCGATTTTGTACGCTCGTGTTGTTAGTCCCTTTCGAGTATGAGACTTGTCGGACTATTGGGATCGGTTCTACTCTACATATCGGATCTAGTCACATAAGGGACCTGCGGTGATTCCTAGTGAGTCTTTGAGCTGCCTCCCTCATTTGAGAGTGACCCCACCCCAGAGTGTCCACCTCTAGCCTCATTCCCATGACAGCGTGTGCATATCGAATCTATACGGGATGGGCAGGTGTCGATTACTTGGCGTAGAGCATACTCCGCGCTTCCAGGTTCGGTGACGGATCCGCCGGAGCTACTCAAGCAGCCGTACCCCTTACTCGACGGGGTCGAGTTCTTCCCACTCGGGGAGAGTTGATGGGAATCGACGCCGAGCACTAATTTTTATTTTAAAATTGTGTCCTTTTATTTGCATTTATATCCTTGGGAAAACATGTATGCAATTGTGAGGCTTTATAAGCCAATACGTCATTCCCTAAGGATCTTTGGGTTTTTGTGCAAAAGTCCAGTAGGCCTATCAAGGGACCCCCATCTCCTTTCCTATTGGTCCACCTAAGCCTTAGGGCCCATGTGGGGCCAGTCAAAGGTCCAAGGTGGCCTTCTAGATGGCTTTACCATTCAAGGGGACAATTGGATTAAAAAATCCAATATTCCAACCCTTAAAGTCCAAGATGCTTCCCCCTTATAATATAGTTTATCCCATGTTATATTTTTTATTTAATTTGGTCATTTGACCACATGGGGAAGAAAATCCCCTCTCTCCCACGAAATTCCCAGCCCCCCACCCCTTGCCATTCTCTATATAAGCCTATGTATAGTGTCATTAGAGAAATTAATGAAGAGAAAAAATTGTGAAATTTATTTGGAACCAAAGAAGGGTGTGCCCTCCTCCTCTCTCCCTCCCCCTCTTACAGATAGATTTCAGCTAAATCTTGGGTGTGATACCCTTCTAACTTCCCTTTATCCCCTCTGAATTCTATTTCTACCGCCGCCGTCGCCATCGCACCGCCGTCGCGCCGCCGCCACCATTGCCGGATTTTATCTACATCAGGATAGAAGCTCATCTCCAGATTTTTATCTCTGGTTCTTGTTGTCTGATCAAGCCCTAATTTTGAGTGTTTGTTCTGTCCATCTCCCTTAACCTCCAGTTCAAATTTCGTGTCATTTGGAAGTCATTTGATATTTTTCCCATATTTTTGTTTATCCTCTCAGTAATCTGCCCTTTTACAGATCTACGGGATAGAGTCACCTTGTCGTATTTTCCCCACCCCCTTAAAATTTTTTAGAAAACCCAAAAAATGACTCAGTGTTCCACACATATATCCCCTTCCACCATAATTTTCGTGGAGTCTATAAAAATCATTTTTCATTCCGTCAAAGGTCAGTTTCAGGTAGATCCCTTGCTGCCCTGTGTGTCTGTCAGTCCGAGTCAGAAAAAGAAATAGTCATACAGTCGATTTCATTTTCAATCAGTCCACTGGATGGAGCTGTAAAAATTATATGTTGTAGATCTATGAGTGCTCTTTCCAACGGTACCAGCCACGCCTCAATCGGCCTCCGGATCTGAGCGTCGTAATTCGTGTCGCCAAGGCCTGCAGATTTGTTCCCTGTGCAGGTCTAAAATTACAGTCTAGAAGATATTCAGAAATAAATATCAAAAATCAACTTTAGGAGCCGCCCCTTCAGGGAGTCATTCAGGGACGCCCTGCCATCGTCCCAGCCAAGCGACGTCTCCGGAAGATCCCAGGAAGGTGACGTTCCTTTGGAAACCGTTCATTGCTGTCCAGTGAGTCAGCAACCGAGTTGGAATAGTGCCGAGTCGGACCAGCAGGCCGAGTTCGTGCCGTACGCACCTCCAGATTGCTGCCCGTCAACCCAGGGTCGGTCCTCCCGGGCCCCACTTGTAGCCCCTTACCTCCCTGCGTGGAGTGGGCCATAAAATTCACTGTTGTAATTAACTTTTAGCGTTGTTACCGGGAGTTACCGTACTTGGCCGGGAACGTCTTCCCCACGCCCGGAGTGTGGAGGTACACTCGCTACCCTCCTCGTAGACTTTGCTTTACTCGTGTTTATTCGTATATGCCGCTGCATGTGATAGGTTATTAGCCCGTTATATCAATTGTATCACCGCTGCGAGAGAGTGAGTGTAACCCGTCCTGTGACTCGACCCGAGTTAACGCGGAAAGGCCGATACCCGAGACTCACTGCCGATTTCTCAACCGCGCACGGTCCACGTCTTCCCTCGCTTAGGGGCGATCGCGAGCTAGAGTCCCAGGTCGCGTGTCCGTCCCGCATCAATTTGTTACCCTTACCAGAACATTTGTTACTTCTAGCCGCTCATATGTCACCCTTATACTTCAGTTCAATATACTACTGGTCTTCAACTTCTGCTCCAACACATCACAGTGAATTCCTCTTAGGACTGGAGGATGATTTCTTCCTTTGATCATCAAAGAGGTTAAACTATGTATGTGGTTTGTATGTATGTGGTGAAGCGGTTTTTGAACATGTAAAATCCTTGTGTACTTTCTTCACACTACTATACAATTAAATGACATGATTTCATCAAGAGTGTTTTGACGCATGGGCTTCAGAGTTCTTTTTCTAACTCATCATTAATAACTGATAAAAAGATTGCCTTATAAAATCTTGGCTTAAAGACTGATAGCTGGTTTAATGACCAATAGTTGTCATCATCAAAAAGGGGGAGAATGTTGTGTTCTCTGGTTTTGATGACGACATACTATAGATCATTAAGGCTGAACTGATTGATTAGATCCTAAAAGTTAATACATGTGTGTTAACAGGAGAGACTAAAGCAGACATAGCTTCAATTCTTGAATACAATAGGTCGAAGCATCAAAGGAAGAGTGTCAACGTTGAAGAACAAATTCTTCATTCATCAGTTTCTATTTAAAGGTTTTGGACACAAGAGTGTAAAGGCAAGGCAAGCCAGCCTCGACGCACTTCTGGCTACAGAACCCAACCTCAGAATCTTGAAGTCAACAAAGCATCAAAGCCACAAGGCCAATGCATCGATGCACTATCCCAATTCTCATATAGTGCACCAACGCACTAAGAACAAAACCTGTCAACAAGTCACACTACGTCGAAGCATCAAAATAGTTGCACTGATGCATCAAGCATGAAGCAAGAATTTGAAGTCTGTGCTTTGATGCATATGTGAAGTGCATCGATGCACTCAGCTTGGAACCCTTCATGAAGCTAACAAGGTCGAAGCAGCTAACAGATGACCCAACGCGAGAGGATATGAACCACATCCTACTACACACTGCCTTGACCTGGTAACATTGTGCCTCGACCTCATCCATTCAGACACAAAGCTCAGTGGCGACAACTAGATCTGTAGAATAGACAAATACACTAGTAAGGGTGAAAAATAGATCCTTGAGCTAACAAATGAAAAGCAGAAGGAGCTGAAAGAAGGAGTCAAATTCACAAGAGGACAAAAATATGAATAGTGTATCAAGAGTTTCTACAGCAATCATGTGGACAACGAAGGGACTCAAACAAAGTGCAACGACAGTAAATGTTGACTGGTCAAAGTCAACGCCAGTAAAAGAAGACTCCAGCCAAGCTCAACTTTCTATTGAATAAAGTCAAAAGACCCAATCAATGTCAAAAGTCAATGGATAGACTAGTCAACTATAGTGATCCAGGTCAAAGAAAGCAGCTACTGGAGACAAAAGAAGGTAATGGCTGCTCATGTAGTAAGAGTTATAAATATGCAATAAGGGTGACAAATGCCACTTTTGTGGTAACAAATATATATCTAGCGGTGACAAATGGCTAAGGCGACGGCCAAGGCATAACTGGAAAAAGGCTAAGGCGATGGCTATTGAACCTAAGGGTGACAAATAGGCCTTATGACTGACAAATGGATGATAAGTGTGAAAGGCAGATCTAGAGGGGGGGGGGGTGAATAGATCAGCCCATTTTAAAATGACTAGCTAAGAAAATATAGATAAGGGCAGGCGGTGTCATTTTCTCCCCTTCATCAGCTCCTCCCTCCGCATGCCCTCCGACTAGGGTTCGCACTATGCTGAGTCTTCGAGAGAGGATTAAGGATGACTGATGCAGGTCGTCCTCCCTTGCATAACTAAGCCTAGCTAGGTGATGCTCTCGACAGTCGTCGTTTAAAATTGCCGTGCCATACAAATTTCAAAATTTATAACCGTACTCACTCACTCGAATGATGTTGAAAATACGAGTACAGTGGTGAATATGGGTCGATCCCACAGGGAGAGAATAGTTTATTTTAGCTCAAGTTGGAAATACCCTTATGCTTGAAAACTTAAATTTTGTATTTAGAGTGCGATTATCACTAAATAAATTGAAATTACAACTTTAAATATCAAGAGAAAAGTAAAGGAATATTTAGCCAATTGAAGAACGCCGTCGTTTCCTTGCCGAGCCTTTGATGAAGATCGCTCCGCCTTGGAAGTCGACGTCGTGAGATGATTTGAAGAAGATCACCGCTTTGGGTGTGTATGAGGGACTTATGAAGAGATGTAGATAGAAACACACACACAACTTGAAAATACAATAGAATTTTGTTGAAATAAGGGTTTGGAAGAAAAAGAATAACACACAATCTAGATGGAATTTGAAGAAATAGAAAACATGAAAGTTGTAGAGAATTGAAAGATGAAGAACTTTTATAAAGAACACAGAATCAGAAAATGAGAGGAAGATAATGAAAAACTTAAACAATCAAACTCTATTGCTGCTGGTGAACAGTAACTGACAGAAAAATAGAACAATAAAGAATTAATTCTAGAACTTAAACTAAGAAGAATTTGACAAAGTGCAAGAAGAACAAAACTTAGACCTACAAGAGGGGAACAACTTTTATTTAGAACTCAGAGTAAAATTATGCTTGTAAAGGCTTCAAAATGACATATTGGTGGACACTATCACTACGGATGAACAGTACATGCACAGGACAGCACTTAAGAAAATAGAAAATAACTTTTAATCTAGAAGGAATTGGACGAAATGATGAACAGAGAAGTTGAAGCACACTTACAAAGGAACAACTTTCATGAAGACAATAATTTGAAATGAAGATCACACCAGCTTGTAAATTGATTATGAAAAGCCAAAATGGCTAAGAGTACAATGAAATCCTTTAATACAAGCTTAACACAAACTTCAAAACTTGAATACAAAAGCTTTCAAAATCTATTCCTACCAAAGCCACAAAGCAAAAGCTTGAAGAACACTTACAAATTTGATCAATCCATAACCTACTTCTTCTAGGTATCCTCTCTTCCTCCACTTCCTAACAACCCTTTCCATTACAAATGAAGCCCTTTATATAGGGTGTTAAAACAACCCCTTTACATGTGAACACTTGGCCAATGTAAACACTCAATTGCTGCTATATTTGACCCAATATTGTGTGCTAGCATGTGCTGCACAATTTGCCATTTTTCTGATTTTTTTCGGATTTTTTTGGAATTTTTTATGGCCCTTTCTTCCTTCTCTTTCTCTTTCTCTCTCTTTTCTTCTCTGTCGGCACGTTGCGCCGACCGCCGCCGCGGGTTAGGCGGCCGATCGGTGGGCCCGCCGTGCGCCGCGCTGCCGTCTGCTGCCGCGTGTGAGCACGCGGGCGCGTGCGCCCGTTGACCTGCCGACCTCATCGCGACGCGTGGCGCTTCCACCTGCCACGACCCGAGCGAACGCGGCTGAGCCGCGTGTCTCACGCCCGCCACGACCCGCGCCCGCCTGCCGAGCCCCGGTGCGAGCCCCCCGTCGTGCCACGAGCCCTCGAACCGCCACGGCCCCCCCGTCGCCCGCCCCTTCGCCGACCTCGTCGCCCGTGCCGGGCGGCGAAGGCGGGAAGGGGGCGGGGCGGGTTTTTTTGAATTTTTTCTTTTTTTTAATTTTAATATATATATGTATATTATATAAATATATATCTATATAACTATATATATATCTATATATACTTAGAAAATTCCAAAAAAAATAGCAACTAATTTTATTTTTTGTTCTAAATTTTTTTCTTTTCTTTTTGAACCAATCCTCGAGCTTTTGGCCCATTCAAAATATAATTTTATTTCTTTATTTTCTTTTTCTTGGAGTTTTCCTCGAACTGCGTGCCTGCAAAATACGTAAAAATTATCATAAAAATTTATTTAATTTCAGAAAATTAAACATTTGATACAAAATCAATAATAAGTGTGAGAAGTGTATATTGATCATAATTTAAGCTCATAAAAATGTGAATAATGATGAATTAACAAGGAAAAATACACACTTATCACACCCCCAACTTACTCATTGCTAGTCCCTTAGCAATGCACATAATGAAAAAAATTTTAGGACTAACAAGAGTTTAAAGATATTCATGCTTCATTTCCAGATCATCTTTCCTAGAATTAACTAAAGATCAGGAATCTGGAGTAATTACTACAGACTAGCCTTATATCGAAATTCAGGTACATGATCAAGAATTCTAATCAAAATTCAGTAGCACTTGTGCATGTGGAATACTAAATTCACAATAGAGACAATTGCGTCCCCCATTTGCTATTCAGAACAAATGCCTTTCAATTCTGCACTTCTTAATCAGAGCTTTAAGCACACTAGCTTTTTGTCTGCCTTATTGCTTTTGTCCCATTTGGGATCACTATATATATATATATTATTTTTACTTTCTTTTTCCCTATTTTTTTCTTTACACACATGATGCTGCACTACCCTTCACTGTTTTACGCGAACCTCAACACGTCTTAGGTGAAGTAGGCCCGGTTCCACAGATCCAAGTTCCCTTTTCCTTTTGACGCGAACCTCAACACGTCTTAGGTGAAGTAGGCCCGGTTACTCAGAATCGGAGCATTTTTCATGGTGCTTTATTTTTTTCTCATACTTTTCTATGGCAGAAAGCTTCTAACATATTTCTTCTTCAGAAAATGCAGAATATCAGACAGTCTGTCTCAAATAACAGAAGGCTTGTCCTTCTTGTTTCATTAGCGTGCATCGTGATTGTATTTTTCTTTGAAAGTGCATCTGAACTTTAAAGAGATTCTTTAAATCAGTTTTCCATGGCTAGAGTAAATAAATTATCCATTATCCGAGTCTCTAGTCATTTCCATTCTAGAATCACTTTTCATGCGACATGAATCAAGAAATTCAACTCGGGGAAAATTATTGTTTCACATGACAATTTAAGAAAATAAGAAAAAATTTTGTGAATTTTTTTTTTGAATATCTCCCCCCCCAGCTTAAATGACATTGTCCTCAATGTCATAAATAGTAGAAAGATCAGAGGACATGTAAAGAGATAATATAGTTGGGATGGAAGGATACAACCTGATGGCGGGGTAAAATGACGAGGGCGTCGGTGCAGCTTGTCCTGACAACTGAAAAATAAACATACTAAAACAAGAAATCATATCAGAAGCCAGGAATTAATACAAGGAGTGGGACCCAATGTTCATGTATTTCAAAAGGAATCGACCAATGATGGCAACGTGAGTTACGGAGCCGGATTCCCGCAGAAATATCCCCTCAATGTGTGTGTTATGCGAAAGGTGGTCACAACGGGACAATAAACATAACGAATCTTTGGACCAACAAGAGAGAGAAAGTCAATAAAACACGCCTCCGACTTGACCACTCCACATAGTAGAGTGGGTGCGAGAGTAACGGGAGGATGACGTGTCGCAAAGGCTATGGTTAGGGGTGATGATGCGAGATGTAGATCACTTGCTCTCCAATCCTATAAATACCCCCCCTTCCCACTCGACTGGAGAACATCGAAGTTGTGAGAGTAGAGTCGAGTGAAAAGGTTGCAAAGGGGAGTAGTGAGTGTTGCTTAAGGTTCAGAATGGAGGGTGAATCGAGCTTCAGAGCTGAAGGGGAGTCGTCTCGCTCCTCGAAGAGGAGTAGATCGGGCAGTAGTGCCAGGAGATTCTCTGAAGTTGAAGGACTAGTGAGTGAAAGGACTCTACCACAGCTTGTAAGTGATTCCTTTCTTCTTCTCTGTTCTTTCTTTGGAAAGCTTCCCATTTCTCATTTCTGGCGTATGTGCAGAGTGTGATGAAGTCACACATCTCGTGGGAGCTGGTCGTGGCTGCATATCGAGGGCTCCGGACTTCCAGAAAGCGAGGTTGGACGTGATGGGATTCGGGCCCTTTCTCAGAATTGAGCCACTCAAGATCGACCTTGCCTTGATCCAAGCTCTACGTGAAAGATGGGACCCGGTAAGTAGGGCATTCCTGATGCCGTGGGGGCATATGGTACCCAGCTTGGAAGATGTGGTCCGAATCACGGGCCTCAAAGTGGATGGGGAAGCAGTGACTGGTGTCACCTACGCGGATTACCGTGAAGGTGCCCATAACTTGTTGGGGATGGACTTAGATAATCGGAAGAACAGGTCAGTAGCCAGGGCATCGATCATGGAAGCTTTAGGGCTTACTGACATGCGTCCGCGTGATGATGAGTCCATAGAAGAATTTATGGAAAGGGCAGAAAGAAGTGCCCGTGCTATGTATTGTATGGATACCAGCAATTGGGAGCGGACCAATATGGATCTGAGGAGGTTCCTCCTCTTTCTATTAGGCAAGTTGTTGCTGGGGTCCAAGGGAGACAGTATCCACTGTCATTTCTTAGAACTGCTTGTAGACCTGGAAAGAGTAGGACAATACGCCTGGGGAGCTGCTGTGCTGGCACATCTGTTTACAAGTCTGTCGCAAAGGACAGACAAAGAGATGACACTAAATGGGTTTACGCCTTTAATCCAGGTAATGAAAATTTTTGTTTTGTTTTTATTTTCTGATTTTTGTTTGTGTTTTCATCAATGACACATGATGGTGTAGCTGTGGAGCTACTATTACCTTCCAATGGGGAGGGCTCGACACTGTCGACCACTGACGGTCCCTCTAGCGAGACGGTGGCAACCCATCATGAGCACTGCACCTTTACCCTACCAACTGATGGTGTTCAGGCGAGAGTTGCAAGAGTTCCCTGCAACGATGGTAGGATAAGTGTTTTCTCAATTTTTTTTTATTTTGTCATTTATTTCATTTTTTTTTAACTGAGAAGATACGTGCAACCCATTAAAGGTGAACTGGAGGCCTTTCATGAACATGGTCGATGTTGACCAGCCTTGGGTAGTTGGAAGCCGCGCCCGGTTTGGACGGGACCTCTGGCTCCATTGCTTAAATGAAATCGAGCCCCTCAGGCTGCGATTAGCTATGCGGACCCTAGGGCTGGCTCAAGAATGGGTGGATATGACCATGTCACCTAGCGTCGGAAGGCAGACGCGTGGACCAGCCACCTGTGTTGATTGGAGAGTGCGCTTCCCCGAACAATATGAAGATTGGCAACGGGGAGGCACACTCGTGGAATCTCAAGCACAAGATAGCGATGATTACCTACGCCTCTACAGAGCAATGTATGCAGAAAGGCTCCAGCCTGGAGGGCTTGTAGAGGTAAGGAAACCATGCTTGTATCTTCTACATTTTGTTGTTTTTAAATTTTTTTGTTCTTTGTTTGTGAACTCAAAAGCCATAACTGTAGGATGTTCGTGATACTATAATAACGAACTTACGAGCTCGTCTGGCGGACACGGAGCAAGAGCTGAGTGATACCAGAGCGGCTCTAGGTTCATCAGTAAGTATTTCAGTACATATTCCGGGTAGGCTTTGAGCTTCAGGGCGCTAACCACTTAATGTTACCACATGTGCAGCGTGCTCAGCTTGATGCAGTTTCTTCGGCGATGGGAGTAGATGGTGTTTCTTCCAGTCTATGGATTCCCACATCCGAGCTGGATCAACTCCACGAGCAACTTGCTCATGCCACACAACGGGCTGCAGAGGCAGAAGGGATGCTTTCTGTACAGGTGAGGATTTCACCATTTAACATCCCTTATTCAAGTATTGCTATTTGCCTGAGATGAAATGTGTGGCAGGAGAAAGAAACACAAGAGGCACTTGCAAATGCCACTCAGAAGGAAGATAGAATAACGGAGTTGGAAGAAGAACTACAGCGTCGTCCAGATGAGGATTCTTCAAGGGACGCTGTGGAGTTGAGAATCACCCTTCAATTAGAAAGAGAAGATAGAGAGAGAGAACGGGCTGAGAGAGAACAGGACAGAGATAGAGAGAAAGCCAAGAGATCGGCCGAGAAAGAGGAAAAGAGGGCCCTGGAGGCCCAACTTTTTGAATTGAGGACTAGTCTCGGCCTAGCCGAGCAATGGCTGAAGGATGGCGAAGAACGCTATCGAAGAGCACGAGAGCGTGGCTTTCGTGTCAGTAGCTTCTTTGCTGCCCCCTCAGACCGGCGTCCATAGTGCGGTAGTAATACCGCTGCTCTCGGCTTGGGAATACCCTCTAGAGAATCTTGCCCCAGAGAGCGGCAAGACAAGTAATGTGAAGAAAGAAGGTGGATTCCGATGTAATCTCTTTGTTTGCTTTTGTGTATAATAAAATACTTTTTGCTTGGCTCTCCGTTGTCCTTATCTCTCGAAGCCCTCAACACATCTAAATTCCCACAACCAACAATTTATTACCACACAAAAATCACTTAGGTTGCCTCCTAAGAAGCGCTAACTTTTATGTCGTCAGCCAGACACCATGTAGCTCATTAGCTTATTAACCAACGCGTGGCATTCAGAATGAGCCACCACGTGATCTTGTCTTCCTTCAAATTCCAGCCCTTAATCCATTGGAAGACAAGAGTAGACATGTATGGACCGGGGCTAGAAAGAGGCAGGACTCGCACATGATTGTTTGTAACATTAACCCTGTGTGCGATCCAGTTTTCAGCTTTAGAGATCAAAAAATGATCTATGGCCAATAATTTGTCAAGATCAAGGTATAACCCTTGCACAATATCAATCCATCGGTCCCTTTCACCTGTATCGTCCCTCCTGATGACCTCTTTATTGACTGCTTCCTCCTTGGGAACTTGGTCATCTAACGGTGGCTTAGGGATAAGAGTGTCATGATTAGCCACAGTCTTCCCAGTAACAGCCTCATGTGTTAGAAGGGTACTAATCAACTTGTCTTCCTGATGGGGAGTTAAATCAAAAGTGAAAATTGTTGGTCCATCCCCCTCAGGTCCCAGAATGTCATATTGCAGAGGCTCATCTGGCAGGGGTAGCACGAGCCCAGAATCAAATTGATCCAATGATTCAAACATGAGGGGATCGGGCTCAATGGGTAGATCAAATTTGAAAGTTTCTAATAAAACCCCTTTATCACACTCATCATTTAATCGAAAATTGTGAATCAAATTTCCCAATAATGAACTGGGAAGATCAAATGTAAATTGTTCCAGTTCGGCCCCTTCATCAAAGGTAAGATCAAATGGGAATTTTTCAAAGACGGAGCTTTCATCATACTCATCACTCACCTTAAGATTCTCAATCAAATTATCCAAAAATGGGGTTGATAGATGAAATATAAACTTTTCGAACAAGGCCCCATCATCAAGTTCTTCCAAGGGAGGAGAAGATTCAGAATTAAGTTCCACTAAATCAACATGATTATGAATCATAAAGCAATCCTCCTCGACATGTAGATCCTCAATTAAGTTGTTTGGGCCACTAATTTTCTCAGTGATATTCTCAATCTCAAAACATTCATAGAATGGGGTGATGATATCAATAGGATCATTTGAATTCTTTAATTCATCCCCTAATTCCGTCCCTTCCTTCATCATGGTATGGCTTGCGCACTCCCCCTCACTCCCAATAATGATATCTTGAGCCAAAATGCCAGGCATCAGATCATCATCATCATCATTCACGTATCGAGGGGGTTGGTTGAATATTGACGAAGAGTCATGGTAAGTAGACTGAGAGTACAAGCTTTGAGCTTCACAGTAGTGGCCCGGTGAATCACCCTTAGTATGGACATTGAGTCCGAAATCGGGGTGAGATGAGTTGAGATGAAGTTGAGTATACATGGGCTGCTCGTGAATTGCTTGGGGTAGAGGTGTAGACAAATGGGTTTGGATTGTTGAATCCATCCAAGGCAAATTTGTGTGATTACTCTAGCCAAGATTATCATCATCTGCAACATGCTTGAGCTGAGAGAATCCTAAGGAATTTTGGACCTGTGCTTGGATGGCGGGAGAGAGTCGGGCTATAGTAGGGCATTCACTCACATGGTGAGTGAGACTGGCACAGAATTCACACACTTCCATGAAAGTGTGGATTGGATTTTCCACCTGTTTGACATGTCCTACAAGTTGTTGATGAGATGAGATAGAGGCACGATTTATTGAATTTTCACTCAAAATCTCAAATAGATCATATGCCTCATCTTCACTTTTGCTTAAAAATGCCCCTCCACAATATATATCCACCATCTGCCTATCAAAATTGGATAACCCCTCATAAAATGTAAAGATAATTTACCATCTGGGCAACCCATGATGTGGACATTAACTTACTAGCTCCTTTAATCTCACCCAAGATTCATGAAGTTGCTCTCCCGGACGTTGAGTAAATCCTGTAATCGCCCTTCTCATCATGTTGGTTTGGCCTATGGGGTAAATTTTTTTAAAAATTCTGACTGCATATCTTCCCAAGTCCTGATAATCTTTCGAAAACTCCTTAACCAACATTTTGCTTTATCTTTTAACGAGAATGGAAATAAAATTAATTTAAGGGCATCATCATTAAAATTCTGAATTTTGATCAGTGAGCAAAGTTCTAGAAAATCATCTAGATGCCTATAAGGATTTTCATTGAGATTCCCATAAAAAGATGGGAGCATCTGGATGAGGCTAGGGTGAATCTCATATTGATCAACGTGAATATCGGGGAGTTGAATACAGGTGGAGGGCTTGTAAGAAGAAGGATAAAAATGCTCCTTCATAGGCGTGGGTTTCCCTCCAAGATGAATGGCCATAAAATGAATTTATTTTTTACATTTTTTTAAGTATTTCAAATTACATATTTTTTTTAATTTTTCAAAACTTTTTTATGCAAACACAAACAAGTTAACACAAATTATCCTAATGACCTAGATGCGACTCAGACCTACAAATGTGGTTTCACAAAGTGATTAAAATGAACTTAAATTCACCCTCAGTATGTCCACCGGCCAGGTAAGGGGTGGGGAAGTGGGAGGTTCCCCCTACTTTCGTAGGGACCTTATTATACAAAACCACAATCCCGCTTAAGGCGTTTGCCATCCGACCGTCTTGCCTTAGACACCAGTTTTCATAAGAGGATAAACCTAAATATCACAGGAATCACAGTGTGATCCTAGGGCCAACATCTATTGGCTTTTATTAAGGCCTAGGTAATGCAGAGATGAAAGGAAATTGTGGTTTTCGGGCTAAGGGAGGGTGATGAAATCTCCACCTTATCTTGTTAGGGGTGTTGCCCTTAAAGTATTTTGAAATGCAATGCACACCACAATTTCAAACAAGGGGTTCTTTATGCAAAAATGAATGCCAGACTGGGATCAGTAGAACGTACCTTGCCCCTCGCGATCTTTAAAATGCAATGCAGAAATTAAACAAAGACAAATTCTAAGCTAAATGATGCATGACCTAAAGCATGAAAGTGTAGTTTCTATTCTTGCAATGAGGTCTTTTATTTGGTACAAATGAAGATTTTTTTTCATTTTTAGTTAATGAACCTAACTAACCAGCATGAAAATTTTTCTTTTGTTTTGATTTATTTTTATAGAGTTTTCAAGAAATTTTAAGATTTTTGTAAAATTTTTTTTCAGAAAGTGGAAAGATAGAACCTGTTTCTTGATTTCAGCCCTTTAGCAATGCTGCCGGGCTTTCAACAACGTTTCATAACCATAGGATTTCATGTCCGATCTTCCGCTTTCTTTGATTTGCGAATTTTTTTCGTTTTCCTGCACAAGTAAAAAGAGTAAAATTAATATTCACATATATACACCAAACACAAGAATATCCAACTATCATCATAATGCAGTCCCCGGCAACGGCGCCAAAAATTTGATGCGCTCGACAGTCGTCGTTTAAAATTGCCGTGCCATACAAATTTCAAAATTTATAACCGCACTCACTCACTCGAATGATGTTGAAAATACGAGTACAGTGGTGAATACGGGTTGATCCCACGGGGAGAGAATAGTTTATTTTAGCTCAAGTTGGAAATACCCTTATGCTTGAAAACTTAAATTTTATATTTAGAGTGCGATTATCACTAAATAAATTGAAATTACAACTTTAAATATCAAGAGAAAAGTAAAGGAATATTTAGCCAATTGAAGAACGCCGTCGTTTCCTTGCCGAGCCTTTGATGAAGATCGCTCCGCCTTGGAAGTCGACGTCGTGAGATGATTTGAAGAAGATCACCGCTTTGGGTGTGTATGAGGGACTTATGAAGAGATGTAGATAGAAACACACACACAACTTGAAAATACAACAGAATTTTATTGAAATAAGGGTTTGGAAGAACAAGAATAACACACAATCTAGATGGAATTTGAAGAAATAGAAAACATGAAAGTTGTAGAGAATTGAAAGATGAAGAACTTTTATGAAGAACAAAGAATCAGAAAATGAGAGGAAGAGAATGAAAAACTTAAACAATCAAACTCTATTGCTGCTGGTGAACAGTAACTGACAGAAAAATAGAACAGTAAAGAATTAATTCTAGAACTTAAACTAAGAAGAATTTGACAAAGTGCAAGAAGAACAAAACTTAGACCTACAAGAGGGGAACAACGTTTATTTAGAACTCAGAGTAAAATTATGCTTGTAAAGGCTTCAAAATGACATATTGGTGGACACTATCACTACGGATGAACAGTACATGCACATGACAGCACTTAAGAAAATAGAAAATAACTTTTAATCTAGAAGGAATTGGACAAAATGATGAACAGAGAAGTTGAAGCACACTTACAAAGGAACAACTTTCATGCAGACAATAATTTGAAATGAAATTCACACCAGCTTGTAAATTGATTATGAAAAGCCAAAATGGCTAAGAGTACAATGAAATCCTTTAATACAAGCTTAACACAAACTTCAAAACTTGAATACAAAAGCTTTCAAAATCTATTCCTACCAAAGCCACAAAGCAAAAGCTTGAAGAACACTTACAAATTTGATCAATCCATAACCTACTTCTTCTAGATATCCTCTCTTCCTCCACTTCCTAACAACCCTTTCCATTACAAATGAAGCCCTTTATATAGGGTGTTAAAACAACCCCTTTACATGTGAACACTTGGCCAATGTAAACACTCAATTGCTGCTATATTTGACCCAATATTGTGTGCTAGCATGTGCTGCACAATTTGCCATTTTTCCTGATTTTTTCGGATTGTTTTGGAATTTTTTATGGCCCTTTCTTCCTTCTCTTTCTCTCTTTCTCTCTCTTTTCTTCTCTGTCGGCACGTTGCGCCGACCGCCGCCGCGGGTTAGGCGGCCGATCGGTGGGCCCGCCGTGCGCCGCGCTGCCGTCTGCTGCCGCGTGTGAGCACGCGGGCGCGGGCGCCCGTTGACCTGCCGACCTCGTCGCGACGCGTGGCGCTTCCACCTGCCACGACCCGAGCGAACGCGGCTGAGCCGCGTGTCTCACGCCCGCCACGACCCGCGCCCGCCTGCCGAGCCCCGGTGCGAGCCCCCCGTCGTGCCACGAGCCCTCGAACCGCCACGGCCCCCCCGTCGGCCGCCCCTTCGCCGACCTCGTCGCCCGTGCCGGGCGGCGAAGGCGGGAAGGGGGCGGGGCGGGTTTTTTTTGAATTTTTTCTTTTTTTTTAATTTTAATATATATATATTATATAAATATATATCTATATAACTATATATATATCTATATATACTTAGAAAATTCCAAAAAAATAGCAACTAATTTTATTTTTTGTTCTAAATTTTTTCTTTTCTTTTTGAACCAATCCTCGAGCTTTTGGCCCATTCAAAATATAATTTTTATTTTCTTTTATTTTCTTTTTCTTGGAGTTTTCCTCGAACTACGTGCCTGCAAAATACGTAAAAATTATCATAAAAATTTATTTAATTTCAGAAAATTAAACATTTGATACAAAATCAATAATAAGTGTGAGAAGTGTATATTGATCATAATTTAAGCTCATAAAAATGTGAATAATGATGAATTAACAAGGAAAAATACACACTTATCACTAGGGTTGCAATTCTTCTGACCCTGACGAGATGCGAAGACGTCGATTCCTCCTCCGATGACCGCCTTTTTCCCCTCTCGAGGTTCTTCTTACATCCTTTCGATGCTACAGGTTTCCCGCTTCACCTCTCTATAAATGTAGGGTTCCATGTGTCTATAAGAAGCCAAGCAATGGTTGCTAGCATCTGCAGAGACGACATTAGGCGGCTTTCTCCTTCTTTGCGAGCTCAGTCACCTGTGGCTTCGATGGCGTCAATTGTATCATCGGTGGCCTCAAACAAGTCACACATTCACTTGTTTGGCCTTCTATCCTTTCTACCTCAATATAGTTTCTCAGTTGCTCTGTGATGCTGTCCTTTCCACCCCTTTTACCCCTTGTTTAAAATATATTTGTATGTGACATCCAGATGTGGTTTAATCGATTTTTCCATGTTTTCCATTTTGGATGATCTATTTAGTTTATATGAAGGGTCATTTATGCACACCAATATAATGCGGTTTAATTAAGATGTAGTTTTCATTTCTTAGTCGTAAGGGGTTGTGATTTACCCATGAGGTTGTTTCAAATTACATCTCTAATATACCTAGATTTCATGCCACGGTGATGCTTATTTTAGTCAATTTAATGCATCTTTCATATATGTATAAATACATACCACAGTTATGTAGTAGAATGGCTAAAAGGTATCCTTAGCATGAGGTCTTAAGTAAGTGCCTCATGCCTCCACTCTGAATGTAGAATGGCTAAAAGGCATCCTTAACATGTTGTAGCCTTTTGCGGATTTAAATGTATTTACATTTCACTTCTTCCTTCTTGTTTTGTTGTTAATGATTATTTTAAATTTATCTGTAATTCCATAAATGTATCTTCGCATCTTTAGACTTTGGTTGATGATACTCTATTCTGTGCAAATCTTTTGTGCAGGCTTCTGAAAACCTACTGACATGGGAAAATATAAGTGTTATGTAGTGTGGGTTGGTCGAGCACCTGGTATATATTACACTTGGTCAGAATGTTACGCTCAAGTTAATGGATATCTAGGAGCTCAATATAAGGGATTCTATTCTATGGAGGAGGCAGAACATGCTTATTATGGGGTCTTGACTACCTACAATGACAATTCAACGCCAATGCATGGTTCTAATGCACTGCAACCATCCAAGTCAATTGATGTTACCCCTCCCCAACTAAGAAACAAGATGCCGATGGAAATCCCCTCGATGTCATGCATCATCATTGTCCTGCTTATGCTATGTGTCTTTATGTTATTTCTAATATTAGTAGGGTTGATCTTCATACTCATAGTTCATCGTTAGGATCCCTTTGTTTGTTTTAATGAAACATGAATTATAATTTGGTATTAATGTGTTTGATCAGTAACTTTAGATTTGATGGGCAATACATGCTCTCATTATTCTTCCCTTTATTCATTGTCTTGTGTATGTATAAATTATGATGTAGCATTAAATTGACTACTCATGGAGTTGATTGAGGAAGAAGAGGTAATGCACAATGACATCAAGGATTTTGATGTATGAACTACTTATTTCTATTAGGAAAAAATGATTACATTGTGCGTAAGCCAAGAGATCATAGTGCATAATGTCAGATCGTATACATATGTGAGATCAATTACCTATGTGACATCAATTATATGGTCGCAACGGCTGTGCATATGTTTGTTGGCACAAAAAAAGAGAGAAAGGAATTTAAAAAAAGAGTGAAAAGGGGGGCCAAGCCCAATACAAAAAAGAGAAGAAAAGAACAATTTGAATGGGTCAAATGTGAATGGGCCGAATAGGCCAGATGGCCCTTTTGCCTTGGCCTTCGATCTAGATTGTATATTCTGCAAACCATTTTTCACCTCTGTTGGCTATTTGTTAGATTTAATAACCCATTTGTCACCTCTGTTGGCTATTTGTTAGCCTTAACAACCCATTTGTCTCCTCTGGTGGCTATTTGTTAGCCTTAATAACCCATTTGTCACTTCTGTTGGCTATTTGTTAGCCTTAACAACCCATTTGTCATCTATGTTAGCTATTTGTTAGCCTTAACAACCCATTTGTCACCTTTGTTGACTATTTGTTAGCCTTACTAACCTATTTGTCACTTCTGTTGGCTATTTGTTAGCCTTAACAACCCATTTGTCACCTCTGTTGGCCATTTATTAGCCTTAACAAGTCATTTGTCACCCTTACCCATCTATTTTTCACCCTTAACCATCATTTGGCTATTTGTTAGCCTTAATACCCTATTTGTCACCTCGGTTGGCCATTTGTTAGCCTTAACAAATCATTTGTCACCTTTACCCATGTATTTTTCACCCTTAACCATCCATTTGTCACCTTTATGGTCCATATGTCACTACTCTTAACCATCTATTTTTCACCCTTGTCATCTATTTGTCACTCTTGGCACTCATTTTTCACCCTTAGCCATCTCTTTTTCACCTGAGCTATATATTCTTCACCTAAACCATTCATTTTTCACCTTTAACCATCCATTTGTCACACTTCATGCGCATTTGTCGCCTCTGTTGATATATTTGTCACCACTAATAGGCATTTTTCAATCTTAGCAAGAAGGAGCCGCCACCTTTACCCTTGGGAGCTGTCGCCTTTATGCATTTTTCACCGTTAAGAGCCTTTTGTCACCCCTCGTGCACATTTGTCGCCCCTGTCAACTTATTTGTCACCACTAATGTGCATTTGTTACCTCTGTCAACTTATTTGTCACCACTAATATGCATTCATCACCCTTATCATTCATTTCACCCTACTGCTCTCACATATGGAAGGTGAACCCAAAAGAGAAAAAAAAGATAATAATAATAAAAAATCATAAAAAATGATAATCAATAAATACAATAATTTGTCACCTAGACAAGAAAATAACAAACAAACCATAAGAATGATATTCAATAAATATAATAATAATAAAATATTTATGAAAATAACAAAAAAATCATAAAAATGATAATCAATAAATACGATAATACTAAAATAATTATGAAAATGACACAAAATCATAAAAATGATAACCAATAAATACAATAATAACAAAATAATTATGAAAATGACTAAAAATTATAAAAATGATAATTAATAAATACAACATTAATAAAAGAAAGAAAAATATCATAAATGACATAAAACTCATAAATATCACCATCATCTGTCAACTTATTTGTCACCACGAAACGTTTATGACCCATTTGTCATATAGTCGACTCCATCTTGGCATGGAGTCGACTCAGCCCACCTCTGTCATCTATATATTACCCCATATCATATGACCAATTTGTCATCTTTAATAACTCATTTTGTCACCTATATGAGCTATTTGTCATCTTTAGTAACCCATTTGTCACCCATATGAGCTATTTGTCACCCTTACTAACCCATTTGTCACCCTTAGTAACTCATTTGTCACCCATATGATCTATTTGTCATCCTTAGTAACCCATTTGTCACCCTTAGCAACTCATTCGAACCCATATGATCCATTTGTCACCCTTCCTTAGCATATATTTATCACCCTTATCATATATTTATCACCCTTATCATCCAATAACCATAAAATAATTACAAAAATGATGGAACAACTCAGTGTTATCAGAACCGGATCGGACTGGCCGGTCGATCCGGTTCGACCGTGAACCGGTCCAAAAACCGGTCCGATTAGGCCCGGTCCGATCTAATGTTAAAGAACCGGACGAACCGGACGAACCACAGTTCGATCGGTGAATTGGTCCGAACCGGTTCGACCAGATTCACCCTTCAAAATAAAAATAAAAATATTTAAATATTTAAATATTTAAAATGATATGTATGTGTGAACAAAAGTATCTTATTATTATTGATTTGTTGTTATTTAGTATTTTATTTTAGATGAATTTAAAGTTTAAATGTTGAAAGAAGTATAAATGTCAATTGTGAAGAGTGAACACCAATAAAATATTACAAAATTTTAAGGTTAGTTTATTTAACCATGTTATTCTTATTTTTTTACTCGTATAGTTAGTAGTTACATAATCAAGACTAATAATTATACATATATGTTTATTTATTTTGATCATTATATCTTATTTCTTATTGTCTTAGGTTATAGAATCGGGTCGGAGCATATATCAATATTATAATGACATCACGGTTCAAACCGGTTCGATTAAACGGTCAAACCAGTTCGAACCGAACCAACTCATTGTCCAGTTCAGGTACCGGTCCGATTCTGATAACACTGGAAAAACTATAAAAAGTGATAAATAATTAATATAACAGTATAATAATATTAAAATAATTTCATACTAATGATAAAAACTATAAAAAGTGATAATTAATAAAAATAATAGTATAATAATAAAATAATTATAAAATGATAAAAAAATAAAAAGTGATAATTAATAAATATGATAATATAATAATAATAAAATAACTAAAAAAAGTTTCCAATAGATTTCTGACGTTAATTTTATCCGTCGAAACTATTCATAAATTTTAATTAATAATAGGAAGGGTGGAAAATTATTTAATCATTTTTTGACAGACAAAAAGATCAGTTAGAAATATATCGAAATATTTTGACGGATATTTGGTTCGTCGGCATAACGTCGAAAAGTTTTCGACGAATTTTTGACCTTAAATTTATCCATCGGAAACTATTCAAACATTTTAAGCCACAATTATTTATTTTCGACGAAACTTCTTTTAGTCAAAAATACGTCCGAACATTTCCACGTAGTTCCGAAGTACATTTTTTCTGTCGAAAATTTTTGACGTATTTATGATAAAATAATTATGTCAAAAAATAGTCAGTAATTACCGACGAATTTTTGATAGAATATATTTCCGTCAGAAAGTCGAATCTTTCCAACGCATTTCCGACGAATATTTTTCCGTCGAAAAAGACCGTCAGCATTTCCCATTTTTCTTGTAGTGTTGGCTAATCGTATATTAATATAGTTACTTAAATCTTGTAGGATCATGGCTGCCGAACGTGCTCAATGACGCGATATGCAACGTACCGTATAAGGCCTCACTCAGGCGCTACAACAAGTGGCGTAGGGTGGAGCAAATCGTGGAGCGGGAGATCTCCACCGAAGTTTTCACAATATGAACCCGCCGAAGTTCACCGGCTTGTCCGACCCTGACGATGTCGAGAATTGGATTAAGGAGATTGAAATAATATTCCGTGTGATGCAATGCACGGACTAGGAGAAGGTTCTGTTAGAAACTTTTCAATTAGAACGGGATGCCCGATTCTGGTGCTGCGTTGCCTCATGATCATATCACATGGGGCGAGTTCGTGGAATACTTCAATAGCAAGTATTTTTTTTGATAGGATACAAGAAAAGAAAGCCGCGGAGTTTGCAGCACTTAAGCAAAGGACTCTATCAGTGGCCGAGTATGAGGCCCAATTTTCCTGTCTATCAAGGTATGCACCACATCTAGTTGGTACCGAGAAGATGAAGGCTCAGAGATTTCTTAATGGGCTTCGTCCGTAATACATTACTCAGCTGGCGCCAATGGACATTCAAATCTATCCGGAGATGATAAGGCGAGCCCAATTATTGGAAGACGCCACGGAGTTGTCCGACCGGATCCGTGGGAAAGATAAGAAGGGGCACGTTACAAGCTCCGGCTCATTCAAGCCGACCTTCAATAAGAAGAGGACTAGCAATGATGGAGATTCCTCCCAAGAGAAGAAGATTAAGAAGGGTAACAAGCCCTTTTCTATTACTACCACACCTTCCAAAGAGGTATGTAAGCATTGTGACAAGGCCTGCCATAAGGTCGAGGAATACTGGAGAAGATTGGGAGCTTGTCTCCGATGCGGGAGCCACGATCATCGGATTCCCGACTATTCGTTATTAAATGAACAAGCCAATGATGAGAAGCGCCCAACAAGGAAGCAAGGCTGCCTCCAAGCTCTTCAAGAGGCGGACAATAGTGAAGGTGGACTTATGGAAGGTACATTAAAGATTTGTTCTAAGTCTGCTCGTGTCTTGTTTGATACCGGCGCGACTCATTCTTTTGTTTCCAAAAGATTTGCTGATCCATTACCTATGGAACCGGAATGGATAGATCTAGTTATTTCCACTCCTCTCAGAAACGAATCCGAGATTTCACCATTATCTAAATTGTAAAGTTATGGTAAAAGGGAAAAATCTACCTGCCGACCTGATATGCCTAGATATGGACGGGTATGATGTCATACTAGGAGCCAATTGACTATCCACACGCAAGGCAGTAATAGATTGCCGAAACGGCAAAGTAACTTTTAAGGAATTCCTGGAACATGTCTACACTAGTTCTCGGAGTCAAAGCAAGTCACCCCTTATTTCGGCCCTCCGAGTTAGTAAGCTCTTAAGGAAGGGGTGTGTGGCTTTCATAGCATTTGTGTCAGCCACGGAAGTTAAGGAGTCCAAGATAGAAGACATCCGCGTGGTTCGGGAGTTTCCCGATGTGTTTTTGGAAGATTTGCCCGAATTACCCCCACAAAGAGAAGTGGCCTTCACCATCGACCTGGACCCTGGTGCTGGGCTGGTTTCTAAGGCACCTTATAGAATGTTATAGGGGATGAGAATCTTTTATTTAGAAAAATATTATTTCTTAGGGCGTGCCAGTCACTAGGTGACGAGTTTATTATGCGCTCAATCTGACCCGAGTCGAGCAAGAGTGAAGTTCATGTCGGGATCGAAAGTCCACCATACCATAAAGGCTATGGCATTAATTACATCCTCCAATAAGAAGGAAAACCTCTGATTAATTGCCGAGATAACAAGCCGTTCGAGGCTGAAATAGAATGCAAGAGAGTGCATGTGATGATGAAGCCTTTAAGGCTGCATGGCATGATTCATTGGTTATTTTCTTAATCATGCAGAGAAGACATGGTTCATTAAGTTTGAGCCCCCGATATGGAGCAGAGGACGTAGGTCCGGAGACCACCATCGCGCATAGCCAAGACTTTCGGTCGGGCATGACCCGGCCCTCTGTCGAGGCCATTTGATATACCGAGGTCTCGTTCAAGCAAGCATGCATTAATGAGGCGCACAAGAATGCATATCTATGTCTAATGCATGAATTGGGAGAATGCATAATGATAGAAGATTTTAACTTGAAGAGTTTCTTTTTATTTGATTCATGGTTGATTACGTTGATCGACACAATCCGTGGAAGGCGAGGGTTGACTCGAGAATGAGAGAGGAGTTAAAATGGCGCGACATACGCATTTTTATTCAAAACCGGCGCGAGGTAGCGTAGGTAAAGGGGTTATACGGCTCGGTATAGCGTAGGAGTAGGGGGTAAATGGTGCTGTGGGGGTGAAGGCCTTAACCAGCGCGCCCCACCCAGGGCGCGCCGGATTAGGGCGCGTCGGGTGTCGACCAAATAAAAACCAGAAGTTTTGAGTGTGAAGCTATTCCGGCACGGGGGGGGGGGGGGTACCGCGCCGTATTAGGGCGCGCTGGATTAGGACCGCGTCGGATTAGCTGATTTTTGAGGTATTTTTGTGTATTTTGAGTTTATTTAGTTTATTAAGATGTATTGAGTTGATTGATGAGTGAATTGGGGTCCAAGATGCCCTTGAGACAGGGTTGAGACTCGTGCGAGGTTCATACTCGAGCACGGAAGTTAATTGTTTTGAAAACGTTTCTTATCGAGTCCGAGCTGTGAGGGCAATTAGTCAATAAGTCTGGAGAAATTTTGGCAGCACCTCCCCCTCTCCAGAGGATTGCGGGGGAAAAGCGGAGGCATACCCATGGATGGGGTAAGCTCCTTAATGCCAGGTGGCACAACGGCGGCCGGCAAACCCAAACGGATAGGAAACCTTGAGGACTAGCCTACTAGGGGCACCATCATTTCGTGGGTTGAACACGATCAGATAAGATGACCAATGAGAGAGGTGAGGACCCCAAGGGCTAGCCTACGAGGGGCACACGACCCATAGTCGACTCATGATCCGGAAAAGGGATGACTAACAGGGAAGGAAACCCCGAGGGCTAGCCTACGAGGGGCACACATCCCATACTCACCGCAATATCCCTAAGGATAGTGGATTTGATATCGGGTTATACCCCTGTCAATGTTCACCTCCTGGCCCATAGGGGATTCGCATCATAAATGGACACGACCCTTTTGACCCCGTGGTGATTCATAGATGCCGATGGGGAATGTCCCTCCTCCCCAGTTATAGATTATCATTCTCAAGAAAATAAAGCACAGCAGTGCAATCCATGCATGGGATAAGAAGGTTATTCAGTCGTTACACCGTCTGCACTTAGTCACAGACCAAGGGAAGCTAGATGGTTAGTAGGTTAGCATGGGTCGACAGGCTGGCCTCCGGGACCAGCAGGTTAGCATGTGGCCTATATAGATTGACAGGGGCAAACGCTCAAAAAATCAACATGCAGTATACAAAGAAGGCGATGATGCCAGAGAGACATTTGCCTAGCTTGTAGGGACGGCCTCGTTTCATCCAGTCCATGATTAAGAGAGGAGAGGTAAAGAGGGACAGATCTCAGGATTGGCCAGAGAAGCACATTTGTGTATGCTTCTGGTATCACATATCCCTAATGGGCATGAGAGAGCTTGGTATGAGCATCTTAACACAAAGAAACCCCGGGGATGGGGGGGGTGACATCAATATAGCCCTGAGGAGAACCAGGGCGTACTCGATATCACGAAATAAAACTTGGCATTCACATACGAGGCGGTTGGACATGTGAATCGAGGGAAGAGTAAGGGAAGCATATATAGCATTGAATATTATTCATTCCATCAACGGGAAAGGAAAGCCATAGAACATCATAAGCATTCGACGCGGCCCGGCGTTGTCGCTCGGAAGCCGCTTCATCCATTACAACAACGGGATTACAGAGGAGGAATAGATAGGGAGATGGTGAGGGGGGGAGATAGGCTCATATCATCGCCCCTCCCCCCCTCACTTACACTATATTAGGGGGGAAATAAAAGGGGGATCATCGGGAGAAAACCACCGGAACCCACCTAAGTTATTCACTGCAGAAAATAGAGTATCAGAAAAGGCCCTTCCCCTCCGACCTCGAGCTTCTTCAGGTAGATGGACGGGCAAGGGTGGCTCTCTGGCTTGCTCTTAGAAAACCCTACTTGTTCCCCAAGGCTCTCCTCTTTTTTTTCTTTGATTCTATCCGATCCCCTTTTTCTTCCTATTTTTGACTCTCTCTCTATTGGTTTATATATATCATTCCTCAGGCATGATTCTTCCCCGGCGCGAGGTGAGCGCGCAGTAGAAGAGGTTGAAATTGCTTTTGCACGTCGGGAAGAGGGCGCCAGAATGGGGGGGGGGGCAGGGAAGAAGGCGCGTTGGATTAAGCCCATTCCATCGTGCTTGGTTGGCACGGGCTCGACAGCGGGCCCCGGACTGACCCCTGGGCGTCACTGTGACCCTTCATCTCGGCCCGGTCTCACAAAACCACGTCGTGAAGTACTGGCAGAGCTTTCAGGCTGTTGAATGGCTGCTTTCGGAACCACGCGCATCTTCAGCTCAGACACGCGGGTTTTCTGCTGACATGGCTTTTGTCACAGTGATTTGTGCTGCTGGCTCGACTTAACCTGCATTGGTAGCTTTCACGGGGAGTGGTATACTACCCGAGGTGCTTTCGCCTCGACTGGGCGGTCATTTGGTCACTAACGGACCCAGTATACTAAGAAGCCGTACCCATGCCGAGTAATCGGGGTCTTCTACTAACAGAGCCTTTGGTCCCTTGTTCTGAAGGGTCAAGAGCATTCTTTCACCTCGGGAGGATCTTTCATTCAGGTGGCGGGCCACCAGGTATACCCTTGTCCTTGGTCAGACAACGGATGTGGTTTATGCGGCATGACTGTGTTGATGTCGGTTCATTGGGCAGGCTTGATGACGCTGCAGGTTGGTTGTAAATTCATCTCGATTCTCCTGAGGTGAAGTCCCCGGCGTTCATACTGGGTGACCTGAGGCTCTGGCAGCTTGAGAAGGCATCCGTGTATTGATCTTCTTCGGCTTCTCCGCTTTAGTGGGTCGCATCATTTGTCTTTGAGGCTTGATCACCATTGAATATTTTTTGAGTGCCAACAAATGCCCCCCAACTGCGGGTGTTGCGAGCAAGGCACGATCGAAGTAGGACCAGCAGATGAGCTCCATCTGAGTAGATTTTCGTCCGGACGACATAAGCTTAGAATGGGCCCTTAAACCGACGCGGTGGCTAAACTGGCGCGGTCATGGGATTGTTAATACAGCGCGGGGTAATCCGGTGCGCCCTCTTGATTTGGAGGTTAATTTGGCGCGCTCTTAATCGGCACGCCTTTTGCTTAAGAGGGGTTAATACGGTGCGCTAAATAGCGCGCCGGATTAACCTGGGGGGGGGCTTCCATATTTAAACCCCTCTTCTTTGTTTTTTTCTTCAAGCCAATTCATTTGCACAGTTTCTTTCTCTCTCCTCCCTTCTCCTTCCCACTCCGCCGCGAGAGAGCCTGAGGGTTTGGGTGGCGTCCTTTGACGGGTGAGGGAGAGTCTTTGTTCTTTTGTTCTTGGGATTTAAGTCTCTATTTCCGGACTCCGGGAGGCTCCTAGTAGGGCTTGCCCTCAGAGCTATTCCCCTGGGTGTTCCGTTTCGGCCTCGGTGCGATACCCACGGCCTATTTTAGGGACCGTCTCTTGATAGACGTGTTCTGCTTCTTTCTGGCAATCTCCCGGGCTGGGGAGACTCGGCCGAATTTTCGTCAGAAATCTTGTTTCTCATTAACTATTTCTGACTTTGTTTATTCTTCTTGTCATGCTTTTTGCAGATAAGATGGCATCTACTTCTTCTTCTTCTGCTTCACGCGCAGTCGTGACATGGGAGAATGTGAACTCCCTAGACCGGGGGCATGAGCAGCTTGCTGTGGTCGCGGAATCCTCAGACTCCGAGACCGATACAGTTGACACCAGCCGCCTTCTCATCATCGGGGGCGATTCTTTCAATTATGACCGCGGTGATGCCGTCAGGAGGGATCACCCCAAAGATAAGCACCTAATGTCCTTCCTCAGGCAGTTTAACCTTCAAGGGAAAAGGGATTTATTCCTTGTTCGGAAGGCTGAGCAGGCGCTCCTCGTTGAGCGACACAGTCTGACTGATTTTGTAGTGCGGGGAAGGCCTATTTATCTGCCTGGTGAGCCCCGGAAATGGAGTGTTGTGCTTGGACTGCAGGACCTAGTTCCAGTGGACGAGCTGTAGACCAGAGCGCCCGAGTTTATACCTGCTCGCTGGAATGAGACTGCAGGTCGTGTCGATCGGGAGAAGCCCGTATTTGGTCTATTTCTTGCCCCACTGAAATGGGGAAATAGAGAAGAATCCTTCTTGCTGGACTGTCTGGCGGTCCGTTTCAAGCATCAGATTTCTGTGGGATGGTTCGTTGAGCTGAAGGTTATCGACGCCCATGCATTCAGACCCGGAGCAGTGGAGTTCACGGACTACGTCCTTCAACATTATGCTCCCATCTTGGTCAAGGCCGGCGTATATCATAGCGTGTACGCCTCAATGTATCGCTACCCTATCTCCAGGGGTTTATGTTGTAGTATGATCGAGGTATTCTGCCCGGAGTATAACACCTTCCACACTTCGGAGGGAGAGACCTCTTTGGACCTTTGGAGTCTTTCACAGCTCAGCGACTGGCCGATTGACGGTGAGCCATGGAGAGGGGGATTTCTATAGCCCAATTAAGAGCAGCCAAACTAGGCCCTTCAGGACCGAACGAGGCTCAGCTCATCCAAGTGACAGCCCTCTAGGGCCCACTTCGGCAGAAAAGCCCAATAAAGATCACTCGGGATCCCATCCTTCCTCGGCGGCCCTTAGGCTCGGAAGGCCCGAACGTCAGAACGGAGGAAGACCCACGCCCGAGCCATCCCTCATCGAGATGAAGGACGAGCGCTCCGCGCCCACTCCGATCTTATTGCATCCGAGCTATGCCTATTGCCCGGACAGGGTTGGCACTTCTCGTGCTTGGATCGACTGATAAATATTTATCCATGCAGCCGTTGATAGTCCTTTATGAGCAGGAGTTCAGCGGGATAAGGAAGCCACGATCCCCCAAGGTCATGAAGAGCCCACGATGAGAACGTAACGATCCCATGATGAGGACGTAACTCCCGCCTGAAACTCCTCAACTTATGGAACTCATCAGAGGAGCTCGCTATATAAACCAGGGACTCCCTCCGGCGGTAAAAGAAGAGATAGAGGCCTAACACTCCCTCAGCAGGAACAACTTCACCACCTTGGTGTTGGGGAATCTTGCACATTTCTCTCTACCTCCCTCAATACCTTCCACCATTGCTCTACTGACTTAATCATCGGAGGGTTTCCCCAGGGAACCATCCCTGGGCCCCCTAATTCATTTCCCTTTCTCTACAGTTCACTACCCGGTGATCATCCTCCCAGCTCAGGACCAGCACGAGATCACGTCCCTTCATCTGGCGCTGTCTGTGGGAAATGACCAAAGAGCCAGTATGGTGAGAAGAAGTTCATGGAGGAGGTCTGCCGGTGATAGGGGAAAGGCCATGACGGCGGCGGGGGAAGGCCCCTCACAAGCCTCCCAAACCCCCCCCTCCGGTGCCAGCACTCCCGCCGACGGACCGCCCCCTCCGCCTGTGGCCGGGCTGCCGCCCCCCTCCTCCCACGACGGTAGGGCTGCCGCTCAACGGCGGTGCCGACGCCTTCCAAGCCCTCAACGCGAAACTGGACGTCCTCGTGGAACTCATGAGGACCCAGGCGGCCAGGGATGTAAGGTCACGCGCCCCTCCGGAGAGCCCTCCCCGTGAGAACGTGTCCCAGCACACCACCGGAGGCCGCTTCACCCTCCGAGGATAGCAGCTCATCGGCAACAAAGTAGGAGGACCCTCGCAAGCCCCCCCTCCGGAGCAAGAGGCTTCCCCCACGCCGAAGCGGGGCAGGCATGGGGGCACGCCGTTCCCTCCTGGAGATCGAAGTCCCCAGGGAGCGCCAAGACAGCCTGCCTTCACGCCCCCTCAGCCCTACGGCGCAGCGGCAGCCGAAGCTATCCCTCCGACTGCGAGAATTTGAGAGGCGTTTCGCAGAGCAGGAGCGTGCCCTGCGAGCCCTGCAGAAGACCTCTCCACCAGAGGACGAGGAGAGATCCCCATTCTCCGACCATATCTTGAAGGTAAAGGTATCTGCTCGAACCTCTATCCCGACCTTCAAGCCCTACGATGGCCAGGGCGACCCGACCGACCGCTTTGACAGCTTCGACGCTCTGATGACCCTTCACGGAGCATCCGACGCCATCAAGTGCCGAGCCTTTGTGACCACCCTGGTCCAAGGCGCCCAAGCATGGTTCCGGGCACTCGCCCCCGGATCCATCCGAGACTTCAAGCAGTTCGGGCGAGTATTCAAGGAGAGTTTTGCCGGTAGCGGCCCCCCAAGGTCGGTAGCGGGGCTTTTGGCCCTCAAACAGGCGTATGGGGAAAAACTTCGGGCCTACATCCTCCGATTCAAATCGGAAGCCCTGAGGATCCCCCGCCTGGACATCGCCTCGGCCATAACAGCTCTGATCAGGGGCACCCGCGACGAGAACCTCCGCCGCGAGCTTGTCCTCCACCCTCCCTCGACCCTTGCTGCGCTAGTGACTCTGGCATTGCGCCACGCCGAGTGCGAGGAAGTGCTCAGTGCCTGTCGAGACGCAACCGGCTCGGGTCGGGAGGGGGATAAGAAGCGGGCACCCGAGCCAAGCTCGGGCCCAGAAAAAAGGCGGAACTGAGACGGGGAACATAAGGAACCGTCGCGGAAGTACGAGTGGTACACTCCCCTAACCACTCCAGTATACGAGATTTATGAAGACATCAAAGGATCGGGCCTCCTCCGCCAACCCGAGCCAATGAAGTCAAAGAACCACAGTCGCAACAAGCATTGCCTGTTCCACAGCGACCACGGGCATCATACCGGCGACTGCCACTAGCTCCAGGATGAGATCGAGCCTCTCATTTGTGAGGGGCACCTCTCCCGGTTCGTGGCTGGGCACCAGGAAGACCGAGGCGCCCCAGAAGAGATTGACAACGCCCCCTGAGGGGTCAACATCAACGTCATCGCCGGAGGAGCTGTGTCAGGAGGAGACAGCGGTAGAGGAAGGAAGCGTCACGCTGAGCGGGCGAGCCGAGCCATTGAGCTTCCCAGGGCCCTGCCAAGCGAACCCCATGTCATAATCTTCTCCGACCAAGACCTGGCGGGGCTGAGCACCCCGCACAACGACGCCCTGGTGATATCGGCCAAAATAAACCATTGTAACGTAGATAGGATTCTGGTTGACAATGGAAGTGCCCCTGATGTATTATCCTACGAATGTTTCCTTAAGCTGGGAGAGGATCCGTCTAAACTCCACCCGATCCGGACCCCCCTGTGCGGGTTCAATGGCCAGGCCACCTATCCCGAGGGAGCCCTAAGCCTGCCGGTTACTCTTGGCACCCCACCCAAGACCGTTACGGTCATGGTGGACTTTATAGTGATCAAAGGTATGATAGCATACAATGCAATCTTCGGCTGAGGAATCCTCAGCCGAATGAAAGCGATGCCTTCTACCTATCACCAAAAGGTGAAGTTCCCCACCAAAAATGGACTGGGGGAAGTCCGAGGTAACCAGGCAATGGCCTGAAGGTGCTACAATATCTCGGTCGAAGCCACAAGGATGGACGGGAAAAATAAGGGCCCCCGGGAAGTCGAGGAAAAATCCGCAACCGCCGAACCTGGAGGCGAATTACTAGCGGTTTTCCTAAACGACGACCCGACCCTAGGAGTAAAGATCGGAGCCGACCTAACATCTGAGGTTCAACAGCAATACAAAGAGTTCCTTTCCACGTACATCCGGGTCTTTGCATGGTCTGATGATCAACTCCCCGGGATACCGGAAGAGACGGTGGTGCATAAGCTTAACCTCGACCCAACCATGAAGCCCGTGCAACAACGCAAAAGGAAGCATGCGCCAGAGAAGCAGACGATTATCAAGGAGCAGGTCACCAAGGGGCAGAAGACTGGCCTTTTTAGACCGGTCCTGTACCCGACGTGGCTAGCTAACGTCGTCCTGGTGCCGAAAGCTTCGGGAAAGTGGCGGATGTGCTTGGACTTCACCGACTTGAACAAGGCTACTCCAAAGGATTGCTATTCCTTACCGAGCATCGACCAACTGGTTGATTCAACCTCGGGCAATGAGATACTCAGCTTCCTGGATGCCTACTCAGGTTACCACCAGATCCGAATGCACCCTGAAGACATCAAGAAGACCGCCTTTATCACTGACTTCGGCGTACACTGCTACACTCGGATGCCTTTCGGGTTGAAAAATGCCGGGGCCACGTACCAAAGGCTAGTCAACCATATGTTCGAGGGACAGCTCAGTCGGAACGTCGAGGCCTATATTGACGACATGCTCGTGAAGACCCCCAAGGCCGAGGACCACTTCGCCGACCTAGCAGAAACTTTCAACACCCTCCTGAAGTACAACATGAAGCTCAACCCCGCCAAGTGCGCCTTCGGAGTAAAGTCTGGGAAATTCTTGGGCTTCTTAGTCACTCAGCGTGGGATTGAGGCCAACCCCGACAAGATCCAGGCCATCCTGGATATGCGCCCACCCACCTACATCAAAGATGTTCAACGCCTTACCAGGCGCGTCGCTGCGCTCAGCAGATTCCTATCCCGCGCGGCTGAACGATGCCTACCCTTCTTCAAACTATTGAGGGGGCCCAAAATGGCATCTGCCACATTCGCGTGGGACGAGGAATGCCAAAGGGCGTTCGCCAAGCTTAAGGGGTTCCTGGCTTCGCCCCCAGTGCTTTCCAAGCCCGTCCCAGGGGAAGCCTTGTATCTCTATCTCTCGGCAACTCCATCCATAGTTAGCTTGGTCCTAGTAAAAAATGACTCGGGAATCGAGAGACCGGTCTACTACACAAGCAAGGTGCTCAACGAGGCTGAGAAAAGCTACCCCGCAATCGAGAAACTCGTGCTAGCGTTGGTTACCTCGGCCAAGCGCCTCCGACCCTATTTCCAAGGGCACTCCATCACCGTGCTGACCGGCGAACCATTGAAGAAGATCCTCACTCACCCTGAAGCCTCGGGATGCCTCGTCAAGTGGGCCATCATGCTCGGGGCCTACGATATATCGTATCAGCCTCGCTTGGCTATCAAAGGCCAGGCGCTCGCCGACTTCATCGCCGAGAGCACCATCTTGACTGAAGAAAGATCTCCGTCTGCACCCGGGCCGACCTGAGAACTGTTCGTTGACGGATCTTCCAATTCAGCCGGGAGCGGTGCTGGCATCCTCCTGAAGTCCCCCGAAGGGGCATAGCTACAGTACGCCCTGAAGTTCAACTTCCAAGCATCCAACAACGCTTCCGAGTATGAGGCCCTCATATCGGGAGCCCGCATGGCCCGGCGGTTAGGGGCTGAGCGAGTCAGGATTCACACCGACTCCCAACTAGTCGCTAGCCAGGTCAACGGTGATTATGAAACTCGGGAGGCACCAATGATCAAATACCTCCAACTGGTCAAGACTGTGGCACAACAGTTCGAAAGTTTTGAGGTAGTCCGAATTGCTCGGGAGGAAAACTCCCGAGCGGACGCCCTCTCTCGGCTGGCCTCCTCTCTTGACCCCGAGGGTACTCGATCGGTCCTTCTCGAAGAGCTAGAGCGCCCGAGCATTGATTCGGAGCTCCTAGCTGTTGACTCAGCCTCCCCAGGCGACTGGAGTACCCCCTACCTGTCGTGGCTCCAAGACTCCCAGGAGCCTCCCGACCCTCGGGAAGCCCGAAGGTTGAAATACCAAGCTCAACGATTCATCACTCTGGATGGTGCAGTTTACCGGAGATCCTTCTCTGGCCCTCTTTTGAAGTGCCTCGGTACCGACGAAGCCAACCGAGCGATCGAAGAAGTTCACGAAGGTCTGTGCAGGGCGCATTTGGGAGGAAGGTCACTCGCCAGGATCTTGCTACGACGAGGTTATTGGTGGCCCACCCTACAGCATGACTGCTCGACCTACACGCAACGTTGTGACCGTTGCCAGCGATTCGAACACTTGGTCCATCAGCCAGCAACGAAGCTCGTCACCCTAGCCGAGCCTTATCCTTTCTCTCACTGGGGAATCGACATCCTCGGGCTGTTCCCCACGGCCCAGGCCCAGAAGAAGTTCATTATCATCGCCATCGACTACTTTACTAAGTGGATCGAGGCCGAAGCCACGGCAAGGATCACCGAGACAGTCGTCTGGAATTTCATCTGGAAGTCGATCATCTGTCGCTACGGCATCCCCCGGGTGATAGTGAGCGATAATGGTCGACAATTTGATTCTCGGTATTTCCGAGACAGATGCGCCGATCTCAATATTCGCAATCACTTCACTTCGGTCGCCCACCCTCAGTCTAATGGGCTGGTCGAAAATGCCAACAAGGCTATCTTAAAAGGCATCAAGACTAGGCTCGACAAAGCCAAGGGTAGCTGGCTCGAGGAATTGCCGAACGTACTCTGGTCGCACAGAACGACTCCCAAGAAGGCAACCGGTGAAAGCCCTTTTCAGCTGGTATACGGTACCGAGGCCGTGATCCCGTTGGAAATTGGCAACCCCTCCCTCCCAGTCATCTGCTTCTCGTCCGAGGCAAACGACCAGAAACTGCTCGAAAGTCTCGACTTAGCAGATGAAATCCGGGAGATTGCCAGCATCAGAGCAACAAAGTACCAACGCCGCCTCACTCGATACTACAACGCCAAAGTCTGAGACAAACACTTCCAGCAGGGAGACTTCGTCCTCAGGAAAGCCGAAGCCTCTCGACCACTTGAGGCGGCGGGCAAGTTATCCCCTAACTGGGAAGGCCCCTACCGAGTGGTCGAGACGCTCAGAAAAGGAGCATACCGTCTGTCTACGATGGAAGAAGAGCCCATCCCTCGGACCTGGAACGCAACTACATTACGCAAGTTCTACTTCTGAGTACTGAGTATTGTGCAAATGACATGAGATAAAACAAGGCTCCTGTATTTTTATTCAAACAACCCGTTTGTACATCAGGAAGGCTGAAGCGAATAGAACGGTCAACTACATTACGCAAGCTTCAATTCTTCTCTACGGTGATGGTGGTTGCAGGCGTTGCAGTTGGCACGGTGGTGATGGCGGTGGTGATGGACGATGATGGCGGTTGAACAGTGAAGGAGGAAGATCGTGGAGCTTCGATGGGACTTCACACCCGTCCTCTTCTTGAAGACGATGCACCGGAGCTTCACGGACGACCTCCATGGCGGGGCGAAGTGGGGTTGGGCCTCTCACCCGGGGTTCCAAAAATCTGGAAGAACACTCATAGCCATAGATAAACTTGTTTTTTCTTCATTCTATTGCTTCAAATAAGGACTACAAGACTCTTTTTATAGACTTCGCAAAGAAGATCAAAGGACAAACTCCAAGACTCTTTAATGCCTAGGAATATGAAAAGACACCTATGACTCATTATAACTCTCTTAAAAACTCTAAGACTCTTTAATGTCTACAAATATGAAAAGACACATATGACTCATTATAACTCCCTTAAGAACTCTAAGACTCTTTAATGTCTAGAAATATGAAAAGACACCTATGACTCATTATAACTCCCTTAAAGACACTTAGGGATATCAAAAGACAAACTTCAAAGACCCTTATGTAAAATAAAAAAAATTACAAATATTTTAAGACGGAAGATCAAGTCTGATGTTGATGACGATCCCATCAAGGAATGAGGAAAGGCTATCAGGGAAAACCCTAAGCGGTGAAGAGGAAGGGACGCCCTTCAGTCCTTTTTATAGGCGAAGGGAGGCTACTTGCCTTAAATGATTTCCCCCCTCGAAAACACGCCAGAAGGATTTCTCCCTACGAACGGTCACCTCAAACTTCTCATCTTTCACCCCAGCGGGACACACGAAGCGGCCAGGCATTTAAAGCATGGGAAAACGGAAAGACACCCTGTCAGACGCTCACCCAACCATTATGCGAGATTCACGCAGAAAATATCGGTTCTTTCCAACCACCGCAGATACGCTGGACAGAATACGGCAATGGCGATATGAAACAGATAAGTCTTCATCACAATGCCACTGCCTTATTTATTTCTACACAAAAAAGGGAGTCTTTTCCTTCAAAAAGGGAAAAGGTATGCAAAAAGAAGAAGCGAAACAGATACATCAGGCCTTTGGCCCACCTTGAAGACCGGAAGTAGAGGGCTCGAGCGGTCTGCCCCCAATAGCCTCGGTGACGGCCGACCCTGGCACCGACCCCACCGGCGTGGGAACTGCCTCGGTTGCGTGCCCTCCCGAGGCATCCGGAGTTGGCAACCCCTCAGGTGATGAGCCCTCGGGATCCTCTTCATCCTGCGCCGAAACAGAGGAACTAGAGGATGACAAGTCCGAGTCATAACATTGACCAGACGGGAAGTCAACCACTCTGGACGCCTACTCCTCGGCGTAAGAAATGGCCCGGTCGTAGCCCTGCTGGAACCCCTTGCGGATGCCCCGGCGGAGTCCTAGCTTGTAGTAGGGGAGGGCAGCCTCCTTAAGGTCGAACTGGTAAGCCTCTGAGCTCTTGTATTGCTCGAGAGCCTCCGCCCCGGCCGATTCCACCCTATCGGCGAGCTCGGCCTCCCTCTGCTCCGCCTCGGCTGCCTTCCGGTTGGCCTCAGCAGTCTGCCCTTCGGTCGCCGCCACCTGCTTCTCTGCCTTAGCTCGATCAGCCTCGGTCTCCCGCTGAAGACGCTCGGCTTCCTCCGCGCGGTCTACTAGCTTGGCACGCTCGGTCTCCCACCGGCCGTCCAGCTCAACGCGTGCTAAGCGCTCCTCTTCAAGAAGTCAGTTCTTCCTCTCGAGCGATTCACGAGCCTTAGCCAGCTGCTCGGCTAGCTCCCGGGTCTTCACTTGGCTCGATCGTACCAGCTCCCTGATTGAGGAGAGCTCCCGCCGAAGCCCGCCACGCTCCTCGACGAGTCGAGTCAACCTCCTGTCCGACCTACCGAGGGTCCAGGCTAGGTTCGCTCGCTCCCACTCCGATCGAGCGTACGCTTCTGCCAGAACCGCCCCCATCTGGGCCAGGGCCAAGCCGCCCTCCATAACCCCGGTGAGAGCCGTGGATGGGGAGTACTGCCTACCTCCCCCCCTCACCTTCACGGATATACCATGACACACCTGGTGCAGGGGGCCCGAGATACCCAGCCTCTCCAAGGCCCCCGAAACGGAGAACCCCCCATCGCCCGGTGCCCCACCGTATGGCCCGGATCGAGCCCCAGCCTCGGCCGCCTCTCACGTCCCGGCCGGATTTTCCTGCGGCCTCTCCTCATGAATCGGCTCGGCACTGGCATCGCCACCTGGGGTGCCAGCCTCGGCCGTGATCACGGCACCCCCAACTTTGGCCACGGCCCCCTCGGCTCCGGTCGAGGGGAGAGTCGGGTCGGCCCCGCTACCGGTTGCAGGAGCACCCTCGGCCCCCTCGGTCCCAGTCAAAAGAGGAACCAAGCCCACATCATCACCACCCGCAGGGGCAGCCCCGACCTTCTCGGCCCCCTCTGGATCGGCTGGTGGGAGAGCCCGCCCGGTAGGGTCTGCCCCACTGTGCCCGACGGAGGGGTGAGCCGCGGTAGGGTCACCTTCGACCGTGGGTACGACCCCGGCCTTCTTGGCCCTCTTTCTGGCCCTCGCAGCAGCCCGGATCATACTCTCCACATGGTCCTTGCGCTTGGGTCCCCGCGGTCCGGAGGATTCGCCCTGGGTCACTCCCTTGCACTTATCTTTGGTTCGGGAGCGACCCACGGGAGTAGTCAGTTTGTCGACAGCCGAGTCATCTCCAAGCTCGATCACCTCTGCGGCCTCCTTCAGAGGCTCCCACCTGGTGTCTGCACAAAGAAGAAGACGTATTCAGGAAAAGAAAGATGACCCTCACATCCGAAGGAAAATCTAAGTTGTGGCACCTGAGCCCGACGGGTGCAGCCGCGTAAGAAGACACCGCTCGATATTCTCCGGTGTCACCAGTTCCTCAGTGGACTGGCATTTTTTCAGCAGGGTGGCTGCGTACTTCTCCACGTGAGGGGGGAACTCATCCTGCCTAGGAGGGATATTAGGGTGGAAATTGGGGATTACCAGGCACATCCAGGTTTCCTCCACTGAAAAAATCTTCACCCAGAAGAATTGGGTTTTCCACCCTTTGTGCGAAGAATCCTTCACCGCCAAAGATATACAACTCCTATTCCACCTCGCCTGGATGAAATAGAAGCCCTTCCCAGCCAAAGGATGCGCTTTCAACTCAAAGAAATAGTGGAAGAGGTCCATGGAAGGAGGAACTCCGCACTGACGATAGAGAATGCGAAAGGCGGAAAGGAGGAGATAGGAGTTGGCTGCCAACTGAATGGGCGCCAACCGAAAAAAATTAAGAAGCTGAAGGATGAAAGGTTCGAAAGGAAGGTGGAATCCACCCTTCCATGACAGAAGAAACATATAGATGTGGCCTGTACGAGAGTCCAGGCTCGTCTCGTATGGGGTAGCAGCGGCAAAACTGAACTTGTGGGGCAGGCGGTACGGGTGCTCCAGCCTCCTCACATCCGCCTCCCCCAGTTCGCTGCAGTTGGGGACCGGTGCCCTCGCCACCGGCTCACCCTCCCACTCCTCAACATCTGGGCGCTGGCCCGCCATGGAGTCAGAAGAAGACTCTGAGGGAAGATGGTCCTAAGACCCTGAAGATTCTGGGGGAGGAGGAAGCTACCTGACGGCCTCCGCGGTTATCGCCGCCAACTCCTCAAATGTCGCCGCACACCTCTGCTCCTCCGTCATGTCCTCACGGCGCATCGAAGAGCCCCAAAAAATGGGAACGAAAGAGAGCCAAAACCCTAAGAGACGGATGGAGTCTGGAATGACAACAAGTGCCCAACCCCTATAAATCCACGTGGAAGGCGGCGCGTCATTTCGACCTCCGAGGCAAGGGGGCCCCTTCCATTCAAATCCGTCAGGATCATCATTAACACGGGCACAGGTGACCACGACACGTGGCTTCCTAAACACCGCCAGATTTCCACCCACCTGAGCCACGCTGGTCCGAAACCCCAAGCAGCTACTCGTCCGAGCTTACTAAAGCTCGGGAGTAGGAGGGGGACAAGTGGAGAGGGGGATTTCTGTAGCCCAATTAAGAGCAGCCAAACTAGGTTCATCAGGATGGAACGAGGCTCAACTCATCCAAGTGATAGCCCTCTAGGGCCCACTTCGGCAGAAAAGCCCAATAAAGATCACTCGGGATCCCATCCTTTCTCGGCGGCCCTTAGGCTCGGAAGGCCCGAACGTCAGAACGGAGGAAGACCCACGCCCGAGCCATCCCTCATCGGGATGAAGGGCGAGCGCTCCGTGCCCACTCCGATCTTATTGCATCCGAGCTATGCCTATCGCCTGGATAGGGTTGGCACTTCTCATGCTTGGATCGGCTGACAAATATTTATCCATGCAGCCGTTGACAGTCCTTTATGAGGAGGAGTTCAGCGGGATAAGGGAGCCACGATCCCCCAAGGTCATGAAGAGCCCACGATGAGAACGTAACGATCCCATGATGAGGACGTAACGATCCCATGATGAGGACGTAACTCCCACCTGAAACTCCTCAACTTATGGAACTCATCAGAGGAGCTCGCTATATAAACCAGGGACTCCCTCCGGCGGCAAAAGAAGAGATAGAGGCCTAACACTCCCTCAGCAGGAACCACTTCACCACCTTGGTGTTGGGGAATCTCGCGCATTTCTCTCTACCTCCCTCAATACCTTCCACCATTGCTCTAGTAACTTAAGCATCGGAGGGTTTCCCTAGGGAACCATCCCTGGGCCCCCTGATTCGTTTCCCTTTCTCTGCAGTTCATTACCCTGTGATCATCCTCCCAGCTCAGGACCAGCGCGAGATCACGCCCCTTCAAGCCGTATGAAGAAGTATGCTGGCCCGACTGGCTGAAGGATCAGACTGGCGGTGAGGGCCGATATCTAGCGGGCTTCGCCTATCGGTACCTGATGAAGGCGTACCGCATGCTTTGCCGCTCATCATATGACGCCAGGAGGCACATAAGCCTGGGGAGAAAAGGTGCGTGCGGATGGGGGCTTGGCTTCAATATTTCTTCAGCGGGAGCACAAATATGAGGACTTTCCCATGGTAGCACCGACTGCTTTGAAGCGGAATAAGAGAGTCCGACGACAAGCCGCTTTCCCGCCTGTCTTGAGAGAAGGGCAGCAAGGATGTCCAAACCCTGTCGGTGTTGATGCAGTCACGCATTGTGCTACATATCTGACTTACTAGATTTGTTCATTTGCTCTCCCGTAAGGCGACGAGAGCATAATCAGGGCAGAAGCCATCTATCCCGCTTGCCTGATGGCTTGGGGCACGAAGCTGTCACTCTGCCCAGTGTCTTTATGCCTCATTTACAAAATGTTGGGGGACTTGCACCGGAATCGTCTCCCCAGGAATTTGTGGTCGGTTGGTCTGATACACTTTTTTAATGCATGGGTCTGCACCCTATTTCCAGAAGCTACTCCCCGGGGGTACAGTTTGCACGCCTTGTTCCGAGGATGATCGAGTTTGCCAATGTTGAACTGTCATCGACAATGTAAAACCTCTTCGCCATTCAGGGGAAATTGAATAAGGTCCCCACGGATGCACCTGGGGTCCTGCACTTTTGGAGCCTGGCCGCCCATTCTAGTCTGCTGGTAAACACGGCGCGACAGTGCAGTCTCTTCGAGGCGGAGGAGTTCATCCATCCAATCTCCGGCGCTAAGTGCACACGACCAATCCTGGAGCTAGAATTGGTTGACTGGGCATTGGCTATCAGACCAAGCATCCTTGTCTTTCGGAGGAGCGACATTCTGTGGCTGGAGCCATATTACCCATTCCGATTCAGTCAAAATTTTGCCTACGATCAGCACATCCCTCCTTCTTCTTCGCAATTTACGTTGCCGAACAGGCATAGAGCCGGCCAGGTGATGAATGTTGAAGCTCAAATATGGTGGGATTACTTCCACCGTCAAGAGGAGGTTTCATTCAAGGTTCCGGCACTTGCTCGTTTCCCCCACGTCACCTCTGAATATATCAAATGGTGGAACGCGCCGACGGGATTTTACAGGAGCTCCCATCGAGACTATTGGGCTATCGCAGAGCATAGATTCTTGGATGCCCAGTCAGAACCGGTCTTGGACATTGATCCTTCTTATTTGAAGAAGTTGCGGTCATGGACCAATACAGAGGTAATGGCTTATCTGGAAGCCCGGAAGGCTGTGAAACGCCGCTCGCCCAGGGTTGAGCCGAAGTTGTCTGAGATCCGCAGGGATGACTTTGTAAAGACACTTCGGGGGCTATGCCGGGTGAGCAGTGAGGGGGTGGTTCTTCAGGAGATCCCTTTACCAGTGGAGGAGCCTATCCCATCTGTGGCCGACTGGCGACCTGCACGTGACAGCTTGCATCCGTACATGACTTTCATTAGAGGGGAAGATAGGCGGGACGCATTGTACAGCAACACCCCCTGGCTGTTTGCACTGCTCCGCTCGCATAAGCTCTCAGTGGGTGGCCCGAGCGAGGCTATTCTGGACCAGCCCCTTTTTATCTCTTTCAAATACACCGACGGATGGGGGTTGGACCACCTGGGCTTGTATTATCATTTGTCTTCTCGTGGCCATGCGGACTTGGCGTCGCTGGTCGAGCAGAGCGAGAAGATAGGAGATGTATGTTGGCATGTTCGCGAGGTGGCCTCAAGAGACAAAGTGCCCTCGCTGTTCTATTGGCCCCTTTCTCCTTTATATACGGGACCGGCAGGTATCTTCCATTCCTTCATTTTAGCCTTTTGGCATGTTTCTTTTCTTCATTATAGCATATGTCATTTTCACCCTTGTACTTGTGTAGTTCGACTCACTTTAGAGGAGACTCGACACTTCAGGGAGTTTATAATAAAGGCTCGGAAGCCGACATACTTCGAAACTCCTGAAGCAACCCCGACCACGACTCCACTGCCCTATGGTGATTTGCGGAAGCAAATAAGGTCCCAGGTGAGGGAGGCTATCGGTAAGGCCAAAGTGGCGGTCACGCGGATGACGCGGGCTCGCCGGAGGCAGGCCGCGGGGCAAGAACCAATAATCGTTCCTCCATCGGCAGTATCATTTGAAGAATTTGAGGCTTCTCATGTGCAGAGGCCTGGAACTGAAGGTATATCCCTCACTTCTTTGTGCTCTATTCTCTGTTCCGGCAGCATTGGCTGATTTCTTCTTCGCAGTTGCTGCTACTCCCGCTGCCATAGTTGCGCAAGAAACTATGACTGCTGCCGCAGTTGGTGAGGTAGAAGGGGACGTGCCCATGGCTCCCGTGAAGGGGAACCTACCTTCTCCAACACCCAGCCATGAGACAGAAGGTGATTTGAAGTTTATTAATAGGACTTTACGATCCATTGTGTCTTCAGTCTGCTTGACTATCCTCACTTGAATTTCAGTTGAGATACAACTACCCTCGCTTCCTGCTGCCGGGATTACTGAAGAGGCTTTGGCTGGGGAGAAAGCTATTCCGGTGAGTGAGCCCACCCCCGAAATTCATTCGACTGGTGCTCCCGCCGTAGAATCGGCCGACCAAGCCTTTGTCGAGGGAGGTGCTCCTCCCGTAGGTCTTGAAGCTGGAAAAGTGCCCTTTTTGACGGAGGAGCGTCGGGAGTCGGCAGAGAGCTCATCTTCTTCGGAGTAGATTTATTATGGTGGCAACTCCAGTGACGGGGAGTTCCCGCCTCTGGAGACAGAAACTGAAGATGTCGGGGCATCTTCAACTTATGAAAGTGATTGCATGACCTTTAGTCTACCCCGACTGGCATGGAGCGATTTTGGGCCATCTGGTCCACTTGTGAGCGAGGGGGCTGGGCCTATGGAGGCCATCATTCCCACTGCTGCAAGCTTGAGCTTAGTGCCGGCTGAGGTAGGGGATCCTCTGCCACTTTTACCTCACAGCTCTTCTCATTATCTTTGCATCAGATGTCTAACGCATGTTGTATCCATGGTGCAGGCCGATGTGGTATTGCCAACTATAACTGTGCAAATACCTCTCCCGACACTGGGAGCGGGTCAATCGACATTTCCACCAATCTTGCGACCCATCGCTTTGCGGTACCCCAAGGATTATGCTACGACAGCAAGCTTGGAGATTTCAGGGGCACTTATGGGTGCCGCTGACTCGACTAAAGCTGTGGAATCCCAGTCACCCACTGCCAGCATGGGATTGCTCCCGAAGGAGAATAGTCTTCCCAAAATAGAAGCGGGAGATATCGTTGAAGAAGAAGATGGAGCTCCTGGGGCTTTAGGCCTTGTTACATAATCGGCCCTGGTGGAGGCCAGTCAAGTTGGGCATGAAGAACGAGCATCCTCCGCTGTTGAGATTTCTGGTGCAGCTGTGCCACAAGAGGCTGGTAGGGAGGCTGCTTTTACTGAGGCTTCCTCCACTATGTTAGTTACGGAGGTCAGCTCCAGTGCTGGCGCCTTACAAGCTTTGCCATCGTCGTCTTTCGAACCGAGCGACGACATCTGGGTTGCCATTGACAGTAGAGTAGATTTTTAGCTTCCCGACACGTCGCCACTTGGCCTACAGTCATCGAATGACCTGGTGTGGCAGTTCTTAGGAACCCTACAACAGACTGTAACAACCAGCCAGGATTTAACCTATGTGCAGCTGAGGGGCTTGATAGAGCACCTTTCCTGCTCGCTGCTTGCTTTTGGCTGCCCCATGGATGATTGGGCGCCGCGGGTGGTCTTGTTGCTCAAGTATGTGAACAGGAGGGAATTCCTTGGCCGAGAAGCAGCTGACCAGCTGACGGCCCTGGCTTGAGCGGACAGAGTGCCGGGCCACTTTTGCGTCCTTAAGAGAGACATCACAGTCAATGCAAGATGTGGCCAACATCTCTTCACAACATCGAACTTCTTTATCAGCCAGGATAGCTGAACTTCACGCTGAACTTTCCAGGGCTAAGGCTGAGCTGCGGTAAGCTAAACAGCAAGAAGTGCATAGTGTAGAGGAGGCGGAGTTGGCCAAAGGACGGGCTACCTCGCTTGAAGAGAAGCTAGTGCGGTTGGGAGCTGCCGAGTCTCGCCTGCAGGACCTAACCCGTTATCCCACCCTAGGGATTTTGGAGCTCGAAGACATCTTCCGACGCCCGCTGCAGTAATTCCTTTTCTATTTTCTTCTTCTTTTTGGTGAACCTCTATGTATCTCGGGGGATGCCTCGAGTAACATGTATTTCGTCACTTCATAGAAATGAAATGCCTCCATTTGCCATTGTTCGCACCGGCTTATGTTCTCGAATTGTCTTAGCCCGGATATCTGAGTTACTAGGGTAGGAGAGCGCTCACGCCTTCAGTGAAGGGGTGAGGGGTTCGCTCCACCGCATCGTAACTATTCTCAGGGCCCAACTTGGCTAATATAGGGTGAATGCATAGCGACCATTCAGATCAAAGGGTAAGGCCAGAAGGCCTATTGGTAGGCTTCACCGATGGTGACGAAGCTACCGGGAGACCAAGGGTGTGTTCATTCCTCGACAAGGATGGAGAACCTGAGTGAGGGTAGGTTTGTTAGCTTCCCCGAATGATGAAGAAAGTCGGGGATAGGTTCACTTATTGATGCAGACGAAAGATCTGGATCAATGGTTTGTTTGTTGATTTCGCCGATGGTGACGAAAAATGGAGGTAGGGTTTATTCATCGACATGGGTTGAATGTCGAAGCAAAGGAGGTTTATCTATTAACGAGAACGAAAGGTCCAAGCGAAGGGATAATGTTGACCAATCTTGCCGATGATGACAAGGGTCAAACACGAGTTTGTTCAACGACATTGGTTAAGTGTCGGAGCAAAAGAGGTTTATTCATTAATGAGGATGAAAGGTCCAAGTTAAGGGAAATGTTGACCGATCTTACCGATGATGACAGGGGTCAGGACTAGCTTGTTCATCGACATTGCTTAAATGTCGAAGCAAAAGAGGTTTATTCATTAACAAGGATGAAAGGTCCAAGTTAAGGGAAGCGTCAACCGATCTTGCCGATGATGACAAGGGTCAGGGCTGGCTTGTTCATCGACATTGGCTAAATGTCGAAGCAAAAGAGGTTTATTCATTAACAAGGATGAAAGGTCCAAGTTAAGGAAATTGATGGGGACATCAACGACAGCCCGCTCACATTATGTTTGCATTTACGTCCTTTCATATTTGTATGTATACCCTTGTGTTATATGGGTACGCAATTGTAAGTCTTAGTGGGTTTATATGTAAAATTCCAGTAGGCCCAAGCCAGGGGGCCCTCACCCCTTTCCCATTGGTCCACCTAGACCATGTGGGGCTGGTCAACCAGCCTAGGTGGCCTTCTAGATGAGTGGACTAGTCATATGCCACATGGTAGACAAGTGGCTCATTTTGTCCAAGGTAGGCCACCTACCAAGTCAAAATTCCATTCACCCATTAAGCTAGTCAATAGGCCGCCCCCCCCTTTAATATTTAATGTTTTTTTATGTGTTTGTGGCATGCAATCCCAGCCCTTCAATCCTCTTCCCTAGATCTAAGGGTCCATATTGCATTTGATGTAAGTCATATATAATGTTGTATTTTCATGAGAAAATCGATGAAAAAAATCAGAATTTTGTTGAATGCCTTGAGTGAATTTCGACCTCCTCCCTCTCTCCCTCTGGTTTCTTCATCCCAACCTCCATTTCTAGAGTGTTTCTATCTCCCTTCATCGCCTCTCAACCTCCGGTGATCGTCTGTGCCGCCGCCGCCGCCGTTCGTGCCGCCATCGAGCCGCCTCTGCAGTTCTGCCTTCATCCGACCACAGCAGCTTCCACGATTTGTCTATCTCAGCCACGAGTTCAGATCGATTTGAAATTTTGAGGGTTGGTTTCTATCTTCTATCCCATTCTCCACAAAACAATCCAGGTTCAAAAGCCACCGTTTCATATTGTTTCCTCTTCGTTCAACTCTCAATTTCAAATCTGTTCTGTCACTATCTACAGTGACAGTAGCGCTGAGTTCTCCACCTTCGACCACCATTTTGATTTTTGTTAGACCTCCCAATTTAACTGGGTGTTCTGTCCATCGTCCCCTACCACCACAATATTTCTTAAATTTCTATCAGCCCTCTAGCTATTTTTAGAAATTCATGTTCTACCGGAGCTATAGTACTTTTAGTTAGATCCTAGATCTGACCTTTGTCTAGTAAACAAATCACAAAAAATCATAGACACATCCAAACGTGTCCAAACCAATTTTTCTGCCTTCCCAACTCCATTTCCAACAACTTCTCTGAAGAACACAACCCCAGATTCAGACGTATACCTCACGGTCAAAGGTAATCCATAGTCAAGTTCTCTGCAGGCTTGAGTCTTCGGTTACTGTACAACAGGAGATTGAAAATTCCATAAGTCAAGATCCAAGCAGCTCCAGGCCAGATCTTTGGACCTAGGTTGAAGAACTTCAAGCTAGCTTTCCAACGGCGCCAGTCTCGTGTCGATCCGACATCGGGACTGATCGCAACGTCCATTCTCGCCGGAGCGCGTGCTGCAAAACAGCAACCACCAGTCCGTGGACAGCAAACCCGACGGGTGCCGATCGGAGCCGCCCGACCTCCGGGCGACGTTCCGGTGTGCCGCCAGCCCAGGGAACACTTCCCTAAGTGTCCACACTACAGCGGTGCCACTGGGTCCCACACGGCCCCTCCAGACAGCACGTGGGCCCCACGGTTGTGATCGCGCGTGTAGCCGAATCAACACACGAAGCTGCCCGTCAACCCGAATTCGGTCCTCCCGGACCCCATTGTGTAGCCCTTTACCTCCCTGCGTGGAGTGGGCAGTGGCTTGCATTTCTGTAATATTGTGTAATATTGTTCCGGGAGTACGAGTTTCGGTCGGGTCCGTCGTCCCCACGTCGAGCGCGTGGAGGTATCGCATTCGCTCCCTTACTTGGCATTTTGCTTAATTTTCATATATACTTGCTTATGCCACTGCTAGAGAGCATGATAGGGTAATTAGCTCGCTTTCTATTTATATCACCGCTGCTGCGAGAGAGAGCGTTACCATCCCGTGACCCGATCCGGGCACAAGTGAGAGCCGACCACCCTAGCTCACAGCCTGTTTCTCAACCGCGCACATCCGACGCTTCCCTCGTTAAGGGGCAGTCACGAGCTTGTCGTGTCCGTGGTCTCATCCCGCATCAATTTGGTATCAGAGCGAGTTTGAGTCTAGGGTGTCAAAAGGAAAAAAAAAGAGTGTCATTTACATCGAGTCATTAGTCGGTCTAAGTCGTGTTTAGAGTCATCATTGTTTTAAAACAAAAAAAAAGTGTCTTTTTGCATTTGCATCCCTTTACTCGGTATATCAAAAGGTGTTGTCCGAACGTTAGGCTACGCCTATCGGGAAGACCGCACACTTGCGCGAGTGATCTTCGGATCGATTAACTCCGCCACGTGCCGAGTTTTGGTTACGTCTAGGTGCATCATATTAGTGTGTGTTTGCTTTAGTCGGCGTCGTCTAGTCGGTGTGTTTGCATGCCCACTCGTCGAGGTACTCAATACTCACCCCCACCACCACCAATGGCGGAATCCCGAGTCTATAGTTCCGATGAGGTGGCCACTATGTTCCGAACTCTTATGGGAAAAATGGATGGGTTGAGTAAGCACATGGATGAGTTAAGCACTCGAGTGGATAGGATGGAAGAAGCGAGTACTCGAGTGAATGGCCTAGGCACCCGCCTAGAAGAGAGGATGAAAGTTGTAGAGGATAGGGCCGCTGGGTCGAACCAGTCCGTTCAAGGATTGGTCGGGAGAGTCACCGCACTAGAGAAAGGACCAGCCGAGACACACCCGATTGTCCCAGTCCAGGCACCCGCCCCACCTACACAAGGCCAACCGGAGCCGGTTCATCAACCCGTGACTCCAAGGGTTCAAGGGGTAGCTACTAGGAGGCACAAAGTCCCCGAGGTGCATGACTACGAGTCCGATAATGAGCATCGGGGACATGGTCATGATTATCGCCATACACGGCGTACCCACGACCAAGATATGGATGAACGGGCCATTCGAACCGTTCGGGCCGACCCTCCCACCTTTGACGGGTCCTTGGACCCAAAGGTCTACCTTGATTGGGAGGCTGGTATGGACCGATATTTTGAGTGGTTCGAGATGTCGGACCAACGAAAAGTCAAGTATGCCAGGATGAAACTTTTAGGCCAAGCCCAAACCTATTGGAGAAACATGGAGAACCTATTGTTTCATCGTCAAGAACCCCCGATCGATACATGGACCGATATGAGGGAGAAGCTTAGGAAGAAGTACCTCCCTACCTCCTATCGCCAGCGTCTTATAGAGAGGTGGCAAAGTCTCACCCAAGGAGACCGGTCCGTCTCGGATTACATCGCCGAATTTGATGAGTACTACTTGCGATGCGATGCCACGGAGGAGGATTCCCTTACCGTCTCCCGGTTTCGGCGTGGTCTACGCCCACACCTACGGTATGAGCTTCTCCGCCGCAAGGTGGACAAGCTGGAGGATGCATACCAAGTTGCTCTCGAGATGGAGCAATTCGAGGGTGAGTTCGAGTCTATTCCCCGGTGGAGCCCCGCTCCTCCCCGTAGTGACTCCCGTGGCTCCTTAGGTTCATACCCGAGGGGACCCATGACTCGTCCACAGGAGCTCGCCCGTCAGGAGCACTTTGCTCCTAGACCTCGACCTCCCCCACCATGGGATCTACCTCCACCCCATCCACCGGCACCCGTTGCCCGTCCCCCAGCTCCTATAGCCCGTCCTCTGGCACCGGCACCCCCTCCACTATTGTCCAAGGCACCTACACCTCCCCCATTGTTGCCTACACCCCCTACCCGACGGGATGATAAGGGTAAGGCCCCTCTTTTTGGGGAGAGTAGTCGATCGCGAGTGCAGTGTTTCCACTGTCATGGATTTGGCCACATTGCCAGCGAGTGTCCCGCTCGCGCCACCCTAGCCTTAGGTGTTGGAGGATCCGTACCTCCCGAGCCTGAGTGTGTTGATTACGAGGCCGATGAGGCACTAGCCAAGGAGTACTATGCCATGGGAGGGGAAGAGTGGGAGAGCTCTCCCGCCGCTCAGGATGCAGCCACCTAGTGGGCTTGATGCTACCACCTTCGTCTAGAGTCGTGCATGAGTCGGTGTGTTTTCCTTGTGTGGTTTGTTTGTGTGGTGTGTTTTGAGTCGATTGTTTGTGTGGTTTGCATACGTGTGTTAGTGCATGGTGAGTCTGCATGTGTCGTGTGTAAGCTCGTTGTCGTTCTCTTATGAGTAAGAGGTGATTGGACTCACCCGATGAGTATGGGACCGGTTCTACATCTATACCCGGATCAGTCACCTATCGAGACTCAGCGGTGATTCCTAGTAAGTCTTCGTGATGTGACACCAAATTGCAGCGGAGACTTTGATTCCTTGGACCTAATTCGCAATCACAATTACAAGGCGCCGAGAATATGTTAAAGCTACCAACGCACCGTGCGCACACGATTCCCGTGGTGACCCGGTGACGCCGAGTCGAGGTGATGGAGATAGCCCCTGACTGGTTAGAGGACCAGCACCACTTTAGTTAGCCCTCCCGAAGGTTTGAAAGCCCACAAACAAGGGCGGCCGGAAGCCTTAAGGGCACGGGGTCACTCGCTCACTTATGGCCACGGTGACCACACTGAAAGGGGGCGCCGGGATCGGGCACTCGCTCTCCTACCGGCCGACATATTTTGCGGATATTAAATAAACAGGTATAAGGAGGCAAGGGCAGGAGGCTCACCTGGTTGGTTTGAGGAAACCAACCCCGGTCGGAGACGAGGGCGAGCGGGGAAGTGTGGGTTCCCCGCACACTGCGCCGATGAAGCTTCAAAAAAAACCTGCTCAAGAGTACATGCACTACACCTCGCGCAGGAGGGTGATCTCGGGGGTGGGAATTAATTGATTACAAACAAACACTACCTCCCGCAGGGAGGGGCGGTAAGCCGGCCAGGCGAGAAGGGTAGATTGATCGAGAAACCCACGAGGAGGAGCCGCTACCGAACCAGACTGCTTACTGTGATTGGCGATAGACAGGCGGTGTAGTTGCTGTAGATCTCAGCCAGGAATTTTTCCGATGACGAGCCTAGGGGGGATCTTTTCATAACAGGAACCCAAACGCTTCTGATTTATTTCAATTTATTCTGACATCGTCGATGGCTGCAGTGGAGGTCTGAGTAGAGCAACAGATTCTGGGGCGGGTGGCACCCTGTTTCTGTCTGCAACTTGCAGAAGTTGCCCCGGTCGCTCCTGGATGCCGAATCATGAACCGTCAGAGTCGCTGGAACCGTGGACAAAGCCTCTACACAGAAAAACTGACGGCAACACCTTCTGAGGTCGTGGTAGACAGGGGGACGCCGACGAGTGGGAACTGGTTGCTGCAGACGGCAGGAGGCAGACCCGCGCGACTGAGGGAGAAAATTCGGAACTCTAGCCCCCGGATGCCGAATGAGGTTCTGTTTCTTGCTCCTGGTTGGGAACAGATGGAGGAAAAACTTTGATGAAGGTCCTTTGGTCTGAATCCTCCGCCGTTGGTCGTGGTGCAGCTTCAAATCGGGCTCAGGCTAGCTGCGGAGGGAGTCTGGCACAGTCGAGGGAGAATGGATCTCCCGGACGGCCCCGAACTCGGAACAGGACGATTCCACCTCGCCTGCGAAGCTATCTGGACGAACTTTCCAGAAAGGTATGGTACATCCTCAGATGTCTCCGGCTGACTCTGTAGCGGCTTCTGCAAAATGATCTTGTCTCTGCCACCTGCAGACTGAACAGAGTGAAGTGGATAGGGGATGAACTAGGTTGATTGGAGTGGTGGTTAATGATGGTGAGTGGGTGGGGATGAAGGATGATGGGATAGGGGTGTGTGTGAGGGGGTGGAGTAGGGGAGAGAGAGGTCAGATGGGTGGAGGGGGAAGAGGGCCGCAGCTAGGAGAGGGGAATGGAGGGGTCGGCCAAGGCAAGGAGATGGGTAGATGGAGAGGGGGGAGGGGTGCGCAAGTTTTGGTGAGAGTGGGATTTGATTCTCTTGGGGATATGAATGGAGGTGTGGGGAAGTGGAATGGCTGCTTGGGGAAGAGGGAAGGTTGCTAGGGGAAGTGGGATGGTTGCTTTGGAGAATGGAGGGTTGCCTAGGAAGATGAAAGGTTACTTGGGTTATGGGGGGAATGAATGGGAGAATTGAATGGACCTAGGGGAGAGGAGGGGTTGGGCTGAGGTGGAAGGTGATGTGGCAAGAGAGGGAGAGAGAGAGTAGGTCGAATTTGGGAGAGAGAAGGGGAGGAGAGAGAGAGGGGGCCGCCCCTTTTTGAGAGAGAGAGAGAGAAGAGAACTAGAGAGAGAGGGAGAGATGCACTTAAGTGGCTCAAATTTGCTTAATACTTCATTACCTCAAAAGAGGGGGTTTGGGGTCCTATATATAGGAAAACCCAATTTACAAAAAGTCCTCATGAAATGGACAAATGACGGAAGACCAAGGGGTGGGGAGAGGGGCGCCCATGGGCCAGACCAAAGAAATGGCCCAATAAGACCTACTAGCCCCATTAGCCCACTGGCCTACATACAAACATAAGTAAATAACATGATAACCTAGTAACATGACTCAAAACATAGGCAAATACATCAAAATGACTCAAGAAAATAGGAAAATGTAATAGGATGATAAGCACCAATGTTCCGTCTGAAGAAGGGCTGCTCCCTAGCTGCCTCCGGGAGGGAGAGAAGTGCCAAGCCAGAGGGTATGTGGTGTGATGCCCTCATCAATTCTCCCGGGCGGCGAAGAGCTCGACTCTGTCGAGTAAAGGCCCTCCCTGCTACGGTACTGCTCTAGGAGATCGGGGGACAGCTACTGGAGATCCTCTCGGCTCACCCAGGTATCGTCCGAGGGTGGTCGTCCCTTCCACCTGACCAGGTAGCGCTCATACGCCTTGCTCCTTGTGATGGTAACCTGTTCATCTAATATCTGCTCCACTTCATCGCGCCGATTTCTCAAATGGGGTTGAGCTCTCTGGGGTGTGGGGGCACTCTCAAAGGAGGGAGTAGGCTGGATTTCCTCACCGGGTATCACCGTGGGGCCCTTGTAGGGCACCAGGTCAACCACATTGAATGTGGGGCTTACTCTGTACTCTTCAGGGAGGTCCAACACGTAAGCATTGGTGCCAAGGCGTCTCAGCACCTGGAAGGGGCCAGCTCCACGTGACCTCAACTTCGGTATTCCCAGGGAACAACCTCTCAGTTCTCACCATCACAAAATCACCAATCTGGAATTCTTGGTGGCGGCGGTGGGAGTCAGCAGACTTCTTGTAAATCTCGTTGCTCTTGTTGATGTTTTTGCGAATGTTTCCATGCAACTCTGTGAATGGTGATTCACTAGTGGATAATGGGGGTCCTGGACAACCAAATGGGGACCTAGCATGCAGTGGCGCTACATAGACTTCGATGGACCTAGGAGGACCGGGACATCCATAGATGAGACTATCATGCAAAGAGGTGTTTGATGCCGGGGGTCCGGGACATCCATGAATGCTTTCTTCATGTTTTGACTTCACTTGGATTGACCTAGGGGGGCCTGGACATCCAGATGTAAACCTATCATGCTTAGGAGTCATGTGGACCTTGATGCACTTAGGTGGTCCGGGGCAGCCACAAGTGGCCCTATCATGAATGAGATGGATGAAGAGTGGGGGAGGACCCGCTTGTTCAAATGTAATCCTGTCGTGCACTGGACCTAGTGTGTATGTGACACAAATGACATGACTAGCCTTACCACATGATGCAGAATGTTGTGACATATGTATTTCTATCAAGATGGTCCCATCTTTGGGTGGGGGATGATTTGGGGGTTTCCACTCATGGGGGTCGAAGGGGTCCAAGAACGTGGACATCATGGGATGGGTCAATTCCTCCTTTCCTAGGTAGATGTCACCCATGGTCATGGCTCTCATAGTGTGGGCTAAGTTTTGGAATGGGTGGGTTAGGTTCGACATGGCGGGTGAGGGTAGGAGGGAGTGGGTGGTGGGTGATGAATACTCAGAAGCCCATAGGGAGTGGCCAAACAGATCAAGATGGGCTAAGGGGTGAGTAACGTGGAGGGGGGTTTCAATCCAAGTGATCGCCCTAGGGTCCCTAGCACACATAGGGAAGTGGAAGTCATGATCCTAGTGGGGCCCAACGCAAGGCTCCTTGCAGGAGGGCAAGGGGGTGATGTAAAACTCATTAGGCTCAGGTAGAAACAACAAGAGCTTACTCGTGCAAGGACCCTTGGTGTAAATGGAGGTGATGGTCCCGATAGAGGGGTGTGAGAAACTAAGGTACCCCATGTTGCTTGCTTCTAAGGCCCACATGTTTGTCACCTCTATTTGCCAAAATACACTCCTAACCAAGTCCCTCATGGTTCCTACAAAGGAGAACGATTGGAAGGTTGTGTGGAATGGAGAGGTGGGCACAATTGGGTAATGATTTTCCATAGGGGGGTGCATGATGTGGAGGAGGAGGTCTTGCTTTAGCCACTCAATGAGGGGTTCCCCTAAAATCACAGGTCTTATGGAAGGATGGGTGGGGGGACTTGGATGGTCATCTGGCAACTCAAGGGGGAGGATGTTCCTAGTTAGGCTCGTTGTGGTCTCTTTGGATAAAGAGGAGCCTTCTTGACCCAACCTTTGGCATTAGGCTTCATATTCTTCCTCCTAATCTAGGGAAGCCTCATATTCCTCAATCACGTTCTCATCCTTTTGGGGTATGTGGGGGTTTTGCTTTCCAAGGGAATGGGAAGGTCTTTTGTGGATGGGGTGATGAAGGTTGGGGCATGGTGCACTCGGGGTGGTGAGGGTGCTTGAACTTGGGTTGGGTTTGGGAGTGGAAGAAGTGGAGACCTAAGTTGGGGTAGGATTGGGATTGGTAGTGGAAGATGGGTGGGTCGAGGAGGAATGGGTTGATTGATTTTGGGAGGTGTGTCCCTTTTTGGGGAAGATGGAAGGGTAGTGGTGGGGACCGTGGAAGCTTGTGGGGTGTGGGTTTGATGGAGAGTTTTAGGTTGGGTAATGGCCGTCATGGGCCTAGGTGGAGCGGGGGCCTTAAGGGAAGTCTTGGGTTGACTGGGAGGAAACGGGGGAGTGGGAGTGCTCTTCAGGTTATGGTCTTCACGGTAGGAGTTGGGGAGGTATTGGAGCCTAAGTTGGGTCTTCATGTCTTCCCAGGTATGAATTGGTTCTTCCCTCCTAATCCTCTTCCTAGTTTCTACACTCATCCAATAGGTCTTGGCAAGTTTGGTAAGGTGCATATTCGCGAGCCTAACTTTCCTATCTTCCGTCATAGGGTACCAACCAAAGTATTGGTCCATAGCATTCTCCCATTTTAGGTAGACATGTGGATTATGTGACCCATCAAAGTTAGGAGCCTCAACCTTAATCATCCTCAAGAGGTAATCATCCGGGTCCTCCCGTGGTCACCTTTCAAAATGTCTAGGTTGGCGGGGCCTCTCATACTCACGGTGCAAGTCATCCTGAAGGTCCTCCCTATCAAGTTCAACTCGTGGAGGGGGTGCCCGTTGGGCATGGTTCCAAGGCGGGGCCCTAGCTTCATCGAGTCTCTCTAGGCGGTTGGAAATCCCACTCATTTTCTCCGAGAGGGCTTGAATGGCAGCCTCAAGTCGATCCATTGGAGCTTGGGGAGCCTCCCTAGGCATGTTTGGGTAACCTTGGAGAATGGGATTCATGGTGGAACCGAGGTAGAGGGGTCGGCTCGGTACAAGGTACCACTACGGGTGGACATGCACACGGATGGTGAAAATGCAAATACCCTAGGACCTAGGCTTGTAGAGACAAGTCTATAACTTGCTCTGATACCAAGTTGATGTGACACCAAATTGCAGCAGAGACTTTGATTCCTTGGACCTAATTCGCAATCACAATTACAAGGCGCCGAGAATATGTTAAAGCTACCAACGCACCGTGCGCACACGATTCCCGTGGTGACCCAGTGATGCCGAGTCGAGGTGATGGAGATAGCCCCTAACTGGTTAGAGGACCAGCACCACTTTAGTTAGCCCTCCCGAAGGTTTGAAAGCCCACAAACAAGGGCGGCCGGATGCCTTAAGGGCACGGGGTCACTCGCTCACTTATGGCCACGGTGACCACACTGAAAGGGGGCGCCGGGATCGGGCACTCGCTCTCCTACCGGCCGATATGTTTCGCGGATATTAAATAAACAGGTATAAGGAGGCAAGGGCAGGAGGCTCACCTGGTTGGTTTGAGGAAACCAACCCCGATCGGAGACGAGGGCGAGCGGGGAAGTGTGGGTTCCCCGCACACTGCGCCGATGAAGCTTCAAAAAAAAACCTGCTCAAGAGTACATGCACTACACCTCGCGCAGGAGGGTGATCTCGGGGGTGGGAATTAATTGATTATAAACAAACACTACCTCCCGCAGGGAGGGGCGGTAAGCCGGCCAGGCGAGAAGGGTAGATTGATCGAGAAACCCACGAGGAGGAGCCGCTACCGAACCAGACTGCTTGCTGTGATTGGCGATAGATAGGCGGTGTAATTGCTGTAGATCTCAGCCAGGAATTTTGCCGATGACGAGCCAAGGGGGGATCTTTTCATAACAGGAACCCAAACACTTCTGATTTATGTCAATTTATTCTGACGTCATCGATGGCTGCAGTGGAGGTCTGAGTAGAGCAACAGATTCTGGGGCGGGTGGCTCCCTATTTCTGTCTGCAACTTGCAGAAGTTGCCTCGGTCGCTCCTAGACGCCGAATCACGAACCGTCGGAGTCGCTGGAACCGTGGACAAAGCCTCTACACATAAAAACTGACGGTAACACCTTCTGAGGTCGTGGTGGACAGGGGGACACCAACGAGTGGGAACTGGTTGCTGCAGACTGCAGGAGGCAGACCCGCGCGACTGAGGGATAAAATTTGGAACTCTGGCCCCCAGATGCCGAATGAGGTTCTGTTTCTTGCTCCTGGTTGGGAACAGATGGAGGAAGAACTTTGATGAAGGGCCTTTGGTCTGAATCCTCCATCGTTGGTCGTGGTGCAGCTTCAAAGCGGGCTCAGGCTAGCTGCGGAGGGAGTCTGGCGCAGTCGGGGGAGAATGGCTCTCCCGGACGGCCCCGAACTCGGAACAGGACGATTCCACCTCGCCTACGAAGCTATCTGGACGACCTTTCCAGAAAGGTATGGTACATCCTCAGATGTCTCCGGATGACTCCGTGGCGGCTTCTGGAAAACGATCTTGTCTCTGCCACCTGCAGACTGAACAGAGTGAAGTGGATAGGGGATGAACTAGGTTGATTGGAGTGGTGGTTAATGATGGTGAGTGGGTGGGGATGAAGGATGATGGGGTAGGGGTGTGTGTGAGGGGGTGGAGTAGGGGAGAGAGAGGTCAGATGGGTGGAGGGAGAAGAGGGCCGCAGCTAGGAGAGGGGAATGGAGGGGTCGGCCAAGGCAAGGAGATGGGTAGATGGAGAGGGGGGAGGGGTGCGCAAGTTTTGGTGGGAGTGGGATTTGATTCTCTTGGGGATATGAATGGAGGTGTGGGGAAGTGGAATGGCTGCTTGGGGAAGAGGGAAGGTTGCTAGGGGAAGTGGGGTGGTTGCTTTGGAGAATGGAGGGTTGCCTAGGAAGATGAAAGGTTACTTGGGTTATGGGGGGAATGAATGGGAGAATTGAATGGACCTAGGGGAGAGGAGGGGTTGGGCTGAGGTGGAAGGTGATGTGGCAAGAGAGGGAGAGAGAGAGTAGGTCGAATTTGGGAGAGAGAAGGGGAGGAGAGAGAGAGGGGGCCGCCCCCTTTTTGAGAGAGAGAGAGAAGATAACTAGAGAGAGAGGGAGAGATGCACTTAAGTGGCTCAAATTTGCTTAATACTTCATTATCTCAAAAGAGGGGGTTTGGGGTCCTATATATAGGAAAACCCAATTTACAAAAAGTACTCATGAAATGGACAAATGACGGAAGACCAAGGGGTGGGGAGAGGGGCGCCCATGGGCCAGACCAAAGAAATGGCCCAATAAGACCTACTAGCCCCATTAGCCCACTAGCCTACATACAAACATAAGTAAATAACATGATAACCTAGTAACATGACTCAAAACATAGGCAAATACATCAAAATGACTCAATAAAATAGGAAAATGTAATAGGATGATAAGCACCAATGTTCCATCTGAAGAAGGGCTGCTCCCTAGCTGCCTCCGGGAGGGAGAGAAGTGCCAAGCCAGAGGGTATGTGGTGTGATGCCCTCATCACTTCGAGCCGCTTCCTTTCCTTTTGAGAGTGCCCCTTCGGAGTGACCACCTTTAGCCCATAGCAGTTCACATATCGAGTATATATGGAATGAGCAGGTGACGATCGCTTGGAGTGGAGCATACTCGCGCTACTTGGTACGGTGACGGATCCGTCGGAGTACCGGAGCAGCCATACCCTTACTCGACAGGGTCGAGTTCCTCCCACCCGGGGTGAATTGATGTGGACATCAACGACAGCCCGCTCACATTATGTTTGTATTTACGTCCTTTCATATTTGTATGTATACCCTTGTGTTATATGGGTACGCAATTGTAAGTCTTAGTGGGTTTATATGTAAAATTCCAGTAGGCCCAAGCCAGGGGGCCCTCACCCCTTTCCCATTGGTCCACCTAGACCATGTGGGGCTGGTCAACCAGCCTAGGTGGCCTTCTAGATGAGTGGACTAGTCATATGCCACATGGTAGACAAGTGGCTCATTTTGTCCAAGGTAGGCCACCTACCAAGTCAAAATTCCATTCACCCATTAAGCTAGTCAATAGGCCGCCCCCCCTTTAATATTTAATGTTTTTTTGTGTGTGTTTGTGGCATGCAATCCCAGCCCTTCAATCCTCTTCCCTAGATCTAAGGGTCCACATTGCATTTGATGTAAGTCATATATAATGTTGTATTTTCATGAGAAAATCGATGAAAAAAATCAGAATTTTGTTGAATGCCTTGAGTGAATTTCGACCTCCTCCCTCTCTCCCTCTGGTTTCTTCATCCCAACCTCCATTTCTAGAGTGTTTCTATCTCCCTTCATCTCCTCTCAACCTCCGGTGATCGTCTGTGCCGCCGCCGCCGCCGTTCGTGCCGCCATCGAGCCGCCTCTGTAGTTCTGCCTTCATCTGACCACAGCAGCTTCCATGATTTGTCTGTCTCAGCCACGAGTTCAGATCGATTTGAAATTTTGAGGGTTGGTTCCTATCTTCTATCCCATTCTCCACAAAACAATCCAGGTTCAAAAGCCACCGTTTCATATTGTTTCCTCTTCGTTCAACTCTCAATTTCAGATCTGTTCTGTCACTATCTACAGTGACAGTAGCCCTGAGTTCTCCACCTTCGACCACCATTTTGATTTTTGTTAGACCTCCCAATTTAACTGGGTGTTCTGTCCATCGTCCCCTACCACCACAATTTTGCTTAAATTGTTATCAGCCCTCTAGCTATTTTTAGAAATTCATGTTCTACCGAAGCTACAGTACTTTTAGTCAGATCCCAGATCCGACCTTTGTCCAGTAAACAAATCACAGAAAATCATAGACACATCCAAACGTGTCCAAACCAATTTTGCTGTCTTCCCAACTACATTTTCAACAAAGTCTCTGAAGAACATAACCCCAGATTCGGATGTCTACCTCACGGTCAAAGGCAATCCATAGTCAAGTTCTCTGCAGGCTTGAGTCTTCGGTTACTATACAACAGGAGATTGAAAATTTCATAAGTCAAACTATGAGCAGATCCAGGCCATATCTTTGGGCCTAGGTTGAAGAACGTCAAGCTAGCTTTCCAACGGCACCAGTCTCGTGTCGATCCGACATCGGGGCTGATCGCAGTGTCCATTCTCGTCGGAACGCGCGCTGCAAAACAGCCACCACCAGTCCGTGGACAGCAAACCCGACGGGTGCCGATCGGAGCCGCCCGACCTCCGGGTGATGTTCCGGTGTGCCGCCAGCCCAGGGAACACTTCCCTAAGTGTCCACACTATAGCGGTGCCACCGGGTCCCACACGGCCCCTCCAGACAGCACGTGGGCCCCACGGTCGTGATTGCGCGTGTAGCCGAATCAACACACGAAGCTGCCCGTCAACCCGAATTCGGTCCTCCCGGACCCCATTGTGTAGCCCTTTACCTCCCTGAGTGGAGTGGGCAGCGGCTTGCATTTCTGTAATATTGTGTAATATTGTTCCGGGAGTACGTGTTTCGGCCGGGTCCGTCGTCCCCACGCCGAGCACGTGGAGGTATCGCATTTGCTCCCTTACTTGGCATTTTGCTTAATTTTCATATATACTTGCTTATGCCACTGCTAGAGAGCATGATAGGGTAATTAGCTCGCTTTCTATTTATATCACCGCTGCTGCGAGAGAGAGCGTTACCGTCCCGTGACCCGATCCGGGCACAAGTGAGAGCCGACCACCCTAGCTCACAGCCGGTTTCTCAACCGCGCACATCCGACGCTTCCCTCGTTAAGGGGCAGTCACGAGCTTGTCGTGTCCATGGTCTCGTCCCGCATCAGGAATGCTGACCGATCTTGCCGATGATGACAAGGGCTAGTGACGGTCTATTCATCGGCGGGACTTCGAAGGATATTCTACCTTGTCCATGAGGAGAGTGTGTCATAATCATTAAACATTTTTTTCTTTCCTTTTTTTATATATCACATTACTGGTACAAGCGCCCTTTCGGGTTTTCGCTGGAACCGGCCCCCTCCTGCTTTTGCCCACACGCCCTCTCGGGTTTTCACGTGGCGGGGTACCCAATTTTACCTGTGACACCCTTTCGGGTTTTCACCACAGCTGGGTTATAGTCGTTTTTGCCCTTGCTTGGAACATCCGAGCAAGTCTGGCGAGGCATCTCTATTTTTAGCCTCTTTCTTCTTCTTTTTTTTGGACTTGATTCACGGCACGAGGCCGGGATGGATGAGGGCTTGTTCGTCAGTAGTGGCTGACTATCGAAGGCAGGGACGTTTGCTAACATGGATGGGAGGTCCAAGTTGAGGGAGAATTGACCGGTCTTGCCAATGGTGACAAGGGTAAATTGTGGTTTGTTCATCAACTTTGGTTAAACGTCGAAGCAAAGATGTTTATTCATTAACGAGGATGGAAGGTCCAAGCTAAGGGAGAATTGACCGGTCTTGCCGATGATGACAAGGGTCAATAATGGTGTGTTCATTTGCATTGGTTAAATGTCGAAGCAAAAATATGTTTGTTCATTAACAAGGACGAAAGGTCCGAGTTAAGGGAAAATTGACCGGTCTTGCCGATGATGGCAAGGGTCAATAGTGATTTGTTCATCGACATTGGTTAAATGCCGAAGCAAAGAAGGCTTATTTATTAACGAGGACGGAAGGTCCAAGTCAAGGGAGAATTGATCGGTCTTGCCGATGATGACAAGGGTCAATAGTGGTGTGTTCATCGACATTGGTTAAATGCCAAAGTAAAGAGGTTTATTCATTAACGAGAATGAAAGGTCCAAGTTAAGGGAGAATTGACCGGTCTTGCCGATGATGACAAGTGTCAATAGTGGTTTGTTCATCGACATTGGTTAAATGTCGAAGCAAAGGGGTTTATTCATTAACGAGAACGGAAGGTCCAAGTTAAGGGAGAATTGACTGGTCTTGCTGATGATGACAAGGGTCAATAGTGGTTCATTCATCGACAGTGGTTAAATGCCGAAGCAAAGAAGGTTTATTCATTAACAATGATGAAAGGTCCAAGTTAAAGGAGAATTAACCGGTCTTGTCGATGATGACAAGGGTCAATAATGGTGTGTTCATCGACATTGGTTAAATGCCGAAGCAAAGAGGTTTATTCATTAACGAGGATGAAAGGTCCAAGTTAAGGGAGAATTGATCGGTCTTGCAGATGATGACAAGGGTCAATAGTGGTTTGTTCATCGACATTGGTTAAATGTCGAAGCAAAGGGGTTTATTCATTAACGAGGATGGAAGGTCCAAGTTAAGGGAGAATTGACCGGTCTTGCCGATGATGACAAGGGTCAATAGTGGTTTATTCATCGATAGTGGTTAAATGCCGAAGCAAAGAAGCTTTATTCATTAACGAGGACGAAAGGTCCAAGTTAAGGGAGAATTGACCGGTCTTGCCGATGATGACAAGGGTCAATAAAGGTTTTTTCATCGACATTGGTTAAATGTCGAAGCAAAGATATGTATTGTTCATTAACAAGGATGAAAGGTCCGAGTCAAGGGAAGACGTCGACCGATCTTGCCGATGATGACAAGGGTCAAACATGGGTTTGTTCATCGACATTGGTTAAATACCGAAGCAAAGATATGTATTGTTCATTAACAAGGACGAAAGGTCCGAGTTAAGGGAAGACGTCGACCGATCTTGCCGATGATGACAAGGGTCGAACCCGGCTTATAGAGAGAAAAGATCTCCGGCGGGACTTGTGGTGATCATCCTTTTTAGAGTTTCATTAGGATGATGGTAAAGAGGAACTTTAAATTACCACCTTACTGGATTAAGTGCCCTTTTGGGTTTTTGCCGAAGCCAGCCCCCTCTTGCTTTTGCCCACGTGCGCTTTCGAGTTTTCACATGGCGGGGTACCCGATTTTACCTGCAGTGCCCTTTCGGGTTTTCACCGTAGCTGGGTTATAGCCATTTTTGCCTTTGCCCTAGTGCAGGGACAAGGATGGCGAGGCACCTCTATTTTGAGTCTCATTTTATTATTATTATTATTATTTATCATGGAGTGAGAAAACGAGGGTGGGTCAATCGTGTGATGTTTGACCCTGCATAGTAGCATATAACAGTTGGCTAGGGCACGCAGCCTTGCGTCGGAAAAGGGGTTTATTCGTTGGTAAGGATAAATACTAACGTAAGGGATGAGTTTTTACGCCGATTCGGACATAAGGTCTGTAATGGCGATGAAGTACATAAGTCGGCTTGTCACGTCCCGAGCGCGGAAGATACTCGGATGCGTGACGCATCTATATAGATTGTGTCATTAGAACGATAAAATTTGACATACATAAATACGGAGTGCGCAAAAGACTAATAATATCTAATGATCCCAATAGTCCAAAGTGACAACTAAATGATTAATCAAAAAATGATAAAGCTAGTCCATGATAATTTCAAATTAAAATCTAAATACTAGGCTACATGCCTTAACAAGGATTTAATCGACTAGACCAAACATAACTAGAAAATACAAAAGGAGACTCAAGAAGATCAAAAGACACGACTAGCTGACGGAAGACGATCGGTGACTCTAGCACTCTTCACTCGGTCTCATTCTCATTCGGGTGGATGTCGCTATCCGAATTACCTGAAAATGTTAGGAAGCAACTGGATGAGCGAATCGCTCAGTAGGAATTACATCTCAAGTTCTAACAATATTTAAGTTAATTACAAGTTCATGCGGTATAATGATGCATGTTGGATCAAGCAAGAGTATCAAGAATTGTATCAAGAGAGTATCACATGAATATCAATAAGATGTATCAATAAGGAACTAGCAAGTAATTGCCAAGTGATTGCACAAGTCTTTCCAAGAAATCGATATTCAAGCGAGTCTTTCCAAGGAGATAATAAGCAATATTCAAGCAAGTAATCTCAAGTTCGTGTAATAACAAGTAGTGTAATGAAATTGGCTATTTCATTCATTTCATTCAAGCAAGTAATTACCCTTTTTCAGGCCACGTGAGTCAAGTCAAGCAAGTAGAGAGAGAGTAAGTGCGAAATGTCTCAAGTCAAGCAAACAAGTACTTTCACCCTTCTGCGGGCCTCAAGTCAAGTATTGCCTATTCTCGGCCACGCAAGTCAAGTATTGCCCATTCTGGGCCAAGCAAGTCAAGTCAAACAAGTAGTTCGATGCAATGCCAAACACCGTGGTCAATAAACTCCCATGGACACAAGTACCTTCGGGCGCTCCTCCCAAGACCAGACCGGGCCCTATATGCACAGCATTTCATGTATTTCTTTTGACATCCACTCTCATTTATAGCCAATATAGAATTTCAAGGGTTACCATTGTAAGAGTATAAGGTAGATTCCAGGAATAGAGTTCACGGGCATAAATGATGCAGGAACATGTATCAGGGTTATATCGGTACGAATCATGAGATAAATCAATAATCAGAACGAAGATTGGCAGCTAACAGACTGAATTGGCGTCTGGGGGTTGTAGACACGCTAAAATTGACATTACTGTGAGTACATCTCATATTATCTCATAATACCCCAATTTGACCCTCAAATTGACCTTGTTTGAGTGATTTTTCTCACTTTTCTTGGGTTTCTCACCTTTTTATACTTTTCCTATTTTTCCCTATTTTTATGGATTTTTGGGGTATTTTTCTTCATTTTTCCAGATTTTTAATGAATTAGCGGCAAGGTGGGAGACGCTATTTAAAAAATATAAAAATAATAAAAAATATAAATGGAAATGACGCCTCTTTGGGGTGTCTTTATTTAAATTAAGAATGGGTTTCAGTTATATCTCGTTCTCTAATTCTTTCGCCCTTTCCAAGGTATTTTGGTGGCCTTTCGGGTTCCAGAAAAATATGAAAAAAAAATATTTGGAATCGTCTCAACCAGAAGCACCTTGATGTGAAACGACCTAGGATCTAGATCGCAAGCAACACAACGGACACGGCGATGTCACACAAGCGGACTCACCCGCGTATGCACACATGTGCCCATGGGCAACCCGGTGATGATGGAGAGGGTCCGGGGTGGGACCTTGACGCTTCGGGGGATTTGGCTAGCTTCAGGCTAAACCCCTAAGGGCCCGAGATGCCCAATTTCATGGGCGGTCAGCACGCCGAGGGCGTGGGTTATAGGGTCTCTCTCACAACTCGCTCCGTAGGGGTCGCTCAATTTGATGGCAATTTGGGACCGGGCACTCTCTCACCGCCGACGGAGCAACCAAAAGCAATACTAAACTAGGCAATTAAATCCCAGCAATGAGAAGTGTTCAGGAGCTCACCTGATCGGCGTGAATACATCGATCCTGGCCAGAGACGGGGGGCGAGCGGGGAGGCGTGGGTATGCACCCGCACGCCGTGTCGGTGTAGCTTTGATCTGAAATTGAAAATGTTACACCATAACACCTCTCGCAGGAGGGGGATCTCAGGGCCGGGACTTATTGAATCACATCCAAAACTACCTCGACATAGGGAGGGGCGGTCAGCCGGCTAGGCGGGGTGGGGACACTATGATAGAAACCAAGTTGCCGACCTTTGCCGGTTCTGCCAACTTCAGGAACAGCTTAACAGGTTGTTGATGTCGGCGCTGCCACCGGCTCAACCGAGCTCAGAATTAGTCGAAATCAGTGCCGAAACTTTTCAGGCTGACCCAGGATGTCGCCTGAATTTTCTTGGAGCTTCGTGATGATGTCACTGGCCGGGGCAGAGCCTGGAACAGGGCTGATCTTCTCTGGTTATGGTTGCTCTCAGGGTGATGCTGCTGGAAGATGGGAGCGGCACGAACTGACCCGTACTCTGTTTTAGGCGAGGCAGGTACTGTTGCGATCGTGAAAGCCCGAATAGCAGGGATGTGTCGGTTCTGGCTCATGAAAACTGACCTGACACACTTGGGATGAAAAATGTGGAACTTTTGATGTCGAGGTCCAAACTTATATTTGCTTGTTGGAGATGATGGAGGACATGTAGGATAAGATTTCAGTGAAAGAATCGCGCCAAAACTCGAACAGTAGCGGCCGGGGTCAAGATTCCACTCAGGCTCAGGTTCCCTGCCGGAGTAGCTTTGCACAGTCGGGGGAGATTGGATCCTCTGGGCAGCAGGGATGTCGGATCGATGCAAGACCACCTCAGCTACGAAGCTGACTTGCCAAGGAATCCAGTGGTATATGGTATGCCACCAGGAGCCTCGTGATGATGATGTGACTACCTCTGCAATCTCTGGGTGGTATGCTGCCTGCGAACCAGAACAGGACTGATTGTGGAGGGGATGTGGAATGTGGAGATGGGTGATGGTTTGGAATTGGGATGATGGCTGGTGGATGTGGGAGGTGGGGGAAACCTAGATGGATGCTCTTGGAGAGGGAAATTCGAATTTGGGGGCCTAGGGAGGAGTCATATCAGTCTTGGGAAGTGGAGGGGTGCTTGGGGAAGGGAAATGGGTAGTTGGGGGTTGGATGGTGGAGCAAGGAGTGGTGGAGGCTCTCTTGGGGTTGGGGTGGAGTAAAGAGGGGTTGGAGGTAGTTGGGGAGGGTATTGAATGAGGGGAGGGGAGTTAGGAAGTAGGTGGGAGGGGGAAGAGAGAGAGAGGGGGGAAGAGAGGGGAAATTGAGTGGAGAAGAAAAGGAGTGCTAGAATTTCTTCTTGCAATAATTTATTCCAAAGTTACAAATGAGGGAGGGGAGAGGGCTTTTTATAGCCTCTATACTTTTCCTAGGACCAAAGTGCCCCTGGACAATTGACATATTGACCACACAGTCCAAGGAGGGGCGCCCCTGGGCCTAGCCCATTGAATTGGGCCCAAAAGCTATCAAACCAACCATATGACAACTAACTTAGTAAAATCACTTACTAACCTAGGTACAAGACTCAAATAAAGGAAAAATTACATGGTTCATGACTCAAATAAAATATAAAAATTACATGACTAGACTCTAAAACACTTGGCGAACACAATGGCACATGCCGATGAACAATCCGAGCCTCGAAAAAAATGTGGAGGGGCATCCCAAGGGATGCCCCCATCACACCTTCACCATGAAAATCAGAAAATAAAAAAAACCGAAAACGAATTAGCGACATAGGGGGTGGGCGCTATTTACAAATAAAAAAATAACAAAAGTAAATGATGTCTCTCTGAGGGGTCTTCATTTAATTGAAATCACCCCGAGTGTCGCTAATTGAAGAATTGAAGTCTTCCGGGCTGTCGCCATTCAATGAATTGGGGTGATTTACACCGGGCAGGTATGTGACTCAAAACACTATTCATATACTATTCATACCGTAAAAGTTTCTCAGAAATAGAAAGTAAGGATATGAACAGGTAGAGAAAATTCTTGGGAGTTCAGAATCATGCTCATGCAAAATTGTTAGGTTTCACTATTCAATAAATTGGGGTGATTTACACCGGATAGGTACATTCTGTGACTCAAAATACTATTCATATACTATTCATACCGTAAAAATTTCTCAGAAACAGAAAGTAATGATATGAACAGGTAGAGAAAATTCTCGGGAGTTCAGAATTATGTTCATGCAAAATTGTTGGGTTTTGATTCCATAGATATAAATTTTCTAATGTGGTGTTTATATTTTTTTCAAAAATGGAATTGGTGCCCCCTCAAGGTGTCTTCATTTAATTGAAGACACCTAGGGGTGTCGCTATTTGATGTAAAGGCTCTGGTCAATTAGCGCCCCTCTGCAGTGTCTTCAATTAATTGACGTCACTGCGGAGAGTCACCAATTGAGCCGTTTTCAAGTGAGTGATGCTTCGCATCAGAGAGGTACATTCTGAGATACAAGCTACTATTCATATTTTCAAAGTTTCTCCGAATCAAGAAGTAAGGACATGGGCAGGTAGAGAAAAATATCAGGATCACAGAACTATTTTCATGCGAGAATTTTATTGTCTGGTTCAATAAATATAAATTTATGAACATGGTGGTTAGTTACTATTCATATTTTCAAAGTTTCTCTGAATCAGGAAATAAGGACATGGGCATGTAGAGAAAAATATTGAGACCAGAGAACTATGTTCATGCGAGAATTTTATGGTCTGGTTCAATAGATATAAATTTCTGAACACGGTGGTTAGTTACTATTCATATTTTCAAAGTTTCTCCGAATCAAGAAGTAAGGACATGGGCAGGTAGAGAAAAATATCAGGATCACAGAATTATTTTCATGCGAAAATTTTATGGTCTGGTTCAATAAGTATAAATTTCTGAACATGGTGGTTAGTTACTATTCATATTTTCAAAGTTTCTCCGAATCAGGAAATAAGGGCATAGATCGACATGGAAATTTGCAAGATTGTACGATCATGATCATGCAACAATTTCTAAGTTTAATTTCATAGATATCAATTTTTAAACATGGATTAATTTACAAGAATCGGGATAGATTATGAGTATAAACCGTGTGCTGTATAGGGGGTACTTGGCGGAGAATCTACTCACGCAAGATTTAATGTTTCAGATAGGCGTGGCCTAACCTTCCTACTAAGCCTTTTGATATACCCCTGCCTTAAATGACCAGATTTAACAGCATGCATGTTAACCTATATTAACTACTAGTTAAGCCAGATCTTGAGAACACCTAACTTTTGACGTGATTACGAGGTACAGATGACAGAATAGAAATCCAAGGATGAAGCCACACGTTCTCCGCCGCCGTAAAGCTCCAGCAGCAGGACGTAGACTTCACGTTTTTTGAGGGAACGAAGGGAAATATTCCCTTCTGCAAGCAGCACTGATGATGGCAGTAGCCTCTGCCAGTTCTACGGAGGGAATTAGTTATAGGAGATCGCAAAGCATGGGTTTATTGCCTTGCAGGTCCGGTTGAGTAGATAAGATCTAGACATGGTGCTTTGCCAGCTAAATGGGGTTGTTCGTGCCTCAACCTTCTAGAAACACAGATTAAATGACGCCCTTGTAAGAGGTCATCCATTAATCTAGGTGGAACTATTCATGTAAATGACACCTCTGCATGAGGGCGTCTATTAATCTGGGTGGCCCTATTCATGAGAATGACGCCCTTGCAAGAGGGCGTCCATTTTAGACAAGACTATAACTTTCATGTGTTGGCCTTCATGGTGTATATATATATATTAATACTATAGTGGGATGGTGGCGCCAAGGGAAATGGCGCCTGTTCAGACAGTCTTCAATTTGTTGAATGGCGCCCTGGTAAGGGGATCCCATTCTCTTGGTGTTGGAAAAGAACACCCACTTACGTACTACATGTAATACCCTGGATTCTTATCGGATCTTTTCGGATCCCTTTCGTAGAGTTTTGGATCACTTTTGTGGGTCTTGAGTTGAGTTTTACGATCCGCGTGGATTTTTCTCTCGTACAAGTTACGGAACCCTATGGTGAGTTTATTTCTCAGTTCATCGACTCGAGGATGCTACAGTTGCGATGTACTCTTTGAGAGGATCATTTTAACTATTTTTCCATATTTTTTTGAATTAGTCCATTTTCGGGCCAAAAATCAAATTTTCAAAAATTAGGAAATTTCCTAATTTCTTTTCATTTTTGTTTCCTTTTCTTCTTTCCCTTCTCATTCGCCATCGCGACCCTCTCTCTCTCCTATTTTCTCTCTTCTTTCGCCCTCTGCTCCGGCTGCAGACGGAGGAGGCATGGGCAAGCTGAGGAGATGCCGTGGGGGGTTGTCCGGAGCGCGATGGGGCGAGGATCGGACCATTTCTGGCGTGATCCCAAACGGTTGATTCAAAGCTGACGGTTGAGCTCGCGATGTGGTTTTCGGCGTGGTTTAGTCACTACGGTGCACAGAATCTTTGGTGGAGGTAGGGAGACGGATCACCTACTTCTCTTCTGCGTTCCCTCGTAGTTTCGTGTCGAACGGTGCGCATTCGAGTGGGTTTCGTTCAATTTCGGGTAAAGCATGCTCGGGGGGTGTGCGTCGGGTTTGCCGAAAAATGGTGACGGTTTTCAGCTAAATTAGCATCATTGGAACCCCCAGCATGTCTGTATTCTATTTTCGCTGATTTCATGTTGATTGGTCATCATTTGGGGCCGGTACAAGTCCGGGAACCCCGGTGACCCAATTAGGGTCGATTCGTTGGAATCGCCCGTTTCTTGCAATTTAGTTGCTGCAGGGACCCCTTCCGGCCTGTGGAATGTTATTTTTGTCAATTAGGTTTGTTTCCCTTATGTTTAGACGCATATGGGGCATCGAACGACCGAGATCGGCCATTTCCCCTGTTTTCCCGCCGTATCGTGCTTGCGGTCGTTTCAGAGACCGCTACAGGTCTCTGGTGGCCCCAGTATGGACCGCCACACTCCATAGTGTGTCGGTTAGTTTTAGGTCGACTGAGGTTGGCGGCCCAACCTCTGACCGCCACTTGCCTCTGGCGGCCCTCTGGGGGTACGCCAAGGTTCGCTTTTCTTCGATTCTAGTGTAAGTCGGTTCAGCTTAGCGGTTGTACGATAGACCGCTACGCTTGGTGTAGCGGCCCTAGTCTTGACTGCTACGGTCCGTTGAATGAGTCAACGGGTGTATGTCGGTTCGAGTTGGCGGCCCTAGTTTTGACCGCCATTGTACTGTAGCGTGCCTTTCTTAGGCCGCTACTGTCCGTTTGACCAGGTCAATGTTTTAAGTCAGTTGGCCTTAGCGGCCTAACCTTCAACCGCCTCTTCTTTGTAGCACGCCCTTCTTAGGCCGCTACAGTCCTTTTGTCTTAGGTCAATGTCTTAGGGCGGTTAGTGTGGCGGCTCATTCTTAGACCGCCTTAGTCCCTGTGGCGCGTCTTTATTAGATCGCTATGGTGGTTTTACTGAATGGATCGGTTCGAGGGTTGACAGGGTGTAGCGGCCATATCTTTGACCGCCACAGTCATCTCACGGCCTAGTGTAAGACCACCAGAGTCTTTGCCTCTGTGTGTGTAGCGGCTTCTTCCTTGACTGCTTGTGTTGCTTAGTGGCTGAGTGATGTACCGCTTGCGTCCCAGAGGATGGTTTACCGGTATTTTGGTTTCCGATTGTCTTGGCTCGACCTTGTGGTTTGTCCGTTGTCCCGTGGATGTCTCTTGATGTCCTATGAGGGCTATGACCACGATATAAGGTAGTCAGGCATGCCTTGGTTTCTGTACTACTGTAGAATCGCTGTCAGGTTCTGGTCAACCCGGTGTGACCCAGTGGTTGACACGTCACCTTTTGTGTGTCTCGGCTATTCTGGATAGATCGAGACAGTGGTTCTGGATGTCTTGAGGTATCGTCTTACCTCGGTCAGTGTGTCCAGGTGTGCTGAGGGTCTTGGTGATTCCTCAGGTCTCTATGAGTCATTTTATGTGGATGTGTTGTTTCCTCTAGCTTAGGATTAGATCGATTGGTGGCTTGTTCCGCCGTTACGCGATGATCTTGACTCTGAGTCGTGAGACTCAAGGATCGTTGTGTTAGCAGGTCTAGTTATCTTGTCCTGAGTCTGTTGGCAATTTGGTATGCTGCCTTGGTGCTTCGTAGTACATGCGATAGTACTTTCTCGGCCTGTCTGTACTCCAGCACTCGTGTTTCTGAGTCTCTGTGTCTAGTGAGCCTCCACTAGTCGTAGCCTGACGACCTCGAGTGTCGGTCCACCTGGGATTGGTGGTAAGGGCAGTTCCTGAGATACGGTTTTTAGGCTAGTTTTCGTGGGCCCTTGCTTTACGGTAGCGTCCTGCTGGGGGGGAAAACTAGCTAGAGGCCTGGCTCTAGGTAAGAGTCGGTGTGTTCACACGTGGTCAGGGGCGTTTAGACGAAAGCCGACGGGCATGACCCTGACTAGTCACTTGTTACTGTAGTTCCTGTTCTGGTTCAGTGAGTATCTTAGTCTTCGTCATTCTCGGCATCCGTAACGAGATACCTAGGGCGCAGTGTAAGACGTCAATGGACACATCTGGCTATTCTTCTAGTGAGGAGGTGCTTCCGTCACGTGACACGTGACTCTCGTGTTTCTCGTGTGTCTTGGCCTTCCCGGGTTAGTCTTTTCTTGGCATTCCCCGAGGTTAGTGTTGTGTGGTATGCACGACAATCCAGTCGTGTATGCGTTTGCGCTTAGGGAGTGTGCACGGCAATCTAGTCGTGTAGACTTTAGTGTTCCGTGTTTGTCTAGGTCTTTTCTAGGGCGTGTTGCCTGTCTTTGTAGGCCTTCACCTTAGGCCTTGTGCTTAGTCAACGGATCGGTAACTCCCGACTCTATGAGATCAGGGTTCGCCTTTCTGTTGCTGTTGGAGTAGCATAGGAGCCGAGGTTCTGATTCAGTTCGGCTTCTCTCCGTCTGTTACGGCTTTCTTTTACAACTTTCTAGTTGTAGTTTAGCTTTTCCTGCTTTACTACTCCTGCTGTTTTAGCTGTTGTTCCGTGTTACTGTGTGTTTTTCAGTGGGGATCTGCGTGACTCCTACTGAGCCAGTGACACGAGGCTCACCCCTGCTTTTCAGGTGTGGTCGTCTCTGCTTCCCTCGCGGTTCCTGGTGTGGCGTGTTCCTAATTGCCAGTGGTACCTGCGTCGGGCTTCTCCCGACCTCAGTGTACATTTTTCTTTCTGTTGGACTGTACTTGTCTTTCCTTTGGACTGGACTCAGGTATAATTGTTAATTTTAACTGTTAATTAAAAAGTAATTTTATTTCTGCTACTTTAGCAAACCTGATTAATGAAATTTAATTGCTTACTATTATATCTGTGACTTCAATGTACTACACGACATTCCTCTTATCCCTTCGGAGCTTTACAGCTCTTGGGAGGCTTCACGGGTTCCAAGTGGTATCGAGTCTACTCGGTAGTCCTATCGGGTATATCCGGTATCTGGAGTCCGGGTCCTCACACTACTCATGTACATAAAGTTGGCTTGTACATTTATATGCTAGTCCTCTTATGGTTTGGTTCTTTATATAAGAACTCCATGTGGAATTCTTTAGGAAAAAGTTCACTACGTACTTCCCATGATGGCATAAAGTGGTGTTGGGTTGTAGATTTACATACTAGTCCTCACAAGATATGGTTCTTTATATAAGGCATTCATGTAGGATTCTTTAGGAAGAAGTTTGATTTCTCCATTGCTTCATTGGGGATGCTACACCCTCCCCCACTTAAAAGAATTTGGTCCCAAATTCAACTTTATATATGGAGATAGGAAGGATGCGAAGTACTTACAACTAGAATAACTCCGGAAATCTTCTCTTCATAGACTCTTCAGTCTCCCATGTAGCTTCTTGTTCTAAGCATCGATTCCATTGGATTTTCACCATAGGGATCGTCTTGTTCCTTAGAACTCGAACTTCTCGGTCGAGGATCTTCATTGGCTTCTGCTCATAAGTAAGGTCCTTTTGTATCACTAAGTCATTATAGTCAATAGCATGAAAAGGATCGTGCACGTATTTCTTCAGCATAGAAACATGAAATTCGTTGTGCACTTCTGATAGTTACGGAGGTAGGGCGACGCGATAAGCCACCTCGCCTACTCTTTCCAGCACTTCGAATAGACCAATAAACCTTGGTGTTAGTTTACCCTTAACACCGAATCTTATAATGCCTCGGCCGGGAGATACCTTGAGAAAAACATGATCTCCGACTTGAAATTCCAGATCTCGTCATCTGTTGTCAGCATAAGATTTCTGCCTGGACTATGCTATCTTTAACCTTTCTCTAATGAGGTGTATCTTCTCGGTAGAATCTCTTACCATATCTGGGCCTAGAATTTGTTTTTCACCAACTTCATCCCAACATATTGGAGATCGGCAACTCCTGCCATATAGTGCCTCAAAATGTGACATTTGTATACTGGCTTGATAGCTGTTATTATATGCAAATTCGGCTAGGGGTAAGTGGTCATGCCAGCTTCCGCCGAAGTCTATAATGCATGCTCTCAACATATCTTCCACAACTTGATTTGTCCTTTCGGTCTGTCCATCTGTCTGGGGATGAAAAGCAGTGCTGTAATTGAGTTTCATCCCCAGAGAGTGTTGTAGACTTTTTCAGAAATGAGAGGTAAAGCGTAAGTCTCGGTCGGATACAATCGACACGGGAACTCCATGCAATCCAACCATCGCCTTAATATACAGGGCAACAAGTACATCGACTGACCATCAGCTTTTGATGGGTAAGAAATGGGCCGATTTAGTTAGGCGATCGATGTGACGGGGACATCAAAGTGGGCACTTAGTGGACCGGCCCCGTTGGTAGAGGGGTCGCTTTCGTTCCATGGCCCATTAGGCCGGGCCCATCTAATTTTTGGGCTTTTCTTTTTTTATTATGATGTAATTTCACTATTATCAGCATTTAGTTCTTAACGGGTCAGTTAATTGGGCCCAAAAGGGCAAGTTAGCTAGTGGGTCTAGTTAGGGGTCGTAGGTTGCTTATTGTCACCCCGAGATAGCGGGGTCTTTTTCCATTTGTTAGGGATAATGTCTTTGTAACCCCCTGGCTTCTCCTATAAATAGGGACCAAGGGCTCTCATTTGAGTTAGAGAATTATTGAATGGAAAAATTGTGTTTTTTGAAAGAATCTTCTTGAGCCTCTCTCTCTCCCTTGCGCAGCCCTCTCTCTCTATCTCCTCTCTCCTCCCCACCCCAAGGTCGACCTCTCCTCTCTCTCCCTCTTTCCTGGTCGCAGCCCCCTCTCTCCTCTCCCCAATCCTCTTGCCACATCAGCCCATCTCTCCTAGAATATCTCCCTCTTCCTATTTTCTCTCCCCCTCCCAAGGAAAAGTAGCGCACCCCTCTTCCTTCTCTCTTTATCTCTTCCCAAATCCCTCTTCAAATCAAATCCTAGCCCTCCAATCCCTCCTATTATCCCTCGAAAAGATTCTAATCCCCCAAGAATTTCTCCTCCTTTCAAAAAATTGCCAAAACACATCAATTTTCTTTCCCCCCCAAAAATCCCCAGCCGCACCCCACCCCCATCCTGCCAAGGCCGCACCCCAACCCCATTCCCTAACCCTAGGGAATCCCAGCCCTGATCCCCACGCCTCCCAGCCCCCATCAGCCCCTTCCCCACTGCCATCCACGCACCCCCATCACCCAGGTTCGTCCACGGCGACCCCGGGACCCCACGGCGTCGTCCTCATCCTCGTCCTCGGATTTGGAGTTTTCTCTCCATTCTGCTGCTCACAGATCCGTGGCAGAATCTGAGGCTTGGTTTGCAGAGTCTATACTGACGTTTACAATGCGAAACAGAGTGAGCCCCCTTCTGTGAGTTCGTTCTTCTCCGAGTCCTCTTCGCTCCAGAGGTGGTTTCGTGTCATTTCAACTTCAGCACAGATCGTGGCGCCCGTTCTCCTACGACTGCATAGAACCTGTGTGACCCAGTCCGCCCAGGGTGTGCAGCAACTTGCAGATCACGCCACGCCATCCTTGTCGATTTTCAGATCGAGCATTCATCTTCAAAGTTGTACCCCGTGGCGTCCCGGAACCAACCCAGGTGGTTTCGTCGCATTCCGACCTCCGTGTGGAAATTGCCAACATGACCATCGCACCCCTATCTGGATGCTCGCCCAGAAAACAGAAGCTTGCCACATCTGCGACCACACCCGGGTCGGTGATCCAATTGCAGCCATCTTTTGAGGGTACGTAGGCCTCCCTGTCTGCCATCCGACCATGGTAATCTCACCTCGTTTGGAGTTCTACAACAAGCGTACCGCCATCTGCACCACGACTGCGCAAACCTATCCTGCGAGGCAGAATCACGCAGGTCATCATTCGTGACCTGTCCCAGCCACCAGAGACCTTGGATCTTCACCAAACTTTCCATAGCCGTTCAGCACTTCTCCAACAATGTTTTGGCGCCAGCGGCATCGCGTTTGGATTCCCGTGCGTGGAGTACCAAGCAGAACCTTCCAGTTCTATCCTATAGGACTGTGTGTGGCTTTGCTTGAGTATTTCCTTCCCCGTGTTCCCCCTCCGGCATGAAGGTAGTTTTATATTAATTATTCCCATCCCCGTGATCCCCTCCCTGCGTGGAGAGTAGTGCCTTAAGGCTGTACTCACAGGGTCGCTCCAGAAGCCGCCGTCGACATTCCTATGTGCGCGCTCATCCTGCAGCAAATTTGGTATCAGAGCCATGTTCACTGACTTGTTCTAATGAAGTCGGGTCCTAGGCCACAGGCGGCTATGCCCTCAATGCTTGATGGATCCCGCCTCGCTTGCCATTGTCATGGCCAAGTTCGGGGAGATTTCAACAGCGTTGGACTCCCTCGAGGTCCGCATCGATCGAAGGATGGCCCGCGTTGAACGACTATTTGCGCACCGGCAGTCTGTTTACCCCGACCGGCCTCACCAAGCGAAGGTCCACAATGGGCCACCTTACACTACCTTTCAGCCTCACCAGCCGGCATGTGCTCCCCTTCAACCAGCAACTTCCCCTCCAATGGAGCTACAAGTCACGGTGATCGAGTCACTGCCAGAAGAGGAGCCGATACCGGAGGAGGTCTATGAGCCGGATCCCGAGTTGATCACCCGATACGAGGAGCAAGAACTTGAGTGGGAGTTGTTGCAGCGTAGTGCTGAACCCACCCCGATCCACCCCAAGCAAGAACCTGCCACCCAAGAGCATGATGGCCCCAACACCGATGCGGTCGCTATAGCGGCTCCCACCATCCCTCCCGATGCACTTCACCAACCTCTGGGTCAGATCCATAGTGACTTGGTATGGCACAAGTTCTGCATGGCCTACGAGAAGCGGCACCCCAACATCCGTCACATGATCGATTGCCTCGAACCCTTGTCATACCTTCCGACGGTCATCACGATCGTGTTGCCCCACTTTAAGATTCGAGGACGAATCTTTTCTAACCGGGGGGGGGTATGAAGGGGACATCAAAGTGGGCACTTAGTGGACCGGCCCCGTTGGTAGAGGGGTCACTTTCGTTCCATTCCCCATTAGACCGGGCCCATCTAATTTTTGGGCTTTTCTCTTTTTATTATGATGTAATTTCACTTTTATTAGCATTTAATTCTTAACGGGTCAGTTAATTGGGCCCAAAAGGCCAAGTTAGCTAGTGGGTCTAGTTAGGGGTCGTAGGTTGCTTATTGTCACCCCGGGATAGCGGGGTCTTTTTCCATTTGTTAGGGATAATTAATATCTTTGTAACCCCCTGGCTTCTCCTATAAATAGGGACCAAGGGCTCTCATTTGAGTTAGAGAATTATTGAATGGAAAAATTGTGTTTTTTGAAAGAATCCTCTTGAGCCTCTCTCTCTCTCTCTTGCACAGCCCTCTCTCTCTATCTCCTCTCTCCTCCCCACCCCAAGGTCGACCTCTCCTCTCTCTCCCTCTTTCCTGGTCGCAGCCCTCTCTATCATCTCCCCAATCCTCTTGCCATATCAGCCCATCTCTCCTACAATATCTCCCTCTTCCTATTTTCTCTCCCCCTCCCAAGGAAAACTAGCACACCCCTCTTCCTTCTCGCTTTATCTCTTCCCAAATCCCTCTCCAAATCAAATCCTACCCCTCCAATCCCTCCTATTATCCCTCCAAAAGATTCTAATCCCCCAAGAATTTCTCCTCCTTTCAAAATATTGCCAAAACACATCAATTTTCTTTCCCGCCCAAAACTCCCCAGCCGCACCCCAACCCCATTCCCTAACCCTAGGGCATCCCAGCCCTGCTCCCCATGCCTCCCAGCCCCCATCAGCCCCTTTCCCACTTCCATCCACGCACCCCCATCACCCAGGTTCGTCCATGGCGACCCCGGGATCCCACAGCGTCGTCCTTGTCCTCGGCTTTGGAGTTTTCTCTCCATTCTGCTGCTCACAGATCCGTGGCAGAATCTGAGGCTTGGTTGGAAGAGTCAACACTGACATCTACATTGCAAATCAGAGCAAGCCCCCTTTTGTGAGTTCGTTCTTCTCCGAGTCCTCTTCACTCCAGAGGTGGTTTCGTGTCATTTCGACTTTGGCACAGATCGTGGCTCCCGTTCTCCTACGACTGCGCAGAACCTATGCGACCCAGTCTGCCCAGGGTGTGCAGCAAATTGCAGATCACGCCACGCCGTCCCTGTCGATTTTCAGATCAAGCCTTCTTCTTCAAATTTGTACCCCTCGGCGTCCCGGAACCAACCCAGGTGGTTTTGTCACATTCCAACCTCCGTGCGGAAATTTCCACTATGACCATCGCACCCCTATCTGGCTGCTCACCCAGAAAACAGAAGCTTGCCACATCTGCGACCACACCCGGGTCGGTGATCCAATTGTGGCCATCTTTTGAGGGTACGTAGGCCTCCGTGTCTGCCATCCGACCGTGGTAATCTCACCTCGTTTGGAGTTCTACAGAGAGTGTACCGCCGTCTGCACCACGACTGCACAAACCTATCCTGCGAGGTAGAATCACAGAGGTCATAGTTCGCGACCTGTACTCGCCACCAGCGACCTTGGTTCTTCACCGAACTTTCCAGAGCCTTGCATAACTTCTCCAGCAATGTTTTGGCACCAGCGGCATCGCGTTTGGATTCCCGTGCGTGGAGTACCAATCAGAACCTTCCAGTTCTGTCCTATAGGACTGCGTGTGGCTTTGCTTGAGTATTCTCTGTTGCATCCCTACGATTTTGATGATGTCTCACACTATAAATCAATTTGTTTTTATCTCTAGATCAATTCATGCTTGATCATTTAGGACAGTGCTGTTCATGCATATGTGCAAGTCTACACATTGCTTGTAGACTGCACAAAGTCTGCACATGGTTACTTTGTTGCTGCATCAAGTCTATACATTGTTGCATCATGTGCTTCATACTTTAACAAGTCCATGCATTATCGCCTGCTCGTTCATCTCGTCTGAGTCTATACATTGCCCCTATGTCAGTGCATCATTTAGCAAGTCTGTACATCCGTCAGCCTTGCCTTTTGCTCGCAAAGTCTATACACTCATTTCCAATGGCTGTGCATCGTCTGCATATTTCACACTAAGTCCATACATCACTGCACATGCCTTCTTCAAGTCTGTACATGGTCTTGGCATATGCACACTTAAAGTCCATACATCCATCAGTTGATAGTTGGCCAAGTCTACACATTGTAAGACCAAGTCTGTACACCCCTTCTGCATGCATCGTCTCATGCATCGTCTACATTGTCCAGCACAGACACACTCAAGGTCTGTACATCTGACCATCTCATTCAGCGTCTCACGCTATCAAAGTCTATACAGCGTCAGCCTACAGTGCATCTTCTCATGCATCATCTCTCTCAAAGTCTGTACAGCGTTAGCCTACAGAGCATCGTCTCTCAAAGTCTGTACAGCCAGCTCTGTCTCACTTAGCGTCTCATCAAGTATGTACATTGTTTGGCTGCATAACATAAGTCTATACATCCGCATGCTAGCAAGGCATTCATCAAGTCTATACACTCTTTAACTCAGTTCGCAGCTGAGTCTGAAGTCTGTACAACCTTTGCATTGCGCATACTTTGATGTCTATACATTGTCTGTTTAACTCCAGCCTTTGCATTGAAGTCTATACATTGGACATGGTTGTGCATCTCAAAGTCTATATACTGCTGTTGCATTCACGCTAAGTCCACACACTGCAGTTGGGCATTGTTCTTCACAAGCAAGTCTGTACATTACTTTCTCATGCACGCAATCAGTGTGTACAGCCTGTGTTCGTATCGGTTAAGTCTATACATTTGCTATGGCTTGTTCATGCATCATGTCTATACACACTTGGTTAAAAGCCTGAACTAACTCGATACATTCCTTTCTGTTATGTTCATGCATCCCTCAAGTCTGTACATTAAGGTCGCATGAAGGCATTCAAGTCTACACATTCTCACATTGTTCATACTTGCCTATATACTGCATCTAAAGTCTGTACACGCCTAGTTCAAAACCTGAACTAACTGGTTGCATCCCTTTCTTATGTTCTTGCAGATGATTCAGGCTGATGATTGGGCACGTGATCCGAGGTTGCTGCCTGGCACGTGATCCGAGGCTTCTCTGGAAAAGGAGGGCACGAGCCCCACTCACGCAACACGCGTGAAGTCATGGAATTCAGGTCGGAAGCCATATAAAAGGATGCCCTCTGCGATCGAAAGAGGAGAACTGGAGGAAAAGCTGAGAGAAATCAGTGCCTGAGCAGAAGAAGAATAGAGAGAGCCTCCACGTTCCAGAGAGAAGACAGAGAGAAGAATTTGAGAGAATTTCTGAGAGAAAAAGTATTTGAGAGAGAGAGAAGAGTCTGTGACTGTGAAGATCTGCTTCTTCGGAAGCTACATTGTTGTTGGTTTTTCAGAAACGATTATCTTCATCGATTGTCTTGTTTTCTATTTTTCATTTCATCTTTCTTATTCCATCTTGTTACCCTCCAGTGTTCGGAGGAAGGGAGAGATTCTCCGGTTTCCCTTTGGGCTTCAGAGGAAGAGAGATATGTGATCTCTGGTTTGCTAGTGACGAGCTGTCACTAGCAGGTTCCCTCCGGTTTGGAGGAAGGGAGATTCATCTCCGGTTCTGATCTTGTGGGTAGCAAGATCAGGTGTCAAGCTTCTGTGGGTTGCAGAGCTTGGGTTGAGGGATTTGTTTCCCTTGGTTTGGCAAGCTATTCGGCAGCATATGTTCGCAGACTGAGTCTGCTGTTTCTAGCCTTTGCTAGTGGAAGCCTCACTCTGGTTTGGAGTGAGGGGTGGATGTAGATTGTGGACTACAATCGAACCACCTTAAAAACTCTTTGTCTCTTATGTGGTTTGCTTGTTGCTACTGTGTTGCACTTCCTCTGCTCGTCATTTTGCTTCACTGTGAATAGCCCTCTCAATCGCACTTACTTATTCTGTCTTGGTTATTGACTGCTTTAGCAATACGTTTTGCTGTATCTGAAGGGTTTAAAAACGAAGTTGTGGTTTATCGCTGAGAATTTAATTTTAGGGAGTGATCTATTCATCCCCCCTTCTATATCACTCTACGCTGCGCATATCATTCCCTTCCCCGTGTTCCCCCTCCTGCATGAGGGTAGTTTTGCATTAATTATTCCCATCCCCGTGATCCCCTCCCTGCGTGGAGAGTAGTGCCTTAAGGCTATACTCACAGGGTCGCTCCAGAAGCCGCCGTCGACATTCCTATGCACGCGCTCGTCCCGCATCAAATTTGGTATCAGAGCCAAGTTCACTGACTTGTTCTAACAAAGTCGGGTCCTAGGCCACGGGCGGATATGCCCTCAATGCGTGATGGATCCCGCCTCGCTTGCCATTGTCATGGCCAAGTTCGGGGAGATTTCAGCAGCGTTGGACTCCCTCGAGGTCCGCATCGATCGAAGGATGGCCCCCATCGATCGACTATTTGCGCACTGGCAGCATGTTTACCCCGACCGTCCCACCAAGTGGAGGTCCACAATGGGCCACCTTACACTACCTTTCAGCCTCCCCAGCCGGCATGTGCTCCCCTTCAACCAGCAACTTCCCCTCCAATGGAACTACAAGTCGCGGTGATCGAGTCACTGCCGAAAGAGGAGCCGATACAGGAGGAGGTCTATGAGCCGGATCCTGAGTTGATCACCCGATATGAGGAGCAAGAACTTGAGTGGGAGTTGTTGCAGCGCAGTGCTGAACCCACCCCGATCCACCCCAAGCAAGAACCTGCCACCCAAGAGCATGATGGCCCCAACACCGATGTGGTTGCTATAGCAGCTCCCACCATCCCTCCCGACGCTCTTCACCAACCTCTGGGTCAGATCCATAGTGACTTGCTGTGGCACAAGTTCTGCATGGCCTACGAGAAGCGGCACCCCAACATCCGTCACGTGGTCGATTGCCTCGAACCCTTGTCATACCCTCCGACGGTCATCACGATCGTGTTGCCCCACTTTAAGATTCAAGCACGAATCTTTTCTAACCGGGGGGTATGATGGGAACATCAAAGTTGGCACTTAGTGGACCGGCCCCGTTGGTAGAGGGGTCACTTTCATTCCATGGCCCATTAGGCCGGGCCCATCTAATTTTTGGGCTTTTCTCTTTTTATTATGATGTAGTTTCACTTTTATTAGCATTTAGTTCTTAACGGGTCAATTAATTCGGCCCAAAAGGCCAAGTTAGCTAGTGGGTCTAGTTAGGGGTCGTAGGTTGCTTATTGTCACCCCGGGATAGCGGGGTCTTTTTCCATTTGTTAGGGATAATTAATGTCTTCGTAACCCCATGGCTTCTTCTATAAATAGGGACCAAGGGCTCTCATTTGAGTTAGAGAATTATTGAATGGAAAAATTATGTTTTTTGAAAGAATCCTCTTGAGCCTCTCTCTCTCTCTCTTGCGCATCCCTCTCTCTCTATCTCCTCTCTCCTCCCCACCCCAAGGTCGACGTCTCCTCTCTCTCCCTCTTTCATGGTCGCAGCCCCCTCTCTCCTCTCTCCAATCCTCTTGCCACATCAGCCCATCTCTCCTAGAACATCTCCCTCTTCCTATTTTCTCTCCCCCTCCCAAGGAAAACTAGCGCACCCCTCTTCCTTCTCTCTTTATCTCTTCCCAAATCCCTCTCCAAATCAAATCCTAGCCCTCCAATCCCTCCTGATATCTCTCCAAAAGATTCTAATCCCCCAAGAATTTCTCCTCCTTTCAAAAAATTGCCAAAACACATCAATTTTCTTTCCCCCCCAAAAATCCCCAGCCGCACCCCACCCCCATCCTGCCAAGGCCGCACCGCAACCCCATTCCCTAACCCTAGGGCATCCCAGCCATGCTCCCCACGCTTCCCAGCCCCCATCAGCCCCTTCCCCACTGCCATCCACACACCCCCATCACCTAGGTTCATCCACGGCCACCCCGGGACCCCACGGCGTCATCCTCGTCCTCAGCTTTGGAGTTTTCTCTCCATTCTGCTGCTCACAGATTCGTGGCAGAATCTGAGGCTTGGTTTGTAGAGTCTTCACCGACATATACAGTGCGAATCAGCCCAAGCCCCTTTCTGTGGGTTCATTCTTATCCGAGTCCTCTTCGCTCCAGAGGTGGTTTCGTGTCGTTTCGACTCTGGCACAGATCGTGGCGCCCGTTATCCTACAACTGCGCAGAACCATTGCGACCCAGTCCGCCCAGGGTGTGCTGCAACTTGCAGATCGCGCCACGCTGTCCCTGTCAATTTTTAGATCGAGCCTTCTTCTTCAACGTTGTACCCCTCGGCGTCTCGCAACCAACCCAGGTAGTTTCGTCGCATTCTGATCTTCGTGCTGAAATTTCCACCATGACCATTGCACCCCTATCTGGCTGCTCACCCAGAAAATAGAAGCTTGCCACATCTGCGACCACACCCGGCTCGGTGATCCAATAATGGCCATCTTTTGAGGGTACGTATGCCTCCTTGTCTGACATCCGACCGTGGTAATCTTGCCTCATTTGGAGTTCTACAGTGAGCATACCGCCGTCTGCACCACGACTGTGCAAACCTATCTTGCGAGGCAGAATCACGTAGGTCATTGTAAGTGACCTGTCCCGGCCACCAGCGACCTTGGATCTTCACCGAACTTTCCAGAGCCTTGCAGCACTTGTCCAGCAACGTTTTGGCGCCAGCGGCATCACGTTTGGATTCCCGTGCGTGGAATACCAATAAGAACCTTCCAATTCTGTCCTATAGGACTGCATGTGGCTTTGCTAGAGTATTCCCTTCCCTGTGTTTCCCCTCCTGCGTGAGGGTAGTTTTGTATTAATTATTCCCATCCTCGTGATCCCCTCCCTGCGTGGAGAGTAGTGCCTTAAGGTTGTACTCACAAGGTCGCTCCAGAAGCCGCCGTCGACATTCCTATGCGAGCGCTCATTCCCCATCACGATGATTACCCAAATTCCATCATGTCCGCTTCTAGACTTGGGCAAACCCATGATAAAGTCCACGCCAATATCTTCCCACTTCCACTTGGGAATATCTAGCGGATGTAGCTTTCCGGCGGATTTTTGATGTTCCGCCTTCACTTGTTGGCATGTGAGACAACGAGATACAAAGTCTGCTACCTCCCTTTTCATGTTAGACCACCCGAAAGTTCTTTTTAAATCTTGGTACATCATAGTGGCTCCGGGGTGGATCATGTACCTCGATCGATGAGCTTCTTCAAGAATCTTCTTCTTCAATTTGGGACAGTCGGGCACACATGTCCGTTCATGAAATAGTAATCTGCCTTCAGGTGCTAGCTTGAAATCAAGTCTCTCGTCTAGCTTGCTTTTTATCTCCACTAGTGCGGGATCTTCTTTTTGAAGCTTCTTAATTTCAGGTAGCAAATCTAGATGTAGACTCATATTAGATAAAATAATACACCCATTCTTCTCATCTGTATTGATATCAAGCTCTGAGAATTTCTCTAGCAACTTCCATTCTTGTATCATACAGTTGGCCAATATTGCTCTCGGCTTTCGACTAAGGGCATCAACTACGGAATTACCCTTGTCAGGATGGTATTGTATAGTTGTTGTACCCGAACTATTTCCTGACAAAATAACAAGGAATAAGGGTTTGGGCATTTCCCCGAACACCTTCAAGGCACGGGCTATCTAGCCTTTTCTGTAACTCTGCGGGTCCCTACAAAGGCCTTGACCAGCTCGCCGCGACACACGGCAATATAAGCAACTTTCTGGGGACAACCTCGGCCACTCACATACGGGCTTTGCCCGTATCCTACATGGCCGCCCGGGACAACCTGGGGGCACCCCGACGTTAAGCCACGCCATGTGGCACCCAGTGAAAGGGCCACGGGCCCACCTCAAGACACTTCTTTCAACCCTCCAAGGTCAAAGGGAGACCTAACTAAGTCAACCACAGGCTTTGGAGGCCTACTGTGTGCATATACGGCTCCCACGGGTGTGTTCGGCATTCTATAAAACACATTGTGGGCGCGTGTATTCCAGCCTATCTACACCAAACCATGGGCTGCCCCGCAGTTCCAGCACATCAACTGGGTCCTACAACGACCCCCCAGCAAGTCAGGGTCATCCCCGACACTCAGACACGTGGCAGCAAGCCTCTTAACTCTCGCACTCGGGCCAACCCGAGGCTACCCTGCCAACCCGCCGTGCAACGTGGCACGTAGCTCGATGCATGACTCACGTCCCTGAGATGCCTCTCCTAAGCTCCCACGAGCTCCCTTCTTTAACCCAAGGTCCGCCTTGGGGCCCCTCGGCCAGCTACCCGAGTCGTTCGGTAATCCGGGGTGTGTCAGGCATTTACTCGAACACCTCGCGAGCGACTACGCCTACTCGAAGAACAACGGCACCCACGGGCCCATCCCAGTTTCCCGGAGCTTAACGTCCATCAAAGGACACTTGCAGAAGACACAAGGAGACCCCGGGGGCCATCCCTCGGGGTCACGATCGGCCCCGGGGCCAGTTCATCCCGGGGGGCGGCCTCGCACCCCCAGGGAGGACGAACTCCCCGGGGGTCGTGCCCTCCCTCTAGCCCGGTGGTCCCACGACCCCACTTAGCCTCAGTTCGTCCAGTTTGCGGTCCTACGACGCGATTCGTGTGCCGTACCAATTTGAGAAGTCGACACGTGGATGCGGGAGCGCAAAGCGACAGCACGCGGGAATTCTGCAAGTCGACGCGCACACGAGCCTCCGCAAGCCTCCACGTATCCTCCCAGCCAAGTTGTCCTTTTCTTTTTAGTTAATTCAGGAAGAAATAGACCTAACAAACCAGATTTTATAGTGGGGACTGCCCCCTCTCTCTCCCTAGCGACCCTACCCGCCTAAACCTCCTGGGGGGGGTTTAGGCGGACCAGCCTAGCCCCCTGGGCCGGTCCGCGTAAACCCCTTCCCTTCAATTAATTTTTTTCTTTTTTAATTAAAAAAGGCCCAAACCAGCGCGCCTAAACCCCCTGGGAGAGGGGGGAGGGGTTTTAGGCAGACCAGCCTCACCCCCTGAGGCTGGTCCGCCTAAACCCTTCCCAACCCATCCTTTTTACAAAAAACACCCTCTGTGAGGGGTTTACGTAGACTAACTTGACCCTATCAACCTAGTCCTCCTAAACCCATACTATTCATGGGGTTTACGCGGGCTAGCTTGACCCTATCAACCTAGTCCTCCTAAACCCATACTATTCATGGGATTTACGCGGGCGGGCTTGACCCTATCAACCTAGCCCTCCTAAACCCTTCCTAACCCTTCAACTTCTCTATAAAAACCCCTTAGAATCTCAAGGGGTACATATGACAAGCACATAGAAGCTCCAAGACATATGGCCTTCAAGCTTCAAGCGGCTCCGGGCAACGAGCTAAGGAGAATTGTGTGTGGGTGACTTGTTCGTCGGCTTAGTACGTCGGGGGTATGTCATTTGCACTTCCCTCACGCCTTATTTAGTCATAACATACAAGTCGACAGCCACCATGTGTGAGTCGTTATGACAAGGGCGAACGTCCCCTCATGTCGGGATTCCCCCTCCGTGCCTGTCGGTTCTAACCACGCATGTACCATGACGTCACGCTCTCCGTAGTCACGAGGCCACGTTCGACTGCTCTACTCTAGCCGTGACCGGCCCTATCCCAGACACCGGATTGATGCATGCTCCAGTTGTCCAGTCATAAGCCCACTCATTCGGCACCGCCACCATGGCCCACGCCATGGGAGGGGCCCTCTGTTAAACACATATGTGTTCATCTATCACGCACTGACCCGGGGACTGATCATCACATCGGAATTATCCTGTGGCGTGCACCAGTTGTACCCTGGCCACTACGGCCCATCTATAAATACATGTATATCTCAAAGATTACACCACCAAATGGACGAATGCTCTCGCATCCACGTTCAGGCCCCCAGCTTTCTATCTACACCACTCGGTATCCGTGCCTAACATCCTAGCCTTAGTAAACATCCCTCAGTCGAAAGCACACCCACAGCTCCAGAATGCTCCCGGCCCTCTACCCACGGCTTCAGATATATATACAGACTTTTATTCAGCTTAGAACGAAGGTGTTTGGATTCAATCTGATGTAAATAAACACCGGTTGCTTGCAGCCGGTGGGGAATGACGTCCAATACACGATTCTCGCAATCGCCTACGCACTCCCACCCATGGAACCTTTTCTCTCCACGTGTCGCTCGATCGCCCGAGCCCACGTGCCGCATCCTGGTGACGCTTCCCTGGTCAACCCTTGGTTCCATGGGTGATTGTCGAGAAATCGACTGGCACGCCCGCACCTTGTCCGATTAACCCTTATCCCGACACTTCCGTGCCATTCGACCCTTTTCGACTTTCCATGAAAGGAGAGTGCCCGATACCGCCGTGAGAGGCATGCAGCCGTAAGGAGGATACCCGAGACACATCAAACTCCCGTGTCTTTCTTCCCCGCCGTATCCCTTCCTTCACCCTGGTTATTCGGCATAAAAAAACCCGCAGTAACAGAGAGGATGGCACGCCCGGTGGGACGTCTCCCGCCTTTCTTCTTTTTGCTGAAGAAAAGTCTGTGCTAGCCCTGAAACCATGGTGCCCTTTCCCTATCCTTGAAGGAGAGGCAGAGGAGGGTACTCGCACGCCCATTCTCTAATAGCTTCCGGTTCGCGTTCTGACCATCGGACCGTGCTCGACGACTGTCAGCAACCGTCGCCTCCACAGCACCCAGCTCTTCAGCAACCATGGCGGCCGTCACTTACGGCCCCAACGTCATTGCCACCCACGCCCGGGTGGGTTACTTGGCGACACCGATTGCTTTCGGTAGCTTCACCCCTGTTATCGGATCGCCCTACTTCTTGGGTGTGATCCATGTGGCTGCTCCTCAGCCAACCATAGTTTCTCCGTTGGCTCCTGTGGCCAATGCGCCACGCACACCTCCAACCCCGATGGCCCACCTGAACATCTGGTTCTGAACTGCCACCACTGGCCCCTGCAGGACCCCCAAGTCAACACCGACCCAGGTAAGCGTTAGCTCCCGAGGCCATCCTCGTCCGATCTCCGGCACGGGCCCCGCGCCCCGGACTTCGGTCACTATCTCAGCATCTTCCTCGGGTCTCCAACCCCGAGCCCCAGTCAAGCCGGCACCGAACACGGGCCTCCAGCCCCGGCTCCACGGCCTCTCAGCATATTCCTCGGGTCTCCAACCCCGAGCCACAACAAGGTCGGCACCTAACACGGGCTCCCAGCCCCGGGTCCACGGCTTCCCAGCATATTCCTCGGGCTTCCAACCCCGAGCTCCAGCCAGGCCGGTACCCAACACTGAAGTCCCGCGATCAATGACACCCAAGAGGGGGGTGAATTGGGTGATAACAAATTTTATGAAAACTTTTGCCTTTTTATAAAATATGTGATAAACAATAATTAGAAATTGAAAACCAATTAACCAATTCTCTCAAACTTTCCGTTCCCACACGACCATACAACAAAAACAATCAAACCACACAAATAACACACAATGCACAGTGGTTTTTAAGGTGGTTCGGATGCAACGACGGCAATCTTACGTCCACCCCTCACCAAACCCGGTGAGGCTTCACTCGGGGATAAATCCCCAAATGGAGACGACGCTCCAAACACACACGCAAGACGACGCCTGCCCACACACACGGGGACGCGCCCCAAAACACACATACACACGGAGATGAAGTCTCCAACATGATCCAACAAGCGGATCAAGAAACCAAACACCCGCTGCCACAAGTGCAACACTCCACACACACAAACACAAGATCTGGATAAATCCACACACACACACATAGATCTAAGAAGACCTACGCACTCACGAATAGAACACCACGACCACACATAACCACGAATCTAACTTGATCCACACACACACATATATCTTCAGATTACAAAGAACAAGACTTGAAATTCAAAACACCAAGACGAATAGAGCAGAGTTTAGAAATCTCCTGATTTGGTTTCCCCCTGAATGTATGATGTAGAACTTGGAACAATGCTTCCTGCTTCACTTAAATGGCTTGGTTGATATCCCTTGAATGCTTGCTTGCTTGCTTCTTGACTTCCTTGAAAGTTGCTAGCTTCATATCTAACCTTGAATCACCTTGGGTTGATGGAGAGATTTAAGGATACAGATTTGATCTCCCTTGAGGGCTTGCTTGCTTCTACACTTACTTGGAGATTGATGGCTTCAGATCTAACCTTGATTCCCTTGGAATGGATGAAGAACTCCAGCCCGAAGCACTGCTCACGGAGGTGCTATAGTACTCGTGAATCACCTCCTCTAGCCACCCTTGATCTCTCTTTTTCCAATTGAAGCATTAGGGTTTCCAACCCTTCTTATGGAGGTTTTATAACCTTTGAATGGTTCTTGGACATCCTCCAGACCCGATCCACGTTTTGTGGATGATTGGGTGTCATTAGGATTAAAGAAATACAAGGAGAATGGCTCTTCTTGAAGTGGAGAACAAAGTCAACATTTGTTGGCTCGGGACTGGCGGTCGACCTGTGGAAGTTGGTGGTCGACCGCTACTGAGAAACCCTGTAGAAATCTGATCCCTGAAATTTTCGGTCAACCGCTACTGTGCTGGCGGTCGACCGCCACTGAGAATCGTGCAAACAGTGGGTTGCTGGCAGGGGCGGTCGACCACCCCTGAGCTGGAGGTCGACCGCCAGCTGGGCAGACCCCCGGGATTCCCAGTTTAGTCCGTTAACCCGTTAACTCCTTTAGCAGCCCGTTCTCATCTGTGGCATCAACTTTGACAGTCTTAAAGGTGTCAACTGAGTCTTTGACCTTGGGTTCTCTTGGTTATGCTTCTTTGTGCATCGACCGTGGCTAGGTAAAGTGTCGACTGGAATGACCTAGTCCTGTAAAGGTGAAGTGTTAGCCCAATGAAATACATCCAAATAACAATGACTTTAAGTAGATATTTATTTCATACATTTGAGTTCTAGGGAATGCATTAGACCATTTGAGCATTTCTAAATTTTGTTCCGGGGGCTCCGCCCCCGCAAACCCCCGCAAGGGGCGCTGCCCCCTTGACCCCCGCGACCTGACCGGGTAGGTCGATCCCCGCGACCTAACCGCACAGGTCGATCTGCGGGCGAGGGTGCACGATGGCCAGAAGGGTTTCATGTTTAATGTGCATGAATGAGGTGTATTAAGGAGAGGTATATGATATACACATGGTGAGATCGATGCTGAGACAAGGTAAGAGTCTTACCAATGGTTCTTGACAGTAAATGACATATACCACCTATTTTGGATTGTAGAACAGCAAGGTGCTTATCCACACGTTAGGTTCACCAAGTGACTGCCATGAGTTTGATCCTGCATGCAAGATAGTCAGGGTTAATACCATGCTTGTTCACATTGAAGAGGTTATGAAACCTCTTGCCTCTTATAGAACAAACATATGCAAACCAAGCATCAAGACCATGTAACCTTTGCCATTTGCCATCTCAACCATACATTGATAACAAGAGCGTGAGCAATCAACCACAGGTTTAGTTATCATCACTTAATCACACATTAAATTTAGTTATCATTAAAACCATAACTTAACAATCACAACAATCATCAAAACCATAACTCAACAAACACAGGCTTCCAGCCCCGGGTCCATGGCTCCTCAGCACCTCCCTCGGGCCGGCAGGCCCGAACCCCGACAAAGCAGACCCTCGATATGGGCTCCCAGCCCCGAGTTCGCGGCTCTCCGATATCACACTCGGGACCCTGGCTCCGGGCTCAAGTTGAACCGGCTCTCCCCGCGGGTCTCCTACCCAGGGGGAAAGGTTCCTCAGCACCCTCCCCGGGCCTCCCGACCCGAGCTCGAACTACGTCGGCACTTACCGTGGGTCCTCAACCCAGGGGCGTCGGCACCTCAACACTTCCGACGGTATCGCTTCCCGGTGCAAGAGTGTTGTCTCGAGCATCGGCGACACTTCTATCAGCGCGAGCAAGGGCTTATACCCAGGTCGCCCAGCCATCGACTCCCGGTATGGGTTTCATACCCCGAGGGCTGATCACAGTACCTCCAACTAACAGCTCCACGCTGTAGGTCACTCCGGGTCGGGTCTTCTCGGTCAACCATCTCGGGGTGGAGTCTTCCTCAGCTCCTCAGAAGAAGCGTCGCCATGGCCGCAGAGGCAGGCGGCTCGCTGCTACAACTAGTAACTCCAGCAAGACTGTTCTTGACGGTGACTTGCGGATCCGTCTCGACGGGGGTGAACCAATCATCCCCCAGGAACAGACCATTTCCACCATCCCCACCTCTAATCGTTTTGACCTCTTGCGGCAAACACGAGAGGACAGGGCCAAACTCAATGGAGTGGGTTCCTCGGTAATAGCCCGGCGACACCCACCGCAGCCTGACACACAGCCTCCCAAGACAACTCGTCAGAAAAGCAGTGACAAGGGAGACCAGCAACCTGACTTGAGGAGAATCTGGGTCACCCCAGAAGAAGCTCAAGCCATTCGAAGGGCACGTATTAGAAACCCCCTGCGAGCGCTCAGACGCGGCATCAGACGGGATGCGACTGGCCTCACAGTAGCATCATCTGACGACGCCCAGTCATCCAATGTCCCCCGCACAAGCAAGCCGAGGCAAGGGCGAGCCCGAGACCGGGCCCTCCAACAACCTGTCCCAGACACTCCTCCGACTGATATCGGGAGTGAGCCCCCTCTGCAACGCACCTCGATCTTTGATAGACTAGGGGTGCCTGTCCGCCCCGAGCGGCACCCACGCTGAAAATGGATGGCCCGGTTCATTAATGATGCAGTTCGAGTGTTCGCGTGCTACACCACCGGACACCATCCAGATACCCAGTCTGATGACTTGAACCAGCCTCTATCCCATTTCAGGAGGCCGCGCCATCAGGCTCTGCCGCCTCCCCCAACAGGTCACATCGGCACTTCTGCTGGACCGCAGGCGTCAGAACGTGCAAAAGAAGTCCCGGTGGAAGACCGCGACCCTCCTATCAACGTAGAGCCGGTCAACAATGACCCTCCTGTGAACGAGGTTCAAGAAGTGACCCTCGATACTCTCATGAAGGAGAACCAGCATCTGAAGGCCCTCCTACAAGACATCCTCCAGGAATGGGACCTTCATCCTCAGCAACCTGCTAGGCCCCAGGCCGAGGCACCGGCCCCGCCGGCGGCCCGCGATGCTGCCAACACCTCAGTGGCGATCGCCCGAACTCCGTTTGTAACGCCCGATAATTTTGGAATAAGAAATAAAAATATACATAATGATAAATACATACTCTTATAAGTATATAATGTTTAATAAATAAAATTTATTCAAATAAATAAATGGTCAAGTGATATTCCTATAGGGTTGCTCAGATCGAACCTGCCTCTGATACCTAGGACAAGGACTAATAAAAGTTAAAGAAATTATGAGGAATAAAATCCCTATATACATACAAATTATTAATAGGTATATGAGGGTTAGAAAATAACAAATATGTTTATATATATAATGTAATATAAATAAATATAATACAACGTAAATAATCAAGGCCAGACTTGGTACACGACCCCCTGACATCCTAAGAAAATCTCACAAAAAGAGCTCATGGACCCTACTATTGTATTATAATAAATTTAAGAATAACATGTTATTTTTTTTCTAGGCATTTAATGCATAATATAATTTTATTTGAATTTAGAATCGATAAATCTCGAAGAAAACATCAATTAGTAATTTATTAATAATTTATAAAATTTAATATTCACATTTATTACATTATACTTTTATTAAAAGGAAGAAATATACATTAATAGGATTTAAATGAATTAATAAAAATTAAAAGAGAAAAGAATGGACATATATACGATATCGGTCTTTTGGAGGCTAAGAAGAAAAGCAAAAATTTAATTGACGCCATCGTGGATGGGCGTCCATTTTATAAGAAACGACTTTGAACAAGTCGTCACTTCTAAATCAGAAAAATCAAATAAAGTATAAATAGCATAAGAAAGGATACATTGATAAGGATTTCTAGGGCATAAACATAATTTTACATCTTCAAAGAAATGCCAAATGGAAATGACGCCATGGTCATGGGCGTGTATTTCCTAAAAGATGACTTAAACTAAGTCGTCAATTCAAAAAAAAGTGAATAGTGCCACTTTTTGATTTAAAGGAAATTTTAAAAACTAATTATATGGAAAAATCAAGAAAAAAGGAAACATATTACCCATAAATTTTCGTAACTAGACCTTATCAAAAATAAAAATAAAAATCCTCAAATATAGTAACTAGCATAAGTTAACGTGAAATCGTGAATAGCACCCGACGGAAGTGCGTTATTTCTTTAAAAACGACGAGATGCAAGGCGTCAAATAAAAAATTAACGACCTAGCCTAAGGCGTTAATTACTTTTGAGTTTCGTTCGACCTAGGAGACTATCCAGGGTAAGTTTTAGGATTAGTATGGGTTGATAGATCATGGAAAGGACTCTATCAGGGAAATATTACTTTTAATCGAACTCTAACTCTATTAGAATTCCTAAGACCCTATAAATACCTTTCGAATCGACCTCTCCTTGCTATTTTGGCGATCTAATCTATCTTTCTGCCGGCAACCGTGAAGAACAGGTGTTCTTCTTCCTCTGCCTTCAGTAGAGTATTATGAATGAAGAGGCGAAATCTCGCGCTGCGTCCTGAGCGGGCCGGGGATCACCAGAAGATGACCTGTAAGACAGGGAAACGCGTCAGAGGGCCCAGGGGATTTCCCTGGGGCGAAACCCTCCGATGGCTAAGTCAGTAGAGCGGTGGTGGAAGCAATGAAGGGAGGAGGAAAGCTGATGCGCGAGACTCCTCTCCACCAAAAGGGGGGGTGAAGCGGATTGCTCAGGGGTTTTACCTTTTTTTTCTCTTACCTTCCACCGGAGGGTATCCCTGGTTTAAATAGTGTGCCGCCTTCAGGAGTCCTGTCAGCTGGGGGGTCTCCGGCGGGAGTTGCGTCCTCAACGTGGGCTTTCATGGCCTTTATCATGGGGGCGTTATCGCCTTGAAACCCGGTGGCTGGTTGATTCCCCTGTCCGTTGGGGACTCTTAAAGGCAGCGCGAACGGCTAGCGTCCAGTCTGAGCTCCTGAAACGCCAGCCCTGTCCGGGCGAGGAGGATAGCTCGGTCGAAGGAGGGGTCGGATAGGTCGGCTGGCGCCTGTCTCTCCAGAGCGGAAAAGCGGCCTGGGCCGGACCTTCCTTGTGACCTGACCATCACTCGGGCCCTCCGAGCCTAGGGGCCGCCGGGGAGGGTTGGTTCCTCGAGTGCCTGTTTATTGGGATTTTCTTCCCTGAGTGGGCCCCGTGGGCTATCACTCGGGTGAGCTTGCCTCGTTGGACCCTGTTGAGTCTTGTTGGGCTGCTCTTTGGGTGGGCTACAGAAATGCCCCTCTCCACTTGTCCCCCTCCTACTCCCGAGCCATGGAAGCTCGGTTGAGTAGTTTTTGAGGCTTTGGACCGGCGTGGCTCAGGTGGGTGGAATTCCGTTGGCGTTTGTGGTGCCATGGGGAGTGGTCACCTGGGCCCGTAATGATGATCCTGACGGATTTGAACTGAAGGGGCCCCCCTTTTTATCGGAGCACGGAACGACGCACCGCCTTCCTCCAGGGTTTTATAGGCGTTGGGCGCTATTCGTCATTCTAGGCTTCCAAGGTTTCGGGCTTTCCTTAGTTTCTTGGCTTTCGGAGCTTCTTGATGCGCCGTGAGGGCACAGTGGAGGTGCGAAGTCTTGCGGCGGCGTTCGAGGAGTTGGCGAGGATAACCGCGGAGGCGGTCCGGCAACTTCCTTCCCCTCCGGAGTCTTCGAGTTCTTGCGAGGGGTCCTCTTCCAGCTCGATGGCTGATCCGCCGCTGGAACTCGGGCAGGTGAGGCGGGAGCCTGTCTCCCGCTGCAGCGAGTTGGGGGAGGCAGAGGTGAAGAAGCTGGAGCATCGCTTTCGCTTGCCTTTCAGGTATAGCTTTGCCGCCGCCACCAAGTTTGGACGACCGAACGGGGCACATCTGCACGTTTCTTCTGGCGTGGAAAAGCGGGTTCCGCCTTCCCTTCGAGCCCCTCGTACTCCAGATCCTCGAACTTTTCCAATTGGCGCCCATTCAACTGGTGACCAACTCGTACCTCCTCCTCTCTGCCTTTCGGATCCTCTGTCGCCAGCACAACATTTTCCCTTCCTTGGACCTCTTTCATTACTTTTTCGAGTTGAAGGCGCACCCGTCGGCGGGGAAGGGCTTTTACTTTATCCAGGCAAGGAGGAACAGGAGTTGCATCGCCCTCGCAGCGAAGGACTCCTCGCACAAGGGGTGGAAAACCTAATTCTTCTGGGTGAAGGCGGAGGCGACAGATGAACTCTGGAGATGCCGGATCTCGCCCAATTTCCATCCGAACATTCCTCCTCGCCAGGAGGAGTTCCCTCCCCATGTGGAGCAACAGGCCGCCCGTCTGCTGGAGAACCGCCGGTCGACCGAGGAGCTGGTGACGCCGGAGAACATCGAACGGTGCCTGCTTACGCGGTTGAAGTCGATAGGTACCGCCCTTTAGGTTGTTCCCCTGGGGTGGTAGTTACTTTTCTTCTCATGACCGGGCCTTCTTTCTTTGCTGTAGACGTGAGGCGGGAACCTCTTGAGGATACTGCTGAGATCATCGATCTGGGAGAAGATGACTCGGCGGCTGACGAGCCGGAGGCTCCTGTGGGTCACGCCCAAGCCCGGGATAAGGGCAAGAGGGTGACCCCCGGGGGGTCTTCATGGCCGGCTGGCACAAAGCGCAAGGATCCCATGGCGGGAAGGTTGCGGGAGGCCGCGAAGGCCAAGAAGCATGCTAAGAAGGCAGGTCTCCCTCCTACCGTCGGGGGCGACTTTGGCTCGGCGGCACTCCCCTCCCGGGGGCAAGATGGGGCCGACCCCTCGAGGCCAGCTCCCCCATCTGCCGGGCGAGAGGGGGCCGAGGAGACCGGGGGCCCTTCAGAGGACGGCGATAGGTCGGCTCTCCCCCCCACGGGGGTAGAGGGGGCCGATGTTGAAGTAGCAGTCATCGAGGCCAGGGGGTCGGCCGGAGGCGGTGACGTCCCGGTCGCCGAGGTGCGGGCCGAGACAGGCGAGGCTGGGGGTTCACCCGTGAGGGCGTTGCAGCCCCAGATGCTGGGAGCTTCCGATGCGGTTGGACCTGCGGCATCGGTCGAGGTTGGAGGTTCGCCCGGGGAGGCGTTGCAACCCCAACCGACCATGGCGCGCGAGGTGGCCGGTCCCGTTGCTCGAGCAGAGCCCTCTGGCGGAGGGCCCCGGGCGGAGCGGTCTCCTTTGCCGGAGCCCTTGGAAAGGCTCGGCATTACGGGCGACCTATATCGGGTCTGCCAATCGATTGCCGCGAGGACGAAGGGGGGAGAAAGGCGCAATACCCCCCCCCCCCCCCCGGGCTCCTCGATGTTCTGATGGAAGGCGGCCTGGTCATAGCTCGGTCAGCGGCTTTGATGGCGGAGGCGCACGCGCGGACGGAAACGGAGCGATCGAACCTTGCCTGGACCCTCGGGGGATGCGAGAGGAGGCTGGCCCGACTCAAGGGGGAGCATGAGGGACTCCGGCAGGAGTTCTCCTCATTCCGAGAGGTGGCGCGGGCGAGCCGACTGGAGGCTGAGGTGCTGACCGAACAGCTCGCCAAGATCCGAGAGTCTCTTAAGAGGGCAAGTCGATCCTTGGAGGAGGAGCGTCTGCGTCGCTTCGATCTGGACAATCGCTGGGAGCTCGAGCGTGCCGAGCTGCTAGATCGGGCGGAGATGGCGGAGCGTCTCCGAGCTGAGGCTGAGGTGCACCGGGCCCGGGCAGAGGAACGTGCGTCCGAGGCAGAGTGGGCGCGGGTCGAGTTCATCGGTAGGGCGGGACAGATCGAGGCGGAGGCAATCGAGAGTTACAGGAGCTCGGATGCTTACTCGGCCGACCTGTTGGAAGCTGCCCTACCTTACTACGAGGTAGCGCTACGCCGAGGTGCTCGAAAGGGGTTCAAGCAGGGCTATCGCCGGGCGGTAGGCTGCGCCCATGAACAGAACTCCGCGATCGAGTTCCCCTTTGGCCAGTGTTATGACTCGGATGAGTCGATTTCCAGTTCTTCTTCGTCGGTCGGAGAAGATTCGGAGGGATCGCCTCCGTCGGGGTCACCGGCTCCGGGCTTCTCGGGAGGGCTCACGACTGAGACAGTTCTCGCACAGGCGAGGTCAGTGTCCGAGCCGGCCGTCACCGAAGGCGCCGGGGGTGACGCGTCTCCTTCCGCCGGTCTCGAGCGTCAAAGTGGGCCCGAGGCCTGATGTATTGTGCCTCTTTCCCTTTTTGTCCCTCTTTCCTCTTTTTAGAGGGTTTCCTTCTGGTACGATAATAAATGACTTGCTCTGTTTGGGTACTATCCTTGCCGTGATTTGGTTGGCGAATCTTGGGTGGTTGAGAGGTGCCGATATGTCCTGCACGGTTTTTGCACGCTGTTTTGGTAGGCTTCTGACGGGGCGTTCCTCCGTCCCCTCACGCTTTGAATGTCAGGCTGCTTCGTGAATCCCGCGAGGGCGGGAAACGAGGAGTTGGAGGTGACTGTTCAGGGGAGAAATCCTTCGGCGTGTTTCCGAGGGGGGCATTTAAGGCGTGTAGCCTCCTTTGGCCTATAAGAAGGACCGGAGGGCGCCCTTTCCTCTCCACCGCTTGGGATTGTCTCTAACAGTCTTTCCTTTCTCCTTCCTTTTCTCTCCGCGTTGTGCCTTTGCATCCGGAGCATGGAGGATCCTTCGGAGGGCGATGCCGCTGCCGACGGGGAGCGGTGGGCTCCTGCTGTGTTGTGAGGTTGAACGGATCCCACGGTCGCCGCGCGTGTACGAGATGGGTCCTACGGTCGCCGCGCGGATCTGGGGAGGACTTTGGCGTGTGGAAGCACGCCGTTGGCCTCCTCTTGGCTCCGGCGAGGCTTCCGAGTGGACGCCGAGGCGGAGGACGGATGGGGGCATCAGGGGAGTCTACCGTTACTTCCCTCCGTGTGAGGGGAGGAGGCGTATCCGGCTCCCTCCTCACCTAGGCCTTCCTCCATCTGCAGCCTCTTTTTCCCTCTTCTGCTCTTCATTTCTTTCACTCTTCGGGGGCTGCTTGCTCTCTCCTTCCTTCCAAGGAGTTGGCAATTTGGAAGAGGGGGGCCTTCCCGGCGCTCCTTTTTCCTGGTTGTTGCCAACTTGGGAGGTAGCCTTCCTCAACGTTTAAAGGTGGCCTTTCTCCTGAAGTCCCTCTGTCACCTTTGTCACGGGCCATCCGAGCCAACTGGCTCGACCACCTCTTGTCCGAGCCAGTTTCCGCATGAGGCAGAGTCAGTGGCTGGATGCGAGGAGATCAAGACCGAGTCAGTCGAGCGATGACCCCTTGAAACGATGTTAGACGGACTTTTGCTTTGTTTTCGCTATGTAATGTACTCGCATTTGCCTACCTGATGTACCAACGATTTGGAATGAAAAGAACAGGAATTTTATTCTGTCTATCTCGCTATACAATTTCAAAAGTAGAATCTGCGTAGTGCGGCTGCGTTCCACGTCCGAGGAATAGGCTCCCCTTCCATTGTCGCTAACCTATACACACCTTTCCCGAGCGTCTCGACCACTCGATAGGGGCCTTCCCAGTTGGGGGATAGCTTGCCCGCCGCCTCCAGTGGTCGAGAGGCTTCGGCTTTCCTGAGGATGGAGTTTCCCAGTTGGAAACGTCTGTCTCAGACCTTGGCGTTGTAGTATCGAGTGAGGTGGCGTTGGTACTCCGTTTCCCGGACGTTCGCGATCTCTCGGAGTTCGCTTGTCAGGTCGAGGTTCTCGAGCAAGAAGCTGATCACTCGGAGGGACGGGTTGGCGATCTCCAACGGAACAACGGCCTCGGTGCCATATACCAACTGAAAGGGGCTTTCACCGGTTGCCGTCCTGGGGGTTGTTCGGTGCGACCACAGTACGCTAGATAATTCCTCGAGCCAGCTACCCTTAGCCTTGCCGAGTCTGGTTTTTATGCCTTTCAAGATAGTCCTGTTGGCATTTTCAACCAGCCCGTTAGCCTGAGGGTGGGCGACCGAAGTGAAGTGGTTGCGGATATTTAGGTCGATGCATCTGTCTCGGAAGTACCGAGAGTCGAATTGCTGACCGTTATCGCTGACTATCACTCGGGGGATGCCAAAGCGGCAAATGATCGATTTCCAAACGAAGCCCCAGACGACTGTCTCGGTGATCCTTGCCGTAGCCTCGGCCTCGATCCACTTGGTGAAGTAGTCGATGACGACGATGATGAACTTCTTCTGGGACTGGGCCGTTGGGAATGGCCCAAGGATATCGATTCCCCACCGAGCGAAAGGGTAGGGCTCGGTTAGGGTGACAAGTTCTGTTGCCGGCTGATGGACCAAGTGGTCGAACCGCTGGCATCGGTCGCACTGTTCAACATAGGCTGAGCAGTCGCGCTGCAGGGTGGGCCACCAGTACCCCTGTCGTAACAGGATTCGGGCTAGCGACCGGGCCCCTGAGTGCGCTCCGCACAGGCCTTCATGAATCTCTTGGATGGCTCGGCCTGCCTCGTCGGGACCGAGGCACTTCAGGAGGGGACCGGAGAATGATCTTCGGTAGAGGGCGTTGTCGAGGACGATGAAGCACCGAGCTTGATACTTCATTCGGCGGGCTTCCCGAGGGTCGGGGGGCTCTTGGGAGTCTAGTAGCCAAGACAGGTAGGGGGAGCGCCAGTCACTTTGGGTGGCCGAGTCAACAGCGAGGAGCTCCGTGTCGATGCTCGGGCGCTCTAGCTCTTCTAGGAGGACCGATCGTGTACCTTCCGGGTCTAGGGAGGAGGCCAATCGAGAGAGGGCGTCCGCCCGGGAGTTTCGCTCCCGAGCTATCCGGACTACCTCAAATCCCTCGAACTGTTGGGCCAGGCTCCGGACCAGCTGAAGGTATTTGATCATGGGTACCTCCCCAGCCTCATACTCGCCGTTGACCTGACCTGCGACTAGTTGAGAGTCGGTGTGGATCCTGACTCGCTCGACCCCCAGCCGTCGGGCCATGCGTGCTCCCGAGATAAGGGCCTCGTACTCGGAAGCGTTGTTGGACGCCTGAAAGTTGAATTTTAAGGCGTACTGTAGCTCTATCCCTTCGGGGGACCTTAGGAGGATCCCCACACCACTGCCTGCCGAATTGGACGACCCATCGACGAACAGTTCCCAAGCTGGCTCGGTCGCGGTCGGAGGCCTGTCCTCGGCAGGGATGGTGCTTTCGGCAATGAAGTCGGCGAGCGCTTGGCCTTTGATTGCTGATCGCGGCTGGTACGAGATGTCGTAGGCCCCGAGTATGATGGCCCATTTGACGAGTCGCCCCGAGGCCTCGGGGTGGGCCAGAATCTTCTTCAGCGGCTCACCGGTTAGCACGGTGATGGGGTGCCCCTGGAAGTAGGGGCGGAGGCGCTTCGTGGAGGTGACCAACGCTAGCACGAGTTTCTCTGTTGCGGGATACCTCCGTTCGGCCCCACTGAGCACCTTGCTGGTGTAGTAGACCGGTCTTTCGATTCCCGAGTCATTTCTGTCCAGGACCGAGCTGACCGTGGATGGCGTCGCCGAGAGGTAGAGCAGCAGGACTTCGCCTAGGATGGGTTTGGAGAGCACCGGTGGCGAAGCCAGGAACTCCTTAAGCACGGCGAATGCTGCCTGGCACTCCTCATCCCATGCGAACGTAGCAGATGCCAGCTTGGGCCCCCTCATCAATTTGAAGGGCAAGCATCGTTCGGCCGCACGGGACAGGAAACGGCTGAGAGCGGCGACACGCCCCGTCAGACGCTGGACGTCTTTAATGCACGTGGGTGGGCGCATGTCCAGGATGGCCTGGACTTTGTCGGGGTTGGCCTCGATCCCGCGCTGAGTGACTAGGAAACCCAGGAACTTCCCATATTTTACTCCAAAGGCGCACTTGGCGGGGTTGAGCTTCATGTTGTACTTTAGGAGGGTGCTGAAAGTTTCGGCAAGGTCGGTGAAGTGGTCTTGGGCATTGGGGGTCTTGACGAGCATGTCATCAATGTAAGCCTCGACGTTCCGACCTAGCTATCCCTCAAACATGTGATTTACCAGTCGCTGATATGTGGCTCCGGCGTTCTTTAACCCGAAGGGCATCCGGGTGTAGCAGTACACGCCGCATTCAGTGATGAAGGCTGTCTTCTCGACGTCTTCTGGATTCATTCTGATCTGGTGATAACCTGAGTAGGCGTCCAGGAAACGGAGTATCTCGTTGCCCGATGTTGAATCAACCAATTGGTCGATGCTCAGTAGCGGATAGCAGTCCTTGGGGGTAGCCTTATTCAGATCGGTGAAGTCCACGCACATTCGCCACTTGCCTGTGGTTTTTGGCACCAGGACGACATTGGCTAGCCACGTAGGGTACAGGACTGGCCTGAAGAGGCCTGTCTCTTGTCCCTTGGTGACCTGCGCCTTGATGACCGCCTGTTTCTCGAGCGCATGCTTCCTTCTCCGTTGTTGTACGGGCCTGACGGTGGGGTCAAGACTGAGCTTGTGCATCACGGTCTCCCCTGGTATGCCAGGAAGTTGATCATTGGCCCAAGCGAAGACCTGAGCGTACTCAGAAAGAAATTTCTTGTATTGTTGCTGTTCCTTAGGTGGTAGGTCGGCTCCGATCCTTACTCCGAGGGCCGGGTCATCGTTCAGGAACACCGTTAGCAACTCGCCACCGGGCTCGACGGTTACGGTCTTCCCTTCGATTCCCTTGGGGCCCTTATCCCCTCCGTCCGGCCTTGAGGCTTCCACCGAGATGTTGTAGCACCTTCTAGCCATGGCCTGGTTACCTCAGACTTCCCCCAACCCGTTTTTGGTGGGAAACTTCATTTTTTGGTGATAGGTAGATGGTACGGCCTTCATTCGGCTGAGAATTTTTCGGCCGAAAATGGCGTTGTACGCTATCATACCCTTGATCACTATGAAGTCAACCATGACCGTAACAGTTTTGGGTGGGGTACCGATGGTGACCGGCAGGCTTAGGGCTCCCTCGAGGTAGGTGGCCAGGCCGTTAAACCCGCAAAGGGGGGTTCGGATCGGGCGGAGCTTGGATGGGTCTTCCCCCATCTTGAGGAAACAGTCGTAAGATAATACATCGGGGGCGCTTCCATTATCAACCAGAATTCTATCTACGTTACAATGGTTTATTGTGGCCGAGATGACGAGGGCATCATCATGCGGGGTGCTTAGCCCTTCCAGGTCTTGGTCGGAGAAGACTATGACCTGGGGCTCCCTCGGCGGGCCCCCTGAGGGCTCTGAGACCCGGCTGGCCCGCTCGACATGGCGCTTCCTTCCTCGGCTGGTGTCGCCGCCCGATGCTGTTCCTCCAGAGATGACGTTGATGTGGACCCCTCGGGGGGCGTTGTCGATCTCCTCGGCGGCATCTTTGTCTTCTTTGTGCCCAGCTGCGAACCGGGCTAGGTGCCCCTGACGGATGAGGCATTCGATCTCGTCCTGGAGCTGGTGACAGTCGCCGGTGTGGTGCCCGTGGTCGCCGTGGAACAAGCAATGTCTGTCGCGCTTGCGGTTCTTCGATCTCATTGGTTCGGGCTGGCGGAGGAGTCCCGAGTCTTTGATGTCTTCATAGATCTCGTAGACTGGCGTGGTCAACGGGGTGTACCGCTCGTACCTCCGTTTGCGCTCTCCTTCCCGATCACGCTTCTTGCCCGAGCCAAGGTTTGACTCGGGGGCCCGCTTCTTGTCCCCCTCCTGACCCGAGCCGGTTGTGTCTCGGCAGGCGCTGAGCACCTCTTCGCACTCGGCGTGGCGCAGAGCCAGAGGAGGGAGGGTGGAGGACCAATTCGCGGCGGAGATTTTCGTCCCGGGTGCCCCTGGTCAGAGCGGTCGTGGCTGAGGCCACATCCAGGCGGGGAATTCTGAGGGCTTCAGATTTAAATCGGTGGACATAAGCCCGGAGCCTTTCCCCTTGTGCCTGTTTGAGGGCCAGGAGCCCTGCTACTGACCTCGGGGGGGCGCTTCCGGCGAAGCTCTCCTTGAAGACTCGCCCGAATTGCCTGAAGTTCTAGATGGACCCAGGGGCGAGGGCCCGGAACCACGCCTGAGCACCTTGGACCAGGGTGGCCGCAAAGGCTCGGCATTTAATGGGATCCAGTGTTCCATGCAGAGTCACCAGGGCGTCGAAGCTGTCGTAGTGGTCGGCTGGGTCGCCCTGTCCATCATAGAGTTTGAAGGTAGGAATGGAGGTCCTAGGAGATACCTCTGCCTTCAAGATGTGCTCGGAGAAAGGGGATCTCTCCTCCTCCTCTGGGAGGGAGGTCTTCTGTAGGGCACGGAGGGTGCGCTCTTGCTCTGCGAAGCGTCATTCGAAATCCCTCAGCGTTCCAGCTGCGGTCGCGCCGTGGGGCTGGGGGGAGCGTCGTGGCGATCCTCAGGACCGCCGGCGCTCGGGCGTGGAGGCCTCACCCCCTGTTTCCCTCTATTGGGCGTGGAGGAAGCCTCTTGCTCCGGGGGCGGAGCTTGCGAGGGTCCTCCCGCGTGGTTGCGGATGAGCTGCTGACCACGGAGGGTGAAGCGGCCTCCAGCGGTGTGCTGGGATGCACTTCGACGGGGGGGGGGGGGGGGGGGCTCCCAGACGGGGCGCGAGACCTGGCCTCCCTCGCCGCCTGGGCCCTCACGAGCTCCATGAGAACGTCGAGCTTCTTACTGAGGGCTTGGAAGATCTCGACGCCGCCGTTGGGGGCTACCCCCGTTGCCGTCGGAAGGGGCGGTGGCCCGTTGGTGGGGACGCTGGTGTTGGAGGGAGGGCTCTGTGAGGCCCTAGAGGGGTCTTCTCCCGCTGTCACCACGGCCTTACCCTTCTCGACGGCGGATCTCCTTCCTGAGCTTCTTCTCACCATCTCGGCTCTTCGTGCGATTCCCACAGACGGCGCCAGATGAAGAGGCAAAATCTCGCGCTGCGTCCTGAGCGGGCCAGGGATCACCAGAAGATGACCTGTAAGACAGGGAAACGCGTCAGAGGGCCCAAGGGATTTCCCTGGGGCGAAATCCTCCAATGGCTGAGTCAGTAGAGCGGTGGTGGAAGCAATGAAGGGAGGAGGAAAGTTGATGCACGAGACTCCTCTCCACCAAAAGGGGGGGGGGGGGTGAAGCGGATCGCTCAGGGGTTTTACCTTTTTTTTCTCTTACCGTCCACCGGAGGGTATCCCTGGTTTAAATAGTGTGCCGCCTTCAGGAGTCCTGTCAGCTGGGGGGTCTCCGGCGGGAGTTGCATCCTCAACGTGGGCTTTCATGGCCTTTATCGTGGGGGCGTTATCACCTTGAAACCCAGTGGCTGGTTGATTCCTCTGTCCGTTGGGGACTCTTAAAGGCAGCGCGAACGGCTAGCGTCCAGTCCGAGCTCCTGAAACGCCAGCCCTGTCCGGGCGAGGAGGATAGCTCGGTCGAAGGAGGGGTCGGATAGGTCGGCTGGCGCTTGTCTCTCCCGAGCGGAAAAGCGGCCTGGGCCGGACCTTCCTTGTGACCTGACCATCACTCGGGCCCACCGAGCCTAGGGGCCGCCGGGGAGGGTTGGTACCTCGAGTGCCTGTTTATTGGGCTTTTCTTCCCTGAGTGGGCCCCGTGGGCTATCACTCGAGTGAGCTTGTCTCGTTGGACCCTGTTAAGTCTTGTTGGGCTGCTCTTTGGGTGGGCTACAGAAATCCCCCTCTCCAATGAAGAAAACTAATGCTTCTTCATCTTATTTCTAAGTAGGTTACGAGCAGAAATCCTTCTTGACCTACTGAAGAACGGTAGAAAGCTTCTTCCTGACTCATCTATTAACACTTTCATCTCCTAGCACCCTCTGGGTGTTGTTCTGTACGGTTTACATAGGCTTCCGAAGACTCTGTTTGGAACAGAGTATAGTTCTTTCTTCAAGTTCTTCACGTACCATCGCCAAAATCTTAAGATCAGGTAGGTTTTCTCAAGAACGTAGCCCAAACTAGCTTAAGTTCATAATAATACCATCAGTCATGCATGCATATAGTTTTATTATGGTTTCAAAGATTTTTTGTGAAATTTTAAAAGAAGCGACCCTGACAAGGGCGCGTATTTGAAAATAACGCCCCTGGCTAGGGCACTAATTTGAGTTTTGACGCCCTGCCCAGGAGTCGTCAATTTCACCTAATTATTAATTAACTGTGTTTAAAATTTAATATCTATGAAACTATGAATCTAATATGATGCATGATCATACCTGTTGAATCCTGCTATTTTTCTTGTCCTGACCCTGTACCTTGGTTCCTGAAATTTATTATTTAGAAAATTTACACTGTTCATGTTAATATCCCGAATTACGGAAGATAGTGAATTAACGACCTGCATGAGGTCGTCTCTTATAAAAGTGACGCCCTGAACCAGGGCGCGAATTTGAAAGTAACGCCCCTGTTTAAGGCGCGTTCTACTAAAATTTCAGAATTTAGAAATTATGCAAAATAGAAGAAATATGATGGACGCCTGCTGTATAAGTCGTCAAATTGTAAATAAACGCCCCTGCAAAAGGCGTTAATTTGATAAGTAATGACTTAGCTTAAATGGCTATTTTCCTGTGTTACTATTTTTCTCGTTTTTCTGTTAACCGAGGGTTCGATATATATATATATATATATATATATATATATATATATATATATATATATATATATATATATATATATATATATATATATATATATATATGTGCAAGTATATTATCGGCACTATATTTCAACTCCGTGAAAATAGTCCCATATTTTCCAATGGTTTATCGTTTACCCACTAACTCTCGGTGACATACAAGCTCTCCATTGGACATTCCGTTCCTTTGGACTAGCAAGTTAGTCATTGGGACCTCCGTAAGTCTCCTCGTAGCCTTGGATTCCCTCAAGGCCGATTGAGCTGGTTGTACAATAAAAACCTATTACACTATTTTGCCATGTCACTGTATAGAAACATGGTATACCGGCCCTCATGTTATGCTAAGTGGATATCATGAGAATATTCTTAATGGGATGAGGACATCATGCCATTAATATGCTGTTCTTGTGGACCTCAATTCTATATAAAAAGAGTGACCATCTACATATGGGCACTTATTTGTTATGGTACCCGGTTAGGGAACCAATTCCACCCAGTTTATCGACATGTCATGGTTTATATGCTTTGCGTGAATTTTATCGCCAGTATGTCCTTACTCAAGGGCCTTGCCCTTGAATTCCATAAAAATCTTATCTTATCATCCTATTAAAGCTTGTTCTTGAAACTCCTTATTGGCTATAAATTATCGTGGATGTCTAGATCTATCATTAATGCTGTGCATATAAGGGCCCGATCTGGTCCTGGGAGGAGCACCCAAAAGGACTAGTGCCCATAGGAGTTGTAATAATCACGGTGTCTAGCATTACATCGAAGTACTCTTTCTCTTGATCTTTGGCATTCCACACTCTCTCTCTTTCTCGCGTGCGTGACTCGACTTGCGTGATTTTACTAGCGTGGCCCGACACGGGCAAAGTACTTGCGTGAAATAGCCAATAATCTATAAAGCCTCTCAGGAATATTGCTGGTTTAAGACTCGCTTAGATGTTTTGTACGACGTGTTATTCTAGTTTTATTTCACTTGCTCAGTTATTTCTACATGCATAGCCATATTGCATTTACATGTGAAAAATTGTAATTACTTAAACCCATTGCTAGTTCCTGAGATATAATTCCTACTGAGCGTTCACTCACTTAGTTTATTCCAACATTTTCAGGTAATCAGGTGGCTAGCAAGACCGAGACTCACACAGGAGGGACAAGTGTGCAAGTGAGCTTCGGAAACTAGTGAACCCATGTCTTTTATCTTTCTTGAGTCTAGCTTAGTGTTTCTCATTCAGTTATCTTATCTAAAGTCTGTTAGTTTGTCATTTCCTTTCCTTTCCATTGTGATGGAGTCTTTAAGTTGGGGAAAACAAGTTCTTGTAAGAGATTTATATTAGAAATAAAATTTCTATTGTTGTTCAAAATTATTTTAGTCTTATGCGATTGCTCTTGATCATTCACGACTGTAACTGCCACGTTTCGAGCAAACGACACGTTCCGCTGCTATCGGTTCGGGGCGTGACAGAGGTGGTATCAGAGCTTCGGCTTTCATATCCTCCAGTTATTAAGTCCCAAGGATGGGTCATCCTTGTTAGTCATATCGGAGCTTCGGCTTTCACATCCTCAAGTTATTAGGTTTCGATGATAGGACAAGTATCCCTATCAGTCATATTAGAGTTCGGCTTTCAAAATCCTTAGATTGTTAAATCCAAGTTATAGGTTGAGTATCCTTGTCAGTCATCCTATAGGAATTCCGTGAGAGATGGGTAGAACTTGGGGTTAAAGTTATAAAAGAAAGATAAAATATTTACATTTCAATAATATTAATTCTTGAGTAAATAAATTATCTCCCCAATCATCTTTGCAGGAACCTAGATAAAATGGAAGCATCTAAGCCAAGCTTTGTTCATGAGATGATCTTAGTAGATATCCAAGCTTACGCGGACCTTGTCAAGAGAGTTCAAGAGCTAGAGAAAATGGTGGAAGAAAAAGAAAGAGTTGAAGGGAAGGATCGAACAGATGACTCTGAAAAGTTCACCATTACTCAGAAAAGGATAAAGAAAGGTGATATTTCACAAAGGTGTAAGAAATGCCAGAAATGTAAGAAGTGTAATAAGGAAGCTTCGGCAGATCGCTCGCAAGATAAGTGTAAATCTTGTGGAAGATATGGTCACAAATCGAAGGAGTGTTGGTGGAGTTCGAGAGCATGTCTGCGTTGCGGAAGCTTAGATCATAAGATAGCCGAATGTTATATTTTGACCCAAAAACTTCCAAGAGAAACTCAAGCTGTGGCCGAACTTGCCAAGAAAGAAGTTGTGGAAGGTACCCCTCACCCGTGATCCTAAACTAGCTCTTTTCCATACTTAAGATTTCTTTTGTATAAGCTCATAATAAGTTCTCTGTTAGGAATGGAAGATGATGTGAATTTTGGGACCAAATTCTTTTAAGTGGGGGAGGGTGTAACGCCCGGTAATTTTGGAATAAGAAATAAAAATATACATAATGATAAATACATACTCTTATAAGTATATAATGTTTAATAAATAAAATTTATTCAAATAAATAAATGGTCAAGTGATATTCCTATAGGGTTGCTCAGATCGAACCTGCCTCTGATACCTAGGACAAGGACTAATAAAAGCTAAAGAAATTATGAGGAATAAAATCCCTATATACATACAAATTATTAATAGGTATATGAGGGTTAGAAAATAACAAATATGTTTATATATATATAATGCAATATAAATAAATATAATACAACGTAAATAATCAAGGCCAGACTTGGTACACGACCCCCTGACATCCTAAGAAAATCTCACAAAAAGAGCTCATGGACCCTACCATTGTATTATAATAAATTTAAGAATAACATGTTATTTTTTTTCTAGGCATTTAATGCATAATATAATTTTATTTGAATTTAGAATCGATAAATCTCGAAGAAAACATCAATTAGTAATTTATTAATAATTTATAAAATTTAATATTCACATTAATTACATTATACTTTTATTAAAAGGAAGAAATATACATTAATAGGATTTAAATGAATTAATAAAAATTAAAAGAGAAAGGAATGGACATATATACGATATCGGTCTTTTGGAGGCTAAGAAGAAAAGCAAAAAATTAATTGACGCCATCGTGGATGGGCGTCCATTTTATAAGAAACGACTTTGAACAAGCCGTCACTTCTAAATCAGAAAAATCAAATAAAGTATAAATAGCATAAGAAAGGATACATTGATAAGGATTTCTAGGGCATAAACATAATTTTACATCTTCAAAGAAATGTCAAATGGAAATGACGCCATGGTCATGGGCGTGTATTTCCTAAAAGATGGCTTAAACTAAGTCGTCAATTCAAAAAAAAGTGAATAGTGCCACTTTTTGATTTAAAGGAATTTTTAAAAACTAATTATATGGAAAAATCAAGAAAAATAGAAAAATATTACCCATAAATTTTCGTAACTAGACCTTATCAAATAAAAAAGATAAAAACCCTCAAATATAGTAACTAGCATAAGTTAACGTGAAATCGTGAATAGCGCCCGACGGAAGGGCGTTATTTCTTTAAAAACGACGAGATGCAAGGCGTCAAATAAAAAATTAACGACCTAGCCTTAGGCGTTAATTACTTTTGAGTTCCGTTCGACCTGGGAGACTATCCAGGGTATGTTTTAGGATTAGTATGGGTTGATAGATCATGGAAAGGACTCTATCAGGGAAATATTACTTTTAATCGAACTCTAACTCTATTAGAATTCCTAAGACCCTATAAATACCTTTCGAATCGACCTCTCCTTGCTATTTTGGCGATCTAATCTATCCTGCTGCCGGCAACCGTGAAGAACAGGTGTTCTTCTTCCTCTGCCTTCAGTAGAGTATTATGAAGAAAACTAATGCTTCTTCATATTATTTCTCTGTAGGTTACGAGCAGAAATCCTTCTTGACCTACTGAAGAACGGGAGAAAGCTTCTTCCTGACTCATCTATTAACACTCTCATATCCTAGCACCCTATGGGTGTTGTTCTGTACGGTTTACATAGGCTTCCGAAGACTCTGTTTGGAACAGAGTATAGTTCTTTCTTCAAGTTCTTCACGTACCATCGCCAAAATCTTAAGATCAGGTAGGTTTTCTCAAGAACGTATCCCAAACTAGCTTAAGTTCATAATAATACCATCAGTCATGCATGCATATAGTTTTATTGTGGTTTCAAAGGTTTTTTGTGAAATTTTAAAAGAAGCGACCCTGACAAGGGCGCGTATTTGAAAATAACGCCCCTGGCTACGGCGCTAATTTGAGTTTTGACGCCCTGCCCAGGAGTCGTCAATTTCACCTAATTGTTAATTAACCGTGTTTAAAATTTAATATCTATGAAACTACGAATCTAATATGATGCATGATCATACCTGTTGAATCCTGCTATTTTTCTTGTCCTGACCCTGTACTTTGGTTCCTGAAATTTATAATTTGGAAAATTTATATTGTTCATGTTAATATCCCGAATTACGGAAGATAGTGAATTAACGACCTGCATGAGGTCGTCTCTTATAAAAGTGACGCCCTGAACCAGGGTGCGAATTTGAAAGTAACACCCCTGTTTAAGGCACGTTCTACTAAAATTACAGAATTTAGAAATTATGCAAAATAGAAGAAATATGATGGATGCCTGCTGTATAAGTCGTCAAATTGTAAATAAACGCCCCTGCGAAAGGCGTTAATTTGATAAGTAATGACTTAGCTTAAGTGGCTATTTTCTTGTGTTACTATTTTTCCCGTTTTTCTGTTAACCGAGGGTTCGATATATATATATATATATATATATATATATATATATATATATATGTGCAAGTATATTATCGGCACTATATTTCCACTCCGTGAAAATACTCCCATGTTTTCCAATGGTTTATCGTTTACCCACTAACTCTCGGTGACATACAAGCTCTCCATTGGACATTCTGTTCCTTTGGACTAGCAAGTTAGTCATTGGGACCTCCGTAAGTCTCCTCGTAGCCTTGGATTCCCTCAAGGCCGATTGAGCTAGTTGTACCATAAAAACCTATTACACTATTTTGCCATGTCACTCTATAGAAACATGGTATACCGGCCCTCATGTTATGCTAAGTGGATATCATGAGAATATTCTTAATGGGATGAGGACATCATGCCATTAATATGCTGTTCTTGTGGACCTCAATTCTATATAGAAAGAGTGACCATCTACATATGGGCACTTATTTATTATGGTACCCGGTTAGGGAACCAATTCCACCCAGTTTATCGACATGTCATGGTTTATATGCTTTGCGTGAATTTTATCGCCAGTATGTCCTTACTCAAGGGCCTTGCCCTTGAATTCCATAAAAATCTTATCTTATCATCCTATTAAAGCTTGTTCTTGAAACTCCTTATCGGCTATAAATTATCGTGGATGTCTAGATCTATCTTTAATGCTGTGCATATAAGGGCCCGATCTAGTCCTGGGAGGAGCACCTAAAAGTACTAGTGCCCATGGGAGTTGTAATGATCACGGTGTCTAGCATTGCACCGAAGTACTCTTTCTCTTGATCTTTGGCATTCCACACTCTCTCTCTTTCTCGCGTGCGTGACTCGACTTGCGTGACTTCACTAGCGTGGCCCGACACGGGCAAAGTACTTGCGTGAAATAGCCAATAATCTATAAAGCCTCTCAGGAATATTGCTGGTTTAAGACTCGCTTGGATGTTTTGTACGACGTGTTATTCTAGTTTTATTTCACTTGCTCAGTTATTTCTACATGCATAGCCATATTGCATTTACATGTGAAAAATTGTAATTACTTAAACCCATTGCTAGTTCCTGAGATATAATTCCTACTGAGCGTTCGCTCACCTAGTTTATTCCAACATTTTTCAGATAATCAGGTGGCTAGCAAGACCGAGACTCACACAGGAGGGACAAGTGTGCAAGCGAGCTTCGGAAACTAGTGAACCCATGTCTTTTATCTTTCTTGAGTCTAGCTTAGTGTTTCTCATTCAGTTATCTTGTCTAAAGTCTGTTAGTTTGTCGTTTCCTTTCCTTTCCATTGTGATGGAGTCTTTAAGTTGGGGAAAACAAGTTCTTGTAAAAGATTTATATTAGAAATAAAATTTCTATTGTTGTTCAAAATTATTTTAGTCTTATGCGATTGCTCTTGATCATTCACGACTGTAACTGTCACGTTCCGAGCAAACGACATGTTCCGCTGCTATCGGTTCGGGGCGTGACACCGTTGGCAACTGGGTTTGGCACGCCCCTGGTCGAGGCCCAGCCACGAGCCTCCAATACGCCAATGCCGAAAAATCTCCTGGCGCAACGCCAGATGATCGAGCGCATTGTCGAGACAAAGCTCACCCAGTATGGCGAAGGGGTTGTCACAGTAGATCTCTACAGTGTGCCCTACCCGCTTCACCACCAGCTAAAAAATCTTCCCCCGGAGTACGCCAAGCCCCTGAAGTTGCAGAAGTTCGATGGGCAAGGGTCGCCACATGAACACTTGGCCTACTATGTTACGGCCATGGGCCTATCCAATGGTATTCACGCCTGAAGCCTAACTCAGTCATCGACTGGGCGGATCTCCAGAAGAAATTCCTCGACCGCTTTCAAATGGCTGAGCGAAAGGTTTTCCTAGCCGAACTCTGTTCTCTTCGGCAGAAAAAGGGTGAGAGCGCCCTCGACTTCATCAAAAAGTGGCGAGACCTCAGCATGAGGTGTGTCAATCCACCCGTTCAGGAGGAGGCCATCACCATATGTCGTCGAGGTCTGGAAACTGAGGTCAGCAAAAAGCTTCTCGGTACTAATATCAAAGGCTTCGACCAACTCAATTCGGCAGTCACTGAAATAGAAATGTTCTTCGCCGATAACCCGAGCTATATTGCAGCAAAGGGTAAGCAAGCGCGAGAACCCCAGCCCGGCAAGGAGGTGAATATCATAGAGTTCACCCTTGCCGCCAAAGCCAGTAAGGAGACCGAATCCAGTGGCTCTGACAAAAAGCCAGCGGACAAGCTGGCTCTTTCCTCCTTCTCGGAGTGCATGAAGACACCCTTCTCCATTAAGAAGGAACATATGAAGATGCTCTTCGACCTCTGTATGGCCCAGAAAATTGTCGAGCTGCCAGAAATCCGCAAGCTGGATGAGGCCCTGAAGATCGACGATCCCAGTTATTGCCTGTATCATCGCATGCTGGGTCACTCAATCGAAGATTGCTACGTCTTCAAGACTCAGGTGCAGAAGTTGATCCGAGACGGCCTCATCAAAATAAAGAGCAGTCTCGTCGATCCCCCGCAACCACATACGTGGGCCAGGCCAGCTAAGGCAGCACGCATGGTTCAACACTCAGCCAATGTCATCCACATGATAGCCGCATTCTCTCTCTCTGATGACGAGTCAGAGGAGCCCAGCGCCAGTCGAAGGGGACGTTCGATCTGGTATCCAGGGTGGAGGCTCTGGCATGATCACAGACCTCTCTCCTTCCCCAGGGAGAGAACCCGGTGACTCTTTGATATCCTCGTCGAAAGGGGGCAAATCATGCCCCGCGACTCGCCGGCCGACTACACCCATTGGGACCGTAGTCACCCTCAATATTGCCTCTTCCATGCCAGAATCTGTCACCCAATCGAGTCTTGTGAGGAAGTTCAACACTGCATCTAGGAACAGATCCAATGGGAGCAGATTGATGCGGAGGGGAACTCTATGTCACTTGTCAGGCTTCGACAAGCCGTCAAAGAGACCCTGAGCACTGCCAGGAGTGCGCCAGAGCGGCCAGACTCCCCTCAAGAAAATGGGCATGGGCTACCTTATCAGCATCCTCCAGAATGGCTCGAGTTTTGGACTAACAACCAAGAGGCGCTCGAGCGATTGTGGAGGTGTAGAAAGCAGGATGCCAGTCAAGAGATGGAGCCGACCAACTCCTCGGTCAACATCATCCATTTCCCTGCACCTCCGGCCCCTTCGTGCTCTCAGACATCAGCACCTAGCCAGCCAACCCCAGCCACTTCGGCCGTGCGGTGGCGGTCCAGGCGGGAGCTAAAGTCTCTCCCTTTTCCTGAGGAAGATACCGCTAGGCTCCTCCGGGTCCTTCTCGGCCGAGAGGACGTTCTTGTGGGTGAGACAATGACGAGCTCTTCAGCTCCCTCTCATCATCTTCCTATCCTATCTCTATCTCCGGCAGCCGTGGATAGGAAGGGAAAGCAAAAGAAGGGTGAGGTCCCGCCTCAGTCTTGTCACACCACCTCAGCGGGTGGCCACCGGGTCCTCTCCGCCTACCCGTCAACACAATCCGAAGTACAAAGAAGACATCTTCAGAGTCTTCAGCAGCTCCGATTCAAGCGGCGGGCCCACCACCACAAGGCTCAGCAAGTCCGCAGAGTCAGGATAACTGCGCAGAGCCACAATATCCTGCGATGCCTTCAGCCATCGCTGGGCCCAGCCCTTAGCATGATCACAAAGGCAAGACTAAGGAGCAGGACAACAAGCACATCTCTCAGTCCGCTTCTCAACAAAAGCCGTCGCCACCGCGGCTAAGGCATCAAACCGCGCACATGTCTTCGGACGCCAGCACCAGCCTACCGACTCCTCGTAGGCTCCTGTCGCCACCGCGGGTAAGGCACCAAACCGCGCACATGTCTTCGAACGCCAGTCCAAGCATTCCGACATACCAGGAATTGCCGCTCAAGGTAATCAAGCAGGCGATCAATGCCACCTTCCAGATACAACAAGCGGAAGGCGCCTGGATCGAAATCTGGGCAAGGAAGAGTCAATGACCTCGCCCTGCAAAGGCGCCAGCTCGGAGATATCCTCATGAGGATTTACCAACTCCGGCTCCAGCACCTCTCCCTCCTACTCCCTTGGAGACTGCTATTGCCAAGAGACAAGAGAAAAATAGGAGGAAGAACCTCAGAAGGCGACTCAAGAAACAAGCTGAACAAGCAGCTGCCCTACAATCACCGACCGAGCCAACGCCTATCCAAAGGCTCCAGCGGCTCATTGATGACCTGGAGGAATACGCTCCTCCTCGTCCTACCGGAGCCCTCCCACTCGACAGCTATATCCCATGGGAGGAAATGCAGAAACGAGCCCGCCTCAGGAATTGGGTCCAAGAGATGATCCAAAAGCTCAAGAGCGGCGAAGACTCGTGATCCCGGACGAGCTCTCCCTATGCTATAAAGACAAGGAGATCACCACAGAGCAGCTAGAGGAAATGCTTCGGCACTACACCTGTAACATGGTGGCCATTCCACCTCCTGACAACATCAACGCTTCTCGGCTAGGCGAGCCAGTAGCCTCCCGGATAAGACAAAGAACTATTGCCCCTCTTAGGCTACAGCTAGCTTCGGAGCACACAGGCCGCGACCGAGGCCGTGGCCGGGGACGCGGTAGAGGCTGTGGGAGAACCCTTGAGTTACCCCTCTCTCCGTCCACTTTCGACCCTGAACGAATCATCCTCTTTCGAGGAGAAGAACCGGCTCCTATTCTGGAGGTAGAAATTCGGAAAGGACCCCGTATCTTCGATCCTTCCGGAATGGAAGAGGCTACTGCTAGCCTCCCAGCCCCTGTGCCAATATCGGCTTCTGCGGCAGAGCAAGCAGGACCGTCCGGTAAGGATGAGCCATGCCGCTAGTCACCCCCAGAAGAGCCATCATTGGCATCCCTGTTCCAGGAGTCCGCTGGCGGTCAAAGTCAGTCTGATCCCGGTGGTAAGGGCAAGGCAGTGCAACTTCCCAACGGGGAACAACACGGTAGCTCGCAGAAGGCTCAGCCTGACATACTACCCTCTTTGGAGGATGCTCGAGCCCGAGCCGACCGGAAAGTCCTCCACCAGATGAAGCGCTTCCCTGCCAGTATTTCAATTTGGGAAGCCAACGCTTGGAGTAAGGACCTAAGAGAGACTCTTGTCAAAATACTCCAAGAGCTGGAAGTCTATGAAGCACATGCCGCGGAAATGAAGGTGGCTACCTATGGAGCCTTCACGGCCGCCATCTCCTTCACGGAGAAAGACATGCTGCTTTCCCCTCCGTGCCACAACCGTCCTCTCTACATGAAGGGGAAGGTCAACGGGCATGATGTGAACCGGATCCTGGTAGACGCTGGTGCCGCTGTTAACATCATGCCACTCAAGACATTCAAGACTCTGTATCTGACCCCATACCTCCAGAAGGTTCAGGTGGTCAAGATATCCGGCTTTAACTAGAACACCGAGGACCTCCTCGGCCGGGTGGATGTCGACACGGTGCTCGATGATTTCACCTCCAAGGTGACATTCTACATCATCAACTCCAACACATCTTATAAGATGCTACTGGGCAGACCCTGGCTCCATGAAAATTGGGTCGTCCCGTCGACTCTCCACCAATGCATCAAGTATGCCAAGGACGGGGAGCAACACACAGTCTTCACAGACCTGTAACCATTTACACCAGCGGAATGCAACCTGGCTGACGTTGCGCTCTACTTCAAGGGGATTAGTCTGTACGTCGTAATTAAGAGCAAGAGCAACGGTTGGCTCTCAGAGGAAGACGATGATGATCTTTTCTCTGTTGACAAGGAAAAGGCCAAGCTTCATCGACTGCGCCTCGGCTCCAAGTCAACCCCAGATCATCCCGAGAGGCGCCAGATCGACTTCGAGGCTAATATTATTAGCCAAGCTATCGGCAAGAGCATATGCTTGCCACCAGACTGCATCAAGCTCCCATGTGCATCCGAGAAGCACAGCGTCGAGTCATTGACAACGTTCGTTGTCGCCTTCAAGAGATAACGCCGAAACAAGAAGAAGGCTAACAGGGACAAACCTATTATCTTCTATAAGAGAGACATGGTCCCGCAAGCCCGGATAGATGACGACTTCGGCTGGTCCAGGCAAGCCGATGATACCCCTGAAGCAGTTCAGGTGTGGGGCGATCTGTCACAGAATGTTCAAGAAATGTGTCTGAAGCAACACATTCCCCTGTGTCAAACCTCTGCATAACAGAGATACTTCTGTCTGCTGTGGACTCCTTCCCACGTCCGGGGGCAACCCCCGTCCTTCCATAAGGATACCAGGGGACTTGGCTATGACCAAGACCCGGACTTTCGCGTCTACTACGCAGTCAATGTCATAGGCTTGACACTACCAGCCGATAACCAAGCTAGAGTTGAAGCCAAATTCGACAGCTCCGCGGATGAGGAAGAGGAAATTCTGATCCCGATCCCTCTCAAGGTTGGAACCCCAGTCCAAGCCATCGAGGAACCTTCCTCGCCTCCCTGCCAAGGCATCGAGGATGAAAAAGCTCCTCCGGTCTCCTAGCTAGTCGAAGGACCCAGTTCAACAAACCCTCCTGAGGGGGGGGGATATCTCTGATCTGAGCTGCGAAGGATTGTCAGCTTCACCAGGCAACCCCAGGGAGACCTCAGCAGCCCTGGTCGATGACTGCGGGCCAGCAGTCAGCGGTCCGAATCAATCCTCGATGGATCCCAGTGACAACCACTCTCCAGTCCCTTCAACATCAACCGGTGGCTTCGAGAATCAAGAAATACATGAAGCCGACACTGATGATGAGGACTTCATCGACTTCCAACCCGCTCCTCCCGAGCTGGATGACGGCGGCCAGGCGACCGTCGATGATCTCATGGAGATCAACCTGGGCGAAGATAAAGCCCCTTAGCCTACATTCGTCAGTGCTCTCCTCATCGAGGCAGAAAGGCAGGACTACCAGCAACTCCTGCTCGAATACAAACACTGCTTCGCCTGGACGTACAAGGAGATGCCAGGGCTAGACCCCTCCGTAGCGGAGTACGAGCTAGCTATTTCTCCCTCAGTCGCTCCAGTCAAGCAACCACAGCGGCGCAGGCGCCATGAGCTAGAGCTCCAGGTTTCGACCGAGGTCCATAAAATGGCAGAGGTCGATTTCATCGAGCCATGTATCTACCCGATCTGGCTCGCCAACATAGTTCCAGTCAAGAAGAAGAGTGGTCAAGTCCGCATCTGCGTCGACTTCCGAGACCTCAACAAAGCCTTTCCGAAGGATGACTTTCCAGTCCCAATTATAGAAACAATGGTCGACATGACCACCGGGCATGAGGCCTTGCCTTTCATGGACGGGTCGTCGGGTTATAATAAAATCTGGATGTCCCTTAAAGATAAGAACCATACAACTTTCAGGTCCCCCAAGGGGATTTTCAACTACAAGCGCATGCCCTTCAGTTTGAAGAATACCGGCACTACTTACCAAAGGGCCATGACCAAAATATTCGACGAGATGCTGCATAACACCGTCAAATGCTATGTCGACGACCTCGTCGTCAAGACTAAGAGGCGCGAAGACCATTTACATGACCTCCGCCAAGTCTTCGAGCGTCTCCGATAATATGGGCTCAAGATGAACCCTATGAATTGCGCATTTGGCGTATCCAGTGGTAAATTTCTCGGCTTCGTCATCAGGTACCGAGGAATCGAGGTGGATCCCAGCAAGATCAAAGCAATCCGGAAGCTTCCACCACCCAGCAACATCACCGAGCTCAGGTCCTTCTAAGGGAAGCTGACCTATATTCGGAGGTTTATCTCTAACCTCTCCGGTCGATGCGCGTCTTTCAGCAAGCTGATGAAGAAAGATGCCTCGTTTACATGGACTCAGAATGCCAGGTGGCTTTCGAGCAAATCAAGGAGTACCTCCTTACTCCCCCAGTCCTGGGGCACCAATCAAGGGTAAACCCCTCATCCTTTACATTACTGCCATGGACGCTTCGCTAGGAGCTCTGTTGGCGCAAATCAATGAGGAAGGTAAAGAGCAACCCCTCTATTACCTCAGTCGGAAGCTAATCGGTGCTGAGTACCGCTACTCCCCTATGGAGAAGGTTTGCTTGGCATTGGTGTTCGCAGTTAAGAAGCTGCGACATTACCTCCTGTCCCATCACTTCAAGCTTATATCCAAGCACGCCCCCCTGAAGTATCTCCTTCGGTGACCTGTCCTCTCAGGCAGACTGGAAAGGTGGGCTCTCCTGTTGATGGAGTACGACATTACTTATGTCCCCAGAAAAGCAATTACGGGACTGGGTATGGCTGAATTCTTGGCATCCCATCCAGTGCCAGATGACTCACCCTTCAGCTCGGAGCTCCCGGACGAGGAGTCCCTTGCTGCTTAATCACAACAACCGGTTGAACAGAGCGGAGATGTCTTGCATTATTGGCAACAGAACGCTCTCACAACCAGCGTGCTTTGCTGGGAGCTCTACTTTGATGGCACTTCCCGAGGGATTACCCCAAGCAACCAGGATCCAGCTACCACCGTAGGTGCCGGCATTATTTTCCTGACTCCTCAGGGTGGAGTTTTATACAACTCTTGTGCCCTTATGAAGTCCCTGACCAACAATGAAGCCGAGTATGAAGCTCTACTCATTTGCCTCCAGATGGCTCTCCATATGGGCATTAAGTGTCTCAAAGCCTATGGGGACTCCTAGTTGATAGTCCCGCAGGTCCTCGGCATTTATGACGTGCCAAAGCCAAAGTTGGTTCCGTACCATACCGCCGTCACCCGGCTAACCCAAAAGTTCTATTTGTTCGAAATAGGTCATATCCCTAGAAGTAGCAATGCTCAGGCCGATGCCCTAGAAAAATTGGCCGCGGCCATCAAGCTCCCGCCCGAGGGCGAGGTCGACATCGTCATCAAACGCAGAAGGTTGATGCCGAGCTCACTCGAAGGCAACACTGGTCTCACCATTTACGAGGTCCATGACCTTGACCAGAACACACCTCCAAAAGAGGATGATTGGCGTACGCCCATCATCAAATTCAAGAAAGGGTGGCTTCCCCCTGACCGAGCTCAAAGGGTCCAGCTACTCCATCGAGCGACCTCTTATGAGTTGATTGGCGACACCCTGTATAGACTCATCCATGAGAAGGACAAGTCAATTCTCTTGAGATGTGTCTCCCTCGCCGAGGCTCGAGCCGTCATGCAGGAGGTCCACTACGGGTTGTGCGGCGCACACCAGGTCGGAGATTGAATGAAGCACAACATCAAGCTTGTTGGGTTCCTTGCGCTCCCTCTTTGTCTTTGATAATGGTTTTGATGACAACAATATATTTTGTGCGTTGCGTATGTATAGAGTGACATACGTGTGTTCATGTGTTGTGGCACATGAGCTAATATGTTGCATTCTCTTTTGCAGGTTGTTGGTGCATTTCACATGGCTGCATGGTATGCAGTGTAACACCCTCAAATATAGCAAAATTGTACTCTATATCACCGAGGCGCCTTTTGAAGTATCGGCTCAGTTCTTGAAAAGAACTCCGAAGTTAAGCGTGCTTAATGAGGAGTACTACTGGGATGGGTGACCTGCCTGGGAAGTCCTCCATTCTGGAGCCGATCACTATTAAAAAGGGACAAAACCGTGAGGTCGGTAGGCCAAAGCGGACAATACCTCGACGATATAGAGTACGGGGCGTGACAGAATGGTATCAGAGCTATACCCCAGCCGGAAGTGTGGGAACTAAGTGCCATGCAGGGCAAAGTGCTACGCTATGGGAGCCACCTCTTGAGTCCGTAATGGAGCAAAGTGCTACATAGTGGGAGCCACCTCTTGAGCCTGTAGGGGCCACCTCTAGAGTCCTAGCTGCCTGGGGGCTTGATTGCGTGATTGCGTGCTATATGTGCCCAGTGATGAGGACGTTGCCTATATAAGAGGGGTAGATTGTAACACCCTCAAGTATAGCAAAGTTGTACTCTATATCACCAAGGCGCCTTTTGAAGTATTAGCTCAGTTCTTGAAAAGAACTCTGAAATTAAGCGTGCTTAATGGAGAGTAGTACTGGGATGGGTGACCTGCCTGGGAAGTCCTCCATTCTAGAGCCGATCACTATTAGAAAGGGACAAAACCATGAGGTCGATAGGCCAAAGCGGACAATACCTCGACGATATAGAGTACGGGGCGTGACATGCAGTCATTTATCTTTGAGTAAGAAATTCGGTTCAAAAGCATCATGCTTATACTAATTCCTATTTCTATTCAAAGCATTATTTGAATGGGGCTTCTAAGAAGCTAGTCTGATTTGAATCATAATGTGCATCGACCTTTCAAATGTGCGTTAACCTTGTCCACACAAGTTTAGACCTTGGTTCTTCATGTGCTTAGATTTATGCTTTATATGCACTGTTCTGGAAGTTCTGGACTGAACTTGTACTCATGGATAGTTTTCAATGAACTGAGAAGAATATTTGTATTCTGCTGTCCATGGATTGTGTGATTCAGTTTTACTTTGGATTGCATTTTCAATCCCATGTGGTACAATTGGAATATATGAACATGCAGGCTGATGGATTCATGTATATGTCATATAGGTTTTCACATTGAATTGGATTGAATTTGCACTTGATATGTGACATGATTGATTTAATCTGGAAATGGCTTTTCCATGGATGAATCTATATTTGAAAAGAGAGCTTGTGGTAAATGGTTTGTGTGAGCTAAATTAATCTTGAACTACGTGTTTTTCACTTGGCTAAGTCAACTTTTCAAATGGGGTTGAAGGTTTTTCAGATTGCATTGGACTGCCCTTAATTGTTCTTGTACTGCATGTCATCAACATATATGATATCAATATGGGTTCAGACGAATGTGGCTTGTTTCTGAACTCTTGGATCCAACTTGCATTTAATGTGTAATTTGACTGAATTCAGTTTCGACTCTAGGTTTTAGATCAAATCAATATTTTGAACTGGAACTGGCTCCTCCATTCTAGAGCCGATCACTATTAGAAAGGAACAAAACCATGAGGTCGGTAGGCCAAAGTGGACAATACCTCGACGATATAGAGTATAGGGCGTGACATGCAGTCATTTATCTTTGAGTAAGAAATTTGGTTCAAAAGCATCATGCTTATACTAATTCCTATTTCTATTCAAAGCATTGTTTGAATGGGGCTTCTAAGAAGCTAGTCTGATTTGAATCATAATGTGCATCGACCTTTCAAATGTGCGTTAACCTTGTCCACACAAGTTTAGACCTTGGTTCTTCATGTGCTTAGATTTATGCTTTATATGCACTGTTCTGGAAGTTCTGGACTGAACTTGTACTCATGGATAGTTTTCAATGAACTGAAAAGAATATTTGTATTCTGCTGTCCATGGATTGCGTGATTCAGTTTTGCTTTGGATTGCATTTTCAATCCCATGTGGTACAATTGGAATATATGAACATGCAGGCTGATGGATTCATGTATATGTCATATAGGTTTTCACATTGAATTGGATTGAATTTGCACTTCATATGTGACATGATTGATTTAATCTGGAAATGGCTTTTCCACGGATGAATCTATATTTGAAAAGAGAGCTTGTAGTAAATGGTTTGTGTGAGCTAAATTAATCTTGAACTACGTGTTTTTCACTTGGCTGAGTCAACTTTTCAAATGGGGTTGAAGGTTTTTCAAATTGCATTGGACTGCCCTTAATTGTACTTGTACTGCATGTCATCAACATATATGATATCAATATGGGTTCAGACGAATGTGGCTTGTTTCTGAACTCTTGGATCCAACTTGCATTTAATGTGTAATTTGACTGAATTCAGTTTAGACTCCAGGTTTTAGATCAAATCAATATTTTGAACTGGAACTGGCTCCTCATGTTCGAAGCAATTGTTGGATTGCTTGCTTGTGTTTTAAATTGGATGGTTGGATATGAATCAAATTCATATACATGGTTGCATTTCAATACACGTACATGCTAGCTGATCAAGATAAATCAATATGATTGTACATCTCAACTTATACTGCATTAAGATTGCAATGATTGACTATTTGTACCAAGTGCAGGTTTAAAGTGGAAGTTGCTCTCAATCCATTGAAGTCATGGTAAGACTTTGTGCTTGGATGCATATATCATTGGCGTGATACCTTTTGAGGATTGGGTGATTTGATAGTGTTACTTATGTAGATATTTCTAGAAGTGTTAAAGATTTCATGATGCTTATCACTTTCTTTGGCCCTTGTTGGAATGCGGTTTAATTCATTCCAATACTTTGTTATTAATGCATGCTTATTAGTTCTAAATGTTTGGATGAGGTTTTATGGGGTTTCAATCAAGTTTAATCGAGTTTTCACTTTTATCAATAAAAGTGTCGACTCTAGGAGTCGACACTTATTTCAGGATGTTTTGTCTACTGCGTTGTTCTATAAGTCTAGACAGAAAGTGTCGACTCTATGAGTCGACACTTTTTGTCGTGGTGTTTTATTTTGTTGAAAAGAGAACACGTTGGAAAAAGTGTCGACCCAGTGAGTCGACACTTTTACCTCGTGTCCTGATTTCTTCATCGGGACAGAATCTGCTGAGAAAAGTGTCGACCCCAAGGGTCGACACTTTCTCTAGTTCGTCCGGAACGGGTTTTCCGGATTGGTTTCGAAATGCTCACTATAAGATCCGCTTGCTTGGGGTTTTTACTCCTATACCCCTAGGGTTTCACCCTTGTCTTAGGTGTGGTTTAGAAAGGTTTTCACATGGGGCTTTATGACTTTTATTGTGTCTTTTCCTCTTGTATATGAAGCTTCGATCTCCATCGGAGGAGAGACATCCCTTTGCGCTAATAGCTTCCTATCTGCTGCAGGTGAAGGAGAACGACGAGGAGAAGGTGCTTGTCTTACCGGAGAAGGAGATCCACGCCACCAAGGAACACGTCTCAGGACCCCAAGCTTGAAGCCGAAGGCGAGCCGCCGCTGCTCTCTCCATCATTGCCTACTTGGGCGCATCTCTACAAGGGGGCTGACTTCTTCTCTCATGCTCTTATCATTCTAAAGCATGCTTCTATTTTATCTCCAACTTGTGTGAAAATTAAAGGGATATCTAAATTATTCATTTTCATACTTTTGTTTGAGATTGGCTTAAAGTTTGAGCTTATTATCTCTATCTAGCCTTCCAGGTGAAGAAGAACAAGGAGGAGAGGAAAGGGCCTTGAAGGACGCATCTGTTCTTGGTGATTAGAGGAGTGCTTGGAGCATGGAATCTGAAGGAGTACACCTTGGACTCTCAAGGAAGACAAACGGCTGCTCGAACACCCTATGGATTTGACTTCCTCCGACCTGGACTTCAAGGGAGATTGTCATACACCCATTGGAAAATGAAAGGGAAAAGTTCTATACCTTTTATCCACTTGCTAGTGTTGGTTTTCTTTATTTAAATCTTGTGAATGTGTTTATTGTCCACCCTTCAGTTTGTCAAACTTTGAATACTACTGTGTGTGTGAACGGAGCTGCGACTCCGTGTGGTTCAGTGTCCAGGGTGTGATCCCCGAACGTGTGTGTGTGTGTGCTGCAGAGGCAGCGTGTTGGGGCTTGTCCCCGTGTGGATATTGCTGCGGAAGCAGCGTGTGTGGTTGGGGTTCATCCCCGTGTTGCTACCTTTCGTAGCGTGTAGTGAAGCCTCACCCGGTTGGGTGAGGGGTGGACGTAGGGAGCCTATCGTGGTCCCGAACCACCTTAAAATCTCGTGTTCCGTGTGATTGCCTGTGTGTTTGTCTATTTCTTCTATCTCCCTTCACAGGTCAACTTAGTAGGTTTTAATTCACTGCACATCACACATTGCTTCATCCGTTATCCGTGTGTGGGTTAATTTAGTTGTTTAATGCATTGATCATTCGAGTGAGAACGGAAAGGTTGAGAGAATACCTCTTGCATCTCACATTTATCTTAATCACACTTGAAGTTTTTGTTAATCAACGTAGTTAATTTCACTTCAGTTGGAATTGGGCCAGAAAGTCTGTAAAATCCGCCATCTCGGCAAGGGGACAATTCAACCCCCCTTCTTGTCCGCCATCTCTCTGGGCCAACAATTGGTATCAGAGCCTCGTCTCTGATTTTTTAGTCGACCTTGCGGTCGTAGAGTAAAGATCGTTTTCATGATGGCTAGTGTGAATTCTATTCTTGTCTTTGATAGTTTTGATTATGCTTTGTGGCTAGGAAAATTTTATGTTTGATTACTAGTGTTAATCTGAAACTTATGAACTTAATGACTCGTGGTCCTCATGTTTTACCCAAAAATGAGTTGAGATGGACCGATGAGGATAAGAGAAAGAACTCTAATAATTTGTTTGCCTTGGATGCTTTAAGGTTGCCTTGGACACTAATCAATTTCCATTTGTTTTGTCTTGTAGGACAGCCAAAGAAATTTGGGACGGGCTGAGCGAAGCCCAAAAGGAAAGCTCCAACGACAGTGACTGTCTAGTGGCAAACAAAGAATATGAATGCCAAGCAAGGAAACCTCCAAGGTAAACTCTGACTGTGATTCTGATGATGATGATGAGATTAGCTATGATGAACTTGTAATTGCTTATGATGAACTGTTTGAAAAATACAAATTGATAAAATCAGAAAACAAAAAATTAAAAAGGAAACATGACAACTCTTTATGTGGAAAATGCATTGAGCTTGAAAGGCTAGTTGAGTCCCAAATGCTTGTTGAAGAAGAACTAAAAGAAATGATTGCAAACCTTAGATCTGAAAACAACTCCTTGTTGGAAAAAATTTTAGAACTTCAACATATGGGAAAAGATAATGAGAATCTGAAAGAATTGAATGGTGCTATGTCTGAAAAATTGTTTGTCTTTGAAAAATAAAAATGCATGTCTGTTGATAAATCTGAATGGTTAAGGGAGCTAAGACATGAAATTGAAAGCTTTAAAAACGTGAATGATAAATTTGAATGCAATGAAACCATGAATAAAATGGTTGATGAAAATGTGAGTTATCAAAATGAAAAGCTTGCTGAAGAGATTGAGAAGTTGAAAGATCAAAACAGTCTTCTAGTTGATAAAATCCACATGTTTGAAAAAGGAAAATATGTAGTTGTTGATAATCTTGAAAACTCTAAAGTTTTAGAAGAAGAAATTGTAAGCTATAAAACTGTTAATTCTTTGTTGAATGAGAAGCTTGCATTATGTGAAAAGGAAATTGTTGAATCTAAATTGCATATCTCATCATTGAAAAATGAGGTTAAGAATTTGAATGAGTCATTCTCTACTTGTGAAAAAGAAAATGAAAAACAGGAAAATGTTGTTGATTGTTCTTGTGTGCATGTAGAATCCCTTGTTGTTAAACATAATCATGCATCAAGTAAAAGGAGAAATGTTTCATGCTATTATTGTGGGAACTTTGTTCACGACATGTACGATTGCTTCTTAATGAAGTTTGATGATGATGAAGCTTTAAAATCAAGAATGAAAATGAATGCTGATTCTAAAAACCATGAGAAACCCACGAAGAAAACTCAGAACACTCATTACCTTTATTGTAGGATGCATGGTCATGTTTTTGAAAATTGTTTAACAAAGAAAAATGATGATGAGTGGTCTTTCAAGAAAAACATCTCTTGTCATTACTGTGGTGGCTTTGGACATAAGATGAATAATTATTCTTTAATGAAAAATGATGAAAAGCTATCCATGAAAAGAAAATCATCTCATTATTTTTACTGTGGCTTGAATGGACACTTAATGAATGATTGCTCCATGATGAGGGCCGATGATGAATGGTATGAGAGGAGAAACAAAAAGAAAACTTTTGTTCATGTAAGAACTAACCCCTCGGGACCCAAGATTACTTGGGTACCCAAATTGCCAAAATGAGAATTTATTTTGTAGGGGCGCCTTGAGGACAAGAAAGATGTCAATAAATAAAGGACTCTCAAGGCGAGAAACAAAAATAGTTTATTTTGAAATTCCTTTTGCTTAGGTTCTCCTTGAAAATTCTAAAAAGGTAAAAATTATGTTTCGAGGAAAATGTTTGCAAATGTTGGTTCACTGATTTTGGCATCTTTTGAATTGTTCAAATCTTCTGAGTCTGATGAGTAGTTGTCTTGAATGCTTAATCTTGCACATATATGGTTCTTTATACACACCTTCTCTTTCGCTGTGCAAATAAATTTGGCTTTGAATACTTTTCACTATGCATAGAGTCTTTCATACTCTTGCTTACTTTCTGCAAATAACAACTCACCTTTGCATACATAGAACACATACTTAGTTGGATGATACATCATGCACATATCATACACACACTTGCATAATTGTAAATAGGAATAATTTTTCAATCATCTTTTCAAGTTCATGCATATACTTGCATATATATACTTGACATACTCGTGTGTTTGAATTCCATGATTATCCGGTATATCAAATGATGATTGTGGAAGGTTGGATTTTGTCCAACTGGAAACCTTCTTCGCGCGTGATGGTGGTCTTCGGACCTACGTTCTCCGCCACGTACCGGTAATCACCCTGCTTGAAAATTTCAATTCAGTGCTTGTTTGAATGTATATAATATACAACCACTTTTTGACACCGTCTATGACTCATCCCTTGCTAAATAAAATTGCATTGATTAAGACATGTTTGTTACATGGCATATATTAATGGGGAGAGTCGGGAATCCCCCCTGAAATAAAGGAGGAAACTCGCGTTGAAAGGAAAAACTAATCCATATAAAAATAAGTGTGATTTGCCACCGAGTAGCCGGGAAGTTCCCCTGAGACAAAGGGTACAACTCGCGTCAAAAAGTGTCTCATCCACATCATAAAAAGTGACAAAACTGAGTAACCGGGAATTGCCCCTGAAACAAAGGGCATGACTCGTGTCAAAAGGTTAGTCACACCATTTTTAGTAATTAAAAATTGGGGTCATACGTAGCTACCAATATTCGAGCATTGTGTATGGAAGTGTATGGATGAGAAGTTCTCTTTAGTGTTCTTTAGAAAATCTGATTTTCCATATTGACTTGAACTTCATTGCTCAATCTTCACATATGCACCTTGGGTTTGATTGTTTGAATGTCCTTTATGAATCAGTCATCTTTCATGGTGAATGTAGTACTTTCTTTATGCAAGCACGACCTTCTTAGTATTGTTCATGCATATCATGTTCAATGATCAATTGCATTATCCTTACACTCGTCCCGAAGGGAATTGCATGAGTCTATATTTGTTATGCTTGCTTGAGTGCCTGAATGCTTGATCCGTTTGATCATATCATATTTCATTCCATAGTTTGCATCTTTTGGATATACATGTAGATAACAGGTTAAATAACCCATTGTCAGTTGGTTTTTGTTCTTGACAATTGGGGAGAATAATGTGCTCTTTAGCATAGCACTTGCATATAGTCAAAGTTAGTCATACTTTATGTGCATAGTTTGGTTATACTTTTTGAAAATGTCTAAAAAATTGAGCATCTAGACATATTTAAAACTTCCATTTTTCGTGCCTTGTGCTCATGGTCTATATACCTTCCCTTAATGGTAGGTTAAGTGCTGGGTTCGTGCGACATTCATATTAAAATTTCATATTTGGTTGTTCCTCTGGGTCTCCCACTTTTTGATAATGTCAAAGGGGGAGAGAATCTTGGTGGCCAGGTGGCCACAATATATTGTCATCATCAAAAAGGGGGAGATTGTTGGGTTCCTTGCGCTCTCTCTTTATCTTTGATAATGGTTTTGATGACAACAATATATTTTGTGCGTTGTGTATGTATAGAGTGATATATGTGTGTTCATGTGTTGTGGCACATGAGCTAATATGTTGCATTCTCTTTTGCAGGTTGTTGGTGCATTTCACATGGCTGCATGGTATGCAGTCATTTATCTTCGAGTAAGAAATTTGGTTCAAAAGCATCATGCTTATACTAATTCCTATTTCTATTCAAAGCATTGTTTGAATGGGGCTTCTAAGAAGCAAGTCTGATTTGAATCATAATGTGCATCGACCTTTCAAATGTGCGTTAACCTTGTCCACACATGTTTAGACCTTGGTTCTTCATGTGCTTAGATTTATGCTTTATATGCACTGTTCTGGAAGTTCTAGACTGAACTTGTACTTATGGATAGTTTTCAATGAACTGAGAAGAATATTTGTATTCTACTGTCCATGGATTGTGTGATTCAGTTTTTTATTCAACCCCCCTTTATGTTTCGAGGAAAATGTTTACAAATGTTGGTGGAGAGGGGGATTTCTGTAGCCCATCTAAGAGCAGCCAAACTAGGTCCATCAGGACCAAACGAGGCTCAGCTCATCCAAGTGACAGCCCCATAGGGCCCACTTAGGCTAAAAAGCCCAATAAGATTACTCGGGATCTCATCCTTCCTCGGCGGCCCTTAGGCTCGGAAGGCCCGAGCGTCAGTCAGAACGGAGGAAGACCCATGCCCGAGTTATCCCCTCATCGGGATAGAGGTAAGCGCTCTGCGCCCACTCTGACCTGACTTCATCCGAGCTATGCCTATCACCCGGACAGGGTTGGCACCTTTTATGCTCGGACCGACCGATGATTGCTTATCCGCGCTGTCGTTGAGAGCCCTTTATGAGCAGGAGTTTATGAGGATAAGAGACCCATGATCCCTCAAGGCTATGAAGATCTCACGATGAGGTCGTAAAGATCCCACGATGAGGACATAACTCCCGCCTGAAACTCCTCCGCTTACGGGACTCATAAGGTGAGCACACTATATAAACCTGGGACTCCCTCCAGTGTAAGGTAAGGGCAATACACGCCTAAAATCCCCTGAGCAGGAACCACTTCACCACCTTGGTGTAGGGGGATCTCGTGCACCTCTTTCTACCTCCCTCCCTATCTTCCACCATTCCTCTACTGACTTAAGCATCGGAGGGTTTTCCCCAGGGAATCTCCCCTGGGCCCCCTGATCTGTTTCCCTTTCTCTATAGTTCACTGTTCGGTGATCATCTACCCAGCTCAGGAGCCGCGCGAGATCACGCCCTTCATCTGGCGCCGTCTGTGGGAAACGACCGAAGAGCCAGTATGGTGCGAAGAAGTTCAGGGAGGAGGTCCGCCGGCGATAGGGGAAAGACCATGGTGGCGGTGGGAGAAGGCCCTTCTCAAGCCTCCCAAAATACCCTCTCCAATGCCAGCACCACCGCCGACGGACCACCCCCTCCCGCCACCGCGGTAGGGGTACCACTTAACGGCGGCGCCGACGCCTTCCAAGCCCTCAACGCAAAACTGGATGTCCTCGTGGAACTCATGAGGACTCAGGCGGCCAGGGATGGAAGGCCACGCGCCCCTCCGGAAAGCCCCCCCCCGTGAGAACGTGTCCCAGTACACCGCCGGAGGTCACTTCACCCTCCGAGGCCAGCAGCTTATTCGCAACAAAGCAGGAGGACCCTCACAAGCCCCCCCTCCGGAGCAAGAGTCCTCCTCCACACCGAAACGGTGTAAGCATGGGGCACGCCGTCCACTCCCGGAGACCGAAGTCCCCAGGGAGCGCCAGGACAGCCTGCCATCACGCCCCCTCAGCCCTACGGCGCAACAACAGCCGGAGTTGTCCCTCCGTCTACGAGAGTTCGAGAGGCGCTTCGCAGCACAGGAGCACGCCTTACGAGCCTTGCAGAAGACCTCTCCACCAGAGGACGAGGAGAGATCCCCGTTCTCCGACCACATCTTGAAGGCAGAGGTATCTCCCAGAACCTCCATCCCGACCTTCAAGCCCTACGACGGCCAGGGCGACCCGGCCAACCACTTCGACAGCATCGACGCCCTGATGACCCTTCATGGAGCGTCCGACGCCATTAAATGCCGAGACTTTGCGACCACCTTGGTCCAAGGCGCCCAAGCATGGTTCCGGGCCCTCGCCCCCGGATCCATCCGAGACTTCAAGCAGTTTGGGCGAGTATTCAAGGAGAGTTTCCCCGAGGTCGGTAGCGGGGCTTTTGGCTCTCAAATAGGCGCAAGGGGAGAGACTCCGGGCCTACATCAATCGATTTAAATCGGAGGCCCTGAGAATCCCCCGCCTAGATGTAGCCTCAGCCATAACCGCACTGACCGGAGGCACCCGGGATGAGAACCTCTGTCGCGAACTTGTCCTCCACCCTCCCTCGACCCTTGCCGAGCTAGTGACTCTGGCATTACGCCATGCTGAGTGCGAAGAAGTTCTCAGCGCATGCCGAGGTGCAACTGGCTCGGGTCAGAAGGGGGACAAGAAGCGAGCACCCGAGTCAAGCTCGGGCCAAGGAAAGAGGCGGAACCGAGACGGGGAGCACAAAGAACCGTCCAGGAAGTACGAGCGGTGCACTCCCCTAATCGCTCCAGTATACGAGATATATGAAGACATCAAAGGCTCGGGCCTCCAACCCGAGCCAATGAGGTCGAAAAGCCGCAATCGCAGCAAACATTGCCTGTTCCACAGCGATCACGGGCATCACACCGGCGATTGCCATCAGCTCCAGGATGAGATCGAGCGCCTCGTCCGCCAGGGACACCTGTCCCTATTTGTGATCGGGCAAAAGGAGGACCGAGGCGTCCCAGAAGAAATCGACAACGCCCCTCGCGGGGTCCATATCAACGTCATCGCTGGAGGAGCTGCATCGGGAGGAGACAGTGGCCGAGGAAGGAAGCGTCATGCTGAGCAGGTGAGCAGAGCCATCGAGCCTCCCAAGGCCCCGCCGAGTGAGCCTCAGGTCATAGTCTTCTCCGACCGAGACCTGGAAGGGTTGACCACCCCGCATGACGACGCCCTAGTCATATCGGCCACAATAAACCATTGTAACGTAGACAGGATTCTAGTTGACAATGGAAGTGCCCCCAATGTATTATCCTATGAATGTTTCCTTAAGATGGGGGAGGATCCGTCTAAACTACGCCCGATCCGAACCCCCCTGTGCGGGTTCAATGGCCAGGCCACTTATCCCGAGGGAGTCCTCAGCCTGCCGGTTACTCTTGGCACCCCACCCAAAACCGTTACGGGTATGGCAGACTTCATAGTGATCAAGGGTATGATAGCGTACAATGCAATCTTCGACCGAGGGATCCTCAGCGAACGAAAGCAGTGCCTTCTACCTATCACCAAAAGATGAAGTTCCCCACTAAAAAGGGGTTGGGGGAAGTCCGAGGCAACCAGGCCATGGCCAGAAGGTGCTACAATATCTCTGTTGAAGCCACAAGGCCGGACGGGAAGAACAAGGGCCCCCGGGAAGTCGAGGAAAAATCCGCAACCGCCGAGCCTGGAGGCAAATTGCTAGCGGTTTTCCTAAACGACGACCCGGCCCTGGGAGTAAAGATTAGAGCCGACCTAACATCTGAAGCCCAACAGCAATACAAAGAGTTTCTTTCCGCGTACATCCGAGTCTTTGCATGGTCAGATGATCAACTCCCTGGGATACCAGAGGAGGCGGTGATGCATAAGCTCAACCTCGATCCAACCATCAAAGCCGTACAACAGCGCAGAAGGAAGCACGCGCCAGAGAAGCAGGCGATCATCAAGGAGCAAGTCACCAAGGGGCAAAAGACTGGTCTTTTCAGACCGGTCCTGTACCCGACATGGCTGGCTAACGTCGTCCTGGTACCAAAAGCTTCGGGAAAGTGGCGAATGTGCGTGGACTTCACCGACTTGAACAAGGCCACTCCAAAGGACTGCTATCCGTTACCGAGCATCGACCAACTGGTTGACTCAACCTCGGGCAACGAAATGCTCAGCTTCCTAGATGCCTATTCAGGTTACCATCAGATCAGAATGCACCCCGAAGACATCGAGAAGACCACCTTTATCACCGACTTTGGCATACACTGCTACACCCAGATGTCTTTCGGGTTGAAGAACGCTGGAGCCACGTACCAGAGGTGATCAATCATATGTTCGAGGGACAGCTCGGTCGGAACGTCGAGGCCTATATTGACGACATGCTCGTGAAGACCCCCAAGGCCGAGGACCACTTCGCCGACCTAGCGGAAACCTTCGACACCCTCCTGAAGTACAACATGAAGCTCAACCCTACCAAGTGCGCCTTCGGAGTAAGGTCCGGGGAATTCTTGGGCTTCTTAGTCACCCAGCGTGGGATCGAGGCCAACCCCGACAAGGTCCAGGCCATCCTGGACATGCGCACACCCACCTGCATCAAAGATGTTCAATGCCTTACCGGGCGTATTGCCGCGCTCAGCAGATTCCTGTCCCGCGCGGCTGAACGATGCATACCCTTCTTCAAACTATTGAGGGGGCCTAAAATGGCATCTGCTACATTCGCGTGGGATGAGGAATGCCAAAAAGCGTTCGCCAAGCTTAAGGAGTTCCTGGCTTCGCCTCCGGTGCTTTCCAAGCCCGTACCAATTGAAACCTTGCATCTCTATCTCTCGGCAACTCCATCTACAGTTAGCTCGGTCCTAGTCAGAAATGACTCGGGAGTCGAGAGACCGGTCTACTACACCAGCAAGGTGCTCAATGAGGCTGAAAGAAGGTACCCCGCAACCGAGAGACTCGTGCTAGCGTTGGTTACCTCGGCCAAGCACCTCCGACCCTATTTCCAAGGGCACTCCATCACCGTGCTGACCGGTGAACGATTGAAGAGGATCCTCGCTCACCCTGAAGCCTCGGGACGCCTCGTCAAGTGGGCCATCATGCTCGGGGCCTACGATATATCGTATCGGCCTCGCTCGGCTATTAAAGGCCAGGCGCTCGCTGACTTCATCGTCGAGAGCACCATCCCGACTGAAGAAAGATCTCCGTCCGCGCCCGGGCCGACCTGGGAACTGTTCGTCGACGGATCCTCCAATTCAGCGGGAGCGACGCCGGGATCCTCCTGAAGTCCCCCAAAGGAGTAGAGCTACAATACGCCATGAAGTTCAACTTCCAAGGATCTAACAACGCTTCGAGTATGAGGCCCTCATATCGGGAGCCCGCATGGCCCGACGGTTAGGGGATGAGCGAGTCAGGATTCACACTGACTCCCAGTTGGTCGCTAGCCAGGTCAACGGTAGTTATGAAGCTCGAGAAGCACCGATGATCAAATACTTCCAGCTGGTCAAGACCGTGGCACAACAGTTCGAGAGTTTTGAGGTAGTCCAAATAGCTCGGGAGGAAAACTCCCGAGCAGACGCCCTCTCTCGGCTGGCCTCCTCTCTTGACCCCGAGGGTACTCGATCGGTCCTTCTCGAAGAGCTAGAGCTGCCGAGCATCGATTCGGAGCTCCTAGCTGTTGACTCGGCCTCCCCAAGCAACTGGCATACCCCGTACCTATCGTGGCTCCAAGACTCTCAGGAGCCTCCCGACCCTCAGGAAGCCCGAAGATTGAAGTACCAAGCTCGATGATTCGTCACTCTGGATGGTGCTCTCTACCGGAGATCCTTCTCCGGTCCTCTCCTGAAGTGCCTCAGCACCGACGAAGCTAACCGAGCGATCGAAGAAGTTCACGAAGGTCTGTGCGGAGCGCATTTAGGAGGTAGGTCGCTCGCCAGGATCTTGCTACGGCTAGGTTATTGGTGGCCCACTCTGCAGCGCGACTGCTCGACCTACACACAACACTGTGACCGGTGCCAGCGATTTGACCACTTGGTCCATCTGGCAGCAACGGAGCTCATCACCCTAGCCGAGCCTTATCCTTTCGCTCGCTGGGGAATAGACATCCTCGGGCCATTCCCCATGGCCCAGGCCCAGAAGAAGTTCATTATCGTCGCCATCGATTACTTCACTAAGTGGATCGAGGCCGAAGCCACAGCAAGGATCACCGAGACAGTCATCTGGAATTTTGTCTGGAAGTCAATCATCTATCGTTACGGCATCCCCCGGGTGATAGTAAGCGATAATGGTCGGCAATTTGATTCTCGTTATTTCCGAGATCGATGTGCCGACCTAGGCATTCACAATCACTTCACCTCGGTCGCCCACCCTCAGGCTAATGGGCTGGTCGAAAATGACAATAAGGCTATCTTAAAAGGCATCAAGACTAGGCTCGGCAAAGCCAAGGGCAGCTGGCTTGAGGAATTGTCGAACGTACTTTGGTCACACAGAACGACTCCCAGAACGGCAACCGGTGAAAGCCCCTTTCAGCTGGTATACGGTACCGAGGCCGTGATCCCGTTGGAGATTGGCAACTCCTCCCTCCGAGTCATCTGCTTCTCGTCCGAGGCAAACGACCAGAAACTGCTCGAAAATCTCGACCTAGCAGATGAAGTCCGAGAGATTGCCAACATCCGAGCAACGGAATACCGACGTCGCCTCACTCGATACTACAACGCCAAAGTCTGAGATAGACACTTTCAACCGGGAGACTTCATCCTCAGGAAAGCTGAAGACTCTCGACCACTTGAGGCGGCGGGCAAGTTATCCCCTAATTGGGAAGGCCCCTACCGAGTGGTCGAGACACTCAGAAAAGGAGCATACCGTCTATCCACGATGGAAGGAGAGCTCATCTCTCGGACCTGGAACGCAACTACACTACGCAAGTTCTACTTCTGAATACTGAGCATTGTGTAAACGACATGAGCTGAAACAAAAGGCTCCTTTCTTTTATTCAAACAACTCGCTTGTACATCAGGAAGGCCGAAGCCAAGAAAATACATGTCAAAAAAACAAAAAATCCATCTGGCGTCGCCGTATGAGCCCATCGCTCGGCTGACTCGGTTGACCTTCCTGCGTCCAGCCACTGACTCTGCCTCGTGTAGAAACTGGCTCGGATAAAGGGTAGTCGACCCCGTTGACTCGGGCAGCTCGGGACAAAGGTGATAGAGAGATTAGGAAGGAGAAGGCTACCTTCCAAGTTGAACTTGGAAGAGGAAGGGGAGAGGGAACGCATATGAAAGCATTCTCCCCGCCAACCTGCCAACTCTTTGGAAAGAAGAGGGTGCAGGCACCTTCCGAAGAGTGAAAGAAATGATAAGAAGAGCAGAAGAGGGAAAAAGAGGTTGTGGGGGGGGGAGAAAGAAACCAGCAGAGTTGGACGAGGAGGCAGGGGAAAGCCCGGAAGGGAGGGAGCTTAGTTGGCTTCCTCCTCCCCTCCGTGAAGCGAGCAGGAAGGGACGGGCGGCAGGGATGCCTGATGCCCCCATCCGTCCACCATCTCGCCCCCCTGCAAGCGCCGCCGGAACTGATAAAAATAAGACGACGTGCCTCCACACGTCGGACCTTCTTTAAACCCGTCCGCCAGCCGTCGGACCTCCTTCAAACCCGAAGCAGCAAGGACTCTCTGCCCTCCGTCACCGACAGCTTCATCTTCTGGGGCGTCTTCCATGCTCCAAATGTAACGGCACAACGCTACGTGAAGAAAGAATGAGGAAAGACTGTCAAGGAAACCCCTAAGCGGTGGAGAGGAAGGGACGCCCTTCAGACCTTTTATAGGCGAAGGGAGGCTATTTGCCTTAAATGGTTCTCTCCTCGAAAACACGCCAAAGGGATCTCTCCCTACGAACGGTCACCTCAAACTTCTCACTTTTCGCCCCAGCGGGATACACGAAGCGGCCAGGCATTCAAAGCATGAGAAAACGGAAAGACACCCTGTCAGATGCTCACCCAACCATCAGGCGAGATCCACGCAGAAAGTATCGGCTCTTTCCAACCACTACAGATACGCTGAACAAAATACGGCAATGGCGATATGGAATAGTTAAGTCTTCATCATAACGCTATTGCCTTATCTATTTTTCTACACAAAGGAGGAAGTTTTTTCTTCAAAAAGAAAAAAGACATACAAAAAGAGGAAGAAAGCAGATACATCAGGCCTCAGGCCCACCTTGAAGCTCGAAAGTGGAGGGGTCAAACGGTCTGCCCCCGGCATCCTCGGTGACGGCCGACTCTGGCACTGACCCCACCGGCGTGGGAACTGCCTCAGTTGCGTGCCCTCCCGAGGCATCCGGAGTTGGCAACCCCTCGAATGAAGAGCCCCCGTGATCCTCTTCATCCTGTGCCGAAGCAGAGGAACTGGAGGATGACAAGTCTGAGTCATAGCATTGCCCGGATGGGAAGTCAACTACCCCGGACGACTGCTCCTCGGCATAAGAGACGGTCCGGTCATAGCCTTGCTTGAACCCCTTGCGGATGCCCCGGCGAAGTGCTGACTCGTAGTAGGGAAGGGCAGCCTCCATAAGATCGACCCGGTAGGCCTCTGAGCTTTTGTACTACTCGAGAGCCTCCGCCCCGGCCAATCCCACCCTACCAGCGAGCTCGGCCTTCTCCCGCTCCACCTCGGCTAACTTCCACTCGGCCTCAGCCGTTCACATTTAGGCCTCCGCCGCCTGCTTCTCCGCCTCGGCCCGATCAACCTCGGCCGCCCGCCGAAGGCGCTCGGCTTCCTCCGCTCGGTCTACCAGCTCCACGCGTTCAGTCTCCCACCGGCCATCCAGCTCAACGCGTGCAAGGCACTCCTCTTCAAGAAGCCCGTTCTTCCTCTCGAGCGATTCGCGGGCCTTAGCTAGCTGCTCGGTCATCGACCGGGTCTCCACCTAGCTCCACCGCACCAGCTCCCTGACTGAGGAAAGCTCCCGCCGAAGCCCGTCACACTCCTCGGCAAGCCGAGCCAACCTCCTGCCAGACCCACCAAGGGTCCAGGCCAGGTTCGCCCGCTCCCACTCCGACCGAGCGTACGCTTCTGCCAGAGTGGCCCCCATCTGGGCCAGGGCCAGGTCGCCCTCCATAACCCCAGCGAGAGCCGCGGACGGAGAGTACTGCCTACCTCCCCCCCTCACCTTCGTGGTTATACCGCGGCATACCTGGTGCAGAGGGCCCGAGATACCAAGCCTCGCCAAGGCCTCCAGAGCAGAGAACCCCCCATCGCCCGGTGCCCCACCGCGTGGCTCGGACCGAGCCCTGACCTCGCTCACCTCTCATGCCATGGCCAGATTTTCTTGCGGCCCCCCAACCTGGACCGGCTCGGCACCTGCACCACCACTTGAAGCGCCAGCCTCGGCCACGGCCCCCTTGCCTCCTACCGAGGGGAGAGCCGGGCCAGCACCATTGCCAGTCACAAGAGCAGCCCCGGCCCCCTCGGCTCCGGCGAAGGAAGGGCCGAGCCCGCATCGTCGCCGCCCGCAGGAGCAGCCCCAACCTCCTCGGCCCCCTCTTGCTCGATGAGTGGGAGAGCTCACCCGATCGGGTCGGCCCCATCATGCTCGGCGGAGGGGCGAGCCGCGGCAAGGTCGCCTTCGACTGCTGGTATGACCCCGGCCTTGTTGGCCAGCTTCCTGGCCCTCACGGCGGCCCGGATCATGCCTTCCACGGGGTCCTTGCGTTTGGACCCCTGTGGCCTGGAGGATTCACCCAGGGCCGCCCCCTTGCCCTTATCTCTGGTTCGGGAGCGACCCGTGAGAGCAGCCGATTCATCAACAGCGGAGTCATCGTCAAGCTCGATCACCTCTACGGCCTCCTCCAAAGCCTGCCGCTTGGTGTCTGCACGAAGAAGAAGGCATATTCAGGAAATAAAAAATGATCCCAACATCCAAAGGAGAACCTTGTTTGTGGCACCTGAGCCCGACGGATGCAGCCGCGTAAGAAGACACCGCTCGATATTCTCTGGAGTAACCAGCTCTTCGGTGGATTGGCGGTGCTTCAGCAAGATAGCCGCATATTTCTCCACATGTGGAGGGAACTCATCCTGCCTGGGAGGTATATTCGGGTGGAAATTGGGGATTACTAGACATCTCCAGGTTTCCTCCACTGAACAAATCCCCACCCAGAAGAATTGAGTTTTCCACCCCTTATGCGAAGAATCCTTTGCCGCCAAGGAGATACAGCTCCTATTCCGCCTCGCCTGGATGAAGTAGAAACCCTTCCCGGCCGAAGGATGTGCTTTCAACTCAAAGAAATAGTGAAAGAGGTCCAAGGAAGGAGGAACTTCACACTGGCGGCAGAGAATGCGGAAGGCGGAAAGAAGGAGATAAGAATTGGCTACCAACTGAATGGGCGCCAACAGGAAAACATTGAGAAGCTGAAGAACGAAAGGTTCAAAGGGAAGGTGGAAACCACCCTTCAACGACAGAAGGAAGGTACAGATGTGGCCTGTACGAGAGTCCAGGCTCGTCTCATGTGGAGAAGCCGCGATAAAGCGAAACTTGTGCGGCAGGCGATACTGGTGCTCCAGCCTTCTCACATCCGCCTCCCCCAGTTCACTGCAGTTTGGAACCGGCGCCTTCACCACTGGCTCATCCTCCCACTCCTCAGCATCCGAGCACTGGTCCACCATGGAATCCGGAGAAGAGTTTGAGTAAAGGCGATCTCGGGACCCCGAAGATTTCGGGGAAGAGGAAGCCGCCGGACTGCCTCCGCGGTTATCTCCGCCAACTCCCCGAACGCCGCTGCAAGCCTCTGCTCTTCCGTCACGTCCTCACAACGCATCGAAGAGCCCAAAAGCAAGAACGAAGGACAGCCAAAACCGTAAAGACGGAGGAAGTCTGGAATGACAGCAAGCGCCCAACGCCTATATCCCCACGCGGGAGGCGGCGCGTCGTTCCGACCTCCGAGAAAAGGGGGCCCCTTCAGTTCAAATCCGTCAGGATCATCATTATTACGGGCCCAGGTAACCACGGCACGTGGCTTCCTAACACCGTGAGATCTCCACCCACCTGAGCCACGCTGGTCTAAAACCCCAACAGCTACTCTTTCGAGCTTACTAAAGCTCGGGAGTAGGAGGGGGACAAGTGGAGAGGGGGATTTCTGTAGCCCATCTAAGAGCAGCCAAACTAGGTCCATCAGGACCAAACGAGGCTCAGCTCATCCAAGTGACAGCCCATAGGGCCCACTTAGGCTAAAAAGCCCAATAAGATTACTCGGGCTCTCATCCTTCCTCGGCGGCCCTTAGGCTCGGAAGGCCCGAGCGTCGGTTAGAACGGAGGAAGACCCATGCCTGAGTTATCCCCTCATCGAGATAGAGGCAAGCGCTCTGCGCCCACTCTGACCTGACTTCATCCGAGCTATGCCTATCACCCGGACAGGGTTGGCACCTTTTATGCTCGGACCGACCGACGATTGCTTATCCGTGCTGCCGTTGAGAGCCCTTTATGAGCAGAAGTTTATGAGGATAAGAGACTCATGATCCCTCAGGGCTATGAAGATCCCACGATGAGGACGTAAAGATCCCACGATAAAGACGTAACTCCCGCCTGAAACTCCTCCGCTTACGGGACTCATAAGGTGAGCACACTATATAAACCTGGGACTCCCTCCAATGTAAGGTAAGGGCAATACACGCCTAAAATCCCCTGAGCAGGAACCACTTCACCACCTTGGTGTAGGGGGATCTCGTGCACCTCTTTCTACCTCCCTCCCTATCTTCCACCATTGCTCTACTGACTTAAGCATCGGAGGGTTTTTCCCAGGGAATCTCCCTTAGGCCCCCTGATCCGTTTCCCTTTCTCTACAGTTCACTGTTCGGTGATCATCTACCCAGCTCAGGAGCCGTGCGAGATCACGCCCCTTCAGTTGGTTCACTGATTTTGGCATCTTTTGAAATGGTCTTCATGTGCTTAGATTTAAGCTTTATATGCACTGTTTTGGAAGTTCTAGACTGAACTTGTACTCATGGATAGTTTTCAATGAACTGAGAAGAATATTTGTATTCTGCTGTCCATGGATTGTGTGATTCAGTTTTGCTTTGGATTGCATTTTCAATCCCATGTGGTACAATTTGAATATATGAACATGCAGGCTGATGGATTCATGTATATGTCATATAGGTTTTCACATTGAATTGGATTGAATTTGCACTTCATATGTGACATGATTGATTTCATCTGGAAATGGCTTTTCCATGGATGAATCTATATTTGAAAAGAGAGCTTGTGGTGAATGGTTTGTGTGAGCTAAATTAATCTTGAACTGCGTGTTTTTCACTTGGCTAAGTCAACTTTTCCAATGGGGTTGAAGGTTTTTCAGATTGCATTGGACTGCCCTTAATTGTTCTTGTACTGCATGTCATCAACATATATGATATCAATATGGGTTCAGACGAATGTGGCTTGTTTCTGAACTTTTGGATCCAACTTGCATTTAATGTGTAATTTGACTGAATTCAGTTTAGACTCCAAGTTTTAGATCAAATCAATATTTTGAACTGGAACTGGCTCCTCATGTTCGAAGCAATTGTTGGATTGCTTGCTTGTGTTTTAAATTGGCTGGTTGGATATGAATCAAATTCATATACATGGTTGCATTTCAATACACGTACATGCTGGCTGATCAAGATAAATCAATATGATTGTACATCTCAACTTATACTTCATTAAGAATGCAATGATTGACTATTTGTACCAAGTGCAGGTTTAAAGTGGAAGTTGCTCTCAATCAATTGAAGTCATGGTAAGACTTTGTGCTTGGATGCATATATCATTGGCGTGATACCTTTTGAGGATTGGGTGATTTGATAGTGTTACTTATGCAGATATTTCTAGAAGTGTTAAAGATTTCATGATGCTTATCACTTTCTTTGGCCCTTGTTGGAATGCGGTTTAATTCATCCCAATATTTTGTTATTAATGCATGCTTATTAGTTCTAAATGTTTGGATGAGGTTTTATGGGGTTTCAATCAAGTTTAATTGAGTTTTCACTATTGTCAGTAAAAGTGTCGACTCTAGGAGTCGACACTTATTTTAGGATGTTCTGTATGCTGTGTTGTTTTATAAGTCCAGACAGAAAGTGTCAACTCTATGAGTCGACATTTTTTGTCGTGGTGTTTTGTTTTGTTCAAAACAGAACACGTTGAAAAAAGAGTCGACCCAGTGAGTGGACACTTTTGCCTCGTGTCCTGATTTCTTCATAGGGACATAATCTGCTGAGAAAAGAATCGACCCCAAGGGTCGACACTTTCTCTGGTTCGTCAGGAACGGGTTTTCCGGATTAGTTTCGAAATGCCCACTATAAGATCCGCTTGCTTAGGGTTTTTACACCTATACCCTTAGGGTTTCACCCTTGTCTTAGGTGTGGTTTAGAAAGGTTTTCACATGGGAATTTATGACTTTTATTGTGTCTTTTCCTCTTGTATATGAAGCTTCGATCTCCATCGGAGGAGAGACATCCCTTTGCGCTAATAGCTTCCTATCTGCTACAGGTGAAGGAGAACGACGAGGATAAGGTGCTTCTCCTACCGGAGAAGGAGATCCACACCGCCAAGGAACGCGTCTCAGGACCCCAAGCTCGAAGCCGGAGGCGAGCCACCGCTGCTCTCTCCATGGTTGCCTGCTTGGGTGCATCTCTACAAGGGGGCTGACTTCTTCTCTCATGCTCTTATCGCTCTAAAGCATGCTTCTATTTTATCTCCGACTTGTGTAAAGATTAAGGGGATATCTAAATTATTCATTTTCATACTTTTGTTTGAGATTGGCTTAAAGTTTGAGCTTATTATCTCTATCTTTCCTTCCAGGTGAAGAAGAACAAGGAGGAGAGGAAAGGGCCTTGAAGGACACATCTGTTCTTGGTGATTAGAGGAGTGCTTGGAGCGTGGAATCTGAATGAGTACACCTTGGACTCTCAAGGAAGACAAACGGCTGCTCCAACACCCTGCGGATTCGACTTCCTCCGACCTAGACTTCAAGGGAGATTTTCATACACCCATTGGAAAATGAAAGGGAAAAGTTCTATATCTTTTATCCACTTTCTAATGTTGGTTTTCTTGATTTAAGTCTTGTGAATGCGTTTATTGTCCATCCTTCAGTTTGTCAAACTCTGAATACTACTGTGTGTGTGAACGGAGTTGCGACTCCGTGTGGTTCAATGTCCGGGGTGTGATCCCCGAACGTGTGTGTATGTGTGCTGCAGAGGCAGCGTGTTGGGGCTTGTCCCCGTGTGGATATTGCTGCGGAAGCAGCGTGTGTGGTTGGGGTTCGTCCCCGTGTTGCTACGTTTCATAGCGTGTAGTGAAGCCTTACCCGGTTGGGTGAGGGGTGGACATAGGGAGCCCGTCGTTGTCCCGAACCACCTTAAAATCTCGTGTTCCGTGTGATTGCCTATGCGTTTGTCTATTGCTTCTATCTCCCTTCACAGGTCAACTTAGTAGGTTTTAATTCACTGCACATCACACATCGCTTCATCCATTATCCGTGTGTGGGTTAATTTAGTTGTTCAATGCATTGATCATTGGAGTGAGAACGGAAAGGTTGAGAGAATACCTCTTGCATCTCACATTTATCTTAATCACACTTGAAGTTTTTGTTAATCAACGTAGTTAATTCCACTTCAGTTGTAATTGGGCCAGAAAGTCTGTAAAATCCGCCATCTCGGCAAGGGGACAATTCAAACCCCCTTCTTGTCCGCCATCTCTCTGGGCCAACAAATCTCAAAGGCTTCTACTGGCCAACCATGTACGCGCACTGCATCCAGTATGCCCGTACATGTCATCAGTGCCAAGCCTTTGGCCCAGTACCCAGAAGACCTCCTAACCCACTGCGTCCTACAGCCCCCACCTGACCCGTCGTTGAGTGGGGGATGGACATTGCAGGGCCTTTCCTGCCATCTTCCAAGGGCCATAAATACATCCTGGCCGCCATTGATTACTTCTCTCGCTAGGCGGAGGTCCTTTGATGCGGGACGGACAGAGGGACCGACTCTACGTGATGTAGATGGAGACGCGACCAGCGACCAGCGACACGCAAGCACTAGAGACGCCTTGGCCCGAAACTAAGAGTTCCTATGGGCTATACGTCGCTAAGAGAAACGTAAGCTCACTCGTCATCCCAAGCGAGGGGAAACGTGGATCCGTGCGGTTGAGAAACCGGCAGAGTCAAGGGTGGTCGACTCACTTCCGTGCTCGGATCGAGTCACGGGACGGGTCACTCTCTCGCTCACAGCAGTGACATGAACTCACGAGATAGGTTCCTAACGCGCTCACAGTGGCATATGACCATATACTAAACTAGCAAATGAACGCCAAGAAGTAAGACTGTTACCTCTATGCTCCCGACGTGGGGAAGACAACCCCAGCCAAATCTGTACTCCTGGTTAACAAAGTTTACTGCAGTACAAATATCTCGACCCACTCCACGTAGGGAGGTAACAGGTCACATGTGGGGCCCGTGAGTAATGGGAATTGGGTTGACGGGCAGCATCTTGATGTCGCTCCGACGGTGTCGAAACCCGCGTTTTGGTGCTGTCCGGACGGCGCGATCTGCGGGTTTGTGGGGCCCACGTGCTGCGCAATCTTCCGGACCTGGTGGGGTGGGTCCCGCTGTGATGGTGACACTTGGTGGTGCGCTCCCCTGGATGGCGGCCGGGCTAGAACACCGGTCAGAGGCCGGGTGGCTCTGATCTTCACTTGTCGGAGTTGCTGTCCACGGATCTGAAACTCAATTTCAGACCTGCGTGCTCCGGGAACAGAAGCTGCTGCGACCACCACCGACGTCGGATCGGTGTGAAACTGGCGCCGTTGGAAAGCTCTCTCGAAATCCTTCGACCCTATGTGACTCCAAAAAAATTTTTGGGGCTGTACTTCTGATAGGGGATTTTAGAACCGGACTGATCTCTGTTTCAGATCTGGCCGGGCAGAAGTGAACTTTCCTGAGAGTTGGCATTGACCGTGAGGTACACCTCCGATCTAGATGTTGAGCTATTCATGAAACGTGTAGAGGGGGGAGAGAGAAAAATGTGGATAATTTTTGTGAAGGATTTGGTGGAGATTTGAATGGGGTACAATATCTATTAGCACCGGGTGGTCGGATCTGGATAGCAGAGACAGATCTGAGTTATGGATCAGACAGTGATTTTTAAAAATAGGTAGAAGACTTCAGAAATTTCACGAAAATTCATGGGTGATGGGGGTGGTGGACAGAACCTCCAATAAAAATATCAAGTCATTTAGATTAGGGAAAGGTGGGTTCATGAACGTTCTATTTGGTTTCTGGAAAATTGGACAGGCTGTTGGCAGATCTGGAAGGAGGGGGAGAACGAAAATGGAAAAATGGAAAACAAATGCTAGAAGCTCCAACAATTTTTTTGGGATGTGGGTTGAACCTATAGAACTCACCCTGAAAGTTTGGGCTCCATAAGATCTCGAGGTTGGGAGCAGAAATTCCGGGAAGAAGGGGCTGTCCTGGGTGGACAGAACACCGGTGACGATGGCGGTGGTGCGATGGCGGCACGATGGCGGCGGCGGCGACGACGACGATCTTCACACCGGATAGATGAGGCTTCACACCTCTGATTCACAGCCTTCCCAACTGCAGAAGGGGGAGAGAGGAGAGAGATAGGGGCGACCCTTGCTCCTTTGGAGGAAAATCTGATTTTTCTTCTCATTAATTGTGTCAATAATGAAAATACATCCCATTTATATGAAATATCAAAAGACACTAACTATCCCTAGATATAGGGTTGGGGAGGGGTAAAAGAGGGAGTCCATAATTTATTTCTCCCATGTGATTTGGAACTAAATAAAATAAACTAAAATTCCTAATATAATACTATATATGGGGGTGCCCCCTTGACTTATGGCCTTCCAAATTTGAATTTTTATTCCCTTTGTCCCCCCCTTGGTCCAACCTTTCTAGAAGCCCACCTTGGAGGGTTGACTGACCCCACATGGGCCCAAGAGATGAGGTGGATCAATGGGAGAAGGGATGGGGGGCCCACGGGACCCAGGTGGTCCCAAATTATAAATAAACCCCTATTATAATCCGAATTACAATCCGAATAAAATGCACATTACACACACACAAAGTCCAAATAAATACTATAAATACCGAGACTCAAGGGGGAGCCTCCAGGCTGTCTCCGAGCCAGATGGACGCTGATGTAGCTCGAGTGGTGCTCCGTGTATGGTACCGACGGCTCGCTGGTTCGTGCTTCTCGATCACTCTATTGTTTGCACCAATTCTCCCCGGGTGGGAGAAACTCGACCCAGTCGAGTAAGGGTCTGCATCACTCTGGTAGCGCTCCAGTAGGTCCGGATCTATCCGCTTCAACTCTCCACGGGAGATCCAAGTATCCTCGGTGGTAGGTCACCCTCTCCATCGCACTAGGTAGCGCGGGTAGGATCCACTCCTGGTAACTGTCACCTGCTCATCCAGTATATGATCTATATGCTCTCGCTGCTGTCGAAATGTGGCTTGTCGTGGACACTCAGGTGTGGGATCACTCTCAATGGGGGGAGATGGCTCAAAAGGCTCACTAGGGATCACCGCTGGGTCCCTGTATGCAACTAGATCCGACACATTGAAAGTTGAGCTTATACCATATTCCTCAGGTAGGTCCACAACATACGCATTAGACCGAACGAGTTTCAACACTCTAAATGGACCGGCTCCGCGAGCTTGCAATTTCTTTACGGTTCCAGAGGGAAACCGTTCAGGTCTTACCCTGATCATGACATATTCACCCTCTTGGAACTCACGGTGGTGTTGATGGGCATCGGCTAGCTCCTTATACCGTGCATTGTTGGCCTCAATGTGACGACGGATGTCGTCATGCAGACTCCTAACATGCCTAGCAAATGACTCGGTAGACTCAGACACTCGTGCATGAATAGGCATGAGGACAAGATCCACTGGCTTCCTAGGCCTACGACCTGTGGCAATCTCGAATGGACTCATACCTATAGACCTGTTAACCGAATCATTATATGTAAATTCTGCCAGTGGTAATATGAGATCCCAATCCTCTACATGGTCCCTAACAAGACACCTCAAAAGGTCACCCAGACTCCTATTGACCACCTCAGTCTGACCATCTGTCTGGGGATGATATGATGTGAAAAACTTGAGGTGAGTACCCAACATATGCCACAATGTCTTCCAAAAATAACTGGTGAACCTAACATCACGGTCAGACACTATGGTACCAGGCAACCCGAACTTATACACCACATGAGTAAGGAATATGTGGGCTACCCTCGAAGCATCCGAAGTCTTCGAGCAGTGAATGAAAAGGGCCATCTTCGAGAACTGATCAACTACCACATAGACTGAGTCATGCTTCCTAGAGGTACGTGGCAATCCCAAGATAAAGTCCATGCTAACATCATGACACGGGGCATCAGGCACGGGAAGAGGCATATAAAGGCCCGAGCTTTGCTTCTTCATTTTGGCCGTAGCACATGTACAGCACTGGGCCACAATATGAGCAACATCTCGCTTCAAGCTCGGCCAATAAAATCTATGCTCAACAGCCTCGATAGTCTTGTTCCGACCAAAGTGGCCGGCTAGACCTCCCGCATGTAGTTCCCAGACTAAGAAGTCTCGAACCGAAGTTCGGGGAACACAAAGTCTGCCTCTTCGAAAGAGGTAACCCTCCTGAAGCACATAATCATCAAGGTCTCTCGAGGATCCGACCTAGAGAGTGGTATAAATCTGACCGAAGTCAGGACAGTCAACATAGGCCTCTCTCATCTTCTCTAACCCTACGACCTCGGCACTCATGGTAGTCAGCAGACAAGCACGCCGACTCAAGGCATCAGCCACCTTGTTCTCCACTCCAGCCTTTTGTTTAAGCACAAATGTGTACTGCTGAAGATACTCAACCCATCGGCTGTGATGTGCATTAAGCTTCTTTTGGGAATGGAGAAACCTCAAAGCTTCATGGTCGGAGTACAAGACAAACTCCTGATGTAAAAGATATGTCTCCAATGCCTAAGAGCCTGAACAACTGCGTAAAATTCTTTATCATAAGTGGAGTATCGCAGTTTCGTGTCATTCAGGTTTTCACTGAAGTATGCGACGGGTGGGCCTCCTGACTCAACACTCCTCCAATCCCTACACCCAACACATCACAAGAGACCTCAAACACCTTAGAGAAATCTTGCAATCGAAGGATAGGTGTCTGGGTCATGCGCTCCTTGATGTCCTTGAAGGCAGCGACAGCGGCCTTCGTCCATACAAACGTGCCCTTCCGAATACAATCCATGATTAGGGTAGTGACAGAGCTAAATCCGTAGATGAAACAATGATAGAATGTCCCCAGGCCATGGAAGCTGCAGACATCATGGATCGTGCGGGGTTCCGGCCACTCAACAATGGCCCGGACCTTCTCCGGATCAGCGAAGACCCCAGTACTAGACACAATGAAACCCAAGAAGGTAACCTGAGGAGTCATAAAGGCACACTTCTGTGGGTTTGCAAACAACTGTCTCACCTCAAGAGTAGGCAGACCTACCGTAGGTGGTCTAAGTGGTCCCCCGTAGTGCGACTATAGATAAGGATATCATCAAAATACACTACAACAAAGACTCCAATGAATGGTCGAAGGACCTGAGTCATGAGTTGCATGAAGGTGCTAGGGGCATTGGTCAGCCCAAAGGGCATAACCAACCACTCATATAGACCATCTTTGGTCTTGAATGTAGTCTTCCACTCATCACCAGGCCTAATCCTCACCTGATGGTAGCCACTCTTAAGATCAATCTTCGAAAAGATAGTGGCACATGCCATCATGTCAAGCATATCATCTAGGCGGGAAATAGGGAACCTGTACTTCACAGTGATTTTGTTGATGGCACGACTATCAATACACATCCTCCAGATGCCATCCTTCTTTGGGGCGAGTAATACGGGCACATCACACGGACTCATGCTGTCCCGAACAGACCCTCTCTGCATAAGCTCATCCACCTGCCGCTTTAGCTCGGCATGCTCAGTGGGACTCATGCAGTAGTAAGAAAGATTGGGTAATGAGGATCCCGGAACCAGGTCGATAGCATGCTGAATATCTCGCATGGGTGGGAGTCCCTTGGGAAGCTCTTTGGAAAAAATATCAGCAAACTCCTACAGAATGGGAATGACATCGGGTGGGAGTTCACCCTCGGATTTTTGTTCCACCTCTCGGACCGTGATAGCAAACACAGGGCTGCCCCTACTAGCCTCTCGCTCCATTTCTCGAGAGCTAATCATCATCAACCTCCTAGTCGAGGGCTCGCCTGTGCTAGAGGTAACGGTCATAGCCCAGGCTGGGGATGGGGTACTGGGCCCGGGGACGGAAGGCTCCGGAGTACTAGGGCCAGTAAGACCCCTAACTGATGGGCTCTTGGGCTGAGTGGGGTGGAGGGTAATCCATTGGCCAGCATGGTCGAAGGTACATGTGTTCGACCGGCCATGGAGTGTGGCATCCTGATCAAATAACCATGGCCTACCAAGAATGATATTGCCCACCTCCATGGGGAGGACATCACACCAGATCTCGTCACGGTAGGCATGGAACTGTAGTGGGATCAAACACCGCAGTCTGATCGGAATAGAGGTGGAATCCACCCATGATACTAGATAGGGGCAAAGATGGTCCATGGGAGTAAGACCAAGACGTGAGATAGCGCCCGTGGAGATTGCATTGATACAACTCCCACTATCGATAATCACCTTACACACTTGCCCACCCAGCCTACAGTATGTATGAAAGATGGTGGTCCGACGCCAGTCATCACTGGCCTGAGGCTAGGTGAGAATACACCTGACGACCCCCAAGTGGGTATCGTCCGAATGCTGGGCATCTTGGCCATCACCTTCAATCTCATAGAACTCATCAGCTAGCTCCGGATCTGCTTCATAGCTGACTAACACAAGATCTGAGGAGAAGGTGTCCCCGGCCTGTGTGTCCCCAATGACAAGAGACTGACGAGTGGGACACTGGTTGGCGAAATGGCCAAACCCATTGTAGCGATAACACTATTGCCGTGATCCACTAGGCTCCCCGATCAAAGGTCCTTTCCCCTTATCCTCCCGACGGATAGGAGGTGTAGGCAACAAAGGACGAGCAACGGGTGCGGGTGCCGGTGGACGGGCCGTGGGTGCCGTGGGTTGGGGATGAGGAGGGATATCGCTCGAGGGTAGAGGGCGAGGCCTAGGAGCGAATGGCTCGGGATGAGCGGGCTCCTGAGGTCGAACCATTGGGGCCCTCGGATATGTGCCTAAAGAGCCACGGGGCTCGACACTACGAGGGGGAAAGGGGCCCAACCGATGGGTAGGCTCAAACTCGGCCTCGAATTGCTCTAATTCGAGAGCAACCTGATACGCCTGTTCCAAAGTTGTCAAATTGCGGCGGAAAAGTTCATATTGGTAGTTCGGCCGTAGACCTCTTCGAAAGCGCTAGATGGTCCTGGTGCTCTCTTCCGTAACTCCACACCGCAGATAATACTCATCAAACTCGGTGGTGTACTCAGTCACGGATCGATTCCCTTGGGAGAGACTTTGCCATTTGTCTATGAGACGCTGGCGGTATGTGGCAGGAAGGTATTTCTGCCTCAACTTGATTTTCATGTCATCCCAAGTATCGATCGGGGGTTGATGTCGCTGCATTAACAGGCTCTCCACATTTATCCAGTAGGTTTGGCATGTCCATGCAACTTCATCTTCGCGTACCAAACTCTTCGGTGGTCCATCATCTCAAACCACTCGAAGTACTGGTCCATGCCGGCCTCCCAATCTAAATAGACCTTCGGGTCCAAAGACCCATCAAATAGGGGAGGGTCCGCACGCACGCTCCTAAGAATGCGGTTGTCGTCATCATCACGATTCCATCGTGGGTTTCGACGATCACGACCATAACCCCATTGCTCATTCTCAGATGCAATAGTCATCCACCTCATGCACCTGTTGGCTCCCAACATCTACCCCCTGAGCCCTTGGCACAGCAGGTTGCTGAGCCGGCTCTTGTTGGCCATTCATCGGCGCGGGTTGCGCAGCCACTGGGGCCCTCTCAAGGATAGCAATCCTCCCTACAAGACCCTGAATGGACTGGTCCGATGCTTCGACTCGATCCTCTAGGGCTTTCATCCTCCCTTCTAGACGCGTTCCTACGCCATCTAGGCGCGTACTAAGGCCATCCATACGCGTATCGAGATGATTCATGAGGGCTCGGAACATCTCGACCGTCGAGGGCTCATCGGAACTACGGGCTCGGGAATCCGCCATAGGTGGTGGTGGCGAGTATTGGGTGCCTCGACGGGTGGGCATGCAACTAACACACGGACTAGGAGACACAGACTAATGCACCTAGACTTAGCCAATATCCGGTACGTGGCGGAGGGTCGACCCGAAGATCTCCTCACGCAAGTGTGCGGCCTTCCCGATAGGCGTAGCCTAACGTTCGGACAACACCTTTTAATATACCAGATTATCGGGATGAAATGCAATTTTAAAACACTTTTTATTTTGTTTTAAAAATAATGATGATCCTAGACTCGACTTAGACCGTGCAAGACTTATGCAACGACTACCCTAGACTCGACTCGCTCTGATACCAAACTGATGCGGGACGGACAGAGGGACCGACTCTACGTGATGCGAACCTCGGACTCTAGATGGAGACGCGACTAGCGACACGCGAGCACTAGAGATGCCTTGGCCCGACACTAAGAGTTTCTATGGGCTATACGTCGCTAATAGAAATGCAATCTCACTCGTCGTCCCAAGCGAGGGGAAACGTGGATCCGCGCGGTTGAGAAATAGGCAGAGTGAAGGGTGGTCGACTCACTTCCGTGCTCGGATCGAGTCACGGGATGGGTCACTCTCTCGCTCACAGCGGTGACATGAACTCACGAGCTAGGTTCCTAACGCACTCATAGCGGCATATGACCATATACTAAACTAGCAAATGAACGCCAAGAAGTAAGACCGTTACCTCCACGCTCCCGGTGTGGGGAAGACAACCACGGCCAAATCTGTACTCCCGGTTAACAAAGTTTACTACAGTACAAATGTCTCGACCCACTCCACGCAGGGAGGTAATAGGTCACATGTGGGGCCCGGGAGTAATGGGAATTGGGTTGACAGGCAGCATCTTGATGTCGCTCCGACGGTGCCGAAACCACGTTTTGGTGCTGTCCGGACGGCGTGATCTGCGGGTTCGTGGGGCCCACGTGCTGCGCAGTTCTCCGGACCTGGCGGGGTGGGTACCGCTATAATGGTGACACCTGGTGGCGTGCTCCCCTGGACGGCGGCCGGGCTGGAACACCGGTCGGAGGTCGGGTGGCTCCGATCTTCACTTGTCGGAGTTGCTGTCCACGGATCTGAAACTCAGTTTCAGACCTGCGCGCTCCGGCGACAGAAGCTGCTGCGACCAGAACCGATGTCGGATCGGTGCGAAACTGGTGCCGTTGGAAAGCTCTCTAGAAATTCTTCGACCCTCTTGGACTTCAGAAAATTCGTTGGGGCTGTACTTCTGATGGGGGATTTTAGAACCGGACTGATCTCTGTTTCAGATCTGGCCGGGTAGAAGTGAACTTTCCTGAGAGTTGACATTGACCGTAATATAGACCTCCGATCTAGATGTTGAGCTCTTCATGAAACTTGTAGAGGGGAGAGAGAGGAAAACGGGGATAATTTTTGTGAAGGATTTGGTGGATATTTGATTGGTGTATAGTATTTATTAGCACCGGGTGGTCGGATCTGGACAACAGAGACAGATCTGAGTTTTGGATCTGACAGTGATTTTTAAAAATAGGTAGAAGACTCTAAAAATTTTACGAAAATTCTTGGGTGATGGGGGTGGTGGACAGAACCTCCAATAAAAATATCAAGTCATTTAGATCAGGGGAAGGTGGGTTCATGAACGTTCTATTTGGTTTCTGGAAAACTAGATAGGCTGTAGGCAGATCTGGAAGGAGGGAGAGAACGAAAATAGAAAAATGGGAAAAAAATGCTAGAAGCTCCAACAATTTTTATGGGATGTGGGTTGAACCTATAGAAGTCACCCTGAAAGTTTGGGCTCTAGAAGATCTCGAAGTTGGGAGCAGAAATTCTGGGAAAAAGGGGATGTCCTGGGTGGATAGAACACCAGCGACGATGGCGGTGGTGCGATGGCGGCACGACGGCGGCGACGACGATCTTCACACCGGATAGATGAGGCTTCACACCTCTGATTCACAGCCTTCCCAGCTGTAGAAGGGGGAGAGAGGAGAGAGATAGGGGGCGGCCCTTGCTCCTTTGGAGGAATATCTGATTTTTCTTCTCATTAATTGTGTCAATAATGAAAATACATCCCAATTATATGAAATATCAAAAGACACTAACTATCCCTAGATCTAGGGTTGGGGAGGGGTAAAAGAGGGAGTCCACAATTTATTTCTCCCATGTGATTTGGAACTAAATAAAATAAACTAAAATTCCTAATATAATACTATATATGGGGGTGCCCCCTTGACTTATGGCCTTCCAAATTTGAATTTTTATTCCCTTTGTCCCCCCCTTGGTCCAACCTTTCTAGAAGCCCACCTTGGAGGGTTGACTGACCCCACATGGGCCCAAGAGATGAGGTGGATCAATGGAAGAAGGGATGGGGGGCCCGCGGGACCCAGGTGGTCTCAAATTACAAATAAACCCCTATTACAATCTGAATTACAATCCGAATAAAACACACATTACACACACACAAAGTCCAAATAAATACTATAAATACCGAGACTCAATGGGGAGCCTCCAGGCTATCTCCGAGCCAGATGGACGCCGATGTAGCTCATGTGGTGCTCCGTGTACGGTACCGATGGCTCGTCGGTTCGTGCTTCTCGATCGCTCCGGTGTCCGCACCACCCTTCTCTTGCGAGAGGTCACCGGGGAAATCATGGCAAGATTCGTCCGGCACAACATCATATACCGATTCGGTACTCCCAGTCGCATAGTGTCTGACAACGGGACACCCTTCAAGAATAAGGCCGTATACCAGCTAGCGGCCAAATTTCACATCGACTGGAGAACCTCTTCGGTCAACAACCCCCAGGCTAACGGTGTCACGCCCCGAACCGATAGCAGCGGGAAGCGATACTCGGAACGTGGCAGCGAAATAGTCATAATAATTGGAGCAGTAATAAATAAAACATAAATCATAATATTCAACACATGGAGGCCATTAATTTGAGAAAAATGTGATTTTTATTGATATTTGGAAATTTAAATACAATGTGGACTTAATAAAGGAAATAAAGAAGAGAAAATAGCAAGACCACAATACTATCTAGACTCAAGAAAATAAAAGACTCTGGTCTCTAAGCTCCAGGTTCACTCGATCACACTAACCCGATCCCAATTGCAAACGTTCCACCTACTGCGCTACCTGAAAAGGATGGAAATAAGGGGGGTGAGTGAGAAGATCAGTAGGAATTATACTCTATCATCAGGCGAAGTTTAAGTAATTAATCATTTTCATGAATGTGTAAATAAAGCGAGAATTCAATAAAACAAGCTGGTAACCAACAAGATCAGAAGATAATTGATAGCTAAATAGAAAGGAACATTTGCAAATCGAGGTCGCAAAATAAATAACCAAAATTTCATGTGAGTGGCCACATGCCAAGTCAAGTCAAGTGAATACATCATGCACGATAATAAGTGAATGGCCATTTATCGAGTCAAGTCAAGTCGAGTCAAGCAAGTAAGCACTTCCTGCTTTCAAGCAAGTATAGCAAATATCACAAGAGTGTGGAATGTCGTAGACCCAACACGCTAGATAGTACCGGCGCCAAATGCCACACCTAGTCATTCACCTCCCCGGGGATCAATTACTTTTCGGGTGCACCTCCCAGGACCAGACTAGGCCCTTTAATGTGTTTGCCTTGGCATTGATTTGTTTGGATCATAGATCCCAAGAAATCTAGATATCCACAATGTTTAATGGCCAAGAGTTCTAAGGTTTAAGCTATGTAACTTACCAACTAAGATCAAATGATATTTCAATATAATTGGAATGGATATCAAGTGGAAGAATAAGGATCAAGCAAGATTTCACAGTTCAAGGCCAACCTTGATATGACTGCTATCACAACAACAAAACACGGAAAATCATATTAAATCTTGATTTTAGCAGTCAATAACTGGGCCGCTAAGGCAATATTGATGGTCTAACCTTGGACCGCATACGGTTAAGTATAACAGGCTCTTAAAGCGAACCCAAAATGGTCCTCAATTTAGCCTAAATCAGAATGGGTCCAAACAAGAGTTCAGCCCACGAAGCTAAAGTCAAATGAACGGATTAGGCTAGGTTAGAATTGACTGGCTGAAAAGAATCAGACTAAACCCAAGCCCATTACTTAACCTAGGCCAAGAGAGGGATAGCGGTCTAAACCTGGGCCGCCAAGGTCGCTTAGCGGTCGCAAGTTGGGCCGCTACGGTCGCAGAGCAGTCCAGATTTGGATTGGCCCAGACACGAATCAAAACACGTCCAGGGGTTCAGGTCTTGGGGGTACAACCCACCCGGCGTCCTGGTGGAAATCCCAGGCTCATAGGGGCTTACGGAGGTCTCATAATAGTGGTCCTATTCTGACGGAAGGAATATCCGACGGAGAGTCCCAACTATTACAAGATTGAGGCTATATGAAACATGGTAAACATGAACGGTACGGTCAGTCAATTCCACCGGAGTGGCATGACTGTCAAACAATGATATCAGAAACATAATATAAGAGATTTATAAATAGCATAGTTTTAAGACCACAAGGTTAATATCCAAGTTTTTACCAATTTCACATGATCATTAAATTATGATTGTCAAGCCATCTTTCATGCAATTAAAAGGAATTTATGTTTCCAACCATGATACTAAATCAATATTGCGTTCTGCATAGTTACCGGGCAAGATATCATGCTAAATAGGGTAAGTTCTATAGTTAAAAATGCATAAAACAGAGTTTAGAACTTCCTGCCAGAAGCCATGAAATGGTCTATACAAGGGCCGTCTTAATGATAAAACGGTCTATCGTAGGGCCGTTTCTTGATCAGAAAGTAAATATGCATAAAGTTTATTAAATTTGAGAACGCAAGGCTTGAAGCGGTCTATCGTGCGACTGCTATATTAATAGCGGTCTCTGAAAGGACCATTTCATTCAACCCGAACCCAGAACATAAAGCGCCAGACACCAGTCCAATGAAAGCAAGATTTAAACATGAATATAGCATGAAAATTAGGCTATTTGCTGTCAAAACGTAGGTAACTCTAAAATGCACATCGTGGTATAGTCACTTTAAAGATTCCACTCTGATTACTTCATGTAAATCAAACGGAAAGAATGGGGGTAAAAACCCTAATTACATGAGCTACATAAAATCTTGAATATGCCCATTATAAATAGCCAAAATTGGGTAAATTGGACTCAAAAGAAAGTTAAGGAGGAGATCTATCTATCCATATTATTTAATTAGATTGGGCTTGAGAAACACCTATCGATTTGGAAGAAGAAAGGGAAGACGCGCTGAAACCCTAATCGCGAACACGTCACCGTTCTCGCCCTAATTCGCCCTCGATCGACCATGATTGCTTGCGCCACCTATTGATAAAACAAAAGGTGGTCTAGGGCTGCGAAAGCCCTCTACTTATAGAGGTTGAGGAGGCTTCTAGAGATTGAATTGGCTAAGAGAGTCCAAAGGAGAAGAATCGGCGAAAAACTCGGCATGCCTACCTAATCCACGTCGCCGCCGCTGAGAGAGGCATCTAGAAGCTAGGGTTTCAGGGGAAAAATGATCTACTAGGGTTTATCTATCAAGTGGACCTGGTCTGGGCTCGAATGGTTGAGAAATGGGCTCGAATTTGATCGATTAAGGTTGGGCTATTAAGAACAACTATTTTGGACTAAAACCTCTTTAATTCGGCCTTATTAAATTTTTATTAGGGGTCGGCCCAGTCAACAATATTGTTAAACGTTTTGTTCTCTATACAAATATAATTTTTCCATATTTTTAGAAATTAGTCAAATCTTTAGCCTACGGGTGAAATTCAATTAATTTAGATTATACCTATTAAATTGCAATCATCGTGGAAAATTTGATTGCATTTTGGAATATGAGACTCTTTTTATAGTGATTGTAGAAAAATAATTATTGATATAATTTGGCCACTTTCAAAGATAAGTAATATTATTTAATTATGAAAATCATTGAAGTCATTAAATAACAAGTTAATAGCTTTAATTCCAATACATATTTCAAAATATTTACTTTTATATTTTATTATTTAACCGGGGTGTTACATCCTCCCCAACTTTAAGGAATTTGGTCCCCAAATTCGTCAATCGCCATTAGCTATTCGTAAAATAACATGGTAATCATACAACTAATGGAATGTAAAAGAATTTCAACTATAGTTAAGGATAAGAGAGAACGATACCTTATGTAATTCTTCATTTGATAAAAATCGGTTCTAATTCTCCTTATATTTTTGCTTGTGGAAGTAGCTTAGAGCAATTAGCCATTACATGATCTTTATTTCCGCAACGAAGACACACTCCGTTCCTTCGTCAGGACTCTTTGATTAGATGACCAACTTTGTGACAGTGAAAACATTTCATTTGCGAAATGTTATTCCTTTTCTTCTTATTACTTTGAACCTTTTTACGAAGGACTCGCCACCTTCTAGCGAAACTGAACCTTAGCTTACTCGTAGACCCTCTCGCTTTCATTTCAAAAAGGAGCTTAGATACCTGCACAATAATAATAATAATAATAATTTTATTACCCTTACACGCCATGCTACGCAATCTTATACATATTTTATTACTTAACCCGAAGCACTATCCAATCTCACCAGGTGACAAGAAGGGATGACAAGGATTACACGACCTATGACTTAGGGTAACCTATACTTACAGACAAGAACCTAGGACTCAACAACCGAGGCTCTGATACTACTTTTGTCACGCCCCGAACCGATAGCAGCGGGAAGCGATGCTCGGAATGTGACAGCGAAACTGTCATGATAATTGGAGCAGAAATAAATAAAGCACAAATCATAATATTCAACACATGGAGGCCATTAATTTGAGAAAAATGTGATTTTTATTGATATTTGGAAATTTAAATACAATGTGGACTCAATAAAGGAAATACAGAAGAGAAAATAGCAAGACCACAATACTATCTAGACTCAAAAAAATAAAAGACTCCGGTCTCTAAGCTCCAGGTTCACTCGATCACGCTGACCCGATCCCAATTGCAAACGTTCCACCTACCGCGCTACCTAAAAAGGATGGAAATAAGGGGGGTGAGCGAGAAGCTTAGTAGGAATTATACTCTATCATCAGGAGAAGTTTAAGTAATTAATCATTTTTATGAATGTGTAAATAAAATGAGAATTCAATAAAACAAGCTGGTAACCATCAACATCAGAAGATAATTGATAGCTAAATAGAAAAGAACATTTACAAATCGAGGTAGCAAAATAAATAACCAGAATTTCATGTAAGTGGCCACATGCCAAGTCAAGTCAAGTGAATACATCATGCATGATAATAAGTGAATGGCCATTTATCGTGTCAAGTCAAGTCGAGTCATGCAAGCCAGCACTTCATACTTTCAAGCAAGAATCACAAGAGTGTGTAATGTCATAGACCCAACACGTTAGATAGTACTGGTGCCAAATGCCACACCTAGTCATTCACCTTCCCGGGGATCAAGTACTTTTCGGGTGTGCCTCCTAGGACCAGACTGGGCCCTTTAATGTGTTTGCCTTGGCATTGATTTATTTGGATCATAGATCCCATGAAATCTAGACATCCACAATGTTTCATGACCAAGAGTTCCAAGGTTTAAGCTATGTAACTTCCAACTAAGATCAAATGATATTTCAATAGAATTGGAATGGATATCTAGTGGAAGAACAAGGATGAAGCAAGATTTCACAGTTCAAGGCCAACCTTGATATGACTGCTATCACAACAACAAAACATGAAAAATCATATTAAATCTCGATTTTAGCAGTCAATACTTGGGCCGTTAAGGCGATATTGACGGTCTAACCTTGGACCGTGTACGGTTAAGTATAATAGGCTCTTAAAGCGAACCCAAAAATGTCCTCAATTTAGCCCAAATCAGAATGGGTCCAAACAAGAGTTCAGCCCACGAAGCTAAAGTCAAATAGAACTGATTAGGCTAGGTTAGAATTGACTGGCTCAAAAGAATCAGACTAAACCCAAGCCCATTACTTAACCTAGGCCAAGAGAGGGATATCGGTCTAAACCTGGGCCGCCAAGGTCGCTTAGCGGTCGCAAGTTGGGCCGCTACGGTCGCAGAGTAGTCCAGATTTAGACTGGCCCAAACACGAATCAAAACACGTCCAGGGGTTCAGGTCTTGGGGGTACAACCCACCCGAAGTCCTGGTGGGAATCCAGGCTCATAGGGGCTTACGAAGGCCTCATAATAGTGGTCCTATTCTGACGGAAGGAATATCCGGCGGAGAGTCCCAACTATTACAAGATTGAGGCTATATGAAACATGGAAAACATGAACGGTACGGTCAGTCAATTCCATCGGAGTGACATGACTGTCAAACAATGATATCAGAAACATAATATTAGAGATTTATAAATAGCATAGTTTTAAGATCACAAGGTTAATATCCAAGTTTTTACCAATTTCACATGATCATTAACTTATGATTGTCAAGCCATCTTTCATGCAATTAAAAGGAATTTATGTTTCCAACCATGATACTAAATCAATATTGCGTTCTGCATAGTTACCGGGCAAGATATCATGCTAAATAGGGTAAGTTCTATAGTTAAAAATGAATAAAACAGAGTTTAGAACTTCCTGCCAGAAGCCATGAAACGATCTATACAAGGGCCGTCCTAATGATAAAACGGTCTATCGTAGGGCCGTTTCTTGATCAGAAAGTAAATATGCATAAAGTTTATTAAATTTGAAAGCGCAAGGCTTGAAGCGGTCTATCGTGCGACTGCTATATTAATAGCGGTCTCTGAAAGGACCGTTTCATTCAACTCGAACCCAGAACATAAAGCGCTAGACACCAGTCCAATGAAAGCAATATTTAAACATGAATATAGCATGAAAATTAGGCTATTTGCTGTCAAAACATAGGTAACTCAAAAATGCACATCGTGGTATAGTCAATTTAAAGATTTCACTATGATTACCTCATGTAAATCAAACGGAAAGAATGGGGGTAAAAACCCTAATTACATGAGCTACATAAAATCTTGAATACGCCCATTATAACAGCCAAAATTGGGTAAATTGAAAGCTAAGGAGGAGATCTATCTATCCATATTATTTAATTATATTGGGCCTGAGAGAAACCTACCGATTTGGAAGAAGAAAGGGAAGACACGCTGAAACCCTAATCGTGAACATGTCACCGTTCTTGCCCTAATTCGCCCTCGATCGACCATGATTGCTTGCGCCACCTATTGAAAAAATAAAAGGTGGTCTAGGGCAATGAAAGCCCTCTACTTATAGAGGTTGAGGAGGCTTCTAGCGATCGAATTGGCTAAGAGAGTCCAAAGGAGAAGAATCGGCGAAAAACTCGGCATGCCTACCTAATCCACGTCGCCGCCGCTGAGAGAGGCATATAGAAGCTAGGGTTTCAGGGGAAAAATGATCTACTAGGGTTTATCTATCAAGTGGGCCTGGTCTAGGCTCGAATGGTTGAGAAATGGGCTCGAATTTGGTCGATTAAGGTTGGGCTATTAAGAGCAACGATTTTGGACTAAAACCTCTTTAATTCGGCCTTATTAAATTTTTATTAGGGGTCGGCCCAGTCAACAATATTGTTAAACATTTTGTTATCTATAAAAATATAATTTTACCATATTTTTAGAAATTAGTCAAATCTTTAGCCTACGGGTGAAATTCAATTAATTTAGATTATACCTATTAAATTTCAATCATCGTGGAAAATTCGATTTCATCTTGGAATATGAGACTCTTTTTATAGTGATTGTAGAAAAATAATTATTGATATAATTTGGCCACTTTCAAAGAAAAGTAATATTATTTAATTATGAAAATCATTGAAGTCATTAAATAACAAGTTAATAGCTTTAATTCCAATACATATTTCAAAATATTTACTTTTATATTTTATTATTTAACCGGGGTGTTACATCCTCCCCCACTTTATGGAATTTGGTCTCCAAATTCGTCAATCGCCATTAGCTATTTGCAAAATAACATGGTAATCATACAACTAATGGAATGTAAAAGAATTTCAACTATAGTTAAGGATAAGAGAGAACGATATCTTATATAATTCTTCATATTAATAAAAATCGGTTCTAATTCTCCTTATGTTTTTGCTTGTGGAAGTAGCTTAGGGCAATTAGCCATTACATGATCTTTATTTCCGCAACGAAGACATGCTCCGCTCCTTCGCCAGCACTCTTTGATTAGATGACTAACTTTGTGACAGTGAAAATATTTCATTTGCGAAAGGTTATTCCTTTTCTTCTTATTACTTCAAACCTTTTTACGAAGGACTCGTCACCTTCTAGCGAAACCGAACCTTAGCTTACTCGTAGACCCTCTCGCTTTCATCTCAAAAAGGAGCTTAGATACATGCACAATAATAATAATAATAATAATAATTTTATTACCCTTACACGCCATGCTACGTAATCTTATACATATTTTATTACTTAACCCGAAGCACTATCCAATCTCACCAGGTGACAAGAAGGGATGACAAGGATTACACGACCTATTACTTAGGGTAACTGTGGACGCCAAAAAATGTCGATGAGGATCATACGGCATGCACGTCTCGACACTCGAGAGCAAGCCAAAAATGGAAATGCTGAACAAACCTCATGCCTCGCCCGAGCAGGACGAGAACTCGCTTAGTGGTCTACTACCCGCTAAAAAAGCCCCCCCCAAGCGGAAGATACAGCTACAACGCTCCGACCGGCCATGTCAAGAGCTGAATCAAAGAAAAGTCGGGAACTCCGGCACAGTCTCGGGATGCACCGAAAGTCATGCAAAGTCTGGGACCAAGCCCCAAAGGCTGTAAACAGAATATTATGAAGGCTATACGTTGCAACTAGAACATTCCAGGAGCGCCGACACTCGAATAAATGGATGCGGCTTCGAAAAGAATCCATTCGAGGCTTAAAACGGCGCGAAAGGGCCTTAAACCGGCGCGCTCTAAACCGGCACGCCCCTTCAACATCTTAAGCCGGCGCGCCCCATTTTTTTCATGTGCCCTTGCTTTGGCCTGAAACCGGCGTGCCCTTCATCTTGGGTTAAACCGGCGCGCCCCCTTCTTCTTGGGTTAAACCGGCGCGCCCCTTTTCCCCTTCATATGGGTTAAACCGGCGCGCACCATTTCCCTTGCATTTCACGTGCATCCGGCGCGCAAATGAGCCGTCCCATCTACATTCCGATGCTCTGTTTTGCATCATTATGACGTGCAGAGAACATTCAATGCCCATGGCTCTGCTTCTACTTTCGTTCGACAGCACACAAGCAGTAGCAGCAAGGCAAGCTCCGATAGATCTTTGAGCGTCCCATCCTCGGACGAGCAGTAGTGTATGGGACAAATGAACAGTGTCCAGCACAGCGAGTCAACTCCTGAATTCGTTGCGGATGAGGTGGAAGTGGCAGGAATGCTCCCAGGGTGGCCGTTCTATAAAAAGAAGAGAAGAAGAAGCTCCAAAGAGGAGGAAGTTGAAGAAGAAGAAGGAGCTGACTGCTCGAACCCCCTCGGCTGTATGCAGTGAAGAGAAGAAGAAAAAAAAGAAGAAAAGGCCACCCAAAGAGAAGAAGCCCCCCGGTCCCTGCGCCCGTGAGGTGAAGAAGAAGAGAGTGAGGTTGAGAGCGAGAGGTGAGCTGGGGGGGGGGGGAGAGCTTGTGCTCTGTTCCCCCCGTCCATGTATCTCTTCCCCCTTTTTATCCCTCTATAATGTATTTCTCCTCCGTGGAGATGAAATTTCTTGTGCTTGAGCCGTTTTTCCCCCCTTCGGTGAATGAATAAACAGAAAGCCCTTTTGGCAAACACGATCCTTTGTCTATCTTCTTCTTTCCCTACTTGACCTTTTACTCATCCAGGGCCCTCTGAAGCATGCTTCTCCATAGCGTGGCCTTCGAAGGAGTCTGTCAGGGGATGAACATTCATGGCCTCATGGCATACATTCGTCCCGCTTCATGAAATCATCACCTGTAAGCTGTCGGAACTCTTGAAGGCTGGTCCTCGAGTCTCCACGGGCACTTATGGGTTAACGGAGGCCTCACTCCGTGTTTTGAGGTTCACCCCGGAGCAATCCGTTTGGTGTTCCCCTATTTGTCTCTGGCAAGCCTCAATCCGGGGGAGGTGCTGCCCTTTTTTCGCCAGGAACAAACGAACAAGCTATTCTCTGAGGGCCAGAGCATCACATGCTTGAAGCCTCTGAACCAAACTGAGCTACCCTACACAATGAACATGTCTAATAAAACACTCAGATTTTCATGACAATTTACCTTAACAAATGATCAAACACTTAAACTCCATCTCCACAAACTTAATCCACCAATTCGGTGAACAAATCAATCAACAGATTAACTTACAGTTTGAAGAAAGAAGAAACATAGCATGAAAGAATGAAAGAAAACCCACAGAAGCTATTCCGGCGTGCTCCTAATCCGGCGTGGGTTAATCCGGCGCGGTACCCCCCCGCGCCGGTTTAGCTTTACACTCAAAACCCCTTTCATTTTTTCTTGCCACTAACCGGCGCGCCCCTTGCATAGCCCATTAAATCGGCGCGCTATACTATTCCTCACTCTATTCCGGCCCCCCTGGCCCTCCTCCTCCATTGGTCATTAACCGGCGCGCCCAAACTTTGCACCACCTATTCCGGCGTGCCCTTTTGGGCTTCCATTAACCGGCGCGCTCCCCTCTTTGCTTCCCTTAAACCGGCGTGCCTGAAAGAAAAAAAAAGATTAATCAAATGAGAGAAAAGACTTAAAGCTAATGAATAAAACTAATAAAAAAGTTTCCCCCTTCCATAATCAAATTTTTGTTCCGGGGGCGCTGCCCCCGGAAACCCCTGCAAAGGGGCGCTGCCCCCTTGACCCCCGCGACCTGACTGCGTAGGTCGATCCACGTGCGAGGGCCCACGTTGGCGAGTTCGGGCTCCACACTTAACGATTCACACCCCCGGACTGGGTGCAAAGAGAAAATCAATGATGCCTTGTGGCATCGGACGTGGACCTCGGAACCTCCGACATGGTCATGATCCGAACACGTCTTGGGCCGATAGTTCGTTAACTCGACCCGCTTCTCCCGGGATCTAATCCCACAACCCCACATTAAACTTGTCGTGTCTACGGCAGACATCCATACGGTTTTATCGTCGTCCTTGGCGCTACTAATACGGACTTCCGTCCGAATAATGAATGGTCCGTTAGCGACCGACATATATGCCGGGATCCGATCCTGCAATCCCATGAAACTTGCCATACCTACGACAGACATCCGTGTGTCTTTGTCGTTGTCTTCGATGCTTCGAATACGGACTCTCGTCCGAATACTGGATGGTCCGTTAGTGACCGACATATATATATCGGGATCTATCCCCGCACTTGCACTAAACTTGCCATACTCATGGCAGACATTTACACGGATTCGCTCCCGTCACCGTCTTGTTTTCCATACGGACCTTTGTCCGAACATAAAATGGTCCGTGTATGACCGACGAAATCCGAATGGAATGAGACGGCTCTCGTCTTCCCCGAACCCTACGTGCGGGAACATCAATAAGACCTTTGTGAGTCACATTTGGACCTCGGGTTCGCCCCAACCATGGTCATTGCCTGACCCACATCCTAGGCCTATAGTCGGCTATCTTTGTACAAATCTTTGTTTCGGAATCTAGTCCCGGGACACTTTCCCGCTGCCGTTCGGCACCGGAAATATTAATGATGCCCACGCGAGCCCGACTTCGACCGCGGGGGGCCCACCGCAGTATGGTCGTAGCTTGGTCTTGCACCGGGTGAACAAACTTATCGATTTTCGACCGCTCTAACCGGGATTCAACCGAATGCCTCTTATCCCTTTGAACAATAAACTTGCCGTACCCCGGCATACATATGCTCTAGTTTTCCCCGTGATGATCACGATTCTCTAAAGCTGGACGCTCGTCCGAATATCAAAATGGTCCCTTGAGTGACCGACATATTTCGAATGCTTGTTTCACTAGACATAAGGCTTTCCGACTGATTCGAGACCGCTATCAGCTTGTTTCTCTCGATATATTTTCCTGGCCATGAGGCCCCTTTTCCTGGTGATTAATCAAGGGTGTTCCCCTCTCTGAGGGGATGTAAATAACGCCGTGGCCTTTATGGCGCAGCGGGTTTCAGTCCCGACACGAACCACACAATCATCTGATTAGTCAGATCGAGCGCACAATAAATCGTCACTTTGTGACTGGCATGCCCACGCACTTAATAAACGCCAATAAACAAATAAACAACGATTTTATTAAATAAAAAGTGCGTCCACAGTAACCTATACTTACAAACAAGAACCTAGGACTCAACAACCGAGGCTCTGATACTACTTTTGTCACGCCCCGAACCGATAGCAGCGGGAAGCGATGCTCAGAACGTGGCAGTGAAACAGTCATGATAATTGGAGCAGAAATAAATAAAACACAAATCATAGTATTCAACACATTGAGACCATTAATTTGAGAAAAATGTGATTTTTATTGATATTTGGAAATTTAAATGCAATGTGGACTCAATAAAGGAAATAAAGAAGAGAAAATAGCAAGGCCACAATACTATCTAGACTCAAGAAAATAAAAGACTCCGATCTCTAAGCTCCAGGTTCACTCGATCACGCTGACCCGATCCCAATTGCAAACGTTCCACCTACCGCGCTACCTGAAAAGGATGGAAATAAGTGGGGTGAGCGAGAAGCTTAGTAAGAATTATACTCTATCATCAGGAGAAGTTTAAGTAATTAATCATTTTCATGAATGTGTAAATAAAGTAAGAATTTAATAAAACAAGCTGGTAACCAACAAGATCAGAAGATAATTGATAGCTAAATAGAAAAGAACATTTGCAAATCGAGTTAGCAAAATAAATAACCAGAATTTCACGTAAGTGGCCACTTGCCAAGTCAAGTCAAGTGAATACATCATGCACGATAATAAGTGAATGGCCATTTATCGTGTCAAGTCAAGTCGTGTCATGCAAGCAAGCACTTCCTACTTTCAAGCAAGTATCACAAGAGTGGAATGTCATAGACCCAACACGTTAGATAGTACTGGTGCCAAATGCCACACCTAGTCATTCACCTTCCCGGGGATCAAGTACTTTTCGGGTGCACCTCCTAGGACCAGACTGGGCCCTTTAATGTGCTTGGCATTGATTTATTTGGATCATAGATCCCACGAAATCTAGACATCCACAATGTTTAATGACCAAGAGTTCCAAGGTTTAAGCTATGTAACTTACCAACTAAGATCAAATGATATTTCAATAGAATTGGAATGGATATCAAGTGGAAAAATAAGGATCAAGCAAGATTTCGCAGTTCAAGGCAAACCTTGATATGACTGCTATCACAACAACAAAACACAGAAAATCATATTAAATCTTGATTTTAGCTGTCAATAACTGGGCCGCTAAGGCTATATTGATGGTCTTACCTTGGACCGCGTACGGTTAAGTATAACAGGCTCTTAAAGCAAACCCAAAAAGGTCTTCAATTTAGCCCAAATCAGAATGGGTCCAAACAAGAGTTTAGCCCACGAAGCTAAAGTCAAATAGAATGGATTGGGCTAGGTTAGAATTGACTGGCTCAAAAGAATTAGACTAAACCCAAGCCCATTACTTAACATAGGCCAAGAGAGGGATAGCGGTCTAAACCTAGGCCGCCAAGGTCGCTTAGCGGTCGCATGTTGGGCCGCTACGGTCCCAGAGCAGTCCAGATTTGGACTGGCCCAGACAGGAATCAAAACACATCCAGGGGTTCAGGTCTTAGGGGTACAACCCGCCCGGCATCCTGGTGGGAATCCCAGCCTCACGGGGGCTTACAGAGGTCTCATAGTAGTAGTCCTAGTCCGACGGAAGGAATATCCGGTCGAGAGTCCCAACTAATACAAGATTGAGGCTATATGAAACACGAAAAACGTGAACGGTACGGTCAGTCAATTCCACCGGAGTGGCATGACTGTCAAATAATGATATCAGAAACATAATATAAGAGATTTACAAATCGCATAGTTTTAAGATCACAAGGTTAATATCCAAGCTTTTACCAATTTCACATGATCATTAACTTATGATTTGTTGGCCCGTTGGAATGGCAATCAAGAGGGGGTGAATTGATTGACGGGAAATTAAAAATTATCAACCGCGCATGAGCAGGCAAACCACAAATAAAAATGCAACAACCACACACACCAACAGGATAAACCAAACGCACAAGAGCACAACCACAGGAGACGAGCAATTTTAGGTGGTTCGGACGCACCCAAGTGCGATCCTACATCCACCCCTCTCAACTTGAGAGGATTCCACTATAGAGAGCTACACTGAATAGCACACACACACAAACACGAGGTCAAGGACCTCTATCCACACACACACACACACCCCACAAGGGCAATCCACGGAGATCAAATCTCCAATCTCTCACACACTATATCTGAGTTTGAAAATAAAGAGAATCACATGAACGCTACGCTTCAACAGAGACATCCGTGGGTTGATGGGTTCCTGAAGGCGCTGAGGCTTGGGAAGATGATCCACGCAGCAGGATGATGTCTTGATTGTTGAACGAAGTTGCTCAGATGAAGATCGATGACGCTGCTCTTCGAACCAAGACCTTCTCTTCCACACGCAGGTGCGCCTCTGCTCCCGAGGATGAAGACGCCCAACACTCGTGTAGCACCGTTTGCAGCTCTGGTCGTTGTGTTTTTGGGACGCCCTAATCATGGGCATTTATATCCTGGGGGATGGCACTCCTAGCTGGAGGAGGGAGGAGATTATTCTCTCCTTCGATTGGTTCTGCAAATCCGATGTGGCCATTTCTTTATCCTGTTCGAAACCTGCATGAAATGAGTGAAATCAGTGTTAGACTGAATCAAATGATGTTAATTAGGTTTAACAGTCTAAGCCACATGATTACTAGTTAATCCCAATGGCTAACAAGTGATTAGAACATGAAGTATGGCCCACACAATTAATAGATGAAATATATTGCGGAATTCGGAGAAAATAAGAAAAAACAAGAGTGGGTCGACCCATCTGCCAAGTGGGTCGACCCATGTATCAAACAGATCCGATTTCCAGGTTCTGCTTGTTACAGGGGTCGACCCCCTTTGATAGGTGGGACGTCCCACTTCTTCACAGGGGCCAAGAATAGGTTCTGTGAAATCACAGGGGTCGACCCCCTTTATCAGCTGGGTCGACCCATCTGTGCCAGAGCCAAAAGAGTGGCATCTGTTGCAACAGGGGTCGACCCATCTGTCTGGGGGGGTCGACCCACTTCAGGTTAAAACAGAAAAAAGACATTAAGCCCAACAAATTCAAGGAATTTTGGTCAAACTAAAATAAAGTTATTCTAGGGAGAATTCTTACCATGTTTGGTCTGAAAGAATCAATTCTACTCACCTTTCATGGAGATTCTTCATTTCACTTACCTTGTCTTCCTTCTTCCAGATTTCTGAATTTCACCATGGAGAAGGAGTGAGCTTGCTGTCAGCATTATTCATTCTCATCAAATAGTTAGTGAGATAAAGATTTGATCAATGAATTGGCATCTCAGAAGATAGTTTATCATTGTGAAAGTATAGTGTATCAAAGATGGAATGAATGAATGTGAAGCATATGACCACTCACCATGTTTTATTCAATCTATTAAAGAACTTTGTCATCATCAAAACCAAGGAGGGCACAACAATCTCCCCCTTTTTGATGATGACAAAAAAACAAAACAACCCAAGCAATTTAAGCTAATAAAGGGAAGATAGAGTAATATAGAGAGAACTGAGACAATTTTCACTACTATGTCAGCCAAACAGACATGAAAGCAAAACACTTATTTTCCAATGAGTGTCAAGGAACATCACTCCAGAATTCAACAGCATATCCATTTACTTACTGAACCATGAGCATATCAAGACTGGAACGTCAAAAACATAGCAACTTCAAAACAAGACATAGTAGGACATGATCACAAAATATTACTGTCAGCAAATTGCTAGTTCTCCCCCTTTTTTTTTCATGAGCAAAAAGGAGATGTGCAGAGCAGGTGCACAAAGATAAGCTGAGTAGATGGTCGATTTAAAGAAGGAACAAGGTAGATAGAAAGAAGATGACCAAGGAGAAAGAAAGTGAAATGAGCACGCAAGCATCCAGACATGCAGCTTAACATATAACATAAGTAAGCAAAGGTGCTGCTAAGTAGGGTTTAAACAAAAAGGGCAGCTTCTCGTCAAAAAACTGACAGCAAAGTTACTCCTAGCCAGACTAGTTGGGTGATCCGGAAACAAAATCCCTAATGTGCTGAAGCATTTGGGTGTGGGCATCAAGAGTCTTCGATATGATTCGAAGTGGTGCAGGAACATCTCTTGATGTAGCTTCAGGTCACTCACATCTTCAGTTAGCTTGTCCAGCCGTTGGGCAATTTGATCAGGACGAGAAACATGTGGCTCTGGTCTAGAGCTACTTCCTCCGGCTTGAGAAGGACTGGTTGGTGGCTGATCATCATGTGAGGCAGTAGTATCTTCGTCTTCTGCTTCTTCACCACTGTCACTGTTTTCTGCAGATTGCACATTCTTGCCTTTAACATTTTTCAAAACTCGAACTAGGTGGCCAGCTGCAGTTCTTTTGTAACCCATGTTGCGGCAAAGACTGCGGGCGGTATAGACATCCTTGTTCAGTAACTCTTCACAGATTTCCTTATCCAAGTCGATATGAAGATGCCTAAAAACCGCTATCAACTGTGAAGCATATGGAAGACTACGTCTTTTTTCTTTGTAACAACGGAATATTAAGTCGTACATGAGACTTGAGAAATCAGCAATTATACCATTATAAATGCAGTGGAACAAAAATTTATGAACTTTGTTGACTTTGTTCCTACTGCCTCCCCTGGGATAGAGAATGGTGGTGAAGAAATGATGCAGAATGCGCTGAGCAGGAGGAAAAACATTGGCATTCAATTCCTTTGGAATGTCATTTTCATCTATGACTACTGAGTCATCAAAACCCATCATTATGCTGTAAACAGACACTGCATTCATTGTTGTATTTGCCATTATGGAGGTGTGACGACTTGGAAAACCAAAAACTGTACTAAGAGCCCGGCAGAGACCATGACAGATTTGTTGTTTACTGCAGTGTAGAGCTTGTTGTTCTTTATCACCAGATTTTGATAAAATTGCAGAACTAGTGTGGGATAAACTTTCCGATGCTCAGACATAAATTGTATCCAATTTGGTTGGGTGTTCAGCAAATCAAAGAGTTCTGGGACCAAATAGGTGACATCTTCAAGATCCACGGCTCTGGGATGCATGATAGTTCGAGGATAGAGATTAGTAGACTGGGCTTGTAGCAGTACCTCTTCATGAAAACGCTTGGACCGAATTTCCCTTTGTTGGGCTGGCGGAATAGGAATGGCCTGGGGAGCTTCGTCCTCTGAGTTGGAGGTGTGAGGATCAATGGCATGCGAGGAGACCTTTGCCGCAGCTTTCCTCCGTGGACGTTTGGACATGCTTTTGTAGCGTGGAGCCATCAGAAGAGCCTAGATTGAAGCCGCAGGTACTCGTCCGTCTCTCCTTGAGAAGGGGAGGAACAGCAAGCTGTCGAAGTGAGCTTCCCTCCACCTATCAGGGTTCTCTTGCACCTTCGCAGGGAGTAGAAGGAGAAGATCTTGATGCCCGGAATGGAGGTATTGGCGGTAGCCGCTGGTGTGTCCGCCGGAGCGATGGTTTGCTGAGCGGGAAGGAAAAAGTTTTGCGGTGTAGGAGGGTTTGCGGCTGGCTTGAGGAGGGGATGCCCGTGGTTTTTAACTTGGACCGGTCAAATAGGGTGAAAAGATGTGTTGACCGGTTGAAGTTGTGGTGAGTATTTAGACAAAAAGGGGTATTGGGCTCATCCATAAGGGACGACCCATTTGGGCATCCCAAAATAAAAACATATGGAATGTTGGGAAGTTGGTAAAAGTTAACCCACTGGACCCGATGAGTATTTGATATAAGTGGATGGGTTCACTCAAAAGAATGGGTCCGAGTGAGAAATACTACAGCACAATCGAGGATTTTGTTTTAAAGACTTACCAATTTTGTCTAGCAGGAACTGTACCTGACCATCATTTTCGATTGAAGCTGCACTTTATTTAGCAAGGATCTAAACATGCCCAAATAAGAAGGAAATGCAAATTTTGGTTAATTCAGGCAAGTTGAGTTCAGCCAATAATACTAGTAGAGGTTTTATTGATAAATGGGTGTGGCACACAATTATGCATATGCATGAGAGAAAATGATGTAAATAGTGATGTGAGTCAAATGGAATAGATGAGTACCAAGTGGGGAGTAAGTCTGAAAGGCTCAATGCAGTGAAATGGGTGATGAAGGTTATTAAAATGTGTTATTTGAAGGCAGGACAAAAAGAGAATTTCATGGATTGTGTAGAACGCAGACTTGTAAGTCTGTCTAAGTGCACTCTACTCTGCATATTCCTAGCTCTCTTCTTAAGGAGATGAACTTTTCTTTGCTAAGAGGTTTTGTAAAGATGTCTGCTAATTGTTTATCAGTTTCAATGTATTTCAGCTCAAAGTCCTTTTTATTTACATGGTCCCTCAGAAAATGATGCCGGATATCTATATGTTTGGACCTTGAGTGATGAGTTGGATTTTTAGACAGATCAATTACACTTTTATTATCACACATGATCGGAACACAATTCAGAAACACATCATAATTGACTAGCTGGTGTTTGATCCAAAGGACCTGTGCACCACAACTGCCGGCAGCCATGTATTCGGCTTCGGCCGTTGACAATGCCACGGAATTTTGTTTCTTGGAGGCCCAAGAGACTAGGCAACCTCCGAGAAATTGGCATGTGCCACTTGTGCTTTTACGATCAAGAAGGCACCCATCATAGTCGGCATCGGTGAAAGCCACAAGTTTAAAATCACATCTACGAGGAAACCACAGTCCTAGATCAGGAGTACCAGCAAGATAACGAAAAATCCTTTTAACGGCACTCAAATGAGACTCACGAGGACTAGCTTGATGCCTAGCACACAGACAAACTGCAAAGTGTATGTCAGGCCTACTAACTGTTAGATATAAAAGTGAACCGATCATACCTCTAAACAGCTTTTGTTCAACCTGTTTACCTTTGCAGTCTTTCTCCAGTTTTATGCTTGTTGACATTGGTGTTGCATAGGATTTTGCACCCTCAAAATCATACTTCTTTAGAAGTTCCAGCAGATATTTCTTTTGATTGATGAAAATTCCATCCTCCCTTTGTTGAATTTGTAGCCCCAAGAAAAAATTTAGCTCGCCCATTAGACTCATCTCGAATTCAGCCTGCATCAACTCAGAAAACTCCTTGCACAGTTTCTTATCAGTAGACCCAAAAATGATATCGTCCACATAAACTTGAACCAGAAGCAAATCATTTCTAGAATGCTTAGAAAATAAATTCTGATCAACAGAACCTCTTTTGAAACCATGTTCAATCAAGAAGGAGCTTAGACGTTCATACCAAGCCCTTGGGGCTTGTTTTAGACCGTACAAAGCTTTTTCTAGTTTGAACACATGGTCCGGGTTTTTTAAATCCTCAAAACCCGGAGGTTGCTCAACGAAAACTTCTTCTTTAATGAAGCCGTTTAGAAATGCACTCTTAACATCCATTTGATAAAGTTTAAAATTTTTTGAGCATGCAAAAGATAGAATGATGCGCACGGCTTCAAGGCGAGCAACCGGTGCGAATGATTCATCAAAATCGATTCCGAGCTCTTGGCAATATCCCTTGGCCACAAGACGGGCCTTATTCCTTACAACCACACCTTGATCGTTTAATTTGTTTCGGAAAACCCATTTCGTTCCGATCACGTTGTGGTTATTAGGACGGGGCACTAGTTTCCACACTTCATTCCGTTGGAATTGGTGTAGTTCTTCGTGCATTGCCATTACCCAGAAATCATCTTTTAATGCATCATCAACACATTTGGGTTCAACTTGTGACGTGTGTGCAAAGGCATTCAGAGTGAGCAAGAGTTTTAAGGATGAGCGAGTTTTTATACCTTCATCTACCTTACCCAGAATGTTTGCTGCTGGATGCTCTTTAAGATATTTCCATGAGGGAGGCAGATCTGGATGAGTTGGAGGTGCATCCTTCAATTGTTCTGTGCTATTTTCCTCAGCTTCATGGTTCTTATCAGTTTTGGTTCCAGAAGTGGATGGATCTTCTTGTTTTCCCTGATTTGTGTCCCCTTGAGTTTTATCCTGCAAGAAATCTGATTCTTCATTAGGTGAAGTGAGATTCTTGGAAGTATTCTCATCAACAATCACATGTGGAGTTTCTTCGATTACTAAGGTTCTTTTATTAAAAACTCGATAAGCCCGTGAGTTGTTAGAGTAGCCCAGAAAAATTCCAACATCACTCTTTGCATCAAAATTTTCTAGATCGTCCTTACCATTATTCAATATGTAACAAGTACTCCCAAAGGTCTTAAAGTATGAGATGTTCGGTTTCTTACCTTTGTAGAGTTCATAGGGTGTTTTACTTACAAACGGCCTTATCATTGCACGGTTGACAATGTGACATGCCGTATTCACCGCTTCAGCCCAAAAATATCGAGGAAGATTCCGCTCACTTAGCATGGTTCTCGCCATATCTATTAGCGTGCGGTTCTTCCTTTCAACCACGCCATTTTGTTCCGGTGTCCTTGGTGCCGAGAAGTTATGAGTGTACCCTTCACTCCTGCAAAAGTCATCAAAATTTGCATTATCAAATTCACGTCCATGGTCACTTCGTAAACTCGTAATCATGTATCCTTTCTCGTTCTGGACCTTCTTGCAAAAAACTTGGAACTCCTGCAAAGCATCACTTTTATTACTAAGAAATATAACCCAAGTAAAGCGAGAAAAATCATCAACTATGACAAAACTATAAGACTTGCCCCCTAAGCTATGTGTCCGAGTAGGACCAAAAAGATCAAAATGCAATAATTCTAAGGGGCGAGATGTGGAAGTGATGTTTTTGGATTTAAATGAAGATCTAGTCTGCTTCCCTTTGGCGCATGCTTCACAAACTTTATTTACATCTAGTTTTATTCTGGGAAGACCTATGACAAGATTATTTCTACACAGTTTTGAAATAACACTACTGCTAGCATGTCCAAGCCTCCGATGCCAAACCCAAAAACCGTCGGTATCTTTGGCAACTAAACACAAAAGATTGCATGGAATTTCATTCATGTCAATTGTATAGACATTATTTTTCCTATGTCCTAAAAACTTTATTTCATTTGTATGACTATCTACAATTGTGCAAAATGAGGATTCAAAAATTACTTTGAGACCTCTATCACATAGCTGGCTAATGCTAAGGAGACTATGATTGAGACCTTCAACTAACAAGACATTGTCGATGGAATTGGTGTTATTCACACTTACCTTGCCAATACCAACGATCTTACCTTTATCGCTTCCTCCAAATGCCACCAGACCTCCTTCTTTCTCCTTGAGTTCAGTGAAGACCTTCTTGTTTCCGGTCATATGCCTCGAACAGCCGCTGTCTAGAAACCAATGTGACTCCTCGGCCTTGAGGCATCCCTACAATAAGACAAAATCTCAAGGAACAACTTTTGGTACCCAAACTAAGTTGGGTCCACGCTTGTGAGATTTGTTATTCATAAAGACATCCCTTGATTTTTGAACATAGATCTCATCATCATGACACAAAGTGTGGCAATAAGACATAACATGCCCAATCCGACCGCAATAGTAACAAAATATTCTTCTTCTTCCTGAATTTCCTTTGTTTTGGTTTGAGAATTTTTGTTGAGTAGCATGTGAGTTAACCTTAACCTTTTCATGCATGATGGGCTTGTTGTTTGTAGCAGGCACAAAAGATAGAAATGATGTTGTCAACTTGTTTTCAAATGATTTTTTCTTAGTGGGTTCATAACCAATTCCCTCTCTCTGAAAATTTATTTTACTTCCAAGCATTTTATCAAGGTTCTCCTTTCCTTTAACGAATCTTGCCAAATCATTTTTTAACTTGTCAATTTCTTGATTTAGGGTGAGAATCTTTTGTTTGGATTGATCAAGCTTTTCATGACAAACAGAGATTTGATCCTTCAAGATTTGATTATCATTTTTCATTTTATTATTCTCATCCTCAAGATCTTGTATCTTAAGTTTTTCTTCCTCATGACTACTTGATTCATCTTCAAGATTGATGAGCTGGAGATTTTCTAAGTGTTCAATTTCTCCTTTGAGATGCAATTCATTTTTCTCATAATCCTTAATCTTCTCAATCATGGTCTCATTCACAGATTTCATGTCAGCACAAATTTTTGTTAGCTCAAAAACTTTATGATTTGAGTTATCAGCATGCATCATAACTTCCATTTTCTTTTTCAGCTGTTTGTTTTCAGATCTAATTTTCTTGAATTTAGCATAGAGTGCGACATACTCTGATTCCCACTGTTCAGGTGTAAGAGTGTCTGAGTCAGAGATTACCTCATCATTTTCTTCCTCATGTGCCATTAGACACATACTCTTCATCAGTTCTTCAAGTTCTGCATTGTCTTCATCGTCTTCATCCTCTTCATCGTCACTCCAAGTAGCAACCATGGCATTAGGCTTTTTCTCTTTGTCCTTCTTAAATTTCTTTCTCAGTTCCGGACATTCGCCACGCATGTGTCCTGATTTTTTGCATTCATAGCATATTACATCTTGTAACTTGCTTCCTTCTGTCCTCCACTTGGCTTGTTTCTTGAAGGGCTTCTTGAATTTTCCTGGAAATCTCTTTCTTGCTTTCAGAAATCTTCTCACTCTTCTTGTCAGCATAGCCACATCATATTCTTCATCAGTGTCTTCAGTGGACTCTTCATCACCTGAGCTAGTTGGCTGTGGGTTCGCCTTTAGAGCAATGGTCTTTTTCTTTTTGCCTTCTTCTTCAGTTCTCTTGACATTAATTTCGTAGGTCATAAGTGACCCAATCAACTCATCCAAGGTCAGGGTAGATAGATTCTTAGAGTCTTCAATCACCGTGGCCTTGGTGTGCCACGCAGGTGATAGTGATCTCAGCACCTTGCGAACCATCTCTGAGTTTGTGTATTCCTTTCCTAGTGCCTTCAGCCCATTCGTGATTTCGACGAGTCTTGCAAACATCTCAGATATTGTCTCCTCCAGCTTCATCTGGAACAGCTCGTAGTCTCGGATCAACATGTTTGCTTTAGTCTCCTTAACTTCAGATGTGCCTTCATAGATCAGCTTCAATTTGTCCCATATCTCTTTAGCGCTGTTACACATAGAAACACGAGCATACTCGTTAGGATGAATGGCGCATTGGATAATATTCAAGGCATTAAAATTAACAGTAGCATGCTTAATGTGTTCATCAGACCATTTCCCTTCATCAGGAGGTAGAGCATGTGGACCTTTGTTGACAACGGTCTAGGTCTCATGACTTTGAGCGCAAAGAAATACATTCATTCGATTTTTCTAATAACTATAGTTCGTCCCGTCAAAGAATGGCGGTCGATGAATCGAATGCCCTTCGGGCATCATCCCTTTGTTTGCCATTTCAATGGATCACTCTATGAACCGTGGGGTTCAGAATAAAAGAGCCAAAGCTCTGATACCAATTGTTGGCCCGTTGGAATGGCAATCAAGAGGGGGTGAATTGATTGACGGGAAATTAAAAATTATCAACCGCGCACGAGCAGGCAAACCACAAATAAAAATGCAGCAACCACACACACCAACAGGATAAGCCAAACGCACAAGAGCACAACCACAGGAGACGAGCAATTTTAGGTGGTTCGGACGCAACCAAGTGCGATCCTACATCCACCCCTCTCAACTTGAGAGGATTCCACTATAGAGAGCTACACTGAATAGCACACACACACAAACACGAGGTCAAGGACCTCTATCCACACACACACACACCCCACAAGGGCAATCCACGGAGATCAAATCTCCAATCTCTCACACACTATATCTGAGTTTGAAAATAAAGAGAATCACATGAACATTAAGCCTAAAAATGATGAAGAACAATAAGGACAACTCCCCCTGTCTATTGGAATGATGGCGAGCTATGCTTCAACAGAGACGTCCGTGGGTTGATGGGTTCCTGAAGGCGCTGAGGCTTGGGAAGATGATCCACGCAGCAGGATGATGTCTTGATTGTTGAACGAAGTTGCTCAGATGAAGATCGATGACGCTGCTCTTCGAACCAAGACCTTCTCTTCCACACGCAGGTGCGCCTCTGCTCCCGAGGATGAAGACGCCCAACTCTCGTGTAGCACCGTTTGCAGCTCTAGTCGTTGTTGTTTTTGGGACGCCCTAATCATGGGCATTTATATCCTGGGGGATGGCACTCCTAGCTGGAGGAGGGAGAAGATTATTCTCTCCTTCGATTGGTTCTGCAAATCCGATGTGGCCATTTCTTTATCCTGTTCGAAACCTGCATGAAATGAGTGAAATTAGTGTTAGACTGAATCAAATGATGTTAATTAGGTTTAACAGTCTAAGCCACATGATTACTAGTTAATCCCAATGGCTAACAAGTGATTAGAACATGAAGTATGGCCCACACAATTAATAGATGAAATACATTGCGGAATTCGGAGAAAATAAGAAAAAACAAGAGTGGGTCGACCCATCTGCCAAGTGGGTCGACCCATGTATCAAACAGATCCGATTTCCAGGTTCTGCTTGTTACAGGGGTCGACCCCCTTTGATAGGTGGGACGTCCCACTTCTTCACAGGGGCCAAGAATAGGTTCTGTGAAATCACAGGGGTCGACCCCCTTTATCAGCTGGGTCGACCCATCTGTGCCAGAGCCAAAAGAGTGGCATCTGTTGCAACAGGGGTCGACCCATCTGTCTGGGGGGGTCGACCCACTTCAGGTTAAAATAGAAAAAAGACATTAAGCCCAACAAATTCAAGGAATTTTGGTCAAACTAAAATAAAGTTATTCTAGGGAGAATTCTTACCATGTTTGTTCTGAAAGAATCAATTCTACTCACCTTTCATGGAGATTCTTCATTTCACTTACCTTATCTTCCTTCTTCTAGATTTCTGAATTTCACCATGGAGAAGGAGTGAGCTTGCTGTCAGCATTATTCATTCTCATCAAATAGTTAGTGAGATAAAGATTTGATCAATGAATTGGCATCTCAGAAGATAGTTTATCATTGTGAAAGTATAGTGTATCAAAGATGGAATGAATGAATGTGAAGCATATGACCACTCACCATGTTTTATTCAATCTATTAAAGAACTTTGTCATCATCAAAACCAAGGAGGGCACAACAGGACCCTTGTCCCCTTAATTATTATTTTTTTTGGTGATTTTTTTGTTTCTTTGTGTTTTTATTTTGTGCATACTCATGTCTTATTTCTTTATTATTATTATTTTTTGAAATTTTTACTATGGGGGCGTCCAGGGGCCTGGACGCCCCTAAGTTTTTATTTTTTGTTTTGAACTTTTTAATTTTTTTGGGGGCGTCCTGGGTCCAGGATGCCCCTAATTTTTTATTTTATTATTTTTTTATTTTTTGTTTTGGGGGCGGCCAGGCGCCTGGACGCCCCTATTTTTTTTGAATTTTGAAAAAAAATAAAAAACGTGAAGCGGTCTATCGTGTGACCGCTATATTAATAGCGGTCTCTGAAAGGACCGTTTCATTCAACCCGAACCCAGAACATAAAGTGCCAGACACCGGTCCAATGAAAGCAAGATTTAAACATGAATATAGCATGAAAATTAGGCTATTTGCTGTCAAAACATAGGTAACTCAAAAACACACATCATGGTATAGTCAATTTAAAGATTCCACTATGATTGCTTCATGTAAATCAAATAGAAAGAATGGGGGTAAAAACCCTAATTACATGAGCTACATAAAATCATGAATACACCCATTATAAACAGCCAAAATTGGACAAATTGAACTCAAAAGAAAGCTAAGGAGGAGATCTATCTATCCATATTATTTAATTAGATTGGGCCTGAGAGAAACCTACCGATTTGGAAGAAGAAAGGGAAGACGCGCTGAAACCCTAATCGCGAACACGTCACCGTTCTCGCCCTAATTCGCCCTTGATCGACCATGATTGCTTGCGCCACCTGTTGGAAAAATAAAAGGAGGTCTAGGGCTGTGAAAGCCCTCTACTTATGGAGGTTGAGGAGGCTTCCAGAGATCGAATTGGCTAAGAGAGTCCAAAGGAGAAGAATCGGTGAAAAACTCGGCATGCCTACCTAATCCACGTCGTCGCCGCTGAGAGAGGCATCTAGAAGCTAGGGTTTCAAGGGCAAAACGATCTACTAGGGTTTATCTATCAAGTGGGCCTGGTCTGGGCTCGAATGGTTGAGAAATGGGCTCGAATTTGATCGATTAAGGTTGGGCTATTAAGAACAACGATTTTGGACTAAAACCTCTTTAATTCGGCCTTATTAAATTTTTATTAGGGGTTGGCCCAGTTAACAATATTGTTAAACATTTTATTCTCTATAAGAATATAATTTTTCCATATTTCTAGAAATTAGTCAAATCTTTGGCCTACGGGTGAAATTCAATTAATTTAGATTATACCTATTAAATTCCAATCATCGTGGAAAATTCGATTGCATCTTGGAATATGAAAGTCTTTTTATGGTGATTGTAGAAAAATAATTATTGATATAATTTTGCCACTTTCAAAGATAAATAATATTATTTAATTACAAAAATTATTCAAGTCATTAAATAACAAGTTAATAGCTTTAATTCCAATACATATTTCAAAATATTTACTTTTATATTTTATTATTTAACCGGGTTGTTACAAACGGTTTGGCGAAAGCCTTCAACAAAACCCTCTGCAAGCTCCTGGCTAAGATTGGTAGCCACCGAAAACGTGATTGGGGTGGGAAGGTCTTCGAAGCATTATGGGCCTATCGAACGTTCTACAAAACCCCCACGGGGTGCTCGCCGTTCTCCCTTGCTTACGGGACAGAAGCGGTTATCCCCATCAAAGTCTAGTTAGCCTCGTACCGTGTGGCGGTCCACACCGGCCTTGCCGACCCTGACGAAAGTGAGTATCAGAGAAGGCTAGAGAGCTCACCGATCTAGAAGGTAAGCGACTCGAGCTCAACATGATCGTCGACCTGCGGGCCTAGTTGGCGGACGCCAGGCGGCAGTTGGTGGTCATCCGACAGGAGTTGGAGATCTTGGTGAGTTTATGCGATGCATTTTTTTTGTGACCTGGATTTTTGATACTTGGCCTCTAACTGTCGTTTGCTCTGTGTTTCAGCGGGCCCACCAGACAGCGGCAGGCGGGATGGCTGGTGGAGCGGGTTCCAGTTCGCGGGGCCCTCCTCGGAGGTTTCTGCCCTCCAGGAGCAGCTGGTGTATGCGGTGGCTCGGGCTGAGGAGGCCAAGCGTGACCGCAAGGCTCTAGTGAGTGTTTGCCTGACCTCGACTCTTCTTCTGGCGGCTCTCCTTCTATCACTGTCCTCTTACGGTGCATGCGTGCTTTGACAGGTGGCCGAGATTCGGGAGGCCCTGGCCTGTGCTGTTCGTGCTGAGCAGGAGCGCGATGCCTGGGTGGCAGAGCGTGACGCCCGGATTACGGAGCTAGAGGAGGAGCGGCGACGGGAGGCTGAGGAGCTTCCTTGTGACGTAGTGGATCTGCGGATCGCCCTCGAGCTGTCGAGGAAAGAGGCGATGAGGGAGAGAGAGGAGAGAGAGAGGGATAGGGAGAGCGTGGAGAGAGAGAGAGAGAGAGACCTAGGATAGGGAGACCATAGAGAAAGAAATGGAGTACAGGATGGCAGAGCGATATCGAGATTGGGACGAGAGGAGAGCTCTGGTGGCCCAGGTGTCGGAGCTCCGGCTGAGTCTTGACACGGCGGAGGGGAGACTTCGAGAGAGTGAGGAGCGGTATCAGAGGGCGAAGGAGCGCGGGGCGCGACTTCGTCAGTCCGGTTCCTTTTCTGTGGCCAGCTTTCTAGTTTCTTCGGCCGAGGAGCATCGCCGCACCTTGGAGGCCGGCATGGTGCCCCCTGGAGAGGCGAGCACGGCTTCTCAGGGTTCGCAGAGGTCACAGAGGCCCCCTAGGGATCCCCGCCAGAGGAGGGAGGAGAGAGATGACCAGGAGGGTGATGGCGAGAGTTAAAGAGTTGCTTGTACACTCCACCCTCCTTACTGCATGATGTACTTTCGGCTATTATATGTAATGAAAATGGCTTCCTTGTGTTGTGTGTACTTTTCTCTCTCCCACACTTTCTTCTTTGCACTGAGTTGTCCTTCGAGGCACGCTCCACGATACCTTGTCCTGAACAGCGGGGAACTGCACTTTGCACGGAGGGGTTCTGTTTCCTTTCTCCCTTTTTTTTTTTGGGCGCGTCCAGGCGCGAGGACGCGTCTTAATCCTCGAATTCAAATTTAAAGCGACGGGTGGCCTTTCTTCTCCCGTGCCTTACCCGCAAACGAGCCCGCCTTCCGCCGAAACTCGCTCGCCCGTCTTTGTCTTCTTCCCCTCGATCGATGGAGTTCGGCGGTCTGGACCACGGCGAAGGTGGAGAGGGACGCGGGACCCCTCGCCTGAGGAGGGACGCGCCAGAGCACGGAACGGCCTCCATGGAGGAGGAAGGGCCGCTTCGAGGCCCCGAGGGACCCGAGGGGCCCAATGGCGCGGAAGGAAGTGAACACGGCTTGGTGAGTGCTTCGGTTTCCCCTTCTTTGATCTATTTTAAGTTTTGAAGCGGGCCGCGCGAGGGGGGAAAGGGTTCGGCGAGTGTTGCACTCAAGCGATGGACGCGTCCTAGACATGGGACGTGTTCTTTGTTATGATGCGAGGTCCTTCTTTCTTGGTGTAGGACATGGCGAGGACCCTGGGCCTGGCCGATGAGTGGGCGAGTGCGGACGAGCCGAGCCGCGTTAGGAAGGAGAGTCGCGGCAAGGCGAGGCTCGAGGACTGGCACGTACGTCTCCCTGGACAGCAAGGGAGTGTATTGGTGCAGGACAACGCCGACTTCCTGCGGCGGCAGAGAGAGAGTTATGCGGGGCTTCCCCAAGTTGGGGACAAACGTGGCATCGGCGGCTCGCGCGCCCAACTGTCAGAGGCTAGGCGGCAGCTGGCCGTCGCTCAACATGAGCTTTCGCTCCTGGTAAGTTACGTGCCGCACTTTTATCTTCAGATTTTGGAGTTTCACTGACGGCCGTTGTTTATTTTGTTCCAGCGTGCCCAGCAGACAGCGACGGCGGGGATGATTGGTGGCGCATCTTCTAGTTCCTCGACCCATTTTCTCGAGATTGCCTCCCTCCGGGAGCAACTTGCCGGTGCGGTGGCCCGCGCGACCCGGGCGGAAGAGGAGCGTGATGCCTGGGTGGCGACTGTAGCGGAGCTGCGGCATCGTGGTGAGGAGAGGCCTTCTCCAGACATCCTGGAGTTAAGGGTTCTTCTGCAGATGATGAGGAGAGAGGCAGAGAGAGAGAAAGTCGAGAGAAGGTCCGAGCGACAACGGGATCAGACCGAGAGGAGGGCCTTGGAGGCCCAAGTGAGGGAGCTCCAGCTGGGCCTTCAGGCCGTCGTGCAGAGGCTAGGAGGGATGGAGACGTGCTACGAGAGAGCGCGAGAGTTCGGGGAGTGACTCCGTCAGTCCGGCGCTTTGCCGCTAGTGGCTTCTTTGCCACGCCAGGGGAGGAGCAGCGAGTCACTGCTGTGGAGCCGGCGCCACGAGGCGAGGCGGGTGCTACTGCACGAGGATCCCAGAGGCTTCTGAGGGACCCGCACCTCAGGGGAGAGGAGGGGAGCGCCCAGAGAGATGAGTGATGGTGAGGATCAGCGAGCTAGTGGACCCGCCACCTCTCTATGATTGTAGTGTTTGTGACAGCTTATGTAGAATTATGAATGGAATGATTTGATTTTCTGCTGCTTGTTTGTTATCTTGTGCGTTCCTTCTTCCCTACACTTCCTTTCCTTTGCACTGTTCCCATGTGATGGGTCTGCCGAGACTCCGCCCCGAGCGGAGAATCGCGTCTTGTTGTGACCATTTTCCACGGGAATCTGCCGTCGAAGTCAATAATGACGGCCCTAGCCCCTTTCCCGAACGTTGTGTCAAATTTTGCGGACGTCCTCCAAATCATGATAGGGTATCCCTAGACAACATAGGGAGCTAGTCGTCATATTCTTCATCCAGTCAACGACCCCGTGCGAGCGGTGAAGCGATACACGGGATCGCATGGCAGGTGCCTCATTACGAGGGCTATCATTAAAGGTGATGGAGGCAATCTTGGGCCGCACTCCTTCCATTTCTATAAATTCTTGTCCCTTTTATCTTCCCAGGTATATCGAGGACTAACTCGAGGAGCACAAGTTCTCACGGGAGAGGAGGAGTTCAAAATTCTGAGAGTTGGATGGAGGGCGAATCTTCCCACTCCTCGAAGAGAAGCAGATCCAGTGGTAGTAGTTCCAGGAGGCTTTCGGACCTCGAAGGGCACTTTAGCGAAAGGACCCGATCGCAACTCGTAAGCCAAGTTTTCCTGCCCTTTTTTTTTCATTCTTTTTTTCTTCCTTTCTTTCTGACCAAACCTCCTTTCCATTTCTTATGCACGCACAGAGTGTGATGAAATCACACATTTCATGGGAGTTAGCAGTGGCCGCATACAGGGGCCTCCCAGATTTTCAGAAGGCGAGGCTAGACGTGATGGGATTTGGTACCTTCCTTCGGATCGAGCCGATCAAGCTCGACCTGGTTCTGATCCAAGCCTTGTGTGAGAGATGGGACCTAGTGAGTCGGGCATTCCTGATGCCCTGGGGGCACATGGTGCCCAGCTTGGAGGATGTGGTCCGGATCACAAGCCTGAAGGTGGAGGGTGAGGCAGTGACCGGAGTCACTTATGCGGATTACCGAGAAGGTGCTCAGAAGCTACTAGGTTTGGACCTAGATGGTCGGAAAAATAGGTCGGTAGCTAGGGCGTCCCTCATGGATGCATTAGGGCTCACCGACATTCGTCGGCGGGACGATGAATCCTCAGAAGAGTTTATGGAAAGGATGGAAATAGGATGCCGTGCCGTGTACTGCACAGATTTCAGCAACTGGGAAAGATGCAACATAGATTTGAGGAGATTTCTCCTCTTCCTTTTGGGGAGATTGGTACTGAGCTTGAAAGGGGACGGTATCCAATGTCACTTCCTGGAGCTGCTATCAGACCTTGAAAGAGTAGGGTACTACGCCTGGGGAGCTGCCATGCTGGCACACTTGTTTGCAGGCATATTCCAAGAAGCGGATCGTGAGATGGCTGTGAGTGGTTTCACACCATTCATCCAGGTATTTTTGGTTTTGCTTGTTTTGTATTTTTCTTGTGTTTTTGCAAGGTACTGATGACCTGCGCCGAGCAGCTGTGGAGCTATTATTACCTCCCCATGGGGAGAGCTCGACATTGGTGACCCGCGATGGTGTCGCTAGCCAGGCGGTGGGAACCCATCATGAGTGCGGCACCCCTAACCTACCAACTGATGGTGTTAAGGCGGGAGCTACAGGAGTTCCCTGCAGCGATGGTAAACTGGAGACCCTACTCAGACTTGGTCGATGCCGACCAGCCGTGGGTTCTAGGAAGTCGCGTCCGGTTCGGACGGGAATTATGGATGCACTGCCTGAATGAAATCGAGCCGCTTCGGCTACGATTGGTTATGAGGACTTTAGGACTGGCTCAGGAATGGGTGGATACGGCTGCGCCACCTCGTGTCGGGAGAAAGACGCGAGGACCGGCGATCTGCATTGACTGGCGTGTGCGATTCCCCGAACAGTACGAAGACTGGCAACGGGGTGGCATAATCGTGGAATCGCAGGCACGGGATAGCGAGGATTACCTGCGTCTATACAAGACAAGGTTCACAGAGCGGTTCCAACCTCGGGGACTTGCGGAGGTAGGTCTCCCCTTTTTCTCTTTTCTTCTTTCTTTCTTTTCTGGTTTTCTGGTGAAAATGCTGACTCGTATGGCTGCAGGATGTCCGTGATGCCATGATAGCGACTTTAGGAACTCGCTTGGCAGAGGTGGAGCAACGGTTGGGCGATGCCCGCGGAGCTACGAGTGCCTTGGTAGGTGTACAGTGCGTTCCTAATTAGAACCGCAGATTCCAGATGTTGGCTGCTAATTCACGCGGTCGTAGCATGCTCAGATTGGCGCGGCTTCCCCAGCGATGGGAGTAGGTGGTGCCTCTTCCAGCTTGTGGATTCCCACCTCAGAACTTGACTTGCTTCATGAGTAACTTGCTCACGCCGCGCAGCGTGCTGCGGAGGCAGAAGGGATGCTCTGTATACAGGTAAAAGTTTCAGTGTTGAGTTCTCTTTGTTTACGCCTTATCGCGTATCTGAGATGGTACACTTGGCAGGAATAGGAGACGGAAGAAGCGCTCGCCAAGGCTGCGCAGAAGGAGGCTAGGATAGCAGAACTGGAGAGGGAACTGCGGCGTCATCCTGATGACGACTCCTCTAGGGATGCCATGGAACTGAGGATCACTCTCCAGTTGGAGAGGGAAGACCGCGAGAGAGAACATGCAGAGAAAGAAAGAGACGCAGAGAGAGAAAGAGCCAACAGATTGACTGAAAGAGAGGAACGAAGGGCCATGGAGGCCCAACTATTCGAACTCCGAATCAGTCTTGGTCTTACTGAGCAGTGGCTGAGAGATGGTGAGGAGCGCTACCGAAGAGCACGAGAGCGTGGCTTTCGTGTTGGTAGCTTCTCTGCTGCTTCCGTGGATCAACGCCGGGGTGTGGGAATAGGAGGGGAGTACAGAGCGGTAGGAGTACCGCTTTTCGTAGTTGGGTAGCACCTTTGAGAGCGTTTTGCCCGGAGAGTAGTGGGACGAGTAATGCAGAGAGAGAGGGCGGAACTTGATGTAATTTTTTTGGTTTTTGGAATAAAATACAAGGTTCGGTTTGTTTGATTTTCACCTTGCTTCTGTTGCCTGAATCCCTGCACATATCACTGAAATAAACAAATCAGAATTTCTGTTCTGACTTGGCCCCCTTGCTCAATAAGTAAATGGTCACATTGACTGTCCTTGATAACTGGTCAAGGGGCCAAGCCTTTATTTAACGAAGGCAAGGGAAAGATGCGGTGATGATAAATGCGACAGGCAAGCACACGAATGCAAGCGGTATTAAAGTGAGATGCTGCACGCAAATGCAAAATTGATTTGTTTTCTTTTTATATTTGGCATTTTTTTGTTTTATAAAAAAGATTTTTTTGTTTGTACATATGTACATTTTCTCTTTTCCATTTTTTTGTTGCTTTTATCATTTCGTTTTTTTGTTGCTAACGCCTGGCAAGCACCCAAATGGCACCTAACCTACGTGAGAACATGGGTTTCTTACTAACCTCCCAGGTATCCTAAGTGCACATCTAGGTTGATTTGGGCCTCTAGACCCCTCGAATGATGATCCCGCTGGCTAAGACTTACCCTGATGACAATACCGTCATGCCATGCTTAGGCTCCCAGTCGCTTCCGACCACAGGGATTCACCCAAAAGGTGTTTGAGGTAAGAGATTTGCCCGACCCGGGTCTGTTTCCTCACAACTCTAGATGGTATATGATGGAACACCCTGGAACCCCAATGACCAACCGCACGACGCTGACCCGGAATCAGACGCCGTCGCACCCATTGGTGACGCGCTTGCATTGGCCTAAGCCCGAGGTTAAACAAGAAGACATCAAGGTGGTAAACATGGGTCTTGACCAGCCAGAAACACAGAGACTCCTTCGCAGCGATAGCTTTTACTTTTCAAAGTAGACAACCATATGTGTATATTAAAATAAGGTCGCAGACCCTGGGCAGTTTTCACCTTTCAGAAACTCCATCGAACCTTCATCTTTAGAGGAGAAGGAAGAGCGTAGGGGATAAACCTCCTGAGAGGACCGGCAAAGCGTTAACCCGGCGAGCGAATAAGGGCCCATTAACTCTTTCCTTTCGGACAACTTCGGACCAAATCTTGAGCATTTACATTCCATAGCCCCCCTTTTTGTGGATTCAGACTTTTACTTTGAGGGGTTCCATTATCGCATCAGGCACGGTCACGACCAGGCTCTTGATTTTGATTTTGTATTTCTTTTTGTGAGGGAGATATAGTCGTTTGACGTTTGTGGGCTCCCTTTTCGTATGCCTGCGGGGACACTGCCCACTTCTCGTGCTCTGATCGATGCTCGAGGAAATGGATCCTACTCTTGCCTTTGGGGTTTGAGTTTCGATTTCTCATGCTCAGCGTTTTAATGGCGCCGACTGTCTCATTTGGTCGAAGAGAAAAGAATAAAGATTACAGCTTCCGGAGATCTTCTGGGTGGGGCCCCACCGTAGGTGATGCTACCGACTTTTTTGAATAAAATACATAAGTGAGCACATGTTAGCTTCCTTCGAGCGAGCATAGGCCGACGTGGCCGGACAGGGATCTCCACGGTTCTGGCAAACCAAGACCCGGTGCCTACCAAGCCTTAATGGGCCCTATCCTAACATGAAGGTTAGATGCAGGGACTTAACTACATGGTGACTGCCAGGCACCGACATTTTGAATTTTCATATTTTTAGTGGTTTTCAATATTCTTTGTTTTTGATGTTTTCTATTCATCATTTTTTGTTTTTGTGCTAAGGGTAGTATTTCTTAAGATAAAGCCCATTCCAAGGGTGGGATAACTCTGTCCCTTCGGCGTTGACTAGCTTGTAGGCGTTGCCAGGGTACACGGCTTGAATTACAAATGGTCCTTCTCAATTGAGTTGGAGCTTAGAACGCGGCCCTCCAGGTTTGACAAAAATTCTTTTTACGACCATCTCACCGACTTTGAATTTTCTCTCAACGACTTTCTTTTGGTAAAAGCGAGCGAGTCTATTTTGATACACACGCGCGTGTTCGGCAGCGGCCAGCCGCTTCTCATCCAAGAGTTCCAACTGGGCGAGGAGTGAATTACGACGATCGTCGAGGGGAAATTTCTCGTCCAATTGTACCCTGAGAGAAGGGATCAGAGTCTCGTATGGGACTACCACTTCCATACCATAAGTAAGGGCAAATGGAGTCTGCCCGGTGGGGGTACGGATTGAAGTGCGATAGGCCCATAGAGCTTCGATAAGCTTTTCTGGCCAGTCTGAAAACTTACTAGACTCGCAGGTTTTTTTTGATGATTTTGAGCAATGTTTTATTGGTGGCCTCCGCTTGGCCGTTACCTTGTGGGTAATAAGGCGATGAATGATGCAATGCAATTGCGTACCTTTTGCAGAGGTCCTGTAGGTCCTGAGAAATGAACTGTGGCCCATTGTCGGTGACGATTGTGCTTGGGATGCCGAATCTGGCGAGGATGTTCTTCATGATGAACTTGCAGACTGTTGACGCCTTGATTTCGCGTAAGCTTCGGCTTCGGCCCATTTGGTGAAGTATTCCGTCGCAGTAAGGATGAAAGATTTCTGCTTGGTGAGGGAATTGGGATCACCTAGGGGACCAATGATGTCGAATGCCCACATGGAGAAAGGCCACGGGGAGGATATTGGATGAAGTGAGGAAGACGGTGAATGGATTTTATCGGCGTGAAGTTGACACTTGACACACCTACGGACATAGACAGCACAATCTCTTCCATAGTGGGCCAGTAAAAGCCTTGCCGAATGATCTTCTTGGCGAGCATCTGACTATTCACGTGGCCACCGCACACACCCGAGTGCGTCTCCTCTACACATTTCCAAACCTCATCGTCACCAAGACATCTTAACAGAATACCAGTAAGGCTCCTCCTATAGAGTAGACCTCCAACCAATGTGTATTTCTGAGCCACCCTCTTATGGCTTTCTTGTCCTCTGTGGTGGCCCCTTCAGGATAAGACTGATCTTGGCAGTATTTGACAATTTCATAGAACCATGGTTTCTCTTCATCAGCCAGTTCTTCTTCAGCCTCTGCCAACATGATCTCCCTCTTCTCAAGGATATCTTCCTGCATGATCTTCTTGCTATCCTGTCTTTGATGTTTACGTAGGAAGCATCATCGATTGCAGGGGCGTGAAGTTTGTAGATGGAAATGGACTCAAACCATCTTCGTAGAGGGAACCTTATGGATGATGCCAACGAGGCGAGGGCATCGGCGAGAATATTCTGATGACGAGGGACATGAACAAAGATCAGTTTGGTGAATAGTTTGGCAAAGGCAGCAGTGAGTTCTTGGTATGGCTTGAGTTTGGGATCGCGAGTGCGATATTTAGTGAGCACCTGGCGAAGGATGAGTTGACTATCACCTACGACTCGCAACTCAGTGATACGAAAAGAATGAGCGAGTCTAGGCCAGCTAGAAGAGCTTCATATTCGGCTATATTGTTGGTAACCGGAAATTTGAGCTGGTATGCCAATGGAATGTGAGGCCTTCAGGCGACAGGAGGGCGATGCCGATTCCTCTCCCTTGAGAATTCAGAGCTCCATCAAAATATAGCGTCCACATTGGCTCATCTGATTGGTTGACGGACATTAGTTCCTCATCTGGAAACTCTGATTGGGCGGGATCGAACTTGGGAAGAGGATGGTGAGCGAGATGCTCGGCTATGGCATAGCCTTTAATCGCCTTTTGCTGGATGTAGGTGATGTCGAACTGAGAGAGAAAACTTTGCCAGCGTGCTAGCCTATCCGTAAGGACGGATTTCTCCAGAAGGATTTGATAGGATTCATTCGAGCAATCAAGTGGACCTCGTGAGCCAAGAAGTAGTGCTTCAATTTCTGCACTACCCAAACGAGGGCAGCACAGGTTTTCTCCATGCCGGTGTACTTCTGCTCACAGGGATTGAGAAGTTTGGACAAATAATAGGTTACCCGTTCCTTGCCTTCTTCATCAGCTTGTGCGAGGAGGGCTCCCACGGAGTCATCCAAGACTGAGACGTAAAGGATCAGAGGTTTTTCCGGTTTGGGTGGAATGAGAACGGGTGGACTAGCCAGATATTCTTTTAACCCTTCAAAAGCTTTCCGACATTTAGAATTCCAGTGGAATTCTACTCCTGGCTTGGTCAACTCGTAGAGAGGTCTACACCTTTGTGAATGTTGGGACACAAACCGACGAATAAACTGTAACCTTCCGATTAAACCTCAGACTTCCCTCAAATTCTTGGGAGGTGGCATATCCTTGATAGCCTTGACTTTGTCGGGATCTATCTCGATCCCTCTTTTACTCACGATGAACCCCAGCAATTTACCTGACGACACACCAAACACACACTTCTTCGGGTTCATTTTCAATTGGAACTCTCTTGACCTTTGCAAGACCTTAGCCAAAACTTCTGGATGTTCCATCCAGGTCCTTGATTTCACCAATAAGTCATCCACATACACTTCCAGATATATGTGCATCATGTCATGAAATATGGCCATCATCGCTCTTTGGTAAGTAGCTCCAGCATTCTTTAATCCGAACGGCATGACCACGTAACAATATGTTCCCCAAGGGGTAGTGAATGACGTCTTTTCCTGATCCTCTTCTACCAAACGAATTTGATTGTATCCTGAAAATCCATCCATGAAAGAGAGGGTTTCGTAGCCTGCCGTGTTATCAATCAGCACATCAATGTGAGGTAAGGGAAAATCATCCTTTGGACACGCGCGGTTAAGGTCCCGGAAGTCGATGCAAATCCTGACTTTCCCATCTTTTTTCATGACCGGGATAATATTCGCCACCCATTGAGGATAAAGAACGACTCTAATGAACCTGGCTTTGTGGAGCTTATCGACCTCTTCTTTCATTTTCAAAGCCATCTGAGGGTGGAAACACCTTAACCTTTGTTTTATCGAGATGGACCCTGGTTTTAGGGTTAAACGGTGTTCGACCAAGGTTGAATCCAGACCCGGCATATCCTCGTAGCTCCATGCAAACGTGTCCTTATATTCCTTGAGAACCTCAATTAATGCCTCTTCTTCTACGGCGGTTGACGGCTCGTCGAATCTCCTCATTCCACTAGCGTATGCGCCCGCCGCATCCTCATATTCTTCACCCTCATCTTCAGTGGGGCATTCTTCATCCGTGATCTCGTAGACTCCATACCCTTCATCAGATGCACAGTCGCCCTCGCATTCTATTTCGGATAGCTGGATGGAATTTTCTAACAACTGGGGGATGGCAAGAAGGGCCTGACACCTGGCGGCCAAATCCAGAAGGAATCGACGAGGGATCTGCCTACCCTTGGATTTCTTCCTAGGTACTACCCTTGGCCTATCATTCCTAGATTGACTGACAATATTTACAGAAGAAGAGGAAGACGAAGAGGATGGTGTAGAATGTACAGGAGAAGACCCCTCAGAGGAGGGGTAGAAAAGGTCGCTCATCGGATCTTGGACGGGTGGTCCGCAAGGCGGTACGCACCCGTGGGAGATGTAGGAGGTTTCCTCAACGGAGATGTGTTGTTGGGGAGTTTGAAAATTGATGTTTTTTTTTCATTTTCATTTTTAATGACAAAGCAGTGAAAAGAGATTGGAGGAGAGAGGAAAGTGGTTATGGCTAGAGGATTGTGAGGCTCATAGAGCAGATCATGGTTGAAGACCTGGCGCGGGTTGAAAAGCCCGCGTAGGTATGTAAGCAAAGAAGGGGACCTGGGAAGATCATCAGACAATTGTCTGGCCCAGGAAGAAGATATCAGTAAAGGCTGAGATGAGTGGATGGAGAAGATGGCGGCTAATGAGCCGTCGACGGCAATGTTAAGGACGGATGAAGATCCGTCAATGACAGGGTCCTTCTGGCGAGGACGAGGATAGTTTGGAACCTTGGCAAGAGTGGTAATATTCTCTGGTATTTCAGAGATCAATGGTGGTCCTTCAAGCTGCGGAGACGAGAACATCCTTTCCAGTGCAACGGAAATGTCCCGTATGTCGAACCATTTGTCCCACTCGCATTCCGGATCTTTGATCTTGCCTCTTTTGGTGATCCTCGGACATTTTTCAGCCAAATATACAGCATGTGATCCCCCATATGCTTCTCGTGGGTGATCTCCCATCTGAACAACGGGCCCTCTGTTGAAGTGGTTTGATAGAGTCCACGTGAGGGGCTTCCAATCTGTCTTGAATGGTCCTTTGAAGCCTAGGCCAAACCTGCGGTTCGGCCTAATTTTCTTTGGCGGTTTGAGCATACCCTGTAACTGTGCGCCCAGACCTTTTCCTTGTTGATAGCCGATGTTCCTCATAATCTCCCAACCTTTGGAGTGAAAAGGGAGACATGATGTTGTGGTTGCCCTGACCGGCTCTTTTGGTGCTAGTGGAACATGAGATGGATCAGGTACGTCCAGCAGTGACAATATGGGCCGATGAGACGGCCAAACAGAAGGCAGAGAGGTGTTGATAGCATCCACTGTGTGAAGGACAGGTGTACTGACCACTTTAATAATTCTCCCATTGTAAGGAAACTTCAGGCACTGATGGTTGGTGGAAGGCACAGCGTCCATGGCTTCGATGTAAGGGCGACCCAGTATAGCCTTGAATGTGGGGTCCATGTCGAGGACATGGAATTCCGTGGGAATTGACATGGGGCATAGTTCTGCCTTCAGAATAATCATCCCCTGCGGTGGCCTTTTGCTATTATCATAAGCCGTGACCGTGATCGAGGAAGGTCTTATTTGTTCCTCGTTGACCCCACACAACTGAAGAGTGCTCATGGAGATCACATTTATGGATGCACCCGTGTCCACAAGACATGGGTTTATGGATACCCCATTAATGTTTATTAAAATGCACAATGCATGTTTCTGAGCTTCCTTGGGAGCGAGCTCGTAGTTGTGAAACATGATGGCTGGTTGTGTGTCTGTTGGGGTCAGGACGGTCGAAATCTTCTCCACGGGGAGGTCTTCATTAACCATGACCTTTTGAAGATATTCCATCAACGCCGCCTGGTGGGATGTGGATCTTTGATGTAGCTCTAGGATGAAGATCCGGGCAGGTGTCTTGTCCAAGTGTTTCAATAGATCATACTGTGTTCCAGGGATAATTCTTTCTGGTTGTTCTACATCATCCTTATCTGGCTGAGATTGCTCGGGATTCTGACTGTTGTGGGAGAAAACCCTGTGGAAAATCCTTCCACTCCGGAGCACCATTGCCTGCGGCTTTTGTACCTCTGTGGGGGTAGCAGTGAGTTTTAACAGGGGTTTGAGGGGTAGTAGTGGAGGAATGGTTGATGAAGCAGGGGTGATGACGGGAGCAGGGATTCTGATGAGGGGTTTGTTAGGTGGCGGCATGGTAGAGGTAGAGGGGATATTGCGCGGATTATGAAGGATAAGGGGTCTAGAAGGTGGCGGTGGAGACGAAGTAGGAGTGGGTAGGGCTTGAAGTGGGCAATGATTTTGAGGTGGGTGATGGTTAATGAGTGATTTTGAAGGCATTAGTGGTGATACGGTGGAGAAAGACGGGGTTATGTATGGTTGACGGATGATAAGGGGTTTAGAAGGCGTATGGGTAAATGTGGTAGAGGTGGATGGTAAAGTTGGGGAGTGAGAGAAGATAAGAGGGTGTGAAGGCGTAGTGGAGAGTGTCGGTTGATAGGAGGTCGGGGTGCGGATGAGAGGGCGTAATGGTAGTGGAAATGGTGATGGTGATACTGACGCGGGTTGATGAGAGAGAGGTGCTACCCGGGCAAGGTGAGGGGGTTGCATGACGATAGGGTTGGAGGTAGAAAGAATGGAGGTACTTTCCTGGTGCCACAGCTGCTCTCTCCTGACTTCCGGGAAGGAGGAGATGGGGTTAACCTGATGGTTGGGCTGTTGGTGCTCCGGTAATGGATTCTGGATTATGCCCATGTCGGGCTGTTGTTGTGGGGCCTGCTGAGCCTGCTGTTGTTGTTATGGTTGCTGTTGCTGTTGCTGTTGTAACTGCTGCTGTGGCCTATGAGGAGGTCTCCTAGCCTTGAGAGCCGCGACGTATCGTCTCATCTCATCCCAATCAATTTGATGTTCATCATTCATATCATGGATGTAATCTTTGAAATGGAAGCAGTAATCTACGGTGTGTCCCGGCTGCCTGTGGTAAATGCAGTATTTGGAGGTATCAACATTGGGGGGCCACGCGGGCCTTTCTCTGGGTAGGGCGAGTTGGTTTGATGCCATGAGGGCATTAAAAATGTCTGCTAAGGTTTCCGGCAATGGTGGATAGTAGGCTCTCTTGGGACCGAGCGGCCTCCTTTGTTACTGTTGGGGACCATAGTTCCCCGGGGGTGGAACTTGGTTGTACTGAAGTGGTGGTTGTTGTTGCTGGGGTTGGCGTAATAAAGGCATATTATCCTGGGGTGGATTATTTTGGGGTGGAGGACGAAGACGGAAAGGACCTGGTTGAAGGGGAAGTCGGGGCATTTGTGGAGGCCTTGGGTTGACTGCATAGTTGGCATTGTTGACCGTACTGACTTGCTCATTTGTCACGACCCCTTCTGTGGCTCCGCCCGGGACACCAGCGCCTATCTTTCTGACCACTTTGGGCTTCGGCGACTCAAACATGTTCATGATGGGGGAGTCTTTTAGCTGGGTTTGGATGTATCGGACCCTTTCATAGAGTTCCTCCATTGTAGTAAGTTTATTCATGGCCAGGACATGTCTGAACTGTGGGGTTGCATTAGACACAATCATCTTCACTTGTTCGGGCTCGGAGAGGGTATCCCTTATTCTTTTCGCCAGAGACCTCCATCTATCAGCATATCGGACAAAATCCTCGTCGGGTTTCATCTTTTCGGCCACTAGGTCGGTAATGGATAGTGAGGGACCGACCCTATCCCTATATTTCTACAAGAACCTTGTCTGGACTATTTCAAAATTCTCGGCCTCGCGGGGCTCCAGAGAATAGAACCACTCAAGCGCGGGACCATCCAATGATCTCCGAAAGAGGTATGCCAGGGACCTCTGATCGTTTTGCCAATAGGAGGATTCATACATGAAATCCTTGAGGTGAATGAAGGGGTTGCCCGTACCATTGTATCTGCGGTACGTGGGCATTTCGGAGGGAGGAAGATGAATGACGGGAAGGATTGGCAAAGCAACCTCTGGGGTGGCTTTCACGTCCACCATCCTTCTCATATTTTGAAACTGCTCGTCCATGCGATTGAACCTATCGAGGAGCGATTGGGCGAGCTCCTCTGGAGGTGAAGGTGGCACTTGCCACTGGGGGAGAAACTGTCTCCCGGAGACTTGAGGGGGGGACCCGGAATGAGAGGGAGCTATCGGACCGCCGACAGTTGGCCCTGGCTGAAGCGGTGTGTGGGGAACAACGGGAGTTTGAGATTGTGACGGGAACTGGAATGAGGGTGGTTGTTGGCTCACTTGTCCTTGAAGCGAGGGAGACTGGATGGCTTGTGCCAACGAAGGAGATGGAATGGCCTGCACGGACTCTTGGAGAGGTGCGATGGCCGGAGTTGATTCCTGGGGCGTGGGGGAAACAGATTTCCCTTTCAGAATGGCCTGGAAGGCCCGGAGCTGTTCAGAGGTAAGCTCCGTGTTGGCGAGGACGCCCAGTAAGGAAGAGATATCCTGTGGTGGGGACGTGTCCCCGGCAATAACCTGCACCTCATGCGAGGGGTCATGAGAAGGACCCGAGTCCATAGCATAGACTCGCGGGTCGGCTGACAAACCACGGCTAGGGTGGTTCTCCTCAAAAGACTCGTGAGACATGCTCACAGTTTTCCCAGAACGTAAAAACATACACTAGCAAGTAGGTAGCAGAGATTATCAAACAAGTGGATGCCTTTACGCCCTTTTTTTGTGTTTTGATTTTGATGATTTTTTTGTATTTTTAGCGAGATCCGAAGTTCACACAAAATGGGGACCCTAGTTTGTTTTTGTTTCACCGCCGTGTCAGCTAGGGTCTCTCGTCTCACCACGAATGAAATGACTAACTCCGGGGAACTTCAATGGTACAACCAGCCCAGTGAACGAAGAGGAGATTCTTCGATGTCGGGGACTTACGGAGGTCCCAGTGTAGGAGATTCTAGTCCGTTGAGAGGAATTCCCAAACGGAGAGTCCTTCCTTCACCGGGAAAGGGTGATCCTCAAAAAAATGAAAAAAGGATAGAAAAGAGGGATGGATGCATGCAATGAAATGCTGACAGAGATATGGAGTGGGAAAACAAAAGAAATAACAGACATATAATAAACAAAGAACCAATCAAAACTGACGGTGCTGCCGTGAGCACAACGGGGGCGCACGCGGGCGCGAAGGTGGAGAGGCACGGGTGGTGCCGAACTTGCAAGGGTAGCCGAAAGGAAGCAGTAGACGTCCCACCGTGATCGCCAATCTGTGAGCGACGTCACGCGGTTCGGGGAAGAGCGGAGAAGATGCGGAGCGCACGGGCTCCTCTTTCTTTTGGTGTTTGTTTGCTGCAACACAGAAATAAGAGAAGAGAGAGAAGGGGCCACCACGGGAGATTGCTCCGGCGGGGCGAGCGGGACAAGTGTGATATAGCAAGATATGGGGGTTAAACGGCCATAGCGGGAAGTGACTCGCCGCGGCCTCGGGGGGACGGGAATGGTGCAGAAATTAAATAACAAGAATTGAAACGGCCATTGGGGAAGTGACTCGCCGCGGCCTCGAGAATATGAGCAGATAATAAGATGATAGAATATAAAGAGAATACAAAGAGCGGGAATTTAAACGGCCATTGGGGAAGTGACTCGCCGCGGCCTCGAGAACATAAACAGATAAGAATATAACGTATAAGAACGTGAATTTAAACGGCCATTGGGGAAGTGAGTCGCCGCGGCCTCGAGAATATGAGCAGAATATAACAGAATATAAAGAGAATATAAGAACGGAAATTTAAACGGCCATTGGGGAAGTGACTCGTCGCGGCCTCGAAAATAAGATGTGAACGCCAGGGGCCGAAAGACCCCAAAGTAAGAAAGTGATCGTGCCTACCTCAAGAGCGGGAGATGGCGGGTTGCTTCTTCCTCTCCCTCCGGTCGGCCGACGGAGAGGGCTTTCCTCGGCTACCCTTATAAAACAACGACAAACAAATGACAAGTGGATTAGAAAGATGGAGGTGTAGTATTCAAATCCTTGCGATAAAAATAATGAAATGATGGCAAGACACACACCTGGTTGGTGTTATCTTTTAAACCCCTCTCGGACCCGAGTAGGAGGAAAATGAGATGATGGATGTAAGAAGTGTATAAGAAAAGGAGCCCTTATGAAGGGGGATAGGGGATGCAAGATGATGAATGCAAAAGAACTACGAAGAAAAGGAAAGAATTGGCTTATTGGATGTGCCGATGGTGAAATCCGGCGGAGCTCCGGTAGCGTGGGGACGACGTGGAAGCGCGGTGGATGAAGACGACCTTCCTCTCGCGAGCGTGAGCACCCGAGAAGCCGGCAGAACCTCCACCTACAAAAGAACCCACGGGTTAGAAAATGACTCCGTAGCCTCTGGGCTCCGGCAGCCTATCGGATCACTTCGAAGCTCCCCCAGAACTGAGGGGGTGGGCCTCTATTTTAGGGCTCCGGAGGGTGGAGGCGTCCAGGACCCTAGACACCTCCATCAGGGCCGAACTAATATTTTATTCTATTTTTATATATTTTTTTGGAATACTTTTATGGAGGCGTCCAGGGCCCCGGATGCCTCAAACAGGTCCACCGAAAACCGACGACGGCCGCACGCGGTTTGGCACAACGCGTGATTTTGTGAGCGGCCCCTGGTGATTCTGAAATGGGCGCGTCCAGGTGGCTGGACGTCTCTATAATTTGGCTTTTTTCACACACGACAAACCGGCGTTCGGTGGCCCGCGCCTGTGAGAGAGTTGATGGAGGCGCCCAGGGGCCTGGACGCCTCCAAAATATATTATTTTTGTTTTTGTTTTGTCTTTTTATGCTAGGGCTGGCATTTTGATTTTTTTATGGAGGCGTCCAGGGTCCTGGACGCCTCCATTAATATATATATTTTTTTATTTATTTTTTTTTATGCCAACTGGCATTTTACACACATTTTTTATTTTTATTTTTATGGAGGCGTCCAGGGGCCTGGACGCCTCCATTAATATATATATATATTTATATTTTTTATTTGGTTTTGGGCCCTGAGAAAATAATAAAATAAATTAAAAAGATGGGGGCGTCCAGGGGCCTGGACGCCCCCATTAAGACCCACCCGGGTCCTCAATTTCCGGAACCTCTTGATGCGTCTGACTGGTGTTGATGCCGTCCGAATGCTGTGACGAGACGATTACGGATGCCGAAAAAGGCAGAAGAAGACCCAAGAAAAGGAAGTACTCAAGTGATTCGAAATGCGTAAGCCGTCGCGGGGCGTCGTATAGTAATATGAGACTTTCTCAGGAGACGTCAAGAATGGCGTGTCTACACTCGACAGTCGCTAACGCGAGCCGAGCCCGCTGCTCCTGCACCTCTCGAACGGCCGCTAGTCGCCGGGCCCTCTACTCCTGAGCCTCCAGGAGCCGCAGGTACTTCGCCCAGATTCTGGCTAAGCCAGACATCCAGAGCTCGCGCGGGAAACCAAGACCGTGGTAGCCCTGGGTGCAGTCCCTCAGCCGCTGCAGAAGCTTCTCCGGAGAAGGCAAGGGGTCGCCTCCTAGGTACCCTCGGGCTCGCTGGAGCAAGGCCGCACCCACGCTGGCATCCACCAGCGGCTCTGGTGGTGACACAGACGTAGGCCACTCGATCCCCAGCTCCAGGGAAGAGTGGCCCATCTCTGCCAGCACACCAGAAGGACCTGCATAATTCCATCAAACAGTCAGCAACATCCGGGACTTCCCTGTGATAAGACAAGGTGAAAAACCTGAGAAAGGTCCTAACTCTCACCGGGTGTGCCTCCCGCCGCGTCTGTAACATTCTCACTCGGGGTCGGTGAGGGTAACCTCTCCCCTACGTCGACGGCATCCCCCGCTGGAGTCGGAGAGGGCAGGACCTCCCTGATAATCTGGCCATCCCTAGCGGTCATCGGGGAGATGGAGGGCTCTCCCTGGTCATCCTCGACGGCAGCCGGCACGCGCTCCCCCTTAGATTCCAGGCCTGGACACAGCTCGATGCATCAACACCCCGCCATAAACTCTAAACCAAAGCCAATGGGGAGGAGGGAAGGATCTCTATATACCTTCCAAAACCGTCTCCATCTCAGCATCCCCGGCAGAAGAGGCCTCGGAGGAAGAAGAGCTCAAGCTTGAGCTCTCGTCAGTCTCCATCGTTGCCCTGCCACCGTCGGAAGAACCAGACGAGGTCTCCGATGAACCCCCGGCCGCAGGCAAATCAGAGGCACCTGTATATGAAGAAGCCAAATCAGGCTACTACCAAAATCCAGCCTCACATAAAGACAACTTCCTAGCCAGAGGTGTTAGGCAAGAAGCTCACCAGCTAGGGTGTCCCCTTCGGAAACCCCCTCAATGTCGACAAACTCCTCGTCGCCCCCAGTAGAAGCTGCGATAGCAGGCTTGTTTCCTGCTACCCGGGGCGTGTCCCGAGGAAGCTCTCCCTCCTCTAGAGGGGAAGAGGTGCCTACAATCAACCCTGATAAAAGCTTAGCACGGGTGGGTAAAGCAAAGCAATTGATGGGAATCAACACCGGGCACTAACTTTTTATTTTACATTTGAGTCCTTTTATTTGCATTTTTATCCTTGGGAAAGTATGTTTGCAATTGTAAGGCTTTATAAGCTAATTTGTCATTCATTAGGATTCTTTAGGTTTTTATGTAAAATTCCAGTAGGACCAGCAAGGGGCCCCCATTCCCTTCCCTATTGGTCCACCTAAGCGTTAGGGCCCATGTGGGGCCAGTCAAAGGTCCAAGGTGGGCTTCTAGATGATTGACCATTCAAAGGGGGACAATGGGTTTACAAAGTCCAAGATTCTTTCCCCCCTTAGGTAGGACTTTTATTTTTATAGTATTTTGTATTAACCACATGGGAGAATTAAAAAATCTCTCCCCAAGAGTCAAAGGGTCGCACTCCCCTCTCTCTCCTCACCCCATGGCATTTGCCAACCCCCCCCTCCCCCTTCCTTCCCTCTATATAAACTCATGTATAGTGTCTTGTAAGGAGTTCATGAATTATTGAAAGAAAAATATCATAATTTGTCCACCATTGCCCCTCCTCTCTCCCCCTTGCAGAGGTGTGAAGCCTCTTTCTTTTGAGGTGTGAAGCCTCCCTTCCAATCCCTCTTCCTGAGTGTGAAGCTCAGCACCACTGCCGCCGCCACCATCGAGCTGCCATCGCGCCGCCACCGCCATCGTCAGAGTTCTGTCCAAATCACAGAACCTCAACTTTGAAATTTTATCTTTTGTTCTTGTTGTCTGATCGAGCCCAAACTTTGAGGGCTTGTTTTACCTGTCTCCCCTAGTCTCCAGTTTTACTTTTGTGCCATTTGGCTTACGTTTAGTATTTTTCCCTTATTTCTTATTTCCCCCCTGTAATCTGCCATTCTACAGATTCACGGGACAGTGTCACCTATTCTTATTTTCCCACCCTTATAGTAATTGTCAAAAAATCCACCAAAATTCCTCAGTGTTCCTCACGTTCCCCTCTACCTCCCACAATTTTTCCAGCCCCTGCAAAAATCATTTACCCCTTGCTCAAAGGTCAGTTTCTGGCAGATCTCCTTCTATCCTGAGTGCCTGTAAACCGCTCCACAGAAAAAATACAGTTTTGCAGAGCCTCCCAATTCTCATCCTTTCGTTGGATCGAGTTGAAAACAATATATGTTGTAGATCTGGGAGTCCTCTTTCCAACGCCACCGGTCTTGCCTCGATCTGAGTTCAGATCTGAGAGAATTAATTCGTGCAGTCGAGGCGTGTAGATATGTTTCCTGTGCAGGTCCGAAATTGCAGCCCGGGAAAAAATGACAAACAAATATCAAAAATTAACTTCAGGAGCCGCCACTTCTAGGAGTCGACCAGGGACGTCCTGCCAACGTTCCAGCCAAGCGGCGCCTCCAGAAGATCTCAGGAAGGTGACGTTCCTTTGGAGGCCAAGGCTTGCTGTCCAGCGAGTCAGAACCGAGTCGGCGCAATACGGAGTCGGACCAGCAGGTCGAGTCCGCCCCAAACGCCCGTCCAACTTGCTGCCCGTCAACCTAGGGTCGGTCCTCCCGGGCCCACTTGTAGCCCTTTACCTCCCTGCGTGGAGTGGGCAATAAAATTCACTATTGTAATTTAGTTTTTACCCTTGTTACCGGGAGTTACCATACTTTATCGGGATTGTCTTCCCCACACCCGGAGCGTGGAGGTACACTCGCTACCCTCCTCGTAGGCATTTGCTTTACGCGCATTGATTTGTATATGCCACTGCTAGAGAGCATGTGATAGGATAATTAGCTCGTTATATCAATTGTATCACCGCTGCGAGAGAACGAGAGTGAGTGTACTGTCTCGTGACTCGATCCGAGTTAACGCGGAAAAGGCCGATACCCGAGACTCACTGCCGGTTTCTCAACCGCGCACGGTCCAACGTTTCCCTCACATAGGGACGATCATGAGCTAGAGTCCCAGGTCGCGTGTCCGTCCCGCATCAGTAATCCATCATGAATTGACCAAGTGCTCAACTACATACCTGATGGTCCCACACTAGAGGACTCTACCAGCCCCACTGTGCAAGCCGATACCACGGTTGGCATAGGTAGGAGAGGTACCTTTGCTAGTGACTGTGGTAGTCCGCTCTGCGTGTCCTCGACAATGGGTGGGGGCACGGGAGCCACTTGCCCTGGCTCACCGGTAAAGGATGGCAGAGCCACTGAGGGGCTAGCATCAACCAGCTCCTGGATCATCTCCAAGGTGGCCGTCGCATCCTCAACTACCAAACAAACAACTCAAATCAAGTCAATAATTCTGGCTTGCTGAAAAAGTCCAACAACGACGGGAAGATCCCCTCAACAATAATTAGACACTTACCCAGATAACTACTAGCCACCGTGGGTGCTGGCTCCTCCTCCTGTTCAGGTGCTCTGCTCTATACCTCAGTAGGGGCCTTGGCCCCGACGCCTCTCCCTCCTCTGCACAATCCAGACGGTTATGTCAATAACCGGAAGCAAGCGAAATCACAGCTCACACCTAGTATTAGAAGCCCTTACTTGAACAGGCTCCTCCAGCAGCTTTCCATGACTCAAAATTGGGAAAGGTCTCAACATTGGGGGCAGTCTCGTCCATCAGACGAAGGAGCCCCTCCATATCTATCTCGTACTCATCCCCCTCCTCAGGTACAGGGTCCACCTCCTGAGGGGGTGAGAAAGCCACCTCCACACAGGCATCAAGCGGGGCTGCAGACACAAATCCAGCAAAACAAGATTAGCCAACTACCATGGCTTAACCAAGCAGGAGCAAAAAAGGTGAGGTGACACTTACTCAAGGCCGTCTCTGCCTCAACCGGCCTGCCAGTCTTGAGTCCCCTAGGGGACTCACCAGTCTCAGTGACTATAGCCTCTACTTGAGGGCATTTTCGCCTAGGTTGCAGACCTCTGTCCCCACTTCCCGAGGATGCCTCAGTGGAGGGGTGATCCCCCTCTACAGCAAAACATGTCAACAAACATAGCATTATACAATGCCTCAGTTCTATACCCAAAAACTATGAAACAAAAGGGAGGGACGCATGCTAGAAAGAAGATAGCCTTACCTGAAGCCTCGAAGGGGGTCAACGGCAAGGGCACTAACTGCTCCGGTTTCAGCACCAGTGCCCGGGCTGCCTTCGCGACGGCCTCCCGAATGTCCCTTAGAGTGCGAGCACACTCGATCTGTGACACGAACTCCACGTGCTCGACCGATCCGATCATGTGACCGATGTGTCGCCTCCAGTCATCGATCACCATGTCGGCAAAGCTCCCATTAGGGAGCGCCCAGTCCAACGAACCTCTGCTCTGGAAGCTGCAGTCGGCCAGGAACTGGGTCCACCAGCTCTTAGGTGCCTTCGGTAGAGGCACCTCTGCCCCGGTTGCTGTCACCGTCGTTACCACCTGTTTCAGGGGCTTCAGTGCCCCTCCATTGCCTCGGCTCCCAGACGACGAGCCCTGGCTTCTCCGGGGCCACTGCTTCATAATTCGCTCGATCTCTCGACAGATCTGAGCAACGCGGGTCCTCAGGTACCCCTCATCCAGCACAATCGGCGGTAGATCCTCCCTCAGCAAGCAACTCTCCTATGCCTTCCTGATCGTGGAGGCCTTCTGCCGGTATAGGCGGTTGTGCTCGAACCACCACCTGGCATAGTGTACGTCAAATCACCCTCGGCGTCCCTGTCCCGGCATTGGGAGTCGCTCGGGCTCCCGGTGGAAGTAAAAGTGCCACCATGCTGCTGCAAGTAGGTAGGTATCTCTGCCGCTGTACTGCCTGCCTGTCAGAGGAAACTCTCGGTTCGGTGGGATCCCCTGGTCATACCCGAAGTTCCTTGCAAAGTGATGAGGGTAGTACGGCTCCAAAGAACTCGTCGTCAATTGATGCAACGTCAACACTGTCGATCTGGTGCTCAATACCCACTTAGTCCGCGGCCCTGCCTCTGTCGCCCCCTGACCAGGGTGGGCACTGATCGCCCCTCCGCCTAAAGCCCCCAAGAAAAGGCTGAGGTCCCTTGCAGCACTGTCAAAAGGCAGTCCCTCCTTGCCCTGGGCGGGCAGGTAGCAAAGAGCTCTCCTGGCCCCCTCCAACTGTGCCTCTACATCCCTGTCAGGCTGCCTAGTGAAGCTAAACAAAAGTGGTGCCGTCGAGTTCGCCACGGTCCCTCGCGTCACCAGTCCCGGAAACAGCAGCCCGGCCCATACGCTAAGATAGTGGGTCCGTAGAAGTATGCTCCTCTCTCTCAGTGCCGGGTGCGCCACCAGAACTCCCAGTCCCTGATATATGTTGGCAAGTGCAGCGGGAGCTAGGGCCAACTATCTCCCCTCCGCCAACAAATAGGCTGGCCACAGCAACTCGGCCCTCAATAGACCATCCTCTCCGTACGGGACCACAAACGTCGCGAACCAGTATGTCAAGTAGGCGGCAAGATGTGTCACGTCAGATAAGCCGTGGGGAATCCACCCCTCCTGCGGAGCATATATGTATCGGGAGTACGTCCGAAACCGTAGCTCCACCTCAGTATATTCCTCCCACGGAGTCTGATCCCTGGCAAATTCCTGATAGAAGCAGAAGGGTCCGTTGTAGAAGTGGAGGACCCACACATTTAGTGACACCCTCGGAGTTTGTGCAGCTCTGTCTCTCCCGACTAGGGCCAGGTCCCTCTAGGTCTTCAGAAGATATCGATAACTGTAAGGCACCTGGTATCGCCCCTGTCCGTCGATATGGCTACGGTGGAAGTCATCCAGTACCACCTCTTCATACCTTTCACCGATGATCGACAAACCCGAAATTCGGAACAGAGACCACAAGTCAAGGCTGGTCTCTCCCTCTGCCATCGCCACCGTGTTCCATCGGCTATTGAAGTGCTCCAGCAATCCCTGTAGCAGTCCGTTGCAACACAGGTACGTGTACAAAGCGGCAATCACCGCGTACGTGATCCCAGCCCGGTCCAGCAGCACCCGGTAATAGTGAACAATCCCCATCAGCCACTCAGTGGCACCCTGACGATAGTAGTGTGATGAGATCACTACCCAGTGACCGTACCAGCTGATGACGGTTTGCCGCATGACTCCATCCAGAATGATGTGGTCGTCATAGCCCTCCCCAGCATACAGCAAGCCCGTCGACTCCAGCACTAACCCAGCGGTCCCCTCTGTCTCTGTGCAGTGGCGACCGTGCAAGTTACAGGAAGCAGGGCCCAGCGGCCCGACTCTAACACCAGACTGCTCTGCTCTACCAAAGAACCCCAAGCACTTAACACTGGGGAACTGACGCTGCCTCTAGTAGTCCTCAGAAAAGCTCAGGTAACTGTAAAATGCTACACCATGCAGGTTGTCCCTGCCAATCAAGATAGCCCGCTCAAGCCGGCGACGGGCTCCCGGAATCTGGGAGTCACCATCCTCCATGCCGGGAGGGACATAGCTTCTGATAAACTCAAACAGATGGCGATCCAGGGGGAACTCCAAAGGATAACCCCCGCATCGGTCATAGGTGTACAAACAGCCTGCTCCCGAGATCCGGGCCACCTCTACGGTCCCGACTCCAGCTGCCCTCTCACTGACGGGACCCTCAGCCACTACTATATGCCCCGAATTCAGCCGTTCCACACTAGCCGCAGTAGCCACCGGTGGACCCAGAGGAGGCATCGGCCGCTCAGTCCACCGCACCCAGTGATCCTCCTCCCGAGCCACCTGCCTCAGGACTCGCCCATCTCTGCGAAAGCGTGCCATAGCTGCAAGATAGAGCACCCAAAAAATAGTCAGAATACCAAAAAATCAACATATACAGCGCAGCAAAATAAATGCACATGAAGTGTCAAAATACAACTACCACAGCCCAGAACAGGGGTCTCACGGGCCGTACGCCCTCGTCTCCACCTCCGACGAACGCCCCGTGGGGGACATTTGTTGTACCCTGACTATTTCCCGGCAAAACAACAAGGAATAAGGGTTTGGGAATTTCCCCGAACACCTTCAAGGCACGGGCTATCTAGCCCTTTCTACAACTCTGCGGGTCCCTACAACGGCCCTGACCAGCTTGCCGCGACACGCGGCGATATAGGCAACTATCCGGGGTCAACCCTGGCCACTCACATACGGGCTTTGCCCGTATCATACATGGCCGCCCGGGACCACCCGGGGGCACCCCGACGTTAAGCCACGCCATGTGGCACCCAGTGAAAGGGCCGCGGGCCCACCTCGAGACACTTCTTTCAACCCTCCAAGGTCAAAGGGAGACCTAACTAAGTCAACCACAGGCTTTGGAGGCCTACCGCGGGCATATACGGCTCGCACGGGTGTGTTCGGCATTCTATCAAACACCTTGTGGGCACGTGTATTCCAACCTGTCTACACCAAACCATGGGTTGCCCCACTGTTGTCCCAAAGGTTCTCGTATGGACAAGAAGGGGGGTTGAATTGTCCCCGCCAAACACGATGGTAATTTTAAAGTTAACGCAGCAAATTAAATAACTACTAACACAAATGATGAACGAATGAAATACAAGCTATAAAGAAATTAATTCTCTCAAGCTTACAATTCTCACACGTTCAATAAAAACGATGTAAACAAGCAAACCACAACCAACCACAATGCGAGACAGATTTTTAGGTGGTTCGGGACCACGACGGGCTCCCTACATCCACCCCTCACCAAAACAGTGAGGATCCACTCGCTTCAAATGAAACGCATGGAGCTTCCGCTCCAAGAGACATGGAGACGACGTCTCCTACATGATCCACAATGGATCTAACCACAAACACAAGCTGTAACACCGCAGCACAATGATCCACCACCGTTCGCAAACGGTTCAACACACACACAAAGTTGGAGTTCAGAAAAATGAAGGATATGTTCAATACATGCTTGTGAACCAAAGGAAAATGACTCAAATGAATGAAAATAAGATGAAGAAGTGAATCCCCGAGAGTAGAAAGGGTTTGTAGAATGTCTTCTCTAAGCCTCAAGTCGGAGAGTGGTCGGACGACGGCAATTCGAGCATCCTCTTGTTCCTCTCGTCGATCCGCTCCTTTCTCTCTTCTTCCACGATCTCCAAAGATGATTCGTTGGAGATGAAATCAAGCTTGCAAGAGCCTCTCCTTCCTTTCCCCTTTCTTCACCTACAAGACAAGAGAAAATAAGCACATTAGGGTTCACAATACCCAAATTCGGATCTCACATTAGCATATATAGGGGACTAACCCAAAGACCCAAATACCCCTCCCAAAGTGTGTTAGAAACATCCATTTAAGTTTAGGAACCATTGGGGGGTATTTTGGTAATGTTTGAAAGGGTTTTCATTAGGTTTAGAACACTCTCGGAAATCCCGTTCTGAAAGGGTCGACCCTTGGGGTCGACCCTCGGGCAACAGAGGGCCAAACAGAACCAAAAATAGGTTCTGTTTTATAGGGGTCGACCCCTGGGGTCGACCCTTGCAGTGGGTCGACCCCTGCAGGTGGCTGGGCTGTCTGCTATGCAGACAGCACACAGCTCAGGGGGGGTCGACCCCTTCAACTGAGGGTCAAAAAATGGCAGTTTTAGCCCCGATTATGCAATGGAAAAATTTCCAAAAAATCAAGATTGATTAACTATGCATTAATCAAGGTATTAGGACCATGTAAACCACATTTCAATAAGTTATATGTGAATCAATTGAGCACATGTGAAAATCTCAAAAACCTCATTTTAAGGATGCATGAAACACATTCAAGGCAATAACATCTCATGGGAGATGTTCATGAAAACAACCCAGATTTTTAGTCAAAGCTTAAATCACTTGAGCATGCAAGATATCAACAAATATAGACATCAAACACTTCATTTTGCATAGATGATCATTCATGAGGCTCAAGTCATGGTATCTTCATAAAAACTAGATGCATGCAAATCATTCACACATGAAACCATATGAAGTCAAGTTAAAACCCAAGTTTCTCAAAACTAAGCACACTCAAGGAATATGATGCTTCAAGAGAGTGATATGCTTTTATCAAATGTCATTAAGAACGCATGCTCTTCCAAACACATAATGTTTTGAATTCGTTAAATCACACACAATGTTTTGCTCCGACAAACTCACAATATTTGTTATCATCAAAACTAGGGTCAAAAATAATGTGAGAACACATACCCAACAATCTCCCCCTTTTTGATGATGACAAAACATTGTGATAATCTAAACATTTTTCTCCCCCTTTGGCATGATCAAAAATGGGGAACACAAGGGCTGGAGCATTTTGCATGAAAACCAACCATATCAATGAAACGGGATACTCATGCACGCAAGCAAGCAAGCATGAGAGACAAGCATGCATGTACATATGTATATCTCCCCCTCAATGGGATAGAAGGATACGAAAAGAGTCTTTGATTCAAGTCATAGTGTAGAGCATGAGGCATAATCAAAAGAGGTAGTGCATGCATATGTTAGAAGCACTGCATAAGCCATGATAAGAACAAATTCAAGCTATACAAACATCACAATAATACCCGAGTGAAATATGTGAAAATGAGCAATGAACTTCCGAAATATATGGATATTGACCGAATTTCTAGAGAACACTAGAGGGTTATTTTCTTTCTATAATTCAATTAGATCCTCGACTTTTGGTAGCTTCGCACAACCCCTTTATTATTTATTTTTTTTAAATTGGATTTCACCATTCGACGCGAGTCACCTCATGTGTCTCAATGGGGTTTCCCGGCTACTAGGTTTCATCATAATTTTGAATCTTGTGGATTTTAGCTTCACTTTTCGATGCGAGTTTTTTCATTTATTTCAGTGGGGATTCCTGGCTACTCAGTTCCACATTCCACTTATTGATTAGGGTTGACAGCTTTTTCCTCATGATTACTCTTCATTTCCATGTAGAAATTTGATTCCCTTTCAAGTGTTAAAATGAAGTTCCGAAATCTTTATTAAGCAAAGTCATATGCATCATCTTGTGCAAGGTGTGTGGGTAATTGCTATGTATGTAGAACATGAATTTGTCATACTATAGCTATGACTCCCCCTAAATGTATGCACAATTGAAAATAGTTCCTCCTCCTTTGTATATGTCATGATTCACAAATGATCAAAATCAAAGCATCTTATTTAACAAGGAGGTGAGGTCATAGAAGATTTTTAAGAAATGGTTTTCTAGAAATATATATATACATGCAAACAAGCAAGGATAGTGCAGTATGTACAATCGTGGCATGCAAGTACAATCACTCATTCAAACTGCAAATTCTAAGTTCTCTTCTTATTTGAGTGAATTTTTCAGGAGTTAAGGGTTTTGTGAAAATGTCTGCAAGTTGATTTTTTGTATTTACATGCACAAGCTAAAAATGACCCTTACTCACATGATCTCGCAAGAAGTGATGTCTAATCTCTATATGCTTTGTGCGAGAGTGCAAAACAGGGTTTTTAGAAAGATTAATTGCAGAAGTATTATCACATAGAATGGGCGTGTCATTCAAAGAGATACCAAAATCAACAAGTTGTTGTTGGATCCAAAGCACTTGGGCTGCACAACTGCCTGCCGCCATGTACTCGGCTTCAGCAGTTGACAATGTCACAATATTTTGTTTCCTAGAGGCCCATGAGACCATGCAACCTCCAAGAAATTGACAGTACCCGCTCGTGCTCTTACGATCCACCAAACACCCAGCATAATCGGAATCCGTGTAAGCTACCAAATCAAAAGTGCAGCTACGTGGAAACCAAAGACCAAGATCCGTGGTGCCTAGCAAATATCTGAAAATCCTTTTGACTGCTAACATGTGTGAGTTTCTAGGATCAGATTGAAATCTTGCACACATGCAAACACTAAACATGATATCTGGCCTACTAGCAGTCAAGTACAATAAGGAACCAATCATTTCTCTAAAGAGTTTCTGATCGATAGACTTATCTTCTTCATCTTTATTCAATTTCACTGTTGTTGACATAGGCGTCTTGTGTGGCTTTGCATTGTCGAATTGGAACTTTTTGATGAGCTCCTTTGTGTATTTCCTTTGATTGATGAAGATGCCATCTTTTACCTCCTTCACCTGCAAACCCAAAAAATATGTCAATTCTCCTATCAAACTCATCTCAAACTCTCCTTGCATCAATTTTACAAAATCATCATTCAATGAATCAGAAGTGGCTCCAAAAATAATGTCATCAACGTATACCTGAACAATAAGCATGTGTTTATTGTTACTTTTAATGAAAAGAGTTTGATCAATATTACCTCTCTTGAAGCCATTTTCTGAAAGAAAAGTACATAGCCTTTCATACCATGCACGGGTGCTTGGTCAAGTTTGAAAGAATAGTACTTAGCCTTTTAATGATTGGTAATGAAAAGAGTTTGTTTCAGACCATAAAGTGCTTTGTCAAGTTTGAATACATGGTCCGGATGCTTCTCATCTTCAAAACCCGGTGGCTGCTAAACATAGACGTCCTCCTTCACTACACCATTCAAAAAGGCACTTTTAACGTCCATTTGAAAAAGTTTTATATTCCTAGAGCATGCAAAGGCAAGTAGTATTCTAACAGCTTCAAGCCTTGCCACGGGTGCAAATGATTCATCAAAGACAATTCCTAATTCTTGACTATAGTCTTGGGCTACAAGCCGGGCTTTATTCCTAATTACCACCCCTTGATCACTAAGTTTGTTTCGAAAAACCCACACAGTTCCTATCACCGGGTGGTTCTTAGGTCTAGGCACAAGAAACCACACCTCATTCCTTTGGAATTGGTGTAACTCCTCCTACATAGCCATGATCTAGAAATTATCATTTAATGCTTCATTTACAGATTTGGGCTCAATATCGGAAAGAAATGCATGATTATCAATTTCTTCAACTTCTCTGATTGAAGCCCTTGTTCTTACGCCTTGTTCCACGTCTCCTATGACATTGTCTTGTGGATGGTCCTTGGGGAACGTCCATTGCTTGGGAAGCTCTTCATTTTGGGCTGGAGCTTCATCATTTTTGTTGCTCGACTCTACTTGATCCACATCTTGATTTTCCTTGGCTTTCTTTTCTTCTCCATCTTCATGCCCTACATCAAGAAAATGATTATCTTTGTCAGACATTCTTAATGTGTATTCATCAATGATAACATGAGGGCTTTCCTCTACCACAAGAGTACGTAGATTATATACTCGATATGCTCTAGATGATAAGGAATAACCAAGAAATATACCTCTATCACTCTTTGCGGCAAATTTCTCCAAATATTCTTTAGAGTTATTCAAGATAAAACATGGAGAACCAAAAGGTTTAAGATATGCAATGTTAGGTTTCTTACCTTTATACAACCCATATGGAGTTTTCTTGAGTATGGGTCTTACCATGGCACGATTGATGATGTAACAAGCCGTGCTCACTGCCTCGGCCCAAATATACCTTGGTAACCCATTTTCAGAAAGCATTGTCCTCGCCATCTCACGAGTGTCCTATTCTTTCTTTCCACGACTCCGTTTTGTTGTGGGGTTCGAGGTGCCGAAAAGTTGTGTGTAAACCCTTGTTTCCTGCAAAAATCATCAAAGTCATGGTTATCAAATTCTCTTCCATGATCACTTCTAATTGCTTTAATTTGATACCCCTTATCAGTTTGTAAGTTCCTACAAAGATCTTCGAACTCCTGCAAAGCATCATTCTTATGGGTTAAGAATAATACCCAAGTTAATCTTGAGTAGTCATCTACAATAAAAAACCCATAAAGTTTCCCTCCAAGACTGTGTGTCCTAGTGGGACCAAATAAATCTAGGTGAAGAAGTTCAAGGGGTCTAGTGGTGGTGACAATGTTTTTGGATTTGAAAGACACTCTTGTCTGTTTTCCCATAGCACATGCATCACAAATTTTATTTGCATCAAAATTCAGTTTTGGTAAGCCTCTTACCAAATCTTTTCTAAACAGTTTAGAGAGAACACTAAAACTGGCATGACCAAGTCGTCGATGCCACAATCAAGCATCTTCAGATTTATTTGTAACCAAACAAATGTTTTTATTTTAAGAATTTTCAAGATCAACAGAGTAGATGTTTCCATCTCTAACACCAATGAACTTTATTTCATGAGACACCTTATCTACAATGGAGCAGTGTGTGTTTTCAAAGATGACTTTGTGACCCTTGTCACAAAGTTGACTGATGCTAAGCAAACTGTGATTCAAACCATTCACAAGCAAGACATCCTCAATGGATTGATTTGAATCCTTACCTATTCGTCCAATTCTCACAATTTTACCTTTGTCGTTTCCGCCAAAAGTAACCAGTCCACCATCCTTTTCTTTCAGGTCTGAAAAAAGTTCCTTATTTCCCGTCATATGTCTGGAGCATCCACTGTCTAGGTGCCATTTGCTCCATTTGGCTCTTAGACAGACCTGCACAATCAAAACAACTCTCAAGTTGATTTAGGTACCCAAACAAGCTTAGGTCCCGAAGTGTTAGTCCTACTATGAGAGAAATGCATTCTATTCCTTTTTTCAAAATATTCATCATCGGCCCTCATCAAATCACAAACATACATTGAGTGGCCGAACATTCCACAATAGAAGCATGTGACATTTGACTTTCTAAATCGACTCCTATGCATGTAAGATTTATCAACAAAAGAGTTCATGCATGAGTCAACATCATTAAAGCCATATGAATCAAATGATTTTTGAACTTTGTTATTCACAAACGAATTTTTCTTTGTGGGTGAGCGTCCCACAACAATTCTCTCATTCCTGGCATTTTCATTGCTAGCCTCGCCATGTTCAACAATTTTCTCTTTTCCTTTCAATTGTTTTTGAGCAACATCTTTCAAACTTTTCAATTCAACATGCATGGTTTCTAAGTTGGTTTCCAACTCCCTTTTTGATTTCTCACATTCGCTCAATCTCAATTTCAAATCATCCAACTCCTTAGACAATTGATCATTCTCATTTTTTGATTTTTCAACATTTTCATATGCATGATGTTTTTCTGCCTCTAAACACTCTAGTTCATCCATATACAAGGTTAGCTTAGATTGAGACTCTTCTTTTTCTTCCTTGAATTTTTCAATTTGCATTTCATAAAAGCTACACCTATCGCATGGATTAGTAGAGTTGAACAAGTCACAAAATCTCTTCTTCATTTTCTTAACATCATGTTTTGATTTCTTGTACTTCTGAAACAAATCCACATAATTTAAGCTAAATGCCATTGTTCAGGGGTGAAGTTTTCAGAATCGGAGTTTACCTCAGAGTTGTCCTCATCCGCCATAAAGCAAAGATTTTGGAATTACTCGCCCAATCCTTTCTTGTCACCTTCGGATCTTGAGCTATCCGAGTCCTCATCACTCCATGTTGCCTTCATTGCTTTGCCTTTCTTTTGTTTGTCCTTGTTCAACTTCTTTTGGAGCTCGGGGCATTGACCTCTCATATGCCCAGTCTTCTTACACTCATAACAAATGATTTCTTCCTTCTTGCTCGATTCTCCTTTCTTGTTGAAGTTTCTCCTCATGAATTTTCTGGGAAGATTTCCATCTCTTCTAGCTCTTCTGAAATATTTTCAGACATTCCTTGTTACAAGAGCCATCAATTCTTCCTCATCGCTATCCATAGATGAGCCTCCATCACTGTCTTGCGATGATTATGGGTGTGCCTTCAATGCAATGGATTTCTTCTTCTTGCTCTCTTCCTCAGCTGGCTTCATGATGTTGATTTCATATGTCATCAATGATCCGATGAGTTGATCCACCGTGAGTGTGGTGAGATCCTTCGAATCTTCGATGACGGTCGCCTTGGTGTGCCATGGAGGTGTGAGGGACCGCAACACCTTCCTCACCAAATCTTGATTAGAATACTCCTTTCCCAAAGCCTTCAAATTATTTGTTATCTCACTCAGCCTTGCATACATTTCCGAGATGTTTTCCTCGGGTTTCATAGCAAACAGCTCATATTCTCGCACCAATATATTTGCTTTTGTTTCCCGAACTTCTGAAGTGCCTTCATAGATGACCGTAAGCTTGTTCCACATTTCCTGCGCAGATGAACACATAGAGATTCGTGAGTACTCATTAGGATGTATTGCGCACTGAATAATATCCATAGCTCTATAATTAGCACATGATTTCTTAATATGCTCTTCCTGCCATCCATCCTCATTGGGAGGTAACACATAGGGACCTTTGTTAATGACCTTCCAACTATCATAGTCTTGTGCTCGCATGAACACAATCATCCGATTTTTCCAATAGGGATAATTAGTCCCATCAAAGAAAGGAGGTCTATGAACTGAATGTCCCTCGGGGAGCATTCCCTTGTTGGCCATACTAGGGGATCTTTTCTCTACAACCGCGAGGTTGTCCTAAAATCAGAGACCTCGCTCTGATACCAAATTGTTGTCCCAAAGGTTCTCGTATGGACAAGAAGGGGGGTTGAATTGTACCAGCCAAGCACGATGCTAATTTTAAAGTTAACACAGCAAATTAAATAACTACTAACGCAAATGATGAACGAATGAAATATAAGCTATGAAGAAATTAATTCTCTCAAGCTTACCGTTCTCACACGTTCAATAAAAATGATGTAAACAAGCAAACCACAACCAACCACAATGCGAGATAGATTTTTAGGTGGTTCGGGACCACGACGGGCTCCCTACATCCACCCCTCACCAAAACAGTGAGGATCCACTCGCTTCAAATGAAGCGCACGGAGCTTCCGCTCCAAGAGACACGGAGACGACGTCTCCTACACGATCCACAATGGATCTAACCACAAACACAAGCTGCAACACCGCAGCACAATGATCCACCACCGTTCGCAAATGGTTCAACACACACACAAAGTCGGAGTTCAGAAAAATGAAGGATATGTTCAATACATGCTTGTGAACCAAAGGAAAATGACTCAAATGAATGAAAATAAGATGAAGAAGTGAATCCCCAAGAGTAGAAAGGGTTTGTAGAATGTCTTCTCTAAGCCTCAAGTCGGAGAGTGGTCGGACGACGGCGATTCGAGCATCCTCTTGTTCCTCTCGTCGATCCGCTCCTTTCTCTCTTCTTCCACGATCTCCAAAGATGATTCGTTGGAGATGAAATCAAGCTTGCAAGAGCCTCTCATTCCTTTCCCCTTTCTTCACCTACAAGACAAGAGAAAATAAGCACATTAGGGTTCACAATACCCAAATTCGGATCTCACATTAGCATATATAGGGACTAACCAATAGACCCAAATACCCCTCCCAAAGTGTGTTAGAAACATCCATTTAAGTTTAGGAACCATTGGGGGGTATTTTGGTAATGTTTGAAAGGGTTTTCATTGGGTTTAGAACGCTCCCAGAAATCCCGTTATGAAAGGGTCGACCCTTGGGGTCGACCCTCGGGCAGTAGAGGGCCAAACAGAACCAAAAATAGGTTCTGTTTTACAGGGGTCGACCCCTGGGGTCGACCCCTGCAGGTGTATGGGTTGTCTGCTATGCAGACAGCACATAGCTCAGGGGGGGTCGACCCCAGGGGTCGACCCCTTCAACTGAGGGTCAAAAAATGGCAGTTTTAGACCCGATTATGCAATGGAAAAATTTCCAAAAAATTAAGATTGATTAACTAGGCATTAATCAAGGTATTAGGACCATGTAAACCACATTTCAATAAGTTATATGTGAATCAATTGAGCACATGTGAAAATATCAAAAACCTCATTTTAAGGATGCATGAAACACATTCAAGGCAATAACATCTCATGGGAGATGTTCATGAAAACAACCCAGATTTTTAGTCAAAGCTTAAATCACTTGAGCATGCAAGATATCAACAAATGTAGACATCAAACACTTCATTTTGCATAGATGATCATTCATGAGGCTCAAGTCATGGTATCTTCATAAAAACTAGATGCATGCAAATCATTCACACATGAAACCATATGAAGTCAAGTTAAAACCCAAGTTTCTCAAAACTAAGCACACTCACTTTAGGAATATGATGCTTCAAGAGAGTGATATGCTTTTATCAAATGTCTTTAAGAACACATGCTCTTCCAAACACACAATTTTGAATTCGTTAAATCACACACAATGTTTTGCTCCCACAAACTCACAATATTTGTTATCATCAAAACTAGGGTCAAAAATAATGTGAGAACACGTACCCAACACCCGCGGTTCCAGCACATCAATTGGGTCCTACAACGACCCCCCAGCAAGTCAGGGTCAACCCTGACACTCAGACATGTGGCAACAAGCCACTTAACTCTAGCACTCGGGCCAACCCGAGGTTACCCTGCCAACCCGCTGTGCAACGTGGCACATAGCTCGAGGCATGACTCACATCCTTGAGATGCCTCTCCTAAGCTCCCATGAGCTCCCTTCTTTAACCCAAGGCCCGCCTTGGGGCCCCTCGGCCAGCTACCCGAGTCGTTCGGCAATCCGGGGCGTGTCTGGTATTTACCCGAACACCTCGCGAGCGACTACGCCAACTCGAAGAACAACGGCCCCCACAGGCCTATCCCAGTTTTCTGGAGCTTAACGTTCGTCAAAGGACACTTGCAGAAGACACAAGGAGACCCCGGGGGCCATCCCTCGGGGTTGCGACCGGCCCCAGGGCCAGTTCACCCCGGGGCGCGGCCGCGCGCCCCCAGGGAGGGCGAACTCCCTGGGGGTCGCGCCCTCCCTCCAGCCTGGTGGTCCCATGACCCCACTCAGCCTCAGTTCATCCAATTTGCAGTCCTACGACGCGGTTCATGTGCCATACCAGTTCGAGAAGTTGACACGTGGACGCGAGAGCACAAAGCGACAGCACGTGGGAATTCCGCAAGTCGACGCGCACACGAGCCTCCGCAAGCCTCCACGTATCCTCCCAGCCAAGTTGTCCTTTTCTTCTTAGTTAATTTAGGAAGAAATAGACCCAAAAAATTGGATTTTATAGTGGGGACCGCCCCCTCTCTCTCCCTAGCGACCCAGCCCGCCTAAACCCCCTGGGGGGGTTTAGGAGGACCAGCCCAGCACCCTGGGCTGGTCCGCGTAAACCCCTTCCCTTCAATTAAAAAAAATTGCTTTTTTTAATTAAAAAATGCCCAAACCAGTCCGCCTAAGACCCCCTGGGGGAGGGGGTTTAGGCAGACCAGCCTCACCCCCTAAGGCTGGTCCGCCTAAACCCTTCCCAGCCCATCCTTTTTACAAAAAACACCCTCCGTGAGGGGTTTACGTGGGCTAGCTTGACCCTATCAACCTAATCCTCCTAAACCCATACTATTCATGGGGTTTACGTGGGCTAGCTTGACCCTATCAACCTAGTCCTCCTAAACCCATACTATTCATGGGGTTTACGGGGGCTGGCTTGACCCTATCAACCTAGCCCTCCTAAACCCTTCCTAACCCTTCAACTTCTCCATATAAAAACCCTTAGAATCTCAAGGGGTACATATGACAAGCACATAGAAGCTCCAACACATCCGGCCTTCAAGCTTCAAGCGGCTTCGGGCAACGAGATAAGGAGAATTGTGTGTGGGTGACTTGTTCGTCGGCTTAGTACGCCGAGGGTATGTCGTTTGCACTTCCCTCACGCCGTATTTAGCCGTAACATACAAGTCGACACCCACCATGTGCGAGATGTTATGACAAGGGCGAATGTCAACTCATGCCTGGATTCCCCCTCGCGTGCCCGCCGATTCCAACCACGGACGTACCATGACGTCACGCTCTCCCGCAGTCACGAGGCCATGTTCGACCTCTCTACTCGAGCCGTGACCGGCCCTCGCCCAGACACCAGATCGATGCATCCCTCCAGTTTTCCAGTCATAAGGCCCCTCGTTCAGCACCGCCACCATGGCCCACGCCACGGGAGGGGCCCTCTGTAAAACACATATGTGTTCGTCTATCACGCACTAACCCGAGGACCGATCATCACATCGAAATTATCCCGTGGCGTGCACCAGTTGTACCCTGGCTACTACGGCCCACCTGTAAAGACATGTATATCTCAAAGATTACACCGCCAATTGGACGAATGCTCTAGCATCCACGTTCAGGCCCCCAGCTTTCTATCTACACCACTCGACATCTGTGCCTAACATCCTAGCCTCAATAAACATCCCTCAGTAGAAAGCGCACCCACAGCTGCGGAATGCTCCCGGCCCTCTACCCACGGCTTCAGATATATATACATACTTTTCTTCAACTCAGAACGAAGGTGTTCGGATTCAATCCGATGTAAATGAACACCGATTACTTGCGGCCGGTGGGGAAAGACGTCCAGTACACGATTCCCGCAATCGCCTACGCACTCGTACCCATGGAACCTGTTGTGTCCCTGTGATTTTGATGATATCAAACACTATAAGTCATCATCTGTTGTGTCTACAGATGAATCTGTTTGTGTTGCATATGTGAATGTTTCAATGAACATCTTATTTTAGTATCATTACATCGAACAGGCTGTGTGCATTGGTGCATTTCATAACTGCCATAAGTCAATGAATGTCTGCATTTCATAACCTTGTTTCTATGAATGTCTAGACTTAGACTCATGCATTTCATATCTACTCAGGTTAAGTCTGTACAACGGGTGTTGTCTGCACAGTCAGGTTAAGTCTATACAACGGGTGTTGTCTGCACAGCCAGTGTATCACTCTCTCTGCACAGTCTATACATCCTTAGATAGCCTGCCTGAAGCTTGATAGCTGAAGTCTATACACTCATCTACTGTTAATCGATCAAGTCTGTACAGCCAATGCATTTCATGCATCTTATGCATCATGTCAAAGTCTGTACATTGTTCTGGTCGCTCTCAAGTCCATACAATGTCTTGTCTGCACGTTACATAGTCTACACAATGCTGCAGGCTAAGTCTGAACACTCTTCAGTAAAGCCTGTACACACTTCAGATAGCAAGTCTATACACTCAGCGTCTCATGCTGTGTCTTAACACAATCAGCAAGTCTGTACATTCGAGCATCTCACGTTGCATCTCACTTTCATAGCAAGTCTGTACAGCCTTCAGTTGCATAACTTAAGTCTGTACATTCGTCTGGATGCATAATGTGAAGTCTATACATCGCACAGCATGCAAGCCACTAAGTCTGTACATTGCTGAATTGCAAGAGTTCAAGTCTGTACATTGCATAATGCATGTGTTCAAGTCTATACACTGCTGAATGTAAGTCTGTACATTCTCACCTTTACCTACGTTGTGTGAACGCAAGTCTATACATTGCGGTCTTCACCTACGTTCAAGTCTGTACAGCGTTCGCTTAAAGTCTATACAGCCAGTGTCTATACATTGCCTTGCCTCTCAAGCATTTGCTAGTCTATACAGCTACAACTAAGTCTATACACGGTGTTGCATCGCATGCATTACCTAAAGTCTATACATCAGTTTACTTTTTATCATGCATGCATTATAGCAAGTCTAAACATTATTCTATCATGCACGCAATCAAAGTATGTACATCCTTATGGCTACATACATCAACTCTATACATCGTCTTCTAGCGTGCACACTAAGTCCATACAATCATGCTACATCATGTCTGTACACGCTTCAGTCTTGCATGTATGAAGTCTGTACATGGGTCTAGCTCTGCATTCATATAGTCTGTACAGTCAGGGTGTTGCTCGAACCAAGTCTACACATTGTCTCAGCACACACACGCAAAGTCTGTACACTGCATCTGGCAGTCTGCACAGTAAGTCTATACAACGTCCCACGGCAGCACTGCAATGTCTATACATCGCTGGCAGCCAGCATTGCAATGTCTATACATTGCGTCCCACAGCCTACACAGCATGTCTATACAACGTCCAGCTGCCTGCCGTAAAGTCTGTACATTGCGTCCCACAGCAAGCAGCAAAGTCTATACATTGTTGCCAGCTTGCACGCAGCAAGTCTATACATCGCTGGCAGCCTGCACGCAAAGTCTGTACATTGCATGCACACTGCATTGTTAAGTCTATACATTGCTGCTTGATTGAACTATGTACAGCCTGTGTTGATTCTACTGATCGACTGAACTCTTCATTAAACCTGCAGAGTCTGGGCACGTGATCCGAGGCTGGCACCTGGCACGTGATCCAAGATGCTGAGAAGCCGCCACGTGGACTGAAGCTAGGGCATGAATCGAAGAGAGCATTAGCCCTTTCCTCTACTGCTATAAAAGGAAGCCTTCTTCCACTGAAGAAGACGGATGAAGTGGATGAAAGACAGAAGAAAAAGAGTGATCGAAAGAAGAAGAGCTGAAGCAGAAAGGGCAGAGAAGTAGCAGAAGAAAAAGAGAAAAAGAGATAGCATGAGTTGAGAAGAAGACAAAGGTTGAGAGATAGAGAGGTCGTGAAGAAGAAGAGAGCTTCATTGTCTTCACTGGAATTTAGATCAGATCCAATCCAGTTTGCTCTTGCGAGAGCTACTTTGTGCTTTTCATTTCTCCAGCTTTCTGTCGCTGTGATTTTTATCTTTTATTATTTTCCTTTTACCTTGTTCTTCCGATTGCCCTGTTGGGGATCGGGTTCCTCCTGTGGTTTCAGGAGAAGGGAGATTTGTTTCTCCAGTTTGCTGGTGACTTTGTGTCATCAGTGGTTCCCTCCTTTGTGGAGGGAGAGGTCCGAGACCTCTGGTTTGCAGGTGACTTGGTGTCACTTGTTCTTCCCTCTGGGCCTCAGAGGAAGGGAGACTTGGGTCTCCGGCTGCAGGTAGTAGTTGCTACTTGTAGGTCCCCTCCTTGGTGGAGGAAGAGAGACTTCGGTCTCTGGCTTGCTAGTGACTGTGTGTCACTAGTGGATTCCCTCCGGTGTGGAGGAAGAGGGGAGGTTGTTCCCCTTGTCAAGCTGTGTGGCAGCATTTGTTGCAGACTGAGTCTGCTGTTCTAGCGTTGCTAGTGGAAGCCTCACTCCAACCGGAGTGAGGGGTGGACGTAGGTCTGTGGACCGAACCACCTAAAAATCCTGGTGTCCCTTGTGGTTTGATTTTTCTTATGTGTTCATCTTATTGCTTCGCACATTAGATGCTTGCTTAGGATCGAGTGAAGGTAAATTCATCTGTGCTGTTTTGCTGAGATCCTCCTAACCATTCACAAAATATATTAGCAACATGTTATAATTCCGCATATCTGAGCATAAGTTTTTAATTAGGCTATAATTTTAAAGGGGAGATTCATTCACCCCCCTCTAAATCTATCGCATCTGTCTCAACAGAACCCCTTCTCTCCACGTGTCGCCCGATCACCCAAGCCCACGTGCTGCGTTCTGGTGACACTTCCTCGGTCAACCCTTGGTTCCATGGGTGATTTTCGAGAAATCGACTGGCACGCCCACACCCTGTCCGGTTAACCCTTATCCCGACACTTCCGTGCCATTCGACCCTTTTCGACTTTCCGTGAAAGGAGAGTGCCCGATACTGCCGTGAGAGGCATGCAGCCGTAAGGAGGATACCTGTAGCAACCCTGGTAAATTTAAGGACTAAAAAAAACTAAATAAATTTAAAACCAATAGATAATCAGGGCCAGACCTTGTATATACAACCCCGAGATTTCCAAATGGGCCTTACAAAATGATCTTATAGACCCTACCCTTAAATTTTAAGGGATTATGAATAAAGAGTCATTTTAAGTAGGCTTTTAAAGTCATATCGTATTTTATTCAATTAATAATGAATAAATCTTGGAGAACATGTTAATTTAGATTTTATTAATAATTTAGAAAATTCATTATTTCAAATTTATTACATTATATTTTTAGTTGAAGGAATAAGGTGTATTAACAAGATTTAATCCATTAAAGATGAGTAAATGGTAAAGGAATGAGTATAGAAGAAATTTAGGTCTTTTGTAGGTGGTACTAAAAGGTGAAAAAATGGAATTAACGCCTTATGCATGGGCGCTTCTTTGAAAACCAACGACTTAACACAAGTCGTTACTTTATTAAATGAATAGTAATAGTGAATAGTGCCACTTTTTATATTAAAATAATTTGATAAAACTAATTATACAAAAAACTAGAGAAAAATGGAAAATGTATACCCATAAAATTTCATGTCGATATCCCATCAAATAAAAAAGATAAAAATCCCTAAAGATTGTTACTCTTTAAATTAACGTAAAAAACGTAATCGGTTAAAACAAACGACTTTGTTTAAGTCGTCAAATATTAATAGAAGTATAAACACGCCCCAGACAAAGGCGCGTTTTATGAAATTAACGGCATAATAGGAGGCGTTAATTTAAGAAGTAACACCCCCCTCTCCGGGCGTCAAATCTCAAACGGCCGAAACTAATAAAAAGGGAAAGGGAAAGTAACGCCCCCTTGAGGGCAGGCGTTGTTTAATCAATTAAAGACTTTTGGTCTAGTCGTCAATTTATAAAAGGATGACCCAACCTGAGTCGTCTTATTCATTTCATCCTAATTAGGAAGCGTTCTGTTTCGGAAAGAATTGCAAGGGGAAACTGTAATGCAAATCAGATTAACATTAGGAATGCTTTTCCCCAATCGAACTCTAACCTTTTTAGGTCTCTAAAATCCTACAAATACCCACCCTTCGAGCCAATTTACGAACTTTTTCTCTCGTCGACTGCAAGAGGGATTTTAGGCAGCAGAGTCTTCATTTCCTCCGGCTGCGTCTTGTTCTGTAACAATAGGAAGCTCTTATTTCTCTATATTCTTCCGGGGGAAACTGCTGTTGCTGTTGCCCTTGTGCTTCGTTCCAACCGTTCTTCTTCTGTTGTTGCTATCTCTGTTGGAAAAATAGAGTATCGGATTTCTTCAGCTTTCTCATCATCTGTCAAACCCGATCAACTCCGAGGTAGGTTTTCTCTCTGATGGCCAAACTAATTAATAAAGATGGTATCATATACAGCATGTTTTGTCGAATTTATATCCAGTAGATTCTTCTTAGAGTTTCCTCTGAGCATGCATATAGGTCGTTGGTTTTCTGAGAAGATTTAGTAAAAGACGCCCCCAGTGCAGGCGCGTTTTTTTTAGTGTAGGACGACCTCTCTTAAGTCACGATTTAATTTAACGCTCGGATGAACAGGCGCCAATTGACAGGTTAATTGATAATTTCATATGTTTAACATGCGATAACTGTAAATCTTGATAAGATAATCAAGGCATGAGCATACTAGTGAGTTATTGTTATATTTCTCAATTTATCCATCTCTCCAGTTTTTCTATTAGAAATATTCTAAAATTCCTCGTACCTATGATCATCTGGCTATGTAGAATAAAAGACGACCCCGTCCATGTTGCTAATTTGAATGGACACCCGCTCTCAGAGGCGTCAGATTGTGTGAAGATTTATGAAACTGTTGATCCGTGGACATTGGAAATAACGACCAACCATCAGTCGTCAATTATAAAAGCTTAGTCATGGAGTTTTCATGGAATTTTCACCTTAATAATTTGTTCCTAGGTATCGGAGTCTCCGTTGCACATGAAAATTTATGGGCATACTATTGGGGTGGAGACCGAGGTAATAGAAGTGGTTACACCATTTTTCGTGCCCCCTATTGCAAGATCCCCCGTCTCTCATCGAAAAATTATTTTGAACATATGGTTAGGTAGAGTTTTTCGAGCCGATCATTTCGGTATATCATAAGCTAGATTCTGACATGGTTCGGTACAGAAACTGGAGGCTTGAAAATACGATTTTTCTGAAATAACGACGTAAACACGGTCGTTACTCTAAAAGTTGACGCCAATGTTTGCAGGCGTCATATTAATATATATATATATATATATATATATATATATATATATATAAATACATGTATATATATATATATATCATGTATGTATATCTTTGAAAATCTATATTTATTAAAATATATACCAGAAAATTATGAAAAATATATTTTTGGAATACTTGTATTTTTCTCCTAATTATCATATATTCTATTTCCTTAAATTATTTTAAATAAATCAATGTGCCTTTAAATGAAGGTTTTTGAATTTATTCAATTAAATAGATATAAATGTAAATTCTTGTTAAATAAATTGAGTTAAAAATCATGAAAATTAACGTTCCCCAAGAGGATGCTAATTAACAAATGACGGCACCCACGGGAGTTAAATAATATAAGTTTATTTAATTGTAATCAATTATAGAATAGGATGGACATGAATTCTATGATTAACGTATACATTTTCTCACCACTTTCTTCCGTTTTTGACCCATACCTCGGGTCTTTTGACACTCTCATCTCACGTCCGTAGATGGAGTCCCTTTTTCGTGATTGGTTCACATTATACACCTCAACTCTCGGTGACATACGAGTCCTCCGTTGGACATTCCGTTCCTTCGGACTGACAAGTTAGTCATTGAGACCTCCGTAAGTCTCCGCTAGCCTTAGATTCCCTCAAGGCAGCCGAGCTGGTTGCACCTTAAAAAAACCCTGGATCTGATCCGTGTTACTTTGATTTTCCGTTAGTCATGACACTCTACTCCTTTGGAATCTTCTTCGAGAACATAACCCTTTTGACTCTGTATTTGGCCATATCTGATTCTGAAATATTAAAGGGCTCTGGGTCCGCGACTTTTCAGTGCCAGGTTGGACGGAAGTCCAATTCTGTAAACCATGGGAATTCTGGGTGTGGCATTGCACCAAAGTCTGTACATATGTTATATTCTGTTATTCTGCTATATCTGTTATTCTGCAAACTCTGTTAAATCTGTTAATTCTGTTATTCTGATGATTTGTTGCTTGGTTATTTTGATAATTTAGATATTCTACTTTATTGCGTATATTTATTGGAACTCTGTTATAATCTGGCCAATTCTGAAGTTATGTTCATCTGCTCATCTGTCCTTGTTATATTCTGACAACTTGTCCTTGACTCTGCATGGGAATTCATCCCTATATCTTTTGATCTCGTATCTACCTTTGACTTTAGTATTCATCTTTCTTGATAGCTGATCATCATGATTTTCTTGTTACATGCATTGCACCGTCATGAAACCGTTAATTGGTTAATCACTTATATTCTGCTTGATGAGAGATGTAATTCCTACTGAGCGTTTCGCTCACCTGCCTATCTTTAACATTTTCCAGGTAACGACATTGAAGATAGTCCATCAGATGGGGAAGGGCCAGAGTGTTGAGCGTTATGGAGAATTGTGTCGGTGTCTTTAATTTTCTTGAGTCTTGTCCTGTTATTTGAGTCCTTTCTCTTTATTAGAATGTAATAGTGAGTCCTTCCTACACTTATGTAAGTTGAGTCAAGATATGTAATTTGAATATTTGATTATCAATAAAGATTAAATTGGCCCACATTGTCCAGTGTGTAATTTGGTGTCTTATGTTTGCTCTGATCATTCATGATTGTATCACTGCCACGTTCCGAACTACACGTTCCGCTGCTATCGGTTCGGAGCGTGACAGTTTGTGGTATTAGAGTCTAGGTTTATTAAACCCTAGGTCTTGACTATAGGTCGCCATAAGTTCTAGGTTCAATCCTATTATTACCCGGTGAGATTGGGTAGAATTGTGGGTTAAGAATTAAAAAGGAAATTAAGAAACTAATAAGATTAGTTTATGATGATAGTTTTGTAAAATTTCACGAGAATTACTTGATAAACCTTACATGAGATTGTTTATGTCTTGTAGAACTAGATAGATAACAATGGCCGCCGAACGTGCTCAGTGGCGTAACATGCAACGCACTCTCCAAGGCATGACTCAGGCTCTCCAACAGGTAGCCAAGGGTGGAACCAATCGTGGAGCTGGAGAGTTACATCGTGAGTTCCGGAGCCTCAATCCCCCTAGATTTAGTGGAACTCCTGATCCTGATATCGCGGAAGATTGGACAAAGGAGATGGAAAGAACTTTCCAAGTAATTCAATGCTCGGATCAAGATAAGGTCCTTTTAGCGACATTTCAACTAGAGAAGGACGCAAGGGCTTGGTGGGAATCCGTGGAAGCCACTCTGCCGGACATTCAAGTAACATGGGAAGACTTTTTAGAACACTTTAACGAGAAGTATTTCTCGGAGAGAGTTCGGGAGAGAAAGGCAGGAGAATTTGCCTCACTTAAACAACGAAGCATGTCTGTGGCAGAATATGAGGCCCAATTCTCAAGGTTATCTAGGTATGCGCCTCATCTGATATCAACGGGGAAGATGAAAGCTAGAAGGTTCATGAACGGTTTAAGAATACAATACATTCCCCAATTGGCACCATTGGATATACCAACATATACGGAGATGGTCAAAAGAGCACAGTTATTAGAGGATGCTATGGAATTATCTGACAAAATTAGGGCAAGAATGGAGAAGAAGAAAGGAGGTAATGGCAATAAGAGGCCAAATGAGGGAAACGATGTTCCGAATGGCAAGAAGCCTAAGGAAGCAAGGTGCAAGCATTGTGGGAATGATAGTCACAAGTCCGAGAAGTGTCGCTGGAAGAACGGAGCTTGTTTTCGATGTGGAAGCCAAGAACATAAGGTAGCTGACTGTCCAATTTCTAAAGATCAACCTCAGCAGGCAAATGGTCGACATCGAGTACAATTGCAAGCAATAAGACAAATCGAACCGACTGACAATAAAATAGCTGGAGGTAACCCTTAATCTTAAAACCATTAGTGATTTCCTTGAGGATAGAATGAGATAACCCTATTTTGGAATTGCATGTCATGTGAATTTGGGGACCAAATTCTCTAAGTGGGGGAGGATGTAGCAACCCTGGTAAATTTAAGGACTAAAAAAAAAACTAAATAAATTTAAAACCAATAGATAATCAGGGCCAGACCTTGTATATACAACCCCGAGATTTCCAAATGGGCCTTACAAAAAGATCTTATAGACCCTACCCTTAAATTTTAAGGGATTATGAATAAAGAGTCATTTTAAGTAGGCTTTTAAAGTCATATCGTATTTTATTCAATTAATAATGAATAAATCTTGGAGAACATGTTAATTTAGATTTTATTAATAATTTATAAAATTCATTATTTCAAATTTATTACATTATATTTTTAGTTGAAGGAATAAGGTGTATTAACAAGATTTAATCTATTAAAGATGAGTAAATGGTAAAGGAATGAGTATAGAAGCAATTTAGGTCTTTTGTAGGTGGTACTAAAAGGTGAAAAAATGGAATTAATGCCTTGTGCATGGGCGCTTCTTTGAAAACCAACGACTTAACACAAGTCGTTACTTTATTAAATGAATAGTAATAGTGAATATTGCCACTTTTTATATTAAAATAATTTGATAAAACTAATTATACAGAAAAATAGAGAAAAATAGAAAATGTATACCCATAAAATTTCATGTCGATATCCCATCAAATAAAAAAGATAAAAATCTCTAAAGATTGTTACTCTTTAAATTAACGTTAAAAACGTAATCGGTTAAAACAAACGACTTTGTTTAAGTCGTCAAATATTAATAGAAGTATAAACACGCCCCAGACAGAGGTGCGTTTTATGAAATTAACGGCATAATAGGAGGCGTTAATTTAAGAAGTAACGCCCCCCTCTCCGGGCGTCAAATCTCAAACGGCCGAAACTAATAAAAAGGGAAAGGGAAAGTAACGCCCTGAGGGCAGGCGTTGTTTAATCAATTAAAGACTTTTGGTCTAGTCGTCAATTTATAAAAGGACGACCCAACCTGAGTCGTCTTATTCATTTCATCCCAATTAGGAAGCGTTCTGTTTCGGAAAGAATTGCAAGGGGAAACTGTAATGCAAATCGGATTAACATTAGGAATGCTTTTCCCCAATCGAACTCTAACCTTTTTAGGTCTCTAAAATCCTACAAATACCCACCCTTCGAGCCAATTTACGAACTTTTTCTCTCGTCGACTGCAAGAGGGATTTTAGGCAGCAGAGTCTTCGTTTCCTCCGGCTGCGTCTTGTTCTGCAACAATAGGAAGCTCTTATTTCTCTATATTCTTCCGGGGGAAACTGCTGTTGCTGTTGCCCTTGTGCTTTGTTCCAATTGTTCTTCTTCTGTTGCTGCTATCTCTGTTGGAAAAATAGAGTATCAGATTTCTTCAGCTTTCTCATCATCTGTCAAACCCGATCAACTCCGAGGTAGGTTTTCTCTCTGATGGCCAAACTAATTAATAAAGATGGTATCATATACAGCATGTTTTGTCGAATTTATATCCAGTAGATTCTTCTTAGAGTTTCCTCTGAGCATGCATATAGGTCGTTGGTTTTCTGAGAAGATTTAGTAAAAGACGCCCCCAGTGCAGGCGCGTTTTTTTTAGTGTAGGACGACCTCTCTTAAGTCACGATTTAATTTAACGCTCGGATGAACGGGCGCCAATTGACAGGTTAATTGATAATTTCGTATGTTTAACATGCGATAACTGTAAATCCTGATAAGATAATCAAGGCATGAGCATACTAGTGAGTTACTGTTATATTTCTCAAATTATCCATCTCACTAGTTTTTCTATTAGAAATATTCTAAAATTCCTCGTACCTATGATCATCTGGCTATGTAGAATAAAAAATGACCCCGTCCATGTTGCTAATTTGAATGGACGTCCGCTCTCAGAGGCGTCAAATTGTGTGAAGATTTATGAAAATGTTCATCCTAGACGTTGGAAATAACGACCAACAATCAGTCATCAATTATAGAAGTTTAGTCATGGAGATTTCACTTTAATAATTTGTTCATAGGTATCGGAGTCTCCGTTGCACATGAAAATTTAAGGGCATACTATTGGGGTGGAGACCGAGGTAGTGAAAGTGGTTGCACCATTTTTCGTGCCCCCTATTGTAAGATCCCCCGTCTCTCAACGAAAAATTATTTTGAACATATGGTTAAGTAGAGTTTTTCGAGCCGGTCATTTTGACATATTATAAGCTAGATTCCGACATGGTTAGGTACATAAACTGGAGGCTTGAAAATACGATTTTTCTGAAATAACGACCTAAACACGGTCGTTACTCTAAAAGTTGATGCCAATGTTCGTAGGCGTCATATTAATATATATATATATATATATATATATATATATATATATACATGTATATATATATCATGTATGGATATGTTTGAAAATCCATATTTATTAAAATATATACCAGAAAATTATGAAAATATATATTTTTGGAATCCTTGTATTTTTCTCCTAATTATCATATATTCTATTTCCTTAAATTATTTTAAATAAATCAATGTGCCTTTCAATGAAGGTTTTTGAATTTATTCAATTAAATAGATATAAATGTAAATTCTTGTTAAATAAATTGAGTTAAAAATCGTGAAAATTAACGTTCCCCAAGAGGATGCTAATTAATAAATGACGGCACCCACGGGCGCTAAATAATATAAGTTTATTTAATTGTAATCAATTATAGAATAGGATGGACATGAATTCTCTGATTAACGTATACATTTTCTCACCGCTTTCTTCCGTTTTTGACCCATACCTCGGGTCTTTTGACACTCTCATCTCACGTCCGTAGATGGAGCCCCTTTCTCGTGATTGGTTCACATTATACACCTCAACTCTCGGTGACATACGAGTCCTCCATTGGACATTCCGTTCCTTCGGACTGACAAGTTAGTCATTGAGACCTCCGTAAGTCTCCGCTAGCCTTAGATTCCCTCAAGGCAGCCGAGCTGGTTGTACCTTAAAAAACCCTGGATCTGATCCGTGTTACTTTGGTTTTCCGTTAGTCATGACACTCTACTCCTTTGGAATCTTCTTCGAGAACATAACCCTTTGACTCTGTATTTGGCCATATCTGATTCTGAAATATTAAAGGGCTCTGGGTCCGCGACTTTTCAGTGCCAGGTAGGACGGAAGTCCAATTCTGTAAACCATGGGAATTCTGGGTGTGGCATTGCACCAAAGTCTGTACATCTGTTATATTCTGTTATTCTGCTATATCTGTTATTCTGCAAACTCTGTTAAATCTGTTAATTCTGTTATTCTGATGATTTGTTGCTTGGTTATTTTGATAATTTAGATATTCTGCTTTATTGCTTATATTTATTGGAACTCTGTTATAATCTGGCCAATTCTGAAGTTATGTTCATCTGCTCATCTGTCCTTGTTATATTCTGACAACTTGTCCTTGACTCTGCATGGGAATTCATCCCTATATCTCTTGATCTCGTATCTGCCTTTGACTTTAGTATTCATCTTTCCTGATAGCTGATCATCATGATTTTCTTGTTACATGCATTGCACCATCATGAAACCGTTAATTGGTTAATCACTTATATTCTGCTTGATGAGAGATGTAATTCCTACTGAGCGTTTCGCTCACCTGCCTATCTTTAACATTTTCTAGGTAACGACATTGAAGATAGTCCATTAGATGGGGAAGGGCCAGAGTGTTGAGCGTTATGGAGAATTGTGTCGGTGTCTTTAATTTTCTTGAGTCTTGTCCTGTTATTTGAGTCCTTTCTCTTTATTAGAATGTAATAGTGAGTCCTTCCTACACTTATGTAAGTTGAGTCAAGATATGTAATTTGAATATTTGATTGTCAATAAAGATTAAATTGGCCCACATTGTCCAGTGTGTAATTTGGTGTCTTATGTTTGCTCTGATCATTCATGATTGTATCACTGCCACGTTCCGAACTACACGTTCCGCTGCTATCGGTTCGTGGCGTGACAATACCCAAGATACATCAAACTCCCGTGTCTTCCTTCCCCGCCGTATCCCTTCCTTCACCCCGATTTTTCGGCATAAAAAAAACCCGCAGCAACAATAGTGAAGTCAAAATCCTTAAGATATTCGAGCCAACGCCTTTGCCGCATGTTCAGCTCCTTTTGGGAGAATGAATACTTGAGGCTTTTATGATCGGAGTATACAGTGAATTATTCTCCATAGAGTTAGTGTCTCCATATCTTCAAGGCAAATACTACTGCGGCCAGTTCTAAGTCATGCACCGGGTAGTTCTCTTCATGTTTCTTCAATTGTCGAGAAGAGTATGTAATGACTCTAACAATTTGCATCAATACACATCCGAGGCCAATACCAGAAGCATCGGTATATACCTCATATTTTTCTCCTTCAATTGGTAATGATAAGAGGGGAGCAGTGGTCAAGAGATCCTTCAAAGCTTGAAAACTCTTTTCACAGTCTTCATTCCACTCACAAGGCACTTCCTTGCGGGTTAACCTGGTCAAAGGAACAGTAATCTTGGAGAAGTCCTTGATAAAACGCTGGTAGTAAACAGCTAGACCCAAGTAGCTTCGAATCCCCATTGCATTTGTGTGTCATTCCCAGTTCTTCACAGCTTCGACCTTTGATAGGTCAACAGCAATTCCGTTCTTCAAAATTATATGGCCCAAGAAGGACACTTCCTCGAGCCAGAAGTCACATTTGCTGAATTTGGCATATAATTTGTTTTCCCCAATATCTGCAACGCCTTCTTCAGATGTTCTTCATGATCCTCTTCGGTCTTTGAATAGATCATAATAACATCAATAAAGGCCACAATAAATTGGTCTAAGTAGGGCCTGAATATGCTATTCATTAACTGCATAAAAGTTACGGGGGCATTCGTTAGTCCGAAAGGCATAACAGTAAATTCGTAATGCCCATACCTGCTTCGGAATGCAGTTTTATGAATGTCTTCTTCTTTGATCTTCAGTTGGTGATAACCAGAACGAAGATCAATCTTGGAGAAATATGTAGCTCCAAATAATTGATCGAACAGCTCGTCAATTCTCGGTAGCAGGTACTTGTTCTTGATTGTAAGGTGATTTAGCTGTCGATAATCGATGCATAGTCTCATCGATCCGTCCTTGTTTTTGACAAATAGCATGGGTGCTCCCCATGGGGAAGTACTTGGCCTAATGAAACCATTTTTCAATAACTCCATTAACTGCTCTTTTAGCTCTTTCAGCTCAGCGGGGGACATTCTGTATGGTGCCTTGGAAATAGGACCAGCACCAGGGACATGGTCGATTGTGAACGACACTTCCCTTTTCGGGGGTAAGCCGGGCAATTCTTTAGGAAACACGTCGGGAAAATCCCGAATTACACGAATGTCTTGAAGTTTAATCTCCTCGACTTCCGTGGCAGTCACGAATGCTATGAAAGCCATACATTCCTTATTCATAAGCTTACTAGCTCGGAGGGCTGATATAAGAGGTGATCTACTCCGAGGGCTAGTGTAAACCAGCTCTGTGAAATCCACAAAAGTTACCTTGCCATGCCGACAATCTACAGTTGCTTGGTATGTGGATAACCAATCAGCACCTAGTATGACATCATAACCCTTCATATCTAGGCATATCAGGTCAGCAGGTAAATTGTTTCCTTTAATCATCACTTCACAGTTTGGATAGTGATAAGTGATATCGGACTCATTCCCAAGAGGTGTAGATATGACCAAATCTAATAGTTCATGTTTCTTAGAAAATGAAGTAGCAATTTTCTTGGAAACGAATGAATGAGTTGCTCTGGTATCAAATAAAACTTGAGCAGTTTTAGAACAAATAGTGAGAGTACCTTCCATAATTCCACCTTCTGTGGGTTCCGTCTCGTGGAGAGCTTGCAAACGGCCTTGTTTCTTTACCGGATGCTTCTCGTCTTTGATGACTTGCTCCTTCATCAATGGGTAGTCTGGGATTCGATGCTCACGGCTCCCACATCGAAGATAAGCTCCTAACTTCCTCCAGCATTCCTCGGTCTTATGACCAGCTTTATCGCAATACTTGCAAATCTCATTAGAGGGTGTGACGGTGGAGAATGGCCTATCATTCTTCTAGAATTTCTTTTCCCTAGAGGGCTCCCCTCCCATGAAGAACCGCTTCTTATTGAATGATTGTTTGAATTTACCTAGGCTTGTGACGGGTTCCTTCCTGTCCTTTCCTCGAATCCTTTAAGATGATTCGGTGGCGTCTTCTAGCAATTGAGCACGCCGAACCATCTCCGAGTAGACTTGGATGTCCATCGGTGCAAGTTGTGTAATATAGTGGGGCCGAAGCCCGTTGAGGAACCTTCTAGCTTTCATCTTTTCTATACACACCAAGTGGGGAGCATACTTTGACAGTCTCGAAAATTGGGCCTCATACTCGGCCACTTTCAAGCCCCGTTGTTTTAGAATGGCAAATTCTGCGGCCTTCTTTTCCTGAATATGGTCAGAGAAATACTTGTTGTTTAAATGCTCCGTGAATTCATCCCATGTGACATGGCCTTCTGGTAGTGTTGCTTCTATGGAGTCCCACCAGCATCGAGCGTCCCGCTCCAGTTAGAATACGGCTAGTAGAACCTTCTCCTTGTCCGTGCATTGCATCACACGGAAAATTCGCTCCATCTTCGTTAACCAATTCTCGGCATCCTCGGGGTTAGACGAACCCATAAACCTTGTGCGTTCATGTTACAGAAACTCCTATGGTGATCACCGGCACCACGATTAGCTCCGCCTTGCGCCACTTGCTATAGTGCCTGTGTAAGGCCTTGCACGGTGCGCTACATCTCACGCCATTGTGCTCTTTCAACGGCCATGATTCTATAAAAGGGTTTAAGCATAATAAAGATCAGGTTTAATTACAAGGTCAAAAGTCATTATAGAACTTAACCCATGGCTCTATCCATCTCACCGGGTAAGGTACAACTATCCTTAGACTCGGGTTTTACCTATCCTTGGACTCAGGTTTTACCTAGGAAACTAAAATCCTAGGCTCCGATATCAAGAAGACTGTCACGTCCCGAGCGCGGAAGATACTCGGATGCATGACGCGTCTATATAGATCGTGTCATTAGAATGATAAAATTTGACATACATAAATACGGAGTGCACAAAAGACTAATAATATCTAATGATCCCACTAGTCCAAAGTGACAACTAAACGATTAATCAAAAGATGATAAAGCTAGTCCATGATAATTCCAAATTAAAATCCAAATACTAGGCTACATGCCTTAACAAGGATTTAATTGACTAGACCACACATAACTAGAAAATACAAAAGGAGACTCAAGAAGATCAAAAGACACGACTAGCTGACGGTAGATGATCGGTGACTCTAGCACTCTTCACTCAGTCTCATTCCCATTTGGGTGGATGTCACTATCTGAATTACCTGAAAATGTTAGGAAGCAACTGGATGAGCGAATCACTCAATAGGAATTATATCTCAAGTTCTAACAATCTTTAAGTTAATTACAAGTTCATGCGGTATAATGATGCATGTTGGATCAAGCAAGAGTATCAAGAATTGTATCAAGAGAGTATCACATGAATATCAATAAGATGTATCAATAAGGAACTAGCAAGTAATTGCCAAGTGATTGCACAAGTATTTCCAAGAAATCGATATTCAAGCGAGTCTTTCCATGAAGATAATAAGCAATATTCAAGCAAGTAATCTCAAGTTCGTGTAATAACAAGTAGTGTAATGGAATTGGCTATTTCATTCATTTCATTCAAGCAAGTAATTGCCCTTTTTCGGGTCACGTGAGTCAAGTCAAGTAAGTAGAGAGAGAGTAAGTGTGGAATGTCTTAAGTCAAGTAAGCAAGCACTTTCGCCCTTCTGTGGGTCTCAAGTCAAGTATTGCCCATTCTGGGCCAAGCAAGTCAAGTCAAACAAGTAGTTCGGTGCAATGCCAAACACCGTGGTCAATAAACTCCCATGGGCACAAGTACCTTCGGGCGCTCCTCCCAAGACCAGATCAGGCCCTATATGCACAGTATTTCATGTATTTCTTTTGACATTCACTCTCATTTATAGCCAATATAGAATTTCAAGGGTTGCCATTGTAAGAGTATAAGGTAGATTCCAAGAATAGAGTTCAAGGGCATATATGATGCTGGAACATGTACTAGGGTTATATCGATAGAGACAAATCAGTAATCAGAACGAAGATTGGCAGCTAACAGACTGAATTGGCGCCTGGGGGTTGTAGACATGCTAAAATTGACATTACTGTGAGAATATCTCATATTGCCTCATAATACCCCAATTTGACCCTCAAATTGACCTTGTTTGAGTGATTTTCCCACTTTTCTTGGGTTTCTCACCTTTTAATACTTTTTCCTATTTTCCCTATTTTTTTGGATTTTCTGGGTATTTTTCTCCATTTTTCCAGATTTTTAAAGAATTAGCGACAAGGTGGGATGCGCTATTTTTAAAATATAAAAATAATAAAAAAATATAAATGGAAATGACGCCTCTTTGGGGGTGTCTTCATTTAAATCAAGAATAGGTTTCAGTTATATCTCGTTCTCTAATTCTTTCACCCTTTCCGAGGTATTTTGGTGGCCTTCGAGTTCCAGAAAAATATAAAAATATATATATATGGAATCGTCTCAACCAGAAGCACCTTCACCAGGAAAATCAGAAAATAAAAAAATCAGAAATGAATTAGCGACATAGGGGGTGGGCGCTATTTACAAATAAAAAAATAACAAAAGTAAATGACGTCTCTCTAAGGGGTCTTCATTTAATTGAAGTCACCCCGGGTGTCGCTAATTGAAGAATTGAAGTCTTCCGGGGTGTCGCCATTCAATGAATTGGGGTGATTTACACTGGACAAGTACATTCTGTGACTCAAAATACTATTCATACACTATTCATACTGTAAAAGTTTCTCAGAAACAGAAAGCAATGATATGAACAGGTAGAGAAAACTCTCGGGAGTTCAGAATCATACTCATGCAAAATTATTGGGTTTCGCTATTCAATAAATTGGGATGATTTACACCGGGCAGGTACATTCTATGACTCAAAACACTATTCATACACTATTCATACCGTAAAAGTTTCTCAGAAACAGAAAGTAAGGATTTGAACAGGTAGAGAAAATTCTTGGGAGTTCAGAATCATGCTCATGCAAAATTGTTGGGTTTTGATTCCATAGATATAAAATTTCTAATGCGGTGTTTATATTTTTTAAAAATGGAATTGGCGCCCCTCAACGTGTCTTCATTTAATTGAAGACACCTAGGGGTGTCGCTATTTGATGTAAAGGCTCTGGTCAATTGGCGCCCCTCTGCAGTGTCTTCAATTAATTGACGTCACTGCGGAGAGTCACCAATTGGGCCGTTTTCAAGTGAGTCATGCTTCGCATCAGAGAGGTACATTCAGAGATACAACTTTACTTTTCAATTAATTGACGTCAGGAAGTAAGGACATGGGCAGGTAGAGAAAAATATCAAGATCACAGAACTATTTTCATGCGAGAATTTTATGGTCTGGTTCAATAAATATAAATTTCTGAACACGGTGGTTAGTTACTATTCATATTTTCAAAGTTTCTCCGAATCAGGAAATAAGGACATGGGCAGGTAGAGAAAAATATTGAGATCACAGAACTATGTTCATGCTAGAATTTTATGGTCTGGATCAATAAATATAAATTTCTGAACACGGTGGTTAGTTATTATTCATATTTTCCAAGTTTCTTCGAATCAGGAAGTAAGGACATGGGCAGGTAGAGAAAAATATCAGGATCACAGAACTATTTTCATGTGAGAATTTTATGGTCTGGTTCAATAAATATAAATTTCTGAACACGGTGGTTAGTTACTATTCATATTTTCAAAGTTTCTCCGAATCAGGAAATAAGGGCATAGATCGACATGGAAATTTGCAGGATTGTACGATCATGCTCATGCAATAATTTCTAAGTTTAATTTCATAGATATCAATTTTTAAACATGGATTAATTTCCAAGAATCGGGACAGATTATGAGTATAAACCGTGTGCTGTACAAGGGGTACTTGGCGGAGAATCTACTCACGCAAGATTTAGTATTTCAGATAGGCGTGGCCTAACCTTCCCACTAAGCCTTTTGATATACCCCTGACTTAAATGACCAGATTTAACTAGCATGCATGTTAACCTATATTAACTACTAGTTAAGCCAGATCTTGAGAACACCTACCTTTTGACGTGATTACGAGGTACAGATGACAGAATAGAAATCCAAGGATGAAGCCACACGTTCTCCGCCTCCAGCAGTAGGACGTAGACTTCACGTTTTCCGAGGGAACGAAGGGAAATATTCCCTTCTGCAAGCAGCACTGATGATGGTAGTAGCCTCTGCCAGTGCTACGGAGGGAATTAATTATAGGAGATCGCAAAGTATGGGTTTATTGCCTTGCAGGCCCGGTTGAGTAGACAAGATCTAGACATGGTGCTTTGCCAGCTAAATGTGGTTGTTCGTGCCTCAACCTTCTAGAAACACATATTAAATGACGCCCTTGTAAGGTGTGACGACCCAAGATCCGGATACCGGGAAGTGCCCGATACAATTCGAATCTTGGCCCGCCGCCCACGAGCTGGGAGGGCTCAGAAGGGCTAAAAGGAGTGTGGAGGTACAAAAGAAATAGGAAATAAAGTAGGACAATTCAACAATTAACAGAAATAAATAAACAAGTACTATAATAGAGTCCAGTCCAACAGAAAGTACAATCTAAAGCAGTAAAACGTTGACACTCGACTCGGCAAGCTGGCAGCTAAGAACCTCCGAACAGCACCCTCGAGGAAGAACCGCCGCACCTGAAATGCAAGGGTGACCCTCCTGTCACTGGCTCAGTATGGATCCCGCAGAACCCCAACTGAGAACAACGGCGGCATGGAAAGTTGTAACTACAAGAACAATAGTAGCAGCAGGAACAGTAACTCGGTGGCCTGTCAAAACTTAGCACTACAACTACTCCTACTGTACCGGTCAAGCAGAAAGAGAAATCCCGATCTCACAATCAGGAACCGGACCACACTAACACCCCTTACCAAGGCAAAACCTACGGCAACTCCACCGTAGAGGCCTGTCTCCCAGGACAAGGCCAACCTGGACAAGCTATCCAAGGTCAAGCTGCGACCGCCTCGTCTCGAACACAACACTAACAAGACGCAACCTCGGTGAAGCTACTAGCACCCTGACCACTACCTCGGAAACCGGATGGTCTAAAAAATCACGTCTCGCAGATGGGAAATGGAACCCGAAAATAGGAGAGTCACGTCTCACGTGACAGGAGTACCTGCCCACCAGAAGCAAGGTCGGATGCGTCCACTGACATCTTGGACCGTGCCTCAGGTGTCTCCCTCCGGCCCAGCAGGAACTGAGACACCGTACAAGTAACCACAGAACAAGTGACTAGCTGGAGTCGCGCTCGTCAGCGCGGGTCCAACCGCCCCCAACCACATGTGCACACACAGACCGTGCGTCTCTGGTCTGGCCCTCTGACTGGTTTTCCCCTCAGCCGAACTTTGGCTAGTAGGTGGGGCCCGACGGAAACCAGTCTAAAACCGTCTCTCTCTGGGGTAGTCTCGCCACCACTCCCTGGTGGGACCACTCGCATGTCAAAAGGCTACGACTAGTGGGGAGTCACTGGTGTGACCACTCTCCAAGGAGAAACTCCAAAAAATATGCACGCACCCTGTACGAAAGTCGAGAAGAATCAAGTGGCATCGAGTCACTAGACTCTGGACAGTCCTCTAGACTCACTAAATCCAACGGTCCTTGAGTCACGAGACTCGGGGTCAAGACAATCATACGCAAAGGCACAACGCCGTTAATCTAGTCTAATTCCTAGGTCTAAAACCACGGTAGCACAAATATCGAGGTAGCTCATGAGCCGTCGAGACCATTCCCTCAAAAGGGAACTCAAGAGACCCTCCAGTCTCAGGCTAGGTAATTGGACTCACAGTCCACATGCCACACACGACCCACGTGGAAAGCACAGAAGCATGATTCCCAAGGTAACTCACAAGCCGCCACGTCGATTCCCCATCCCAGGGAAAAGTGGGAAACCTCCAGCCCCAGGCCAGATGACTGGACTCGCAGTCCAAGGCCAAACACTTGGCCCACTCGGGAACCATCTTCCGCAGAAATCTAAGTCATGCGAGGGAAGCCCCACCGCACACACACCGATCCACGGTGACTCAAGTCAAGAACACCACCTCCCGGGATCCCACGGCACCCTAACGTGTGGTCCCCACATGATGCCCGGCATCAGTCAGACCACGGGTCAGCATGTGGATCCAATTCCACTCACCTGAACTTGAATCGGCAAAACATAACTCCGGTCGGACATGAACCGCTGGCGTTCCACCTTTGGGCCGCCACAAGAGCTAGCAGTCCAAAATTGGGCCGCCACAGGGAGTATAGCGGTTCAATGATAGGCCGCCACACCCTGGGTCATGAAAGGACAAGCGATCCTATATAGGGCCGCCAAAAGACATGAGGCAGGCGTACCCTCGGCCGGCAGACCCAAAAGCCTCCAACGATCAAAAACCAACGGTCAAAATGCCTCGAAGCCCACGCCGGCCAACTAGGGTTAGCAGTCGGACCTTCGGCCACCACTTGGGCTCTGGCGGCTCATCGTGAGGCCGCCAGGCCCAACCCACGCACAGAAAGATTGAAACGGTCGAACGGGGACCGCCAGAAGGAAGTGGCGGTCACTGGAAGGACCGCCACACTTCCAAAAAATTGAGAATGGTGAGAAAATGGTGAGAAATTCATTCCATGCCCCAATCACCTCTAGGTGATGGGGAAACAAAAGGAAAACCATTTCCCAAGCCCCTAGGCATTCAAAGATGCCCTCAAACCACCGATTAACCCATTAAAACGCTAGATCGGGCTCACACCCCAAAATCATGATTTTTCCCCAAAACAGCAATAAACCAACGCTCGGCTCACCACGGCCTACAAAACTCGTGGTAAAGGAAGTGCACAAGCTGAGGGTCCATCTCCCTACCTCCACCGAAGATTTCACTCGCCGTGGACACCGATCCACGAAGAAAATGCCGTTAAACCCTCGCCGAGACATGAACTCGCGACCGAGCTTCATCGCGCCTCCACCGCCTCGATCCTCACCCATCCTCACCCGTGCCTCGTCCGCATCGTCCCCGCCTCGCCCGCGCTCTGCTCCGTTGGCCGCCGGAGAGAGAGGGAGAGAGGAGAGAGTGTGAGAGAAGAGAGAGGGATAGAGTGAGAAATGAGAGGGGAGAGAGAGAAAGGGTTAATATATAGAAAAACCCCAAAAAATGTGAAAATTCAGAAAATTACAAAAAATTACCTCCGCGATCCACGGAAGGAGCACAACGTGTCAGTACAGTCCTGAAGTCAGAGAACGTCACGGTTTGCCCTACACAGAGTTCCGAAGGCACATCAGGGAAAAACATGTGTAAAGCATAAAATACACTCCGAGACCCACGAAAATGATCTAAAAAATATCCGAAAAGTCCAGGACATTATATAAGGGGTCATCCATTAATTTAGGTGGTACTATTCATGTAAATGACGCCTTTGCATGAGGGCGTCTATTAATCTGGGTGGCCCTATTCATGAGAATGACGCCCTTGCAAGAGGGCGTCCACTTTAGACAAGAGTGCAACTTTCATGTGTTGGCCTTCATAGTGTATATATATATTAATACTATAGTGGGATGGTGGCCCCAAGGGAAATGGCGCCTGTTCAGACAGTCTTCAATTTGTTGAATAGAGCCCTTGTAAGCGGTGCCCATTCTCTTGGTGTTGGAAAAGAACACCCGCTTACGTGCTACCCATGTGCATAAAGTTGGCTTGTACATTTATATGCTAGTCCTCTTATGGTTTGGTTCTTTATATAAGAACTCCATGTGAAATTCTTTAGGAAAAAGTTCACTACGTACTTCCCATGATGGCATAAAGTGGTGTTAAGTTGTATATTTACATACTAGTCCTCACAAGATATGGTTCTTTATATAAGGCATTCATGTAGGATTCTTTAGGAAGAAGTTTGATTTCTCCATTGCTTCATTGGGGGTGCTACACGGCTAGGGCACACAGCCTTGCGCTGAAAAGGGGCTTATTCGTTGGCAGGGGGAAAATGCCAATGCAAAGGAGGAGCATTCGCCGATTTGGACGTAAGGTCCATAATGGTGATGACGTGCATAAGTCGGCTAAGGCACGCAGCCTTGCACCGAAAAGGGGCTTATTCGTTGGTAGAGGGAAAATGCCAATGCAAAGGAGGAGCATTTGCCGATTTAGACATAAGGTCCATAATGGCGATATTGTATCTTTTTGAGAGCTCGGTCAGGGCGGAGTGCCACTAGACCAAGGTGGGTTTCGGGCATCCTGGGGATGCCGGTGGGGATGCATGGTACAACTTCATATGTTTCCCATTAAGAGGAGAGAACTGAACTACTCCCTTGTGATCTACAAGAACGTAGGCACCCCTTTCATATACTCGGCGGATAATATACGGCCCAACCCAATTTTAAACCAACTTCCCCTTGGGGTTGGAGACCATCACTTCTCTTCTTTTGACCATTACTAGGTCACCTTTCTTGAATTCTCATCCTTTGACCAGCTTATCGAAGGCGACGCCTTCCTTCGAACTCGGAGAGCTCTTCCAATCTTCTTTCTATATTGGTTTGTTCGCTGCTAGCAAACCCATACTGAACGGCCACTGGAAGCGACGGGACTTCCAGTTCAATTGGCACTACCGCCTCTGACCCATATACAAGGGAGAACGGTGAGCAACCAGTTGGAGTTTTATAAATTGTACGATAAGCCCAAAGCGCCTCATACATCCTTTCTTCCCAATCCTTCTTATTGGACTTGACGGTCTTCGCCAGTAAAGTGCACAGCGTTTTATTGAAGGCTTCTGCGAGCCCATTGGCTTGAGGGTTGTAGGGGGATGACGTCCTCCAGTCAATCTTATATTTATCAGCCAGTCAATAAACCTTTTGGTTCCTGAATTGGCTGCCACTGTCAGAGATAATTCGGCTCGGGACCCCAAACCGAAATATTATATTCTGTCGGAAGAACCTGGCGACTAACTCTCACGTCACTTCTCTTAGCGCTATTGCTTATGCCCACCTGGAGAAGTAATCTGTAGCAGCTAAGATGTATCTGCATCCTGATGACGATGTTGGCAAAGGTCCTACCACGTCCGTGCCCCATTGAGCAAACGGCCAACTTGGTAGGGTAGGGTGTAGTGGAACCGGCGGTCTTCCTGACACGTTGGCATGCTCTTGGCATCTTTGGCAAGCCTTGGCGAACTTGCAACAATCATTGAAGACAGAGGACCAGTAATAGCCCAACTTCTTTATTCCAATTTTCATTTTCAGACCGGCTTGATGTGCCCCGGCTGACCCGGCATGGACTTCTTGCATTACTTGCCAAGCTTCTACTGGAGACAAGCAACGGAGTAAGATTTTCTTCTGGGCATCAGCCATTATTCGGAATAAAGTCCCGTTTCTCATTTCATAAGAGTCATTGACCCTCAAGAGCTTCATTCATTGTTCTTTCTCTTTCGGGAGTTGTTGGTGTTGGAACCAACACAGGATGTGCTCCCGCCAATCGGGTTGTTGAACTTCTTCCACAGCTACCGCTTCATTTTCTTGTTCATCAATCGAGACCTCGGTAACACTAGGGACTTGTCGTCGGTTAATCACTGTTATATTTAGGCTTGCATCTGGCGGGACCACCAAAGAGCTGGCTAGCTTTGCGAGGGCGTCTGCCTGGGCATTTTGTCCTCAGTTGATGTGCTTGACTCTGATGAAATAGAATCTTGCCATCAAGTGGATTGCCAGCTGATGATAGGGAAGGAGTTCCTACTTCCGTACTTCGAACTCTCCTTCTAGCTATTTTACCACTAGCATGGAGTCCCTGAATGCCTCAAGCATCTGAATCACCATAGACAAGACAATTTGTAACCCAATGATTAGGGCTTCATAGTCTGCTTCATTATTTGTGCAGGGTTTATTTATTGAACATGATGTATATATGACTTCTCCTTCTGGAGATTTTAGGACTATGTGTTGACACCCGTTTTATGACCAATGAGTTGGGTCATCTCCTTATTTATCTGTATGATGCTCCGAGTTATACGTTGTTTATTGAGCCATTTTGGTCAGTCTTTGAGGCTTATTTCATGAGTCATTCTCCTTGATTGGGTCTCGCCCCTTATTTATTTTTTTCTGCGGGTTGAAGCTTAGTAGGCTTTCATTGGTCTTGCACCTAGCGGTCTATAACACGACCGTTAGACATTTTTGGTGGTCTATCATGTGACCGTTTTTCTTCATGTGCACCGACCTGGTTCATTGTTGCACTGACCTAGGTTTGCCTTGCATTGACCTGATCTTTTCTTGCGTCGACCTGCATTATCTCTGGCGGTCTATCATATGGGCGTTTGATGACGTTTGGCGGTCTATCTTAAGACCGTTTGCTGACGCCAGAGTCCAGAGCCAACGTCTTTCTCTCAAGCCTTATCTGTTCTTATCCGTTGAGCTCTGGCGATTTATCGTATGGCCGTTAGAGGCATTGTGGCAATTTTACTTTAGACCGTTTCTTGGTTCCAGAGTCCTGTTCATGAAGTTTTCGCTTGTTGGCCTTATCTTCTGAAGGTGGCGGTCTACACTTGGACCATTAAATCCAAGTGGCGGTTTATCGTAGGGCCGTTTCTGGTGATAGAGAGTCCTGATTTACTAATCTTCCTTTGCTACGCCGTGGTCGAAGTAGAGTTTTGATTTGATGATTTCTCTCTCGATAGTGATCCTTAGAAGCTTTCGTTTGTTTCTATGGACTCTTGGGAGTATTATCTTCAAGAGTTTGCTAAGTTTCATCCTACTTTTTTGCTGAAAATCTGTCCAACTTGAACCTAGTGTTTGAGGGTCTATAAATAGAACCCTTAAGTTCATGGGTTGAAGAGGAGATTTCTGGAGTTTACGTCGAGGTGCTGCCACGTTCTGGAGCGAGTACCCATCAAGGAGAAGTGTTGTCTACGTCCATTAGCCTTCAAAGTCCAGGGAGTATTAAGTTTCAAGGGTTCATTGTGTTGTTTTCTCTCTAGTTTCATTCCCCTCTTCATAGCATTCATAAGCATATTCCCCTCTTCTTTTTCCATGTTCCTAGCATCTTTGCATCATTTTTAAAACATCTCCCCATCTTTTTCACGCCCTACAGGGGTTAAAAAACCAAACCCCCCAGGTATTCACCCTTCCTTTTGCATGCACCTTAGTTTATTTGCATTATAGTTACTACACTTGTCATAGGGCTAATTTGGGTTATTTTTCTGTGCTTCTACACTCTTTTGCAGGTCTATAGGGTTCCTAGCACAAGGCCCAACTCTTCTGGCAGGTCGGGAGAGGTGGAGATTCAAGTCCCAATTTGCTGTTCCGTGCGCTCTAGCTGCTGTATTTAGGACCGTTTGAGGACTGTGGCGGCTTATCGTAAGGCAGCCTCTTGCTTTTTGGCGGCATGATATTCAACCGTTTGTGCTCGCAAAGTTCTGGTTTTCATCTCCCGTGGATGGGTGTTGCATCCTCCTCTTTCCAAGGTATTTAGCTTAGCTTTGCTATTTTAATTACCTTGGTGGCGATCACACTTCCTTAGTTGGTTATTGTTCATCATTGTCATCATTCTTGCTTGCTCTTTTCTTTACTTTATTTGCTCCACACCTACGGTGTGTGTTTTTATTTTACTCCTTTGCTCCACGCCCCGGCGTGTGTTTTTCTTTTCTTTTTCATGAACATTGATGACATGCCCATGCTTCTGATTTTTGTGATTGTTGGAGTTAGGTTATTGCTTGCTCACATATCTTCACACACATATCTCTCATACCACCATATTCACATTCACATCATCACATCACATCACACAAAGAAGAAAAACATCAACAACCCAATTTTTTGGCGATCACGGTGGGACATCTAGTGCCAATCGTGTTGAGCCTATGTTTGACCTGCTGCTGTTGATTTGACCCAGTTGCCCTTGTGTTTTCCTCGGATTTTCCATTTAATTTCCTGCTATTTTCTACTCTCTGGTCATCTTGGCGGTCTACTGTTCGGCCATTTTCGTCTTAAAAGCGGCCCAGAAATAGGCCGTCTTATCTGTCTGGCGGTCTCAGATTAGACCGTTTCGCCAGTCACAGGTACGTATCCCGAGGTTGAGTTAATTTCTGCAAATTTTGCTATTATTTTCATGCTTGGATGCTATCTGATCTCCTCCTTGGTTGTTATACATATTCACATCATTGATTGCATATTTGGTTGTTAGTTTTTAGGCTAGACTTTGCATGCACTCCGGTGCACATAGGATCATTCATATTCATACTTTAGTTGCATTTTCCTACCTTGGTGTGTGAACCTCTCATCTCCATATTCCTTAGGGCCGACTAGGAGATCACATCAAGGACCTTCATAAGTCCCCGCGAGCCGTGGATTCTCACACGGATGCCAGGCCGGTTGTACCTTTACCACATCGTATCTAGGTTGCATAAGTGAGGGAGAGTTTACACTTAGAGTTAACCAAGCTCATTATACCTTTTTCCTATTAGGAACCTTGTTGGAGAGAATGTCAAAATTTCGAATCATTAAGGTTCTAAAGGAGGAAACAATAAAAATTGGCGCATCATTACAACTTGGTTGATTTTGAGTGCCTCTCATCCCTTTCTTTGTCTTTATATAAGTTTGGAGTCCTTTGTTTTAGTCTCTCATTGTGTGTTGTTTGTGTTGTTTGCATTTTGTCAAGGTCTTCCGTTGCATGTGGAGTTGCTTCCGATCTCTAGAATCATCATCTAGGGGCAATTCCTTTTCTATCCTCTATTTCAATCCCTTGTTTGAGTAAAACATGTCTTCTTTTGATCTTCCCCATTCCCAGGAGGAGTCTCTTCCTCAGGGGCTTCTAGAAAACCCCTCTCGGGTCATCTCTTTCCAACCCGGAGAAGGGTCCGCCCCTCCTCCGTCTTCCATCTCTATGGAGGGCGCGCAGCCCACCAACCTCTCTTCTCCTAACTCCGCCAATCATGTCCTTCAAATGATGGCCCAATTGGATCCAGCCCAACTTCAGACTGTCTATCAGGCTTTGCAGGGGTCCAATGCCCCATCTCCCTCGATTGCTCAAAGTCTGTCCAATGCTTCCATCGCTCAGCCTAGAATTGATGAGCCCGCTGTTCAGCCCATTCTGATTGATCTCACTCCGGTCTGGCCTAGGACCATTCAATTCTCTAGCATGGAAATGGGCTAGTCTTCTGGTTCAGCCCAGCAAGTTCTTGACAAAGGGAAGACCATCCTCCCTTCTTCTATCCAGGCGGATTCTTATCGGGCTATTCCATCAATGCCGCAGGTTCTTGTTGGCCCATCTGATTTCATGCACCCTCAGCAAGGAACCGCCCAAGTCCATGCCAATATAAGTCATCCTTTGGCTCAATCTCCTTCTTATGGGCCTCCTCTCACTCCTTCAGTCTATCATTCGGCTCCCCGCTTTGAGCCCACTCCTCTTGCTTTACCTGCACCATCTAGGGAACAAGAGCTTCTTGATAAATGGGCCGCCATGCAACAACCGCTCAACTTTCTCCAAAAGCGGGTGGGCCCACAATCTTTAGCTGATGTTCTAGTTCCTAGCTTTCATAACATCCGGTTCCCTCCACAGTCGGAGCTCCCTACATACCGCAAATATGACGGGAACATCAATCCCTTCATTCATGTGAGGGACTTTATGTATGAATCGGCGCATTTTCAATATGATGATTGCCTTATGGCGTATTTATTCCGCCGATCACTAGATGGAGTTGCTTTGGAGTGCTTCTATGCTTTACCGCTCGAGGATGCCGAGAGTTTCAAGGTGGTGAAAGAAAAATGTATTCAAAGGTTTCAAGATCGGGTCAGCCCGGAATATTCTTTTATAGATTTAGTGGCTGAGAAAATGAAGCCGGATGAAGAATATTCCACATATGCCGACAGGTGGAGACAGATGGCCGCCCGCGTGTCGGGTCACCTTTCGGAGGAAGAGAAGGTTAAGTTGCTCACATCAAATGCCACCCCAACATTCCGCAACATTCTTGCTATGAATGACATTACAAAAATGCATCAACTATATAGCCAGGCAGGCTTTATTCAAACTCAATTCAAAGACTCCCCCATACACTCACTTTTTGAAGCCCAAAAGCCCAAATATCACAAGAAACCTCAAGGGCCTGTCACCGAAGGAGTCCAAACCAATGAGCAGTTGCAAGCTATTGCGTTCCCCTTCCAATCCGCACCATTCCGCTTTCCACAAAACCCCCGCAATCCCCAATTCTACACACCATTAAATGCCCAACCCGCTTTCTCTTCTCCACAAAATCCTCACCCTACCTTCACCGCTCCACAAAACACATTCCCCGCTCCACAACAACCTCTGCAACCCCCGCAATACCATAATGTCCCTGTTATGGTGCTAGGCCCGGATATAGAGGGGGGGGTGAATGTATCCTGCTACGAATAATGCCCAATTTAAAAAATCAGATGCTAAGCAAGTTCTGGAGTTAAGCTAATTCGATTAGACAAAATAACAAGCAGGTGGAGCGAGCCTATCCAAGCATCTAGCGGAAGCAAATCAAGCAATCTGATGAACCAGTTGAAAATCCTTTTAAACAAAAGAGCAAATATGTAACTGGCCCCCAAATAACCAACTAGCGGAAGCAGCACAAATGAGAATAAGAAATCTCAAGACAATCTGTGAAGGATGGTAGGAGATATGGAAGAATACACTACAAGCAAACCACTGCTCAAAGATTTTAAGGTGGTTCGGTCCTCCAGACCTACATCCACCCCTCACTCCCAACCGGCGTGAGGCTTCACTAGCAAATGCTAGAACCAAGCAGACTCAGTCTGCAAACAGTTGCTGCCACACAGCTTGACCAGGGGAACAACCTCCCCTCTTCCTCCAAGCCGGAGGGACACCCCAAGTGACTCCTAGCCACTTGGAAACCAGAGACCGAAGTCTCTCTTCCTCCAGACCAGGAGGGAACCAACCAGTGACTTCCAGTCACCAGCAAACCAGAGGTCGAAGACCTCTCTTCCTCCCAACCGGAGGGACCCCTGGACTTGCAACCCACAAGCCCAGAACCGGAGACAAGTCTCCCTTCTCCTGAATCCACAGGAGGAACCCGATCCCCAGTAGGGCAATCGGAAGAACAAGATAACCAAATGAAAACGGAGAAACAAAAACACGAAATGAAAATAACTTCAGCAAACAGAAAGCTGAAAGACGAAATGCACAATATGGCTCTCAACAGAGCTGACTGGCCTGGATCTGATCCACGGTCCAGTGAAGATAGATCTTCAGATGAAGCTTCCTATCTCTCGTTCTCTTTTCTTCTTTCTCTTCCTTTTCTTCTCTGCTTCCTTCTCTCACTCGCGAGCTCTCTCTCTTTCTCTTTTTACTTCTGCTGCTTCTCTCACTCTGCCACTCTTCTTTTTCTTCTTCTGCTCTATTCTATGTATCGTGGAGGCACTCTCTGCTCTTCTATTTCTCGGCTTCTCTCTTCTATCTCTTCTTCCTCTCTTTTCCTTCTTTTTCTCTTTTTCTGGATCGAAGGGCTTTCTGCTCTTCAGGCTTCTGTTTCGATCAGTCTTCTTTAGTGGAAGAAGACTAGTATATATAGTAGCAGCAGCAACACACTGGCGCGTGTGGCTTCCACGTTTCCAGCCCTATAAATTCAGACCACGTGGTAGCTTCCTGGTTCACGAGCCAGGCACCTCGGATCACGTGCCCTATAATTCAAGGACATTCGTTCAGTAAAACTCAAGACTACTGCGTTGACTCTATCAGCCCATGGCGTTGACGCATCGATGATCCAGTGATCAAGCCTTTAGCAGATGGGCGTGCTGCGTCGACGCCGCTCCACTGCTGCGTTGACGCATCGGTGTGTACTAGCAGCTAAAAGGTGTCGTTCCATCAACCTGCTGCGTCGACCCAACGAGCTGCAGCGTCGACGCTGCCAAGGTACTCCAGAGGTTGCAAGGAGTTACTTGAACTGCTGCGTCCACACTGCCAGTGGGTGGTGTTGACGCATCTGAGTAACCCAGTAACCAATTGGTTCTCTTTTTGTAACTGCTGCGTCGACGCTACTTGCTCAATGCGTTGACGCACCAGAATAATCCAGGAGCTTCTTTCTTGATTTGCTGTGTCCACGTGTCAGCCTCTCAGCCAGCTTCAGCACACGTGTCACAATCCTATCTTCCCTTCCAGCCTCGAATCACGTGCCCTCCATAAGCTTCACGATCAGAACACCTGTCAGACAGGGTATCGGATAAGTCATCAGTTTAAGTGAAGAACTCTGTGTAGACTTGTAAAGACGATCATGCTGTATAGACTAAGTGTGTACAGTGTGAGGGAGTGTATAGACTTAGTTAGAAGGAGCCCGATGTACAGACTTGCCTATGCGAAGCCACTGTACAGACATTGAAAACGTGAAGCCAAAGTGTAGACTTCACGCTGTACAGACTTGAGGCTTTGATGAACGAAGGTTCAATGTAGAGTTGGAATGTTAGGCCCAATGTATAGACTTTATGATATGAAGCCAATGTCCAGACTTGAAGAGAAAACAAATGTATGGTCTTTGACGGAGTGAGACAATGTTCAGACTTTGAAGATACACTATCGTCGTACAACCTTGGAAGATCATGGAGTGTATAGTCTTGAAAGTTTGAAGGCGATGTATAGACTTTGATGCCCAAAGGTGATGAACAGTGAATCAGTGTATAGACTTCAAAGTTCACTGAAGGATGTTTAGACTTCGTTCCACCGACCAGAGTATTGACTTTGCAAGCGTGAGACGCTGAATGAGACGGTGGCTGAGACGAACGCTGTATAGACTTTGAAATCTGAATCGACAGAGCAGGCTGTACAGACTTTGAGAGTCTTGAAGGATGTACAAACTTTGAAGCTAGACCAGCGGCTGTACAGACTTAGCATGTGAAGACTGATGTGCATACTTGCTGAGTTGACGCTGCAGCCCAATGAGTTGACGCTGCAACATATATTCTTGATGATCAACTGATGATGTATAGACTTCATCAAATGAAGAAACTGAACTGAAGCGTCGACGCATTAGCTCAAGGAGTTGACGCACTACTGTATGGACAGATACAAAAATGACCAAGGGGTCGACGCATCGGCACACTGAGTTGACGCACTGCAGTGACAACTGTGCAGACAGAGTGTAGCAATGAATGCTTTATGCATCAGTTAACATGACTGAACATCAAAATATATTAAACTAAACTGAGCAGCAAGATGACTGAACATTTGATTAACTCACATCAACAACCAATCATCAAAACCAAATCAATCATCAAAACAGAACATCAATGCATGGTGACTCACAGTGTATGAACAGAACATCAATGCATGGTGACTCACAGTGTATGGCTCACATCAAAACCAATCATCAAAACCACAGAGGCACAACAATCACAACAATCTCCCCCTTTTTGATGATGGCAACTCTACACAGTGAGTCAATCTGATGGTGAGTCAATCTGATGCTGATGACTCAAACTATTCTCCCTCTTTGACTTCATCAAAAAGGAAATAGTTTGAGAAATTATAGCATGTATAAAAATTCAGACAATTTCTCCCCCTTTAGGAGTTTCAGCAAAAGCATGAGTTAGAGATACTCAAAATGAACCTGCATGCACTTATTGAATGATATACTCCCTCTTTGGCAAACAATCTCCCCCTTTGGTATAATCAAAATAAACCATGGGAAGGGGTGAATGCAGATGCAGATACCAGAATGCAAGAACATAATTCTCCCCCTTTAAGAGTTTCTATGCAGCATGATGCATAAGACATGGAAGCTCCCCCTCAATAAGTGGAATCTTATGAGATGGATGAGAAGGAGACCACAGGGGCAAACAGGGAGAAGTTCAGGTCAATGAACTAAGGACAATAAGCAAAAAAGGTTCAAATAAGCAGATTTACGAATAAGCTCCAAACAGAAATAATTCAGCAAGATTTTCAAGGAGATATCAATCTCATAAATCCAAAACATAATTTTTCAAAGTCTTCCATTATAGGGACTTATGAATGAGCCTTTTGAACAGCATGGTTTAAACATGATGTATGCAGAGTTTATCAATAAAATTCTATATTGATATCTAAAACCATGTTTTAATAAAAATGAACCAAGCCCTCATATTTATCTTGATTGTCCTCCCTTTGTCTTACACAATCAAATTTATTACCTTCTTTCAGAATTACATGCACTAGTATTGAGATTAAGCAATTATGAAGTCATATTATTTTGTCTAGGGTTATAGCAATTTGATTTTAGCATCAATATTCAGATATTTCAATTTGTTCAATAATTTTCCATGCTACAAATTTTACGAGCACTCTAGTTCAGTGCACACATTGTAACTAGAGGATATACCTTGATCAGAGGCCAATATCCCTGAGCCCTTAGTGTGACTAACTGTCATGCTTTATGTGAACAGAGTTAGCATTTACACATCATGACACACTACAACTCATTTTTTAATGAGTGAGTTGTATTTCTCAGTGTGCATGCCATTGCTCTGCCTGATTTTCAATAAATTTTATGCATAGTTAACTAAGGCACCTCATGACACAGTCCTTTAGACATGTGTTTCTCAGTGACCAATGTCATTGCTCTGACAGATATTACCCTTTAGACATTTCAGAAAAATTCATTTACTTCAAATCAATAATAGTTTCATGTACTTAATCAGTTGAAGTCATGTATTCAAAAGTGCAGATTTCAGAAGTTTTCACAAGACACAACATGAAACAGATGGTTAAGGTTTATTAAACATGCTTCAGATATTTTAAAGAGATTTTAAAGCCAAACTCATTGAGTACATTAAACTTAAACCACATGAGTTATTTCAGTCATTCATAAAAATGTATAATAGAAGATTTCTAGTTCAAGAATTTTCAGATTTATGATCGAGATAGTCCCATTGAAATCTTCATGATAGACTGATAGAATTCTGAAGCCAAATGATACCAATTGATAGGAGAAATACCAATTGTTAAGAGAGATTGTGAAGCTCAAAGTTTTCAAAATATGATTAAGGTTTGTCAACAAAATCAATAAGAAAGGATATGTAATGAGTTTTGACACATGTATGCATTTGACAACCTATATGCAATGCATTGACTCCCCCTCACAATATGCATTGAAACTCTCTCTTTGGCATTTTCAATATAAGGAAATGCAATGCACTATATGTATGCAGGGACATGCAAAGACTCAACATTGAATGATATGCAAGGATATGCATCTAACTCCCCCTGAAAACATGCAATGTTTACACTGAAAACTGAACATATGATTCCAAATGATATTGTGACTTGTGCACAATCAGACTGTCCTATCAGCAAAGTGACCCATGGTACTAGGCGGAGCACTTGGTCTAAAAGACCACCTCACACATAGTAAGAACCTCCAGACAGACTTCCCTACCTTTTGGTACCTTACCATTTATATACCATTGAGGTCATGCATAATTATTCAACATGCAGTCCTATATGCAATTCAGAATTTTAGTGAGCTATTGCAACACACAAGTTTCAAGTCACACTCATATGCAGTTCAGATTTTTCAGAAAATTCGAAATGCAATTTGTTTTCAGAGTCTATGCATAACACAATTATCAAGCAATTGAAATTAGCCTATGTATGCATCAGATACAGACAACCCTTCTTAATCTGATATTTGCACAGAACTCTCTGCAAATGCATGATCAGAAAATAATGCACACGGCAAATGATGAATGAAAATGCAAAAACAGATTTAACTTGCTATGCATTAAAACTAAAAAAAAGAAGAGCAGGAAGTTTACCTGAAAAATTCAGAAGGGGTTTTCATTCTTGAGTGCCTTGGATTAATACCCCTTTTTATTCCATTCCAAGGCACACCTGCAAAATAAGGTTTATTTTACACAAACAAGTGCCCAAGAAGTCTTGGGTCCTGACAAAACAGTATTACTCCTAGCAGGTTTTCTCAGCACATTTCTAGGTGCAGTTTTCAGATCTGATTTATGCACATTCTTGTTAGCATAAATTCTATGTGCATAAGCATGAGATTTCTTGTTAACAAAATAAAAATTCTGTTTGCCAAAACCAGTTTAGTTTTGATATCCTGCTAGCCAACAGGTTGCAGCCCTGTGACCTGGCTTCCCACAGTTATAACATGAATGTTTTGCAAATTGTCTTACAGGGAATTTAGCATGTTTGAGATTCACATTTCTACCCTGAATATGCCAACAGTCCTTGACTGTATGGCCATGCTTTCTACAGTGAGAGCAATAAGAGGCATTCTTTTGAGAAATTTAGTTCATTATTGCCATAGCCTCCTTGGGCATGCCAACAATCAATGGCCATGTGGCCATCCTTTCCACATTCAAAGCATGAAATAGAATTTCTTTCAAAAAAGCCTGACCAGCATTCAGAGGTCCTGTGACCCCTTTTGTTGCAATTAAAACAGATGATATGCTGGTTCATTGAAACAGATTTGTTTTTATTAAAAACATGTTGGTTTGCAGGGAATTTAGCATGATATGAATAAAAGGTTTTCTTACCACTAGCAAATCAGCAATGAGCAATTGAGTGTCCTAATTTGCCACAATTAGAACATGTGACACTTCTTTTCTGAGCAGACACAGATTTTCTAGCATGCTTTTTGTCATCCTTTTTCATCACAAAACAGTTACTCATAAGATGTCCATACTTACCACAATAATGACATGAGCCATTTGATTTCTTAAAAACATGGCATTTATCTGATGAGTTTTTAGCATGCAGATTGTTCCTTTGAATTTTTGATGTTTTATGATTTTTATTTTGTTTTTATGTTTTATTAGCCTTGTACCGAGGTGGAGATGAAGTAGAAGGCTTCTCCTGTTCAGAAGATTTAGCAAAGATAGTTTTCAGGTTGGCTCCATCAGCCTTCCTCATGACTGGACTGTAACCCAGTCCTTCTTTCTTAAAATTAATCTTTGTTCCCAGTATTTTCTGAACAATGGGCTGTTTGTCTTTTGATGTTGTGGCTACGTTTGAAGCATTTACAAAGGATGTCATTACTTTGTTCTGAAGTTCCTTCTTGTTTATCTTATTGTAGCCCAGCCCTTCCTTCCTAGGGTTGATTTTTATACCTAGTAGCTTGTCTAGGTTTTTTTGCCCATCAACAAATTTAGACAAGGAAACTTTCAAATCCTGAATTTCATTTTCAAGAGATGCAATGTGTATTTCATAACTAGTGATCTCTTGTTCACTACAATTGACAGCTTCATTCAAAACCTTGTTAGCTGTTTTGTATTCTTCAATTTCCTTTCTCAGCTCATCTACCTCTTCAGTCTCGTTTGTACAGATGACTTTCCCTTTCTCCAAAGTGAGAAGTCTTTCAGACATGGCACTGTTTAACAATTTTAATTTTTCAACTTCTTCTTTAAGCTTATCATTCTGAATTAACTCATTTATTAGAGTCTGGTCCTCTGAGTTAACCATGCTTTCTCTCCTAGCTTCAAACTCCTTCAATTCCTTTTGTTGTTTTTCAAAATTTTTCTGTAATTCTATGTTAACAGATTTTATGGCATTAAAATTTTCAATTAGCAAATCATTCTCTCGTTTAAGTTTCTCTAATTGTTCTTCATTTTCTTTAGAAAACTTTCTGAGAGAGTCATTCTCATTTTTCAGCTTGTTTAAGTCATATTTAACACATTCAAGTTCTTTCAGCAAATATTTACTCTGAACAGACTCATGATTAGCTAGGCTAAGCTTCTATTCAAGTTTAGAGATTTCCTTTACATGATCTTGATCTTCAATTTTCAGCAATGAAATTTGTTTCTTCAACATTTGAATATCAGACATAAAAGCATCATGAACATTTTTCAGCTCAGCACAGTTCTTACATGGAGAATCGAAACTGTCTGACCTACTATTCTTCTTCAATTTTTTGTATTGTTCTCTTAACTGTTCATGAGAGTCTAATAATTCAGCATATGAATTCTCCCAATCATCCAAGGTGTAGTTCTCAAAAGGGTTTACCTCCTCATCATTATCGTCTTCACTTTGATTGCTGCCTTGATCGCTTCTGTTGGCCATCATGCAGCTTGTTTGATTTCCTTTCTCGGCTCTCTTCATCATCTCCAACATATCCCTTGCAGATCTGCAATCAAGGAAACATGAGTGAAAGGCTTTGTCAGTGGCTGCTTTCATCAGATTTATAGCTGTCTGATTCTCCTCATACATTGATTCGTGACTGTCAGTCCATTTGGACCTTTTCTTTGGTAATTTATGAGGACCATGTGAAATCACTTTCCACAGGTCTGGATCAACAGATTTAACATAAGCACGTAAAGCACTGTGCCACTGGTTGAAATCAGAACCACTAAAGACGGGTGGACAAGCCATTGAAACAGATAGCCGATAGATTCAATGCAACAAGAATATTGATGCACTAAAACAAATTAGCACCTAAGACTGCTAGATCGGATCTGCAGGTCGCTGGACCTTGTATGCAGAAACCCGCTCTGATACCAACTGTTAGGGTGCTAGGCCCGGATACAGAGGGGGGGGGGTGAATGTATCCTGCTACGAATAATGCCCAATTTAAAAAATCAGATGCTAAGCAAGTTCCGGAGTTAAGCTTATTCGATTAGACAAAATAACAAGCAGGTGGAGCGAGCCTATCCAAGCATCTAGCGGAAGCAAATCAAGCAATCTGATGAACCAGTTGAAAATCCTTTTAAACAAAAGAGCAAATATGTAACTGGCCCCCAAATAACCAACTAGCGGAAGCAGCACAAATGAGAATAAGAAATCTCAAGACAATCTGTGAAGGATGGTAGGAGATATGGAAGAACACACTACAAGCAAACCACTGCTCAAAGATTTTAAGGTGGTTCGGTCCTCCAGACCTACATCCACCCCTCACTCCCAACCGGAGTGAGGCTTCACTAGCAAATGCTAGAACCAAGCAGACTCAGTCTGCAAACAGTTGCTGCCACACAGCTTGACCAGGGGAACAACCTCCCCTCTTCCTCCAAGCTGGAGGGACACCCCAAGTGACTCCCAGCCACTTGGAAACCAGAGACCGAAGTCTCTCTTCCTCCAGACCAGGAGGGAACCAACCAGTGACTTCCAATCACCAGCAAACCAGAGGTCGAAGACCTCTCTTCCTCCCAACCGGCGGGACCCCTGGACTTGCAACCCACAAGCCCAGAACCGGAGACAAGTCTCCCTTCTTCTGAATCCACAGGAGGAACCCGATCCCCAGCAGGGCAATCGGAAGAACAAGATAACCAAATGAAAACGGAGAAACAAAAACACGAAATGAAAATAACTTCAGCAAACAGAAAGCTGAAAGATGAAATGCACAATATGGCTCTCAACAGAGCTGACTGGCCTGGATCTGATCCACGGTCCAGTGAAGATAGATCTTCAGATGAAGCTTCCTATCTCTCGTTCTCTCTTCTTCTTTCTCTTCCTTTTCTTCTCTGCTTCCTTCTCTCACTCGCGAGCTCTCTCTCTTTCTCTTTTTACTTCTGCTACTTCTCTCACTCTGCCACTCTTCTTTTTCTTCTTCTACTCTATTCTCTGTATCGTGGAGGCACTCTCTGCTCTTCTATTTCTCGGCTTCTCTCTTCTATCTCTTCTTCCTCTCTTTTCCTTCTTTTTCTCTTTTTCTGGATTGAAGGGCTTTCTGCTCTTCAGGCTTCTGCTTCGATCAGTCTTCTTTAGTGGAAGAAGACTAGTATATATAGTAGCAGCAGCAACACACTGGCGCGTGTGGCTTCCACGTTTCCAGCCCTAGAAATTCAGACCACGTGGCAGCTTCCTGGTTCACGAGCCAGGCACCTCGGATCACGTGCCCTACAATTCAAGGACATTCGTTCAGTAAAACTCAAGACTGCTGCGTTGACTCTATCAGCCCATGGCGTTGATGCATCGATGATCCAGTGATCAAGTCTTTAGCAGATGGGCGTGCTGCGTCGACGCCGCTCCACTGCTGCGTTGACGCATCGGTGTGTACTAGCAGCTAAAAGGTGTCATTCCATCAACCTGCTGCGTCGACCCAACGAGCTGCAGCGTCGACGCTGCCAAGGTACTCCAGAGGTTGCAAGGAGTTACTTGAACTGCTGCGTCCACACTGCCAGTGGGTGGTGTTGACGCATCTGAGTAACCCAGTAACCCATTGGTTCTCTTTTTGTAACTGCTGCGTCGACGCTACTTGCTCAATGCGTTGACGCACCAGAATAATCCAGGAGCTTCTTTCTTGATTTGCTGTGTCAATGTGTCAGCCTCTCAGCCAGCTTCAGCACACGTGTCACATTCCTGTCTGCCCTTCCAGCCTCGAATCATGTGCCCTCCATAAGCTTCACGATCAGAACACCTGTCAGACAGAGTATCAGATAAGTCATCAGTTTAAGTGAAGAACTCTGTGTAGACTTGTAAAGATGATCATGCTGTATAGACTAAGTGTGTACAGTGTGAGGGAGTGTATAGACTTAGTTAGAAGGAGCCCGATGTACAGACTTGCCTATGCAAAGTCACTGTACAGACATTGAAAACGTGAAGCCAAAGTGTAGACTTCACGCTGTACAGACTTGAGGCTTTGATGAACGAAGGTTCAGTGTAGAGTTGGAATGTTAGGCCCAATGTATAGACTTTATGATATGAAGCCAATGTCCAGACTTGAAGAGAAAACAAATGTATGGTCTTTGACAGAGTGAGACAATGTTCAGACTTTGAAGATACACTGTGGATGTACAACCTTGGAAGATCATGGAGTGTATAGTCTTGAAAGTTTGAAGGCGATGTACAGACTTTGATGCCCAAAGGCGATGAACAGTGAATCAGTGTATAGACTTCAAAGTTCACTGAAGGATGTTCAGACTTCGTTCCACTGACCAGAGTATTGACTTTGCAAGCATGAGACGCTGAATGAGACGGTGGCTGAGACGAACGCTGTATAGACTTTGAAATCTGAATCGACAAAGCAGGCTGTACAGACTTTGAGAGTCTTGAAGGATGTACAGACTTTGAAGCTAGACCAACGGATGTACAGACTTAGCATGTGAAGACTGATGTGCATACTTGCTGAGTTGACGCTGCAGCCCAATGAGTTGACGCTGCAACGTATATTCTTGATGATCAACTGATGATGTATAGACTTCATCAAATGAAGAAACTAAACTGAAGCGTCGACGCATCAGCTCAAGGAGTTGACGCACTACTGTATGGACAGATACAAAAATGACCAAGGGGTCGACGCATCGGCACACTGAGTTGACGCACTGCAGTGACAACTGTGCAGACAGAGTGTAGCAATGAATGCTTTATGCATCAGTTAACATGACTGAACATCAAAATATATTAAACTAAACTGAGCAGCAAGATGACTAAACATTTGATTAACTCACATCAACAACCAATCATCAAAACCAAATCAATCATCAAAACAGAACATCAATGCATGGTGACTCACAGTGTATGAACAGAACATCAATGCATGGTGACTCACAGTGTATGACTCACATCAAAACCAATCATCAAAACCACAGAGGCACAACAATCACAACACTCCCTTGCCCGAGTCCCTCACGGACATATTCTCGGCTCTCATGTCCATCAATGCCATTCAACTTCCTCCGGAATAGCCTAATTGGAACCCGACCGTTGATCAGACGAAGTATTGGATGTTCCACAGGCAGCCTGGCCATATAATTGAAAGTTGTTTCCAATTCAGAGATCCAGTATACGACTTGCATGAAGGGCAGCGTATAGATTGGGCCGAGATGCACAAGGCCATTGTTGAAATTAAAGAGAAGAGAAGGCAGTCGCAGAGGCAACAAGTGCAACAGCAACATGCACCGCCGCCACAGCAGTAGCCGCCACAGCAACAGCAACAACCCGCTCAAGACTTGGGGATCCATCAGAACCCCATGCCGAACCATCCTCCCGTTCCACAGCCACAACCACCAGCACCGGCCGAAGTTAGTCTCGTCCAACCCCCGACTCCCGATGTCCGATGGTCTTATGATGATGATGCATCAGTGCAACGGCTCATGGCCCTCCACCACAACCACCGTAGCCCTGCTCCTTCCGTCATCCTCCCACTTAACCAACAAACTCCACCAACCTCCGCATCCACCAAACCTCTCATCCTATAGTCCGCATTTCCCATAAACCCATCTACCCCCACTCCACCACTGTCTACTCTCGCTACGACCGCACCACTAGCCAACCATTCACCCATCATCCTCCTTCCAACTATGCCTACCCCATCGCCGACGCTCGCACCAATCATTACTCCACCTACATCAAACCCCTTGCCTATCATCCCCATTACACCTTCCCCCACGCCTCTCATTCACCCCACTGGGCCAGTTAAGCCACTTGTTTTGAGCCCATCCCAGGCCATGTCGGCCCACAACCTTGCCCTCCGGAGCGGGCATTTGTTCCACAAGAATTATCCCTCCACTGGTGCACCCACACCTAATCCCCAGTCTTCTCAGCCGACTGTTGATCAGGAGGAGGCAGATCCGCTGCCGGGGACACAATTTGATTTATTGCACCATCTGGACAGGGTGCCCACCAAGATCTCCATGCTCGAGCTGATAAAGAGATCTACCCTTCATCAGGATGCACTCAGGAATTTTCTACAGAAGGTAATTGTTAATGAAGACATGGCAGTAGATAGCCTGCCAAAAACTCTGGCTACGATCTCAAAGGGGCCGGCAATCACATTTTCTGAAACAGAACTGGCGCCCCTAGAAGACCGATAAATGCCGCTATGCATTTCCATAACTCTGAACAAAGTCAGCATAGATGCGGCGCTTGTAGATACAGGGGCATCTATCAATGTCTACCCTCTCAGCACATTAAGAGCCTGCAACTTATCAGAAGATCTGTTAAGGCCGACCCCGACAACCATAGCGGCATATGACAATTCTAGAAGGGCATGTCAGGGGTGGTCACTATTCAGGCCGAGCTTGGGCCTCTCACTATGTCGGTTGAATTCTATGTTCTGGATATCGACCCTATGTTCAAGGCTATCTTGGGTCATCCTTGGATCAATAACCTGAACGCCATGCCATCCACCGCCTACCAATGTCTTAAATTCCCTTTCCAAGGGAGGGTGGTTAAGGTGAAAAGTATGTCCACGGTCCAGTCTGTGAAGGTCATGTCAGAGAAAATTCTGCCCACATTATGGCCCAGTACGCGGCCGGTTATTTCAGTGCTAGATCTGGATTTCCCATGGGCTTATGCACCACGCAAGCCCGTCTCTGCAGCAATGAATATCAAAGTGAAGCCCCAGATTCGAGATTCAAAAGGTTGGGACATAATATTAAAACTGGGTTATCAGTCGGGGAGAGGCCTCGGCGCACAATTACAAGGGCGAACCAAACAGGTCCCCAAAGGAAGAAAGATGAATAGAAGGGGCCTTGACTATCGAGAGTCCGCATTGTCAATTCTGAGCGATTCTGGGCCCTTGACCTGGGACTACCATCAATATTTTATTAAAGGTCCTCTCCAGCCCGACACCTTGAAAGCACAGTCGAGCCAGCCCAAGAAAGAAGAAGATACAGCTCAGATATTTGCCAGCCCACCATTGCTTCCAAAGGGGCCAGTTGATGATATGGTCGATTATACCCAGGCTTTTGAAAGGCTATTTTATGAAGAAGAAAGTCAAGAGGTACGGCTTATGCAGTTTGAGCCGAAGAAACCAACTCACCATCCGCGGGAAAAGGGGAGCCCGCCCGTTGTCTTTACTTGGTCTCCCTCCCGTCTTATGTCTCTCTTCCAGCAGCTAGAATCTATACCCCGATCACCTCCGATCATGATTGATCCATTCTTGACGGAACTGCCGACTGAGGTGTTGATTATACCATGTGCAAGTGGGCAATGCCCACCTATTGATCTCTCCACTATGTGGACCCTCTCATCCAATCTCTCAGATATGTGGTTTTCTTCTTCTGATCCTTTCTTCAATGTCTTATTCCCGTCTCTCTTCCCTCTCCAACTCCCTCCTTCTCCACCATCCTCTCCCCCTTGCTGCATGATCTCCACTGATCTCCAAAAAAAACGTCAAATTTGAAATGGAGATTTCGGTGGAAGATTACGCTATCTTGTCTCCATCCTCCTCCCAGGGGCACGAGGCCCCTGCTGCCTCCTTCCCATTAGATTTCCTTTCTCCTAGGTTAGGTGTAGGGTCCGTCGAGTCTAAGGAAGTAGAGTCTGTTAGGTTTAGAGAAGGAGGGTCTTGTTCTAGGTCATCCAACCCTTCCTCACTTGAGCCGCGCCCGCTTGCGCGTCATTCCAAATTTGTTCCTGATAGGTTCTTGCAGGATCTAGCTCAGCGATGTCATGCTCTTCTGAAGTGTCCAGAGTTCATCATTACAGCGATTATGATAGAAGAAGATGAGGAACAAGAAGGGGTGTGGAGCGACGACGGACTGGGTGTATACGAAATAATGGATGAAAAAGACCCGATCGATGACAACAACGTAGATGACACCGCCGATCTGTATGCGCAATGAGTAAAGAGATTTGATGAGCCATCATCGGCGGTGGATGAACCTACGAAGGAAATAAATCTGGGAACCGAAGAAGACCCTTGGCCCATTATCATTGCTGCTAATCTCCCTCCAGAGGTGGAAGAAAATTTGATCAAGGTTCTAAGGGAGTACAGCGATTCTTTTTCCTGGTCTTATGAGGACATGCCAGGTCTTGACCCATCTTTAGTAGAACATCGACTTGTGCTTAAACCAGGGGCAACACCCGTAAAACAAAGATCAAGAAGATTTCACCCCCACATGGCCTTGAGAATTAAGGAAGAGGTCGATAAATTGTATAAGGCCAAGTTTATTAGAGTTGTCTTATATCCTCAGTGGGTGGCGAACATAGTCCCTGTTATCAAGAAAGATGAGAATGTGCGTATTTGCATTGATTTCAGGGATCTTAACAAAGCATGTCCCAAAGATGATTTCCCGCTGCCTCACATAGACGTCTTGGTGGACAACACCGTCGGGTATGAAGCATTGTCATTCATGGATGGCTATTTAGGATACAACCAAATCCGTCTTGCTCCCAAGGATCAAGAGAAAACCTCCTTCACCACGCCCTAGGGCAAGTATTGCTATGTGGTTATGGCGTTTGATTTGAAGAATGTTGGCGCCACCTATGAAAGGGCAATGATGGCCATATTCCACGACATGATGCATGTCTATATGGAAGCCTACGTGGATGACATCTTGGTGAAGTCGAGGACCAAAGAAGAACACCCCGATATTCAAGCTAAGGTGCTCTAGAGAGCCGGGGAGTACCAATTAAAAATGAATCCAAAGAAATGTGTGTTTGGAGTCTCCTTAGGGAAGTTGCTAGGCTTCATTGTTAGTAAACGGGGGATGCAGATTGATCCTAATAAAGCAAAGGCCATCATGGACATGCCACCGCCAAAGAATATCACGGAACTCCGACGACTGATTGGTAGACTGCAATTCATTAGAAGATTCATATCCCAACATTCTCAGAGGTGCCACCCGTTTTACGAATTGCTAAAGGCGGGAGTCAAGTTTGAATGGAATCAAGATTGTCAAAAGGCCTATGAGGACTTGAAGGAATATTTGACCAATCCCCCAGTTTTGCAACCTTTTATCCCTAGGAAACCCCTAATCCTATACATTTCTGTTATCGAGGACTCCCTAGGGGCGGTCTTAGCACAAGTAGATGACGAAGGCAAAGAGTGGGCAGCTTATTATCTCTCCAGGTTATTTAATCCAGCGGAGACCAAATACACCACCATGGAAAAGACTTGTGCCGCCTTAGTGTGGGTAGCTCAAAAATTGAAACACTATTTTCTAGCCCACCCAGTTAGGTTAATCTCTAGAATGGACCCGATCCGTTATCTCTTAGAAAAGCCTGTCCTTTCTAGTAGGTTAGCTCGCTGGCATAGCTTCCTATCTCAGTTTGATATCACATTCGTCATTAGAAGGCTATCAAAGGATATGCCATCGCTGAGCATCTCGCCCATCTTCCCATTCCCTGCACAGACTCTATTCAGGACGACTTCCCTAATGAGCATCTCTCTCTCCTTACCCATCATCCCTTTTGGTCTCTACACTTCGACGGTGCACTTAACTCTGAAGGCCGAGGGATAGGTGCCATTCTCCTCATTCCGGAAGGGGTGGCGATTCCCTTTGCATATCAGCTGCATTTTCCTGCTACCAACAATATCGCTGAGTATGAGGCTCTCCTGGCCAGATTGAAGCACGCCTACCTCTTGGGTGCACACTATTTAAATATCATAGGAGATTCTCAGCTCGTACTGCAGCAAGTTTTGTCCACTTACCGCACTCGTGACCCGAAGCTCAAGCCACATCAAGATTTGGTCACTCTCTTGGATAGGCAATTCCGTAAGTTGATCTATATCCATACTCCTTGATCTCATAACATTCTTGCTGATGCGCTGGCATCACTTGCTTCCTCTTTATCTTTCCCTCTAAGTCGGAGCACTGAGACCATCATCATCAAGAGGTTAGATGTTCCCTCTCTTCAGGATCCTTGGTATCACAACCTTAGGAAGACTGTAGAAGCTAGGGCTGAGAAGGAAGATTTGAAGGAAGTATCTTTAACAGAATTAGAGGAGATCTTGGAAGAAGAAGAATTTCCATGGTACCATGAAATCGAGCTATACTGCAAAGACGGGTCGTTCCCTGAAGGGGGAAACGTCAAGTAGCGTAAGGCTATCAGAAGAGCCGCCTCGAGGTACACTATCATTGCTGGAGAATTATACAGGCGCGCTCTCAACGGAATGCTCATGAGGTGCTTAGACAACGATGAAGCTTGGAAGGTGGCCGAAGCATCCCATTCTAGTGAGTGTGGAGGTCATGTTAATGGCCAGGCTCTAACGAAGAAGATCCTTAGGCAGGGTTATTATTGGCCCACTCTAGAGGAAGATTGCTCCCTCTATGTTCGGAGGTGTCTTAAATGCCAACTCCATGCTGATAAAATCCATACTCCAGCTTCATCTCTTCATCCTCTCTCTGCTCCTTGGCCATTATCCATGTGGGCTTTCGACATTGTCAGCCCGCTCGGTGATCCTAACTCTGAAACCAAGTAAAAATCCTTCATCCTTACCGCCACCGAGTACTTCACCAAGTGGGCCAAAGCGGAGGCGTATGCGGAGATCAAAGTAACAACGGTGTGCCGCTTTATCATGAAGAATATCATCTCGCGGTTCGAAGTGCCAAGCAGCATCGTCACCGACAACGGACCCCAGTTCATCTCTCAAGAGCTCGAGGACCTTTGTAAGAAGTTTAATATTGCATTGTCATTCATCTCCATATTATCCTCAAGGCAACGGTCAAGCCGAGGCCACTAATAAAAACATTCTTAAAATAATAAAGAAAACATGTGAATCTCACAAATTTTCTGATTGGCCTGAACGATTAGTGGAAGCTCTATGGGCTTATCGCACCTCCGTCTGTACTCCTACGGGGCAAACCCCCTATGCTCTTACCTACGGGATGGAGGCGATACTCCCATACGAGATCTTGGTCCCTTCCGTAAGGGTGCAGCTCGACAAGAAATTTAATCTCGATGAACGTCGAGAGGCGTTGCTCGTCCAATTGAAACTCCTAGATGAGAAGAGGATGAATGCGGCCAATCACGTGTCTGTTTATCAAAAGAGAGTTTTGCATTATTTTCAGAAGAAGGTAATCGAATGCAAATTTCAAGTAGGAGATATGGTTTTGAAACGTAAATTTATTAGGTCCAGAGGTCCTAGGTCCAAATTGCAACCTAACTGGGAAGATCCGTTTGTTGTTAGAGAGGCGTATCCAGGGAACGAGTATCGCTTAGTCAACGCAGAAGGTGAAGAGCTGTCTCACGCTTGGAATGGGTTGTATCTTAAACGCTTTTACCCTTAGAGTCAGGCTAATGAATGCCCGGTAGCAAGGTGTCCCTTCCTCGAACATGAAAGAGGAGTTCGGCAAATTACACACTTCACGGCATCCCTGGTCGGGTTCCCCAGTATTGTAAACATCGTTTCTCCTTGGCCATGCCCAGGGGAAGTCAAAGTCCCTGTCCATTTCTCTCTCTCAGCTGAATCTAGGGGCAAGAGATAAATAAGGGGGCGATGACTAATCTAGACACCCTGATGAGAGGAGGTCTCAAATAGGGGCAGTCCATTATGACCTGATTCCACAAGAAAAAGTAATTCATCAAAGGAAAGAAAAAGAAGGAGCCACAATCGCAACAAAAAAATAAAGATATATTTCAAAAGTACATATCTCAAAGTCTATAGCTCCGAGAAAATAAGACTAGGCATGGCAAGAGTGGCAGTACAGTTTCCCCGCGGGACGTTACGAGTCCTATCGCATGCGTGTCTAGGGAGGATGAAGGTTCGATGACGGACACAAAGCCCCAGCTCAACAGTCCGAATCTCTAAAAGGGTCGTTGTGAGAAGAACTCAAACCTTAAAACCTCTATACATAGCTTAAGCTTACCCCCTTTATTTCTATTTTCTCTTTTAGTACTAGACAGTACCCTGGGTATGGCCTCAGTAGTATCACCGTCATACTAATTGGCCCTTGCCAGGGATTGTCACTTCAAAAGCACGCCGATCTTACGAGATTCCTAGTAGGACAGGTAGGGCCCTTGTTGCCGGGATAAAATTGGCTTTCAAAATAAAAAAAAATCATATATTTCAAAATTCAAAAAAATCATGTATTTCAAAATCTAAAAAAATCATATATTGAAAAATCCACAAAAATCAGATATTTCAAAAACAAAAAAATCAAATACTGTCAAAACTCCAAAATACCATCATCTCGCATTGCATGCATCACATTTTCTCATTATATTTCTGCTTATTTAGTAAGGCTCCCCCCCTTGCCAAATGTAGCAACCCTGATAAAAATAAGAATTTTAAATAAATCAAATTAAAATAAAAGATAAGTAAATAGATGACAAAGAGCCTAAATGAGTAAATCATTAATCAAGAGAAAAATAACGCCTTTTATCAAGGCGCTAATTCAAAAGGAAACGCCTCTGTCTAAGGCGTTAATTTAAAAAGGACGCCTACACTCTAGGGCGTCAAATTTCAAACGATGGGAAATAAAATTAAGGAAAGGAAAGGAAACGCCCTCACCTTGGGCGCGTTTTTAATAAGAAACGACTAGGACAACGTCGTCAATTAAAACACACGACCTAGCCTAAGGCGTGAATTCAGTTCGAGTTTCGTTCGACCAGGAGTCTATCCAGAGCAAGTTTCTGGATAACTACGAGGAAGATTGAGTAGGGTAATGACTCTATCATGGAAGTATTACTTCCAATACAACTCTAACCCTATTAGGATCCCCAAAATCCTATAAATAACCTTGTCCATCGAACCCTAAAAGCTATTTGGTCGAAGGAAGTTTTGCTCTGCTGTTGTGTGTGAAGAACATGTTTATGTTCTTCTTCCTGCCTCTGCTTTCGATCAACTCATGAAGAATATTAATTTTTCTTCATCTTATTCTCCTGTAGGTTGCCTGCATCGAGAAAGGGCTCTCATATAGATTAAAGGACGTGAAGTTCTTCCTCTTCTTCCGGTGATCAGAAGGCTCTGTTACAAATAGAGCATCGTTTTCTATCAAAACCCTTCACGTTTCTTCTTCCAGATCTTAATCAAGGTAGGTTTTCTCAAGATCGTAGCCCAAACTAGCTTAAGATCTTAATAATATCATCGGACGTGCATGCATATAGTTTTATTGTGGTTTCAGATGTTTTCTATGTAATTTCAAAAAGAAACGCCCTTGGCAAGGGCGCTAATTTAAAGAAGCGACCAACACTAGGGCGCTAATTCTTAATTTGACGCCCTACCCAGTAGTCGTCAATTTCATATAAATTAATAATTACCCATGTTTAAAATTCTATATCTGTGAAACCATGAACCTAATCTAATGCATGATCATCCTGAATGAATTCTGCTATTTTTCTGGTCCTGACTATATAAATTGTTCCTGAAATTTTATTATCTGAAATTTGGAAAATTGTTGAATTAACGACCTGCACAAGGTCGTCTCCTACTGAACTGACGCCCTGGACTAGGGCGCTAATTGAAAATTAACGCCCCTGTGTAGGGCGTGTTTTTGTTAAAATTCTGAAAATTTGAAATTCTGTAAGAATTGAGATAAGGTTTGGACGACTGCTTCACAAGTCGTCAAATGATTAATAGACGCCCTTAAGTAAGGCGTTAATTATATGATTAATGACTTTGGTCAAGTCGCTATTTTCCTGTATTATTATTTTTCCCTCGGTTAACACGGTTTCATACTTATGTATATATATATATTGGCACTATATTTCCACTCCGTGAATATAGTCCCACGTTTCATGATGTTTTAACGTTACCCCTTAACTCTCAGTGACATACAAGCTCTCCATTGGACATTCCGTTCCTTTGGACTAGCGAGTTAGTCATAGAGACCTCCATAAGACTCCTCGAGCCTTGGATTCCCTCAAGGCCGACTGAGCGGGTTGTACCATAAAAACCTATCACCCTATTTTTGCCATGTCACTCTATAGAAACATGGTATACCGGCCCTCATGTCATGCCATGTGTATGATATGAGAATTATCTTAATGAACGGGGTAAAGCATGACATTGTTATGATGTTCTTGTAAACCCCAATTCTATATCAACATTGTTATGATGTTCTTGTAAACCCCAATTCTATACCAACATTGTTATGATGTTCTTGTAAACCCCAACTCTATATCAACATTGTTATGATGTTCTTGTAGACCCCAATTCAATATTAAACTTGATGTTCTTGTGGACCTCAATTCTATATAAAGAATGTCCATACTTGTTTGTCATGGTACCCAAGTTAGGGAACCAATTCCACCTAGTTTTTATCGATAATCATGATTGTACCGTTATTATCGCCATTCTATGTCAAGTGTCATATTTTTGGACTCTACTCTATCCAAGTTTATCCTACATGTCTACAAGCTTTATTCTTGAAATTCCATATTGGCTATACACAAAAGTGGATGTTAAAATACATGATTAATGCCTGCGCATATAGGGCCCGATCTGGTCCTGGGAGGAGCACCCGAAAGTACTTGTGCCCATGGGAGTTGATTGATCACGGTATTGACATTATACCGAAGTGCATGACTAGCTTGATTGAACATTCCACAAATCTTGTACTTGTACTTGACTTGATATTACATGACTGGCGTGACCCGAAAAAAGGGAAATTGCATACTTGCGTGCTTGAACGTGATAGCCAAATTCCAACATGACATGATGAATACACTTGCTTCAATATCTTGATATCTTTTGATATAAGTTCTTGAAAGTTCATGACTAGTTCTCGTCGCTATCTTATTGTTATACACTCTCTCTATCTTGTCGTTTTATGCGAGCATGCATAGCTATAGTGCATTCATGAAAGATGTAATTACTTAAACACCCTTGCTAGTTCTTGAGATATAATTTCCTACTGAGCGTTCGCTCACTTAGTGTTTCCCTACTTTTCAGGTGAGTCCGACGATGAGGGAACTCAAACGGATGGGGAAAATCAAGAGTGAAAGAGATAGAGTTTCTCCCGTGTTATCTAGTCTTTTTCATATTTTCTTGAGTCAACCTTGTATTTTTCCTTTATTTTAGTTAGTACTTCAAAGGTTTGTAATAGACATATTCTTATGAAGGAATAAAGGATTGGGTTATCTTTACTTTTGCGCATCTCTGATTTTGTGTCGAATACACTAATACTCTGATTGGCATGATTGATATAAACTCGTCACGCGTCTCCGGGTATCTTCCGCTCTCGAGGCGTTACAGTTTTTGTGGTATCAGAGCCTGGGGTATTCAATTCCTAGGAAACCCAAGTCTAAGGATAGGTTTAACCTTTAACCGGTGAGATTGGGTAGAACCAAGGGTTAAAGTTAACATAGAAATGCTAGCTTCTAAATGAAATCACGTATTAATCTAGTTATTGTAATTGTAGGACGATGGCTGCCGAACGTGCTCAGTGGCGCAACATGCAGCGTACACTTCAAGGCATGACTCAGGTGCTGCAACAGGTAGCACAAGGAGGTGCACAACGAGCAGGGAGTCTCCACCAAGTCTTTAAAAACATGAACCCGCCTAAATTCACGGGTTCTACTGATCCGGACGACGCAGAGCACTGGATCAGGGAGACGGAACGTATATTCCGTGTTATGCAGTGCACGGATCAAGATAAAGTCTTATTAGCTACCTTTCAGTTGGAAAGGGATGCCCGATGCTGGTGGGAATCAATAGAAGCTACTTTAAATCAAGGCCAAGTTACTTGGGAAGAATTCGTTGAACATTTCAACGCTAAATATTTTTCGGACCGAGTACAGGAAAAGAAAGCTGCAGAATTTGCTGCACTGAAGCAACGGTCCTTGACAGTGGCCGAGTACGAGGCCCAATTTTCTAGATTATCTCGGTATGCTAAGCACTTAGTTAGCACCGAGAAGATGAAAGCTAGGAGGTTCCTAAATGGGCTCAGGCCCCAATATATCACACAGCTGGCGCCAATGGATATCCAGGTCTACTCGGAAATTGTGCGCCGAGCTCAGCTATTAGAAGACGCCACGGAACTATCTGATAGAATCCGTGGGAAGGACAAGAATGAACAAGTTACAAGTTCGGGTTCCTTTAAACCCAACTTCAAGAAGAGGCCTAGCAATGGAGGTACTTCCTCACAAGATCAGAAGTTTAAGAAGACCAAGCCCTTCTCCATCACCACTACCCCATCGAATATAGTGTGCAAGCATTGTGACAAGGCGGGCCATAGAGCAGAAGAATGCTAGAGGAAATTAGGAGCATGTCTCCGCTGTGGGAGTCGCGATCATCGAATTCCCGATTTCCCATTACTTAATGATCAAGCCGGGGACGGGAAGCGCCCAGTAACCAAGAATGCTCGTCTTCATGCAATTAAGGAGACCGAACAAGAAGAAGAAGGAGGACTAGTAGAAGGTACATTGAAAGTTTGTTCCAAGTCTGCATATGTCTTAATTGATACTGGTGCTTCACATTCAATTATTTCCAAGAAGTTCGCTGATCCGTTACCCCTAGAATCGGAATGGATAAAATTAGTCTTGTCTACTCCTCTAGGAAACGAGACTGATATTACACACCATTACCAGAACTGTGAAGTATTGGTTCATGGTAAGAATCTCCCTATTGATCTTATATGTTTAGATCTAAAGGAGTATGATGTCATACTAGGAGCGGATTGGTTATCTAAATATCAGGCAACGGTCGATTGCCGCAATAGCAAGGTTACTTTTGAGGAATTTCCAGAACTGATCTTTACTAGCCCCAAGAGGCGAAGCAAAACCCCTCTTATTTCGGCTCTCCGAGCTAGCAAGCTCATCAGGAAAGGATGTGTATCTTTCCTTGCATTCGTCACGATTAAGGAGGCTAAGGAAACTAAGATAGAAGACATTTCGGTGGTACGAGAATTTCCGGACGTATTTTTGGAAGATTTGCCTGGATTACCCCCACAAAGAGAAGTGGCCTTCACCATCGATTTAGTTCCTGGTGCTGGTCCAGTTTCTAAGGCACCGTATAGAATGTCACCTGTTGAACTCAAGGAGTTAAAGGAGTAACTGATGGAACTCATTAAGAAAGGATTCATTAGACCAAGTACTTCCCCATGGGGAGCGCCTGTATTATTTGTAAAGAAGAAAGATGGATCCATGAGGTTATGCATCGACTATCGACAGTTGAATCATCTCACTATCAAGAACAAGTATCCACTGCCGAGAATCGATGAGTTGTTTGATCAAATTTCAGGATCCAAGTACTTTTCTAAAATTGATCTTAGGTCGGGATATCATCAGTTAGGAATTAAGGATGAGGACATTTATAAGACTGCATTCAGAAGCAGGTACGGCCATTATGAATTTGTTGTTATGCTTTTCGGACTAACGAATGCCCTTGCTGCCTTTATGCAGTTAATGAATAGTATATTCAAGCCTTATTTGGATCAATTCGTGGTGGTCTTTATTGATGATATATTGATTTATTCCGAGACCAAGGAAGAGCATGAGGAGCATTTAAGGATTGCATTACAAATATTGAGGGCAAACCACTTATATGCAAAACTCAGCAAGTGTGAATTCTGGCTTGAGGAAGTGACTTTTCTCGGACATGTTATATCAAAGGATGGCTTATCAGTAGATCCATCAAAAGTTGAAGCTGTAAGAAATTGGGAAAGACTGACCAATGCTAGTAAGATCTGAAGTTTCTTAGGTCTTGCTGGCTATTACAGGCGATTCATCAAAGATTTCTCTAAGATCGCCGTACCACTTACGAGGTTAACTCGCAAGGAGATCCGTTACGAATGGAGTGAGGAATGTGAAAGAAGCTTCCAAACTCTCAAGGATCATCTTACTACAGCTCCTGTCTTAGCTTTACCAATGGAAGGAGAGAAATTCGAGGTATACACTGATGCTTCTGGCATTGGCCTCGGATGTGTTCTAATGCAACAAGGAAAGGTTATAGCTTACTCTTCTCCTCAATTAAAGAAGCATGAAGAGAACTACCCCGTCCATGACTTAGAATTGGCCGCGGTAGTGTTTGCACTGAAAATCTGGAGACATTATCTATATGGAGTGCAGTTTACTGTATACTCCGATCACAAGAGTCTCAAGTATCTTTTCTCTCAAAAGGAACTAAATATGAGGCAAAGGCGTTGGCTAGAATATCTCAAGGACTTCGACTTCAATATACAATATCATCCCGGAAAGGGTAATCACGTAGCAGATGCCCTTAGTCGAAAGCCAAGAGCACTGTTAGCCAATTGTATGATTCAAGAATGGAAGTTGCTGGAGCAATTCTCTAAGCTCAATATAAGCATGGACACGAACTTCAAATGTGTCACATTGTCTCATATAAGCATTCATCCAGACCTATTAACGGAAATACAAGCACTTCAGGATGATGACCCAATATTAGTAGAGATCAAGGGCAAACTAGAAGGACAATCTGATTTCCAATTAGCATCAGATAGAAGGTTGTTATTCCAAAATAGAACTGGTATACCGGATTGTCCCGAGTTAAAGAAGAAGATCTTAGATGAAGCTCATAGATCAAGGTACACGATTCATCCAGGATCTACCAAAATGTACCAAGATGTGAAAAGAAATTTTTGGTGGCCCAACATGAAAAGGGAAATAGCTGACCACGTGTCGCGCTGTCTCACATGCCAACAGGTAAAGGCGGAATACCAAAAGCCTGCTGGAAAACTACATCCTCTAGATATCCCTAAATGGAAGTGGGAGGATATTGGTATAGATTTCATCATGGGTTTATCTAAATCAAAAGGAGGACATGATGGAATATGGGTTATTATTGACCGATTGACTAAATCGGCGCATTTCTTGCCAATCAAGAGCCGATGGTCAGTCGATGTGTTGGCTGCATTATACATCAAGGACATAGTCAGATTACACGGTATTCCTATTTCAATCGTGTCTGACAGAGATCCCCGTTTTACTTCTCATTTTTGGAAGGGTTTACAACATTCATTAGGAACGAGGCTTAACTTTAGTACAGCTTTTCATCCTCAAACGGATGGTCAGACTGAGAGAACTAATCAGGTGGTTGAAGATATGCTCAGAGCTTGCATCATTGATTTTGGTGGGAGCTGGCATGATCACTTGCTGTTGGTGGAATTTGCATACAATAATAGCTACCAGGCAAGTATACAAATGGCACCTTTCGAAGCCTTATACGAAAGGAGTTGCCGATCACCCTTATGCTGGGACGAAGTTGGAGAAAAATAACTATTAGGACCAGACATGGTAAGGGATACCACTGAGAAGATACAATTGATTAGAGAAAGACTACAAGTTGCTCAGTCTAGGCAAAAGGCTTATGCTGATACAAGAAGGAGAGATCTTGAATTCTAAGTTGGAGATCATGTATTTCTCAAGATATCGCCTGGACGTGGCATACGGAGATTTGGTGTCAAGGGCAAGCTTACACCAAGATTCATCGGACCCTTCGAGATACTGGAAAGAGTTGGCGAGGTTGCTTATCGCATCGCATTGCCTCCTCAATTGTCCGAAGTACATAATGTGTTCCACATATCTATGTTGAAGAAATATGTACATGACCCATCACATATTATTGATCATGGAGACTTAGTGATCCAGAAAGATCTCACATATGAACATAAGCCCATAAAGATACTAGATCGTGAAGTACGTACCCTAAGGAATAAGGTTATTCCCGTGCCAAAAGTACAATGGAATAAGAGTTCCGATCATGAAGCCACATGGGAGACCGAGGAATCCATGAGGAAGTGATTTCCAGAATTATTTTAAGGTATATACTCTACACTCTCCACATATATATATACTATAGAATTTGGGGACCAAATTCTTTTAAGTGGGGGAGGATGTAGCAACCCTGATAAAAATAAGAATTTTAAATAAATCAAATTAAAATAAAAGATAAGTAAATAGATGACAAAGAGCCTAAATGAGTAAATCATTAATCAAGAGGAAAATAATGCCTTTTATCAAGGCGCTAATTCAAAAGGAAACGCCTTTGTCTAAGGCGTTAATTTAAAAAGGACGCCTACACTCTAGGGCGTCAAATTTCAAACGACGGGAAATAAAATTAAGGAAAGAAAAGGAAACGCCCTCACCTTGGGCGCGTTTTTAATAAGAAACGACTAGGACAACGTCGTCAATTAAAACACACGACCTAGCCTAAGGCATGAATTCAGTTCGAGTTTCGTTCGACCAGGAGTCTATCCAGAGCAAGTTTCTGGATAACTACAAGGAAGATTGAGTAGGGTAATGACTCTATCATGGAAGTATTACTTCCAATACAACTCTAACCCTATTAGGATCCCCAAAATCCTATAAATAACCTTGTCCATCGAACCCTAAAAGCTATTTGGTCGAAGGAAGTTTTGCTCTGCTGCTGTGCGTGAAGAACAGGTTTATGTTCTTCTTCCTGCCTCTGCTTTCGATCAACTCATGAAGAATATTAATTTTTCTTCATCTTATTCTCCTGTAGGTTGCCTGCATCGAGAAAGGGCTTTCATATAGATTAAAGGACGTGAAGTTCTTCCTCTTCTTCCGGTGATCAGAAGGCTCTGTTACAAACAGAGCATCGTTTTCTATCAAAACCCTTCACGTTTCTTCTTCCAGATCTTAATCAAGGTAGGTTTTCTCAAGATCGTAGCCCAAACTAGCTTAAGATCTTAATAATATCATCGGACGTGCATGCATATAGTTTTATTGTGGTTTCAGATGTTTTCTATGTAATTTCAAAAAGAAATGCCCTTGGCAAGGGCGCTAATTTAAAGAAGCGACCAACACTAGGACGCTAATTCTTGTTTTGACGCCCTACCCAGTAGTCGTCAATTTCATATAAATTAATAATTACCCATGTTTAAAATTCTATATCTGTGAAACCATGAACCTAATCTAATGCATGATCATCCTGAATGAATTCTGCTATTTTTCTGGTCCTGACTATATAAATTGTTCCTGAAATTTTATTATCTGAAATTTGGAAAATTGTTGAATTAACGACCTGCACAAGGTCGTCTCCTACTGAACTGACGTCCCGGACTAGGGCGCTAATTGAAAAGTAACGCCCCTGTGCAGGGCGCGTTTTTGTTAAAATTCTGAAAATTTGAAATTCTGTAAGAATTGAGATAAGGTTTGGACGACTGCTTCACAAGTCGTCAAATGATTAATAGACGCCCTTAAGTAAGGCGTTAATTATATAATTAATGACTTTGGTCAAGTCGCTATTTTCCTGTATTATTATTTTTCCCTCGGTTAAAACGGTTTCATACTTATGTATATATATATATTGGCACTATATTTCCACTCCGTGAATATAGTCCCACGTTTCATGATGTTTTAACGTTACCCCTTAACTCTCAGTGACATACAAGCTCTCCATTGGACATTCCGTTCCTTTGGACTAGCGAGTTAGTCATAGAGACCTCCATAAGACTCCTCGAGCCTTGGATTCCCTTAAGGCCGACTGAGCGGGTTGTACCATAAAAACCTATCACCCTATTTTTGCCATGTCACTCTATAGAAACATGGTATACCGGCCCTCATGTCATGCCATGTGTATGATATGAGAATTATCTTAATGAACGGGGTAAAGCATGACATTGTTATGATGTTCTTGTAAACCCCAATTCTATATCAACATTGTTATGATGTTCTTGTAAACCCCAATTCTATACCAACATTGTTATGATGTTCTTGTAAACCCCAACTCTATATCAACATTGTTATGATGTTCTTGTAGACCCCAATTCAATATTAAACTTGATGTTCTTGTGGACCTCAATTCTATATAAAGAATGTCCATACTTGTTTGTCATGGTACCCAAGTTAGGGAACCAATTCCACCTAGTTTTTATCGATAATCATGATTGTACCGTTATTATCGCCATTCTATGTCAAGTGTCATATTTTTGGACTCTACTCTATCCAAGTTTATCCTACATGTCTACAAGCTTTATTCTTGAAATTCCATATTGGCTATACACAAAAGTGGATGTTAAAATACATGATTAATACCTGCGCATATAGGGCCCGATCTGGTCCTGGGAGGAGCACCCGAAAGTACTTGTGCCCATGGGAGTTGATTGATCACGGTATTGGCATTATACCGAAGTGCATGACTAGCTTGATTGAACATTCCACAAATCTTGTACTTGTACTTGACTTGATATTACATGACTGGCGTGACCCGAAAAAAAGGGAAATTGCATACTTGCGTGCTTGAACGTGATAGCCAAATTCCAACATGACATGATGAATACACTTGCTTCAATATCTTGATATCTTTTGATATAAGTTCTTGAAAGTTCATGACTAGTTCTCGTCGCTATCTTATTGTTATACACTCTCTCTATCTTGTCGTTTTATGCGAGCATGCATAGCTATAGTGCATTCATGAAAGATGTAATTACTTAAACCCCTTGCTAGTTCTTGAGATATAATTTCCTACTGAGCGTTCGCTCACTTAGTGTTTCCCTACTTTTCAGGTAAGTCCGACGATGAGGGAACTCAAACGGATGGGGAAAATCAAGAGTGAAAGAGATAGAGTTTCTCCCGTGTTATCTAGTCTTTTTCATATTTTCTTGAGTCAACCTTGTATTTTTCCTTTTTTTTAGTTAGTACTTCAAATGTTTGTAATAGACATATTCTTATGAAGGAATAAAGGATTGGGTTATCTTTACTTTTGTGCATCTCTGATTTTGGTGTCGAATACACTAATACTCTGATTGACATGATTGATATAAACTCGTCACACGTCTCCGGGTATCTTCCGCTCTCGGGGCGTGACACCCAAATATCAAGAACTTGTCATTTTCTAACTTACTTCAGACAAGGGGTTGAGTCTAAGAACAGATCTAACTTATTTGTTTGTCTAAGTGTGTGCAGATGCAGGTTTAATCGCCCAAGATTCAAAGCTCACTAGTCTTCTATCTCTGGCTCTCTAACGGTCTATCCTTAGACCGCTATCCATCTCTAGCGGTTCATAATTGGACCGTTTTCCTTCCCGAAAGGTTAGAAAAATCAACAATCAGTAAAACTGTCTCTAGCGGTCTTACGATAGACCGTCATAGCCTTTTGACGGCCCATGATTGAACCGCTTTCTTCTCCCGAGGGTTAAAAACACTCAATTTTTCCTGAGCGCTGTCTCTGGAAGTCTCTCCTTGGACCGTTAGGCGTGGTTAGCAGCCCTATAATGGACCGTTTGTCAGATAGAGAATCCTATTTTGAGCTGATTTGTTCATCCATTCAAAATCAATCAAGCAATCCATTGCATATTTCACAACACAAATCTCTTATTCATTCACTCAAGATCAATGAAACATGAATCATTTCAAGTACATCAAGAAAAATTACATTCATTCTTTCATCCGCGCGAGGCCGGATCTTGCGCAATTCCTTTACATAAGCACGGTATCCCTCTTCATCTTCTGCCACTTCTGCTTGCCAAACACGCACCCGGCTAATTTCCCACATGATTAGTGTGTTCCGGACTGCTCGCTCGTCCTCCTCGATCCCTATCTTCCTAGCTAGAAAGGGAGGGAAGTGTGGTAGTGCAAGAATCGTAGTATGGGGTAGCCCAACTTGAAGATAGCACCAGTGAAGATTGTAGATCGCTAAGGTAGTGTCCTCTACTGGCTGCAGGTTTAGGCCCGGTCGCCGAGGTACTCTAAGGGTAGTGCTTCAAAGCACTCTTGGCAGCATCACGAACTTATCCATAGGTAAAGTGTTGAGGTAGAGGCGTCAATCATTTCGTGTTTTCTTGTCCGCCACCCGGCACTCAACCTGTGAAGAAAACCCAAATGCGCCTCCTATGAAGAATAGAGGGTGGCTCCCGAATATGCGGCTAGTTAAAGGTAAATCCTCCTTGGGTAGGAACTTAAGTCTCACTCCCATCCAACACTCAAGGATGATCATTGACCCGAAGAGTGGCCCTCCTAGGCAAGATGAGCTAAGGCCTTCGTAGAGGTATGAAAGGACCACTCGAGAGATAGATAAACCACGCCACAACCCACTAATAATGCTAAGGTTTTGGATGTCCAAGAGGTGGTCGGTGGTGGTGAAAAGGAAGATCCCGCACAAGCAAATTGAGGTAGCTTTGGCTATGGCTTCAAATCTTCTGCTCCTATTCTTACAATAAGCGGTTATCCATTGAGCCATGGATATTAAATGGATATGACGCGAGCTGATCATGGTCCTAACATGTTTTGGATTGTGTATGAAATCCCCTAGAATGAGTGATGGGTTTATGGGCTCAACCGTATGACACACTAGGTCTTCATCCCCAACCTTGGTCTTAGGAAGGGCTAGGTAGGTTTCTACCTCCTCTACTAGGATAGTGGCTTCAAAGCATGGGAAAAGGAAAGTGTGTGTTTGTAGATGCCATTGTTCTACGAGGGATGAAATGCTTGACCAATCCAAGGAGATTTTCTGTTAGCTAGAACCACTAAAGGATGGAGGTGCCATGCCCTTAGGATTGAGAGGACCTCTAAAGGGAGTTCTTTGATCATGGGAGCCACCCACTTTAGGTTGGAATAGCATCTCGGGCCAGAGAGAAGCTAAGAAAAGAAAAGGAAAAAAGAAGGAAGAAGAGAGGAAGATCAAGAAAAGAAGCAAGAAATTAAGGAATTCGTGAAACTTTGATCAAATTGCAACTTACGTCTCTTGAGGAACTTGAGCTCAAGTGCTTGGGGATTGAGGTCAGCCGATGTAGCTCCCCATGCTCTTTCTTAGCAACCTTTGGCCAGGTGTAGACTGTCATGCCCCGAGCGCGGAAGGAACCCGGAGACGTGGCGAGTTTATATCGATCATGTCAATCAGAGTGTTAGTGTATTCGACATAAAGACAGAGCACGTAAGAGGAAAATAACCCAATCCTTTATTTCATCAAAACCTTCAAGTATTCTATTAAAACCTCTTAATGAACATACTGGGACTCAAATAAAGTAAAAATACAATGGAAGACTCAAGAAAATATAAAATATAAGACTAGTAGATGCTTGGATAGTTGGAGTAGCTCTAATCTCATCACTCTTGACTTTCCCCATCCGAAAGAGTTTCGTCCTCAGACTTACCTGAAAAATAAGGGAAAAACACTATGTGAGCGAACGCTCGGTAGGGATTATATCTCAAGAGCTAGCTTGCTTTAAGTAATTACATGTTACATGAAATGTAATAAGCTGTGCATGCTCGCAAGAAACAACAATAGAGAGATTGTATTACAAGAGATTAGAGAATGTTTATCAAGTGATAGTGAGTGAACTAGCAAGTCTTTCAAGAACTCATGTCAAGATAGCAAGATAATCAAGCACATATATCTATCATGTCAAGTGATCATGTCATGTCAAGAATTGGCTATCATGTTTCATGCAAGTACAATAAATATCCTTTCCGGGTCACGCAAGTCATGTCATGTCAAGTCAAGTCAAGTACGAGATTTGTGGAATGTCTATCAAGCTAGTCATGCACTTCGGTACAATGCCATACCGTGATCATTACAACTCTCATGGGCACTAGTACTTTCGGGTGCTCCTCCTAGGACCAAATCGGGCCCTATATGCGCAGGCATTGATCATGTACTTTCGACATCCACTATAGTTATAGCCAATATAGAATTTCAAAGGATTCAAGCTTGTATGAACTTTAGGGTAGATCGTGCGGAATAGAATCACAAGGATTGAACATGATGTGCAAGATCGTACCACGATAGTAACGGCATAACCACAATTAACGGTAAAAGCTAGGTGTAATCGGCTCCCTAACTTGGGTGCCACGATAATAAGAATAAGCGCTCATATAGAGATGGTCGCTCGTTCTTGTACATGATAAGGTAGATAGAATTAGTGTCCACAAGTATGGCACATCATTCTTAAGGAGTATTAATGGCATGGTTTCCCATTCCATTAATTAAAGAGTATCCTCATGACATCAAAATAGCATATCATGAGGGCCGGTATACCATGTTTCTTTAGAGTGACATGGCAATCAAGTAGTGTCATGGGTTTCGATGGTACAACCTGCTCGGCTACCTTGAGGGAATCCAAGGCTAGCAGAGTCTTACGGAGGTCTCTATGATAAAGTCACCGATCCAAAGGAACGGAATGTCCCATGGAGGGTTCATCTATCACCGAGAAATAGTGGGTAATCGATAAAATATCATGAAACGTGGGGTTATATTCACGGAATGGAATATAGTGCCAATACGCATAACCCATAGTCAAGGGTTACTAAAAAACATGAAAATCAGGAATCCGTAAAATTGGCGCCTGAGCTTAAGTCTTCATTTCATGAATTGATGCCCTTGTCAGGGTCATCAGATCTGTAAATGATGACTATTGACTCAGTCGTTAAATCCAGATACTGTTGATATTAAAATCTGTAGATTTTCTCTGGTTTTCAGATATTATGCAATTGGCGACTTAGCATAAGTCTTCAATTTATTAAAAAGCACCCTAGTCAGGGGTGATATATATCAAAATGATGGCATGGTACACGTTGTTATTTCTATTATCCAGAAAATTATAAACTTTTTAGAATTTCCCAATTTATCACTAATTGGCGCCCATGTATAGGGGCGTTCATTCAATTGACAACCTAATCAGGGTCGCTAATTCTTTGTTATATGATTGGCACCAGGCAAGTACAATCACAGACACAAGGTTTTTGGAGTATGTCCAATCAAGATTCTAAAGTCATGAACAGATAGAGAAAAATAGCATGAATTTTCTAGTATAATCATGCATTAGTTTACATGTAAGGGTTCATAGTTATTAAATTTTGAACGTTGTGTAATTATTAATTATCTAAGGAATTGATGACTGTTTGCACAGTCGTTGAATCAAATAGCGCCCTTGCTTGGGTCGCTATTTCCATTTATGCAGTAAACAGAGAAAACACAATCCAGAAACGAAATCTGTAACTCTTACAAACCTATATGCATATTTTTAACCTAGGAATTACAGGGTTTTGCTAAGTCTTGAGAAAACCTACCTTTGGTGACGATTTGGTTTTTGACTGATGAAGAATGGTGAAGAATCAATAACAAGAACGATACTCTATTTTCAACAGAGTGCCTAAACAGGAAGAAGGACTGCACTCCTTCTTGTTGCACCCAAACCGTAGGAGGAAGAGAAAGATGATAATAAGAGCAGTAGCTCTTGATCCCACCACGCAGTGGCAGCAACTGGAAGAAGTAAGGAAAGCAACTGCTCCCCCCCCCCCTTTTGTAGCAGCAAAACCAATTAGGAAGAAGAGGAAGTCGATGAAGAACTTCCTATGTTCTTCACGTACACACCCCACAGAGCAGCAGCAAAAGGAAGAAGCGGCAGCCCCTTCGCGTCAGAAGAAAGGATGAAGAGGAAGACGTCCTCAAAACCCTTTAGCAGAAGAAGCTTTATGCTCCTCCATGGCAACACAGAAAAAATAACAGAAGAACGTCTTTGCAAATAGTATTAACATGGGTTCGATGGTGGGGTTGGTATTTATAGGAGAAGGAATCCAAATGGGTTCTAGGAGTTTGATTAGAATTAGGATTTCCTATGTAGAATCCTGCTTAAACTGAGATATCCACGTATTGATCCCTTTCCTTAATCAAAACTTACCCGGATAAGATCCTTGTTCGAACCAAACTTTGGCATTGTTCATGTAAATGACGCCTAAGTTCGGACGTTATTTAAAAATGACGCCTCTGTACACAGTCTTCAATTCATTATATGAGGCCTATCAAAAGGGCGTCAATTATTAAATTAGCGCATGCTTATTCAGTCTTCAATTAAATGACGACCTGATAGGAGGCGTTATTCATTTTGGCCTATATTTCATATGTTTTAAGTATATATATGAGTTGGGCTTTATCATTGGTTTAATCTTATTTAAGATTTTATTCCTTTAATTTACCAAGGTTGCTACACCCTCCCCCACTTAGAAGAATTTGATCCCCAAATTCAATCGCACATATTTACGGAGGGTGCATGATACATACCTTTAGAATAAATTCGGGAATCGCTTCCTGTGGGGATGGTTTTTTCTTTATCCTTTGTTTTGTTTTGTTTATTAGGCTTGCCAGTCACAAGAGTGACAATTCATTGTGTGCTCGATCTGACTCAGTCAGTCGATTGTGATATTCGTGTCAGGACCCGGAGTCCGTCATACCATAAAGTCTATGACGTTAATTACGTCCTTCCAAAGAAGGACAGCCCTTGATTAATTGCCAAGAAAGGATGCCTCGGGGGGCAAAACAAGATAAGACCATTACGCTGACTCCGCTGACGGGATGCGAAACATGCATAGAAAAGCATGTTGCGCGGGACATGATAATGGTGTTATGGCGCAAATCCGGCAGCATATCCCCTCATTTTGGACTATGCCAAAAGGGAAAAAAATAGGTCATCCACCCACGGATTGCCGGGATGGAAGCCAAAAGAGATGCGGCCGTAGCCTTGGATCCAAAAAGGATTTGAGTGTGACGGGACATTGTCCATTGCGACGCTGTTTGTAGATGTACCCTTAAGGGACCATTGGAGGACGTGCAGTGGCAGAACTCCGAGGGTCAGCAGGGTGACAAAAGAAAACATCATACTCGGTATAATGTAGGGGTAAAACCCCCATTAATGTATCTCTCGTGGACCTGGATGAATAACTATGATTCCCTCATAATATGATGAAGGTTAGCATGAAGGTTAACAGGAGTGGGACATTGGGTTTAGACTGGATTTGGGCTCAATGAAGTTGTTGAGACACCAGATGTTTGAGTGGTAGCTATTGTTGAGATGAAATAGCATAGATAGGAGCCGGCGCGAAGGCCAAACGGCGCGGTGGGGTCCCGGCGCGACGGTGGGCTCACGGGCTATCGACGCAATGAGTGGCCGGCGCGGTTGGAATGGAGGGGGGGGTCGATGCGATAGGCCTCCTGGCGCGCCCATCACTCGGTGCGAGATTGTCGCCGAGAGGAGGCTGCGTCGAGAGTTATGTGGCGCCGGGAGTTATATGGCACCGATGGCTATTTTTTGTTAGTTTTTTCAAGTATTATGAGGGTTTCTATGAGTCCATAGGGGTCCTTTGTGTTCAATAGGGGTTTCATGCATTTGTCCATGGTAGTATTTGGGTGAGGTGGAAGGTGAGGGTAGATTCGTCCACATGAGGTCTGAGGAGACCATGTGACTGTGATGTCTATATTCCCCGATGGTGGCCAAGGTGTCATGAGATGGTATAGCTCAGTTCTCTGCCACACAGTTGGGGGTTAAATTCATAATTTCAATGGAAGCATTATACTATACGATAGAGTAAAGCTCGTGGACGAATTTTGGCAGCACCTCCCCTTATTTTGGAGTGTGCCAAAAGGGTATTATAGATCATCCACTCACGAAATGTCGGAGTGAAAACCAAAAGAAGAGCGGGCGTAGCCCGAGATCCAGGAGGATCTGAATCGTATGGGACTTTATCCACCTATTGTGGGATTTATTGATATCCCCTGTATAGTCAATGGAGAACATACAGTGGCAAACCTCCATGACTTGATGGGGTGACAGAAAGAGAAAAGGGGGGATTGACCCCTTTGATGTAGCTCCCATGAGGATCGAGGGAAGGGTAGTGTTTCTCCACAGGAGGATAGGGTATTACGATTAAGGATGGCATGGCTCAGAAGAGTTTCGGCACGAAGCTATCGGGATGGCCAGCTTTGGAGAAAAAGGGGGGATGGGGGCCTCGGCGCGACAGGATAAATCTAGCCGGCGCGGGTAGCCCTCGGCGCGAGACTTGCGCCGAGAGGGGCTCGCGCCGGGAGGCTGGGAAGGCTTCTGAAACAAGGGTATCCGCAGTGTTTTGAGGGGATTTCTGAGGTGAAGGCTTCAAGGGACTTTGGGCATTTCAAAGGGGGGTTTGTTTGACGATTCGATGACCAGTTTAGATGATTATGGAGAGGATGATCCAGGGAGGAGATGGCCTTCCCTCTAGGCCCTCGCTGGGAGCAGAACCACTGAGTCTATCCCTCTTCATTTCACAGATGAGAAGCCAAGAGATGGACTGTCTCAGGCCCTCGATGTGGACACGAGGTGATGAAAAAGAATAGCAGGGAAACCTTCGAAGATTAAACTGTAAGATCTATGTAAGTTGCGATAGCCATTGCATATATCAAACCCCGGATGCAGGGGAAGAGAAAAAGATAATGAAAAGGGTGAAACTCAGTCCACTTTTATTGACTATTTCATCGAAATGGCGTACAAGAATTCAACTCAGAAGAGAAATTGAACCAAAGAAAAAAAAACGTATACACCGACTCTATCCCTGAGAACAGGGTTACATTGGCATTCAATACTACTGGAGCAAAGATGCTCAAAAATAGAGATACAAAAGGGAAAAAAAGAAAATATTCAGACAGAACAAAGGGGAACTGTAGCCCCTCGGGGCGTCGGCAGCCAACCCCACCTTGCTTCTTCCTTCGAATCATTATAACTCTCTCTTCTCCTCAGCTTCCTTAGAGGGCTCTCGAGCTCCCCTTTCTTTCAGTGGCTACTGCTCTCCGTGTTTTTTCTCTCTTATTTTCATGTCTCCTTTTTCTATTCCCCCTTCTTCTTTTTGTCCGTCTTTTTTTGTTCGAAGGCAGGGGTGTCTTTATAGAGGGATGGCCCTCAGCCTCTCGGCACGAACTCCCCGGCACGCCGGCAAGAAGCTTCTCGGCGCGCCTCAGCTTGTGTTGGGCTTGGCCCATTTTCCATCATTCGGCGCCAGGGTCAACATAGTGGGCTCCCTTCGTTGGCGTGGTGGGCTTCTCAGAGTAGACGCTCTGCCCAAGGTTGCCTAACGCCTTGTAGTCACGATCGAGCGTGAGGCCACCTGAACCCCTTTTTGTGAGCATCAGAATTATCTGAAGATCCTTTTCAGCAGGCAGATGGTTGCCTGGATTTTGTTATAGTTTTATCAGCCTGACTATCTGAATGATAGCAGTACTGGGCAACGGCCTAACCAGAGATGGCTTTAGCCGGATAAAGTGTTAGGGGTAGTGGATCTCTTCTATTCTGATTCTTAAAGCTTCTAGGGGTGGTACAGGAGCCGCACCTCTGATCAGCCTTCAGAGCCCTGAGTCTGCTTTGGTCTCTCCTGGTATATTTTTAGGTGTCAACAAATGCCCCCCACCCGCAGGTGGCGTAAGCGAAGGATGAGTGACACGGGACATGCGGGTGTACATTGCACCGCACCTCGCAATTTCTTCAGGTCTGCTCCTGCTCATTGTTCATCGTTCATTCTTGTGACTCTGAATCTTCATTCTACTGGCATAATCCCGGTGCTTCATAAGCACACTTGGATGGATACCAGCATCTTTGGCTTGATCTGATGATTGCAGCACCCCTGGTGAGCTAACCGGCGCCACTGACGATCCCGGCATGCCCATCTCGACGTGAAAATAGTCTCGGCGCGCCTTTTCCACTTTGGGCTCTCGACGCGCCTTTTCTTGGCCTAGCCCTCTCGGCGCCGGTGGATTCTCGGTGCGCCTTTTGTCACTTTCTTCACCCGGCGCGGGGGTCATCTCGGCGTGCCTTCTGGCTTTGCCTATTTAGGCGCCGAGAGGATGGGGGAAAGCTCATTTTGCATCGAGCTTTCTCTCTCTTTAGCTTTCTCATCCTCCATTCGTAGCGGCAGTTGGCGTGGAGAGCCTCCCCCTCCTCCGCCGGGCTTCTTCTTTGGTTCTTATACGGGACTATGTCCCTCTTCATTGCGGAGTCACCCCCTCTTGGTGGGTGTTCTCCTATTTGACTTCTGGGCATGCTCCGGATAAGGGGAGATGATGTCAAAATTTTTCCTGAAATTTTCTTTTCTATTTTCCTCTTCATATCATCTTATTTTTCCTTGATTTTGTCTGCAGCTATTAAAATGGCCTCCTCTTCCAGCCGTGTTGCTTCCGGCGCTGCTGATGTCGACGCTTCTTCCTAGGGTAGGGTGTCTGGCCCTGTTGTGACTTGGAGGAACGTCGGACAATTGGACTGGGGTCTTGGGAGGATCGCCATAGTCGATGAATCCTCCGACTCCGAAATGGACACAGTATCCTCATCTCGCGTTGTGACCGTCGAGGGAGGGCTAAACTTCAATCGCGATGACGGGTATCGCCCGGACTTCCCGAAGGACCGTCATCTTGCACCATTCATCTACACTTTCAGTGTCTCGGGGAAGAGAGACGTCATGCTGGCTTGGATGGTTGAACCGGCCATGTTGGTGGACCGGGACAGCTTGAAAGGTTCCGTGTATCGCGGAGACACCCTCTATCTTCCGGGAGAGCGACGCAAGTGGAACGCCGTCTTGGGGGTAACAGAGCTGGAGGCAGAGCAGAAAATGCCGACACGGGCTCCAGAATTCACACCGGCTAGGTGGGACACCACTGCAGGTCGGGTTAACCGAGAGAAAACTGGCTATGGTTTATTCTTGGTGCCCATCAAGTGGGGCTATAGAGACGAGCCATTCGTCCTGAACTGCTTGGCTGTCCAGTTCAAATTTCAGTTGGCTGCTGGATGGTTTGCTGACACGAAAGTGACCGACGCCCATCTCTTCCGTGTAGGAGCGGTAGAATTCACAGAATATGTTCTGAAGGAGTATGCGCCGTTACTAGTCAGGGTCGGGGTGTATCACAGTGTGTATGTATTCCGTTTCAGGTACCCCATCTTGAAAGGGTTGTGCTGCGGCATGTTCGAAGTGTTCTGCCCGCAGTTCAATACTTTCTATACAGCGGAGGGTGAAACTTCTCTGGACCTCTGGAGCCTGTCACAGCTGTCGGGTCTGTCGATCAATGGAGAGCCCTATGAGGAGGTCTGTCTTCATGACTTCATCAAGGACGAGACCGATGGTGAAGGTGAATATTACTTCGGCTACTCATACCGGTACTTGATGAAAGCGTACCGCTCCCTCTGCTTGGCGCTGAATAGGGGATCCTCGAAGGGGTATCAGCCCCGAGAGAAAAGCAGCAAATTGAGAGTCCGAGTAGGACATTGGATTCAGTATTTCTTCGGCGGCCCTCTGAAGTACAGTGAGTTCCCCCATGTAGCTCCTGTTGCGGGTAAGCCCAGCAGACCACCCAAGTTCAAGTCGGCGCTGCCCGCTTCCCTTCGACGGATTAGTCGCGGAGGACTGAATCCCACTAGGGCGGATCCCCTTACGCATTGTGCGGCTTACCTCACTTTATGGTTGTGCACTTTTGCCCTCCCACAGGGAGATGAGACAGTCATTAGGCCGGAGGCAATATACCCGGCTTGTCAGATGGCTTGGAGCATGCGGCTTGCACTATGTCCAGCAGCGCTCTACCTGATCTACAAATCTCTTGGAGATATTCATAGGCATCGGATCCCACGCTCTTTTAGAACAGTGGGGCCGTTTTATTTCTTCAATGCCTGGGTGTGAAATTTGTTCCCAGAGCTGGCTCCCAGGACTCTGCAGACAGTGACATTGTATCCCAGGATGCTGGAGTTTGCTAGCGCTGAACCCGGTCCAGTGTCTCATCAGCTTTTCTCCATCCGGGGCCGGCTGACAAGGGTTCCGATGGATTCAGCGGGGACCATCCATTTTTGGAATTTGGCCGCACATTCCGCTCCATTGGTGAATCGCCAGCGTGAATGTAAGCTCGAGGCAGTGGAGACTTTCACACATTTCATTTCAGGCAACACAGTGACCCGGCCAATCTTGGAGCCTGAGCTCATTGACTGGGCTTTATCAATTCACCCTAGTGTCTTAGTGTTCAGAAACGGGGGTGTGGTTCATTTAGAACCCTACTATCCTTTTAGGTTTGGCCAAAATTTTGGCTATGATCCGCACATCTCGCCTTCGGTTGCCCTGTTTCCTCTGGACAGCAGGTCGAAGCACGGCTCGACTGTTGTGGCTGAGGGTCGCTCCTGGTGGGACTACTTTCACCGCCGGGATGCCAATGTCTTCAGAGTGCCGGTGTCGAACCGCGTTCCCCGAGTCACTCCAGAGTATATAAAGTGGTGGAATGCTCGAACGGGCTTTTATCGCAATGCCAGGGTGGCATGCTGGGATGTAGCTGAGCGCACCTTTCTGAGCCAGCAGCCTGGGCCAGTTTTCGATATTGAAGAAGCCCATTTGAAGTGGTTGTTCTCCCAACATCCGAAGGAGGTAGAGGCATATATAGCACGCAGGAAAGCCACAAAAGAGGAAGCAACTGAACAGCTGGTGCCTGTGCTTGCTGACATAGATGAGGATACTTTCACGTAGAATTTAGAACATCTATGCCAGATTGGTGGTTCCCGCTTGGAGCTTCAGCAGTATCCATTCCCCATTGAGGAGCCGCTCTCCAAAGCAGTTTCATGGAAGTGCGAGGTGGACCGCTTTTGCCCGTACCGGGCGTTTGTTAATAGAGAAGACAGAACCCCGACATATTATCAACATACATCTTGGCTGTTTATCTTGATGAATATCCACGGACTGACCCTTGACAGTCCCGTAGCAAGTGTTCTGGAAAAGCCTTTGTTTGTATCTTTTCATTATGCCGATGTCTGGGGCTTCGACCATCTTGGCTTATATCATTGCATAGCTTCTCATGGTCATGCGGACTTGGCCGACCTAGTCGAGAAGTGCAAGAAGATTGGCGACGTCTGTTGGCTCGTTCGGGAGGCTGCATCCTGAAGCAAGGAGGTGGCTTATCAGTATTGGCCCCTCTCATTTTTTTACAACGGCCGGGCAGGTAAGTCCTCTTTAGTTGACATGTAGAGTGGTTTGTTGCTCAGTTCCTTTATAACGACATGTGCTTCATTTGACAGACCGTCCAGATATAAAGCAGCATGGACTTTATAGAAAAATCATTTCCCAGGCTCAGAAGCCAGAATATTTTGAGGTTCCCACACCGGTGCTGACCACTACTCCACTGCCACCTGGTAAAAAGAGAGCGGCCTCCGCGATGAAAGTTGCAATCGGCCGAGCGAAGAAAGCTCGGAAAACTTCTTCTAAGCAGCCTTTGACTGATGCGGCTAAGACTCCTCTGCCTGAAGTGCCATCATTTGAGTAGTTTGCCGCTCAAAAAGAGGCCACTCAGCAAGCAGTTGAAGGTGACATCACTTTCCCTCGCGGTCTAAAGGAGTGTTCTTTTCATGACGTCTTCACTCTTTTGACATCTTTTTTGTTTGACCTCAGCTCAAGGAGCGGTCGGCACCACTCCACGTGCTGAGGAAGTCATCCTGGAGATGGGAGACATAGGGTCTTCTGTCATAGCCATGGCAGGGGCGGCCAAAACAGCTAGAGCCACAGGGGAGAGTCTCCCTGCTACTGAGGAGGATGTCAGACTCCCTTCTCCTACACCTGCCAGTGAGGCCGAGGGTGAGCCAAGTGACTGTCATCCTTCTGACTTTTCTTCCTTATTGATCTTTTTGCCCTGCCTTATGTATATGTTTGTTGTAATGGCAGGAGTGGTTAGCACAGTGGTTGAGGCGCCTACCGTGGATGCTCCTTCATAGCCTGAAGGACATAAGACTGCGCTAAAGAAAGGTGATATCCCATTGCGGCGTGTAATCACCCGCTCGGGGTCCCGCCAGGCGACAGAGGAGGCAGGCCAACCCGAGATCAGCATAGATATTTCCTCCAGTAGCTCTGCCACCCCTTCTGACGAAGAAGTTGACTATTATTCTTCAGAAGGTGACGAACGAGCACCTGTGGCAGCCAGCAAAGGGGCAGCGGCACCCTTTGTACCGTTGAGCGGTCCTTTGATCTTTAGTCCCCCGAGGTTGCCAATGACATCATCTGAGGGAATGTCACAGGAGGAATTCACCGGACTGGACATGGAGGTGGAGATAACCCCTCCTTTTGTTGCTTCATCTGCAGAGTTAGAATCTTCCATACAGGTGCTTGAAGAGATGGATGCTGCGGCCATAGTAAGTTCTGCCCGCCCCTCTGCAGAACCGCATATCTTTTCATTTTTTTCTGCCATCTTGGTGCTTACTGGAATCTTTGTTCCAGGAGCCTGACGCCGCCATTCACCCTCCGGTATCACCTTCTGGTGCTATCGTGGTTTCGTCGGAGGCTGCGGATATGCTACCGCTGGCCACCGTGTCTTCTTCAGGGGTAGTTACCATACTTCGCCCTGTGCCAGTAAGAATACATGCAGCTGTCAAAGTATCATCAATGGAGCCGAGGCCACTGGGAGAGAGTCTCGCCCTGGTGCCAGCAACAGAATTGAGAGCTGAAGCTGACCCATCAAGGGGTTCTGCCTTTGTCCCGGTGGCCATAATGACCATTGCGCCTGACCCTGCAGCTCCATCCGTGCCAGAAATAGAGTTAGAACCTCTGCCTCTTCCCGCATCTGTGGCGGGAAGTTCTTCAAGGAGCCCAACGGAGCAAGAGCATGCTGCCGTTGTACCTGCTACTTCGGCTCTGGTGGCCATTCCATCTTCTTCTTCCGAGCCAGATATTGGCTTATGGGCTTTCATAGATAGGGAGGTGACCTTCGAGGTGGCTCCGGCAGCTTCCCTGGGCTTTACTTTATCGGAGGAATTTGTCTGGCAGTATTTAGAGATGTTGCGCCAGGTCGTGGAGTCTCAGCCGACACTATCTTACCCCCAGTTGAAGGAAGTGGCCGGGCGACTGACGATTGGGCTGCAAGCATTAGGCTGTCCTTTGAACACCTAGACCCAGCGGGTGCTGTTCCTGCTAAAATTTGTAAACCGCCGGGACTTTCGTGGGAGGGTGATGAATGACCGACTAGCGGCCCTGAAGCTGCAAAAAGCTGACTGTCAGGCAGAGCTGACGTCTCTGACCTCCGATCTTCAGAAGAGAAAAGCTCATGTTGAAGCCTCTGCTGCTCGGGCACATATTCTACGTAGCCGACGGGAGGAACTCCGGGCTTTAATTGGCTACCATAGAATCTTAGATACCACGGCTGGAGGCTGAAGAAGTCCAAGTGATGTAAAATCGACCTAAGACCTATGATGATGTGATGAAGATGTTTTGATACACTTGATGTGAGACCAACTAGGATGCTATGATGATGATACCAATTGATGTGAGACCGACCTTGGACCTAAGTATGCAAGCATTCGGGTTAGGCAGCGGACTCACACTAGCGACTCACTCGCTTGGCGCACGTTAGTGCCAGAAGGTGACTCGGTGATGATGGAGAGGGTCCGAGGCGGGACCTTGGTTCTCCAAGGGTCGGCTAGCTTATTGCGGACCCCAAATGGGCCAAGGGAAGCCCAAATCATGGGCGGCCAACACACCAAGGGTGTGGGTTGAGTGGAAGCTCTCACAACTCGCCCGCGGTGGTCACTCAATTTGGTGGCAATTTAAAATCGGACACTCTCTCACCGCCGACGGAGTAACTATAGCAATACTAAGCTAAGCAAGTCCATTACAGCAATGAGAGATGTTCAGGAGCTCACCTAGCCGGCGTGAAGACGCCGACTCCGGCCGGAGACTGGGGCGAGCGGGGAGGCGAGGGTATGCACCCGCACGCCGCGTCGGTGTCGCTTCAACCTGAAATTGAAAGGAGTACAACACTACACCCCATGCAAGGGGGGGGATCTTGGGGAAGGGAAACCAAAGAATACACCCAATTACTACCTCCACACAGGGAGGGGCCTTCAGCCGGCCAAGCGGGGAGGGGAGAAAGCGATGAAAACACAAGAGAAGAAGCCGATGCCGAATCTGTCCAGTTCTGTGAGTGCTGACAGGGGACTGAAGAATTGACTGATGCAACTGCTACCGAATTTTTTTGGGGACGATACCACCTGGAAAATCTTCGTAGGAGGCCGGGGAAGTCGTCCAAATTTTGTTAATTTCTTTTGTCGCTGCTGCTGGTCTGGGTGGAGGCCCGAACAGGGAGGCAGAGTCTCGGACTGGCAGCTCCTGGTTTCCAACAGCAGGTTGCAGAGGATGCCCCGACAGCTCCCGAACTCGGAATCAAGCACCGTTAGAGTCGTTGGAACCGTGGATGAGTCCTCTTTGCAGAAAAACTGATGGGGAAGCCAAAAAATGCTGGAGAAGACCAGGGGACTCTGAACAATGATGACAGGTCGGTGCAGACTGTGGGTAGCAGACCCGCATAGCTGAGGGAGAAAATTGATAACTCTGGATCACGAATGCCGATCGAAGTTCTGCTTCTTGATTCTGAAAGTAGACAGGGCGAGGAAGAACTTTACAGAAGCGCTCTTGAACTGATTCTTCCAAGGTTCGTCGTGGTGAAGCTTATACGCCGGTTCTAGTACTCAGCAGGGGCAGCTCTACGCAGTTGTGGGAGAACGGAGCTCCCGGGCAGCACACAGCTCGGATGAAGATGAAACCACTTCCGTTGTGAAGAAGACAGGAAGATGATTCCGTGGATAGCTCTTGGGTCTTCAAACTCGCTGGGATGTGGTTGGAGTCGCTGCTGCAAATTGCTGGTCTTCTGCAGGTCGCCAGCTGCAACCTAGTAGTATCAAATGGTGTTGGAGTGGGGCAAGGAAGAATGGTGGAGATGAGAGAGAGAGGGGAGGTGCGACCCTAACCAAGGGGAGGGGTCTTGGGGGTGCCCTAGGGCTGTGGAGGGAAGGGGGATTTGAATTCAAATGGCCTAGGGAAGTGGTGGGTTGTATGGGGGAGAGGGAAGGGTGCTTGGGGAAGTGGGTAGGGTAGTTGGGGGTTGGAGGGTGGCCTAGTGATTGGGGGATTCCACCTTGGGGTTGGGGGGGAGTTAAATGAGTGTATGGGGAAGGGGAGGGGTCTTAATGAGAGGTGAATGGGGAGGAGAGAGAAAATTACGAATTTTGGGGTTGGGGAAGAGAGAGAGAGAGAGAGAGAGAGAGAGATCTAGTGGGATTTGGAATTGGATTTCAATATTCATGTAATGGTTCATTAGTTCAAAATGAGAGGAATGGTGTCCTATATATAGGAAACCCACATTTCTACAAAAGTCCCTGACATTTGACTCAATGACAAATAACCGAAGGGGTAGGGGCGCCCTTGGGCCAAGCCCAATGAATTGGGCCCAATAGCCTAACAAACCAACCTAATGACACAATACTTAGGAAAATGACTCACTAACCTAGGTACATGACTCAAATAAAGGGAAAGTTACATGATATTGACTCAAAGAAAATGTGAAGATTACATGACTAGACTCAAAAATACATGACTAACATAATGGCGCTTGCCGACGAACAATCCGAGTCCGGAGAAAATGTGGAGGGGCAAGGGATGCCCTCATCACCAAGTGATCGAGGAAACTTCTTTACTGGAGGGCCGAGTTGCATCCCTAGAGACTGAGGTGACTCGCGTTTAGGAGGAAGAAATGTAGCTCCGTTAACTGGGGGCGGCTCCCCATGTTGGGCTCATTGACTTTGCAGATATTTTCAGGCGGTCTTAGCTGATCTGCCTTTGTAATTCACCCCCTCCGAAGGGCCCCTTTTGTATTCATTCCCCTCCTTTTTTGCAATGAAATACAAGTTTCCTTTACTGTTTTAGGTGTCCACCTTTGCACTTGTATTCTATCACATCTTGTGGCAATTTTGGCGACCTGCTTGGAAGTGTACCCGTGTCTGTGCCGCAGGAGAGCGTCCACCCTTTCAAGGAAAGGATGGGGGCCTCGCTCCACCGCGTGACAGGGTTCCAGAGGTTGCCAGATTGGTGCAGATGTAAGTCTTGCCGATAAGAAATGTCGGAAATATGACTGTTGGCTGACGAGAGGTCCATCCGGGGTAGGCTTTATCATTGGTGGGACAACTGATGGGAGTGCCACTCAGGGGCGTAGCATATACTTTGTAGTAATCACATTACCGACCCCGGTTTGGGGAAATACTTGTCGACCTTGTCGATGGTGACAAGGGTCGAAAAGGTAGTTGGTCTCGCCAACGGTGACAAGGACCGGAAAGGGTAGACGGTCCTGCCGATGGTGGTAAGGACCGGAAAGGGTAGCGACCGATCTTGCCGATGGTGACTAGGGTCGAAAAGGGTAGTGACCGATCTTGTCGATGGTGACAAGGGTCGAAAAGGTGGTCGGTCTTGCCGATGGTGACAGGGACCGGAAAGGGTAGCGACCGATCTTGCCGATGGTGACAAGGGTCGAAAAGGTAGACGGTCTTGCCGATGGTGACAAGGACCGGGAAGGGTAGACGGTCTTGCCGATGCTGGTAAGGACCGGAAAGGGTAGCGACCGATCTTGCCGATGGTGACAAGGGTCGAAAAGGGTAGCGACTGATCTTGCCGATGGTGACAAGGGTCAAAAAGGGTAGACGGTCTTACCGATGGTGACAAGGACCAAAAAGGGTAGACGGTCTTGCCGATGGTGACAAGGACCAAAAAGGGTAGACGGTCTTGCCGATGGTGACAAGGACCGGAAAGGGTAGCGACCGATCTTGCCGATGATGACAAGGGTCGAAAGGGTAGCGACCGATCTTGTCGATGGTGACAAGGGTCGAAAGGGTAGCGACCGATCTTGCCGATGGTGACAAGGGTCGAAAAGGTGGTCGGTCTTGCCGATGGTGACAAGGACCAAAAAGGGTAGATGGTCTTGCCGATGGTGACAAGGACCGGAAAGGGTAGCAACCGATCTTACCGATGGTGACAAGGGTCGAAAAGGGTAGACGGTCTTGCCGATGGTGACAAGGACCGGAAAGGGTAGCGACCGATCTTGCCTACGGTGACAAGGGTCGAAAAGGTTGACGGTCTTGCCGATGGTGACAAGGACCGGGAAGGGTAGCGACCGATCTTGCCGATGGTGACAAGGGTCGAAAAGGGTGACTTGGGATGGAATGACGAACGGGGATAACCCCGTTACTACATCATCTTTTCATTTCATCATCATTTTTATCATCGTGTTTTTTTTCTATTCATTCATTTCATCATCATTCATCATTTTTTTTAACCACATTACCGACTCAAGCGCCCTTTCGGGTTTTCGCTCAGCCCCCTCTTGCTTTTGCCCACGCGCCCTCTCAGGTTTTCACGTGGCGGGGTACCCGATTTTGCCTGCAGCGCCCTTTCGGGTTTTCGCCACAGCCAGGTTATAGCCATTTTTTGCCCTCGTCCCCGTTTAGGAACAAGGCCGGCGGGGTATCTTTATTTTTAACCCCATTTTTGTTTCTTTCTCTTTTTTTTTAATTCCCGGAGGATCCAGAACACAGGAGAACTTGTTTGCTGAGACGCCGACCGGCCTCGTCGATGATGACAAGGGTTGGATCTTGGTTTGGTTCGTCAACATTGGTTAAATGTTGAAGCAAAGGATGTGTTCATTGACAAGGACGGAAGGTCCAGGTCAAAGTAGTAGAGGTCGAACTGTCTCGCCGATGATGACGAGGGTCGACCACGGGTTTGTTCGTCGACATGGGTTACATGCCGAAGCAAAGGATGTATTCATTGACAAGGACGGAAGGTCCAAGTCAAAGGAGTAGAGTTCGACTAGTCCCGCCGATGATGACATGGGGTCGAACATGGGTTTGTTCGTCGACATGGGTTACATGCCAAAGTAAAGGATGTATTCATTGACAAGGACGGAAGGTCCAAGTCAAAGGAGTAGAGGTCGACCTATCTCGCCGATGATGACGAGGGTCGAACACGGGTTTGTTCGTCGACATGGTTTACATGCCGAAGTAAAGGATGTGTTCATTGACAAGGACAGAAGGTCCAAGTCAAGGGAGTAGAGGTCGACCTGTCTCGCCGATGATGATGATCTCCGGTGGGACTCTTGATGGTTATCCCTTGGGAATCTCATTGAGAGGAGGATGAAGAGAAACTTTTGGATTACCACTTTACCGACTCAAGCGCCCTCTTAGGTTTTCGCCGGAGTCAGCCCCCTCTTGCTTTTGTCCACGCGCCCTCTCGAGTTTTCACGTGGCGGGGTACCCGATTTTGCCTGCAACACCCTTTCGGGTTTTCGCCATAGCTGGGTTATAGCCATTTTTTTTTGCCCTTGTCCCCATTTAGGAACAAGGCCAGCGGGGTATCTCTATTTTTAACCCCATTTCTGTTTCTTTCTCTCTTTTTTTTGAACTCATGTAGCAGAAGGATGCTGAGAGGGTTGGCTAGAACATGAAGTATCGCGCCGAAAAAAAGGGGTTAATTTTTTAAACTAAAGTTAATACTTGCAAGGTGGGAATGGGGGAGGGGGTTCATCCCTTCATTTCGGAAGAAGATGAGCACACTATGATGGGGACATCACCTCCCATGCCCACGTTTACCGTTCATCTCCTCACCCCGGTTGCATCCGGCATGGTTTAGTCATTTAATTTTGAGTCCTATGTAATTTTATTTGAGTCATTTGATGTATTTTCCCTTTTATTTGAGTCATGTTCCTAGGTCTTGTATTTATTTTCCTAAGTTTGAGTGTCATTAGATTGTGTAATGTGCTATTGGGCACAATTCTTCGGGCTTGGCCCATGAGCCCCCCCTACCCCTTCGGTTATTTGTTATTGAGTCTTTTGTAAGGGACTTTTGTAGAAATGTGGGTTTCTTATATATAGGACCACATTCCCCCCATTTCAACTTAATGAATCAATCAATGAAAAAAATGCCATTTGAGAGTCCAAAGCTTAGTTTAGTGGAGTGATTCCAACATTCTTTGGGTGAGAAACCCTAGGGGAGAGATTCCCCACCCTTCCCTCTCTTAATCCCTCTTTTTTTACTCCACTTTCTCTCTCCTCAACACCCAATTTCGAATTTTCTTCTCTCTCCTCCCTTCCCAACCACCTCAACCCCCACCTACCATCATTAAAGCCCTCCACTTCCCCATGGCCTCCATTACTCCACCCCCCTAGTCCCAAGAAGATCCCTCACCATTCCAACACCATCTTCCACATTCCAACACCACTTTCCCCATTCCAACACAATCAACCCCTTCCCCACACAACCCCACAACTTCCAAGGCCATTTCAAATTTGAAATCCACCCTTCCCTCCACTCACTTGTGCCCCCCCCCCTCACTTTCTCCTCTCACCCACCTTCCCAAATTCGTAGCTCCTCCTCCCACCACCTGTTAGACCCCCTTCCAGACCCCATTCTTCCCTTCCCCCACCTTAGAACACCCCCTCCTAGACCCCCTCACAGCCCGGGCTTTCCCCACACTCATCCACCCCCATTTCCCCTCCCATATACCCCATTCCCCCCCATCATCATCAACCTACAGCTCTCAACTGAAGATCTACAGCAGACCAGCAACTTGCAGCGGCCACCACGACCTCCTCCGGACGAGTTTGAAGACCCAAGAGCCATCGTCGGAAGCGTCTGCCAGTCGCCTTCGCAACCGAAGTGGTTTCGTCTTCTTCCGATCTCCGAGTCGTCCAGGAGGTCCATTCTCCCACAGCTGCGCGGTTCTGCCTCGGCTGAGGACCTGAGCCAGATTAGAAGCTCTGCCACGACGAACCCCGAAGGAATCAGTCCTCAAGTTCTTCTTCAAAGTTCTTCATCGGCCTGTCTACTTTCAGAATCAAGAAGCGGAAGCCCATTCAGCATCCGGGAACAGAAGTTACCAATTTTCTTCCACGGTCGCGCGGCTCTGCCTTCCCCAGTCTGCATCGACACCTCCTCACTCTTCTGGCTCCACAGATCGTCTCCGTTCTCTTCTGGCATCCCTGTTTCTTTTGCTGCAAAGAGGACTCACCCACGGTTCTAACGGCGCTGACGGCATCAAATTTGGAGTTCGGGAGCGGCCAGGACAGCCTCTGCATCCTACTGTTGGTGACCTGCCCCTGCTAGTTCGAGAAACAGAGGCCCTGTTCAAGCTCCTGCCCCGACCTGCAGCGACTCCAGAAGAATTTACAAAAATTCTGAGGCATTCCCCTTCCTGTTACGAAGATTTCGCCACCAGTCTCGCCATCAGAGAAATTCCTGAGCAAGATCTACAACAGCAACACCGACCCTCTATCCTGGTTCGCAGACAGCAGGCAGATTCGGCGTCCACCCTTGTTCCTCGTTCTTTGCTTTGGTTTCCCCACCCCGCTTGGCCGGCTGAAGGCCCCTCCCTGCGTGGAGGTAGTATTGATGTAATATCATTAACCCCCACCCCAAGTTCCCCCTCCTGCGAGAGGTGTAGTGGTGTAATTTGTTTGGGCAGGTCAAGCGACACCGCCGCGGCGTGTGGGGATCCACTCGCCTCCCCGCTCGCCCTCGTCTCCGACCGGGACCGGTTTCTTCAAACCGGTCGAGTAAGTGCTCAAACCTTCACTCCACTTAGTGCTTGTCTTTCAATATTAGTTCTAATTCCGCTGGTTATGCGAGTGAGAGCCCGATCCTCAAGCCCCATTGCCTTGAGTGATCACCGTGGGAAGAGTGCAACCGGTGCCTTCGGCACTTCGTCGGCCCCGTTGAATTGGGCTTCCAAATCCATTGGGAATCAAATCTTGGCCTTGCTGGCCCTCTACCAGCAAGGGCCCAACCCCTCAACCTCACCTTGGCATTGCCAAGTTACCCCGGGCTTGGGTGAGCGACGAGAGAGCGGCGGCCCAAATTGGCCCATTTAGATTGCGATTGTGCTTGCTTGCATTAGGTCCGAGGTTGTGTCACATCAAGTGGTATCAGAGCAAGTCTTTGACTTGTCTCTACAAGTCAAGTCCTAGGGCATGCTTGCATTCTTGTCCGAACCGTGCATTGTCAACCCATCATTGTTAACATTGAGTCTTGGGTCACATGGCTCCTCTCCCAATCATATCCCATGCATGCTTACCTAATGGAAAGCCCGTAGAAATTGATTTCATTGACCTAGAATCTGAAAATTGGGTGTCCCCCGATATCGTTACCTCTCTTAGTAGGACCGGACAAATTGTGCACAATGGAGACCAAGTCTTTATTGAATTCCATAAATGGTTCGGGAAGATTAAGTATTTGGATGGGGCTTGGTGTCAAAAGGGAACATTGGCAGGTCCATGTATAATCCTAGGTAAGAAATGGTTAGATGAAAGGAATGCCAACATCGACCCAACACGTCGGACTTGCCTTGTGCGTCCGCCACACCTTTCGGGAACCTTTAAATTCAACAACCTTTTATTCTCCCACCCGCGGGAATCCCACCCTCGTTCACCACCCCGGGTGCACCATACTCCGGCCATCATCACCCCACCATCAAAGAACCTTCCCACTCCATTAGTTTTGGAAGAAGTAGTCCACCCGCTTTGCCACATGAAGACAAATATCCCTCGGGAACCTATCCCCTCCATAGAGAGCACCCATGTCCCAATTGAAGAGGAAGCCTCGCACAAGGATCTTCACCCTACACCACCCCCTCTAGATAAGGCCGAATTCATCTTAGAAGAGTCCCTTGTTAGGTGGCTAAGGAAGAGCCTAATTAGAGAGACCTCGACCCATGTTTGCCCTCCCATAGAACAAAATTTTCCCCTAGTGCCCATCTTCTCCTATCACACCACAATCCAAGCATCCTATCAAGTGGAGACCTTAGAGGATTTTCTTAGGGGCTTAGCATGGCAAATTGAGTTCACTAGCATGTTGACTCCTATGGCCGAACAACCTAGGAGCCTTAGCCTCCTACACCTATGCATTGGGTCTATCACCTCGGTTTGCACCAATGGTTGCTACACTAGCGACCTCCTTCTATTCCTCCCTACACCGGATGAGCCCAACCTTCTCCTCGATTTAGAGCTTCTTATCTCGGGTAGAAAGCCAAGCCCTCCACTCATGGCCGACCCACTTGTCAAGAACATTGGCCCAACTATCATAGGGAAGGATGACTTAACACCTTTTAAGGATCTTGAGGACATGGAGTTCCTCCCCCTAAGTGACCTATTTTACGATCCATATGATCCCTTCCAATGGGAGTCAAGGGACTCATATGACCCAACCATCTTACCAACCACCCACCCTGTCCTACCCTCACTCACCATATTGGGCCAAACCCACCTCATCCATGACCCGGGCTGCACCTTGGGAGCCATAACCTTGGACCATATATCCCTAGGGAATAAGGTGGTGCCCCACCCCATGATGACCACCTTCTTAGATCTATTCGATCCTTTCCAATGGGAGTTCAAAGGTTATCCCACACCTATACACATAGAAGTCACTTTGGGAAAAGCATGCATGTGTCTAGACTTTCCACACCCCTTGGCATGAACACTATGTTGGGTCCATTCATTCATATCACTCACATGTCAAGTAGAAAGCATGAGTGGGCCACATTCGGATGTCATGGTCCTCCTTCATTCATCATGGATCTTAAGCATGTCAAAAGCATCTACGGATGTCCGGGCCCCCCCACATTCATCACCACTTTACATGATAGGTTCACCTACGGTTGCCCCGGCCCACCTAGGCCCACCAAAGTCTACATGACAACATTGCATGATAAGTCCACAAATGGTTGCACCGGCCCACCAAGGTTCATCATGGTCCATCTGGCATCATGGCAGGATAGGTCCATCTATGGTTGTCCAGGTCCACCCATAACCACTAAAAGGATAGCATTCACAAAATTGCATGAAAACCTTTGCAAGCACATCAGCAAAAAGAATGAGGCTTATAAAAGGCTGGCCGACTCTCATCGGCATCACCAAGAATTCCAAGTGGGTGACCTTGTGATGGTAAGGATGGAGAGGCTCTCCCCGGGAGCCAACTCTAAACTGAGGCCACGTGGGGCTGGTCCCTTCCAGGTCTTGAGGCGCATAGGTGCAAATGCCAACGAGTTAGATCTCCATGAGGAGTATGGAATAAGTCCCACATTCAATGTTGCCGACCTAGTGCCATATAAGGGACCCACGGTGGTACCTAGTGAGGAGATTGAGCCTACTTCTTCCCTTGAGAGAGCACCCACCCATGATGATAAACCACCAGCCAAGAGAGCCCAGCGTGAACAAATTGAACAAATATTGGATGAACAAGTCACTACCACTCGGAGCAAGGTATATGAGCGCTATCTCGGCAGGTGGATGGATCGGTCTCGTTCGGGAGACTTGAGGGCGGTACCACTTCTACACCCTCCAAGGAGGGAAGGACACTTACTCGACAGAGTCGAGTTCTCCGCACCCCGGGAGTATGATGGGGACATCACCTCCCATGCCCACGTTTACCGTTCGTCTCCTCACCCCGGTTGCATCCGGCATGGTTTAGTCATTTAATTTTGAGTCCTATGTAATTTTATTTGAGTCATTTGATGTATTTTCCCTTTTATTTGAGTCATGTTCCTAGGTCTTGCATTTATTTTCCTAAGTTTGAGTGTCATTAGATTGTGTAATGTGCTATTGGGCCCAATTCTTCGGGCTTGGCCCATGAGCCCCCCTACCCCTTCGGTTATTTGTTATTGAGTCTTTTGTAAGGGACTTTTGTAGAAATGTGGGTTTCCTATATATAGGACCACATTCCCCCCATTTCAACTTAATGAATCAATCAATGAAAAAAATGCCATTTGAGAGTCCAAAGCTTAGTTTAGTGGAGTGATTCCAACATTCTTTGGGTGAGAAACCCTAGGGGAGAGATTCCCCACCCTTCCCTCTCTTAATCCCTCTTTTTTTACTCCACTTTCTCTCTCCTCAACACCCAATTTCGAATTTTCTTCTCTCTCCTCCCTTCCCAACCACCTCAACCCCCACCTACCATCATTAAAGCCCTCCACTTCCCCATGGCCTCCATTACTCCACCCCCCTAGTCCCAAGAAGATCCCTCACCATTCCAACACCATCTTCCACATTCCAACACCACTTTCCCCATTCCAACACAATCAACCCCTTCCCCACACAACCCCACAACTTCCAAGGCCATTTCAAATTTGAAATCCACCCTTCCCTCCACTCACTTGTGCCCCCCCCCTCACTTTCTCCTCTCACCCACCTTCCCAAATTCGTAGCTCCTCCTCCCACCACCTGTTAGACCCCCTTCCAGACCCCATTCTTCCCTTCCCCCACCTTAGAACACCCCCTCCTAGACCCCCTCACAGCCCGGGCTTTCCCCACACTCATCCACCCCCATTTCCCCTCCCATATACCCCATTCCCCCCCATCATCATCAACCTACAGCTCTCAACTGAAGATCTACAGCAGACCAGCAACTTGCAGCGGCCACCACGACCTCCTCCGGATGAGTTTGAAGACCCAAGAGCCATCGTCGGAAGCGTCTGCCCGTTGCCTTCTCAACCAAAGTGGTTTCGTCTTCTTCTGATCTCCGAGTCATCCAGGAGGTCCATTCTCCCACAACTGCGCGGTTCTGCCTCGGCTGAGGCCCTGAGCTAGATTAGAAGCTCTGCCACGACGAACCCCGAAGGAATCAGTCCTCAAGTTCTTCTCCAAAGTTCTTCATCGGCCTGTCTACTTTCAGAATCAAGAAGCGGAAGCCCATTCAGCATCTGGGAACATAAGTTACCAATTTTCTTTCACGGTCGCGCGGCTCTGCCTTCCCCAGTCTGCATCGACACCTCCTCACTCTTCTGGCTCCACAGATCGTCTCTGTTCTCTTATGGCATCCCCTTTTCTTTTGCTGCAAAGAGAACTCAGCCATGGTTCTAACGGCGCTGATGGCATCAAATTTGGAGTTCGGGAGCGGCCAGGACAGCCTCTGCATCCTACTATTGGTGACTTGCCCCTGCTAGTCCGAGAAATAGAGGCCCTGTTCAAGCTCCTGCCCCGACCTGCAGCGACTCCATAAGAATTTACCAATTATTCTGAGGTATTCCCCTTCCTGTTATGAAGATTTCGCCACTGGTCTCGCCATCAGCGAAATTCCTGAGCAAGATTTACAACAGCAACACCGACCCTCTATCCTGGTTCGCAGACAGCAGGCAGATTCGGCGTCCACCCTTGTTCCTCATTCTTTGCTTTGGTTTCCCCACCCCGCTTGGCCGGCTGAAGGCCCCTCCCTGCGTGGAGGTAGTATTGATGTAATATCATTAACCCCCACCCCAAGTTCCGCCTCCTGCGAGAGGTGTAGTGGTGTAATTTGTTTGGGCAGGTCAAGGCTCGCCCTCGTCTCCTACTGGGACCGGTTTCTTCAAACCGATCGAGTAAGTGCTCAAACCTTCACTCCACTTAGTGCTCATCTTTCAATATTAGTTCTAATTATGCTGGTTATGCGAGTGAGAGCCCGATCCTTAAGCCCCATTGTCTTGAGTGATCACCGTGGGAAGAGTGCAACCGGTGCCTTCGGCACTTCGTCGGCCCCGTTGAATTGGGCTTCCAAATCCATTGGGAATCAAATCTTGGCCTTACTGGCCCTCTACCAGCAAGGGCCCAACCCCTCAACCTCACCTTGGCATTGCCAAGTTACCCCGGGCTTGGGTGAGCGACGAGAGAGCGGCGGCCCAAATTGGCCCATTTAGATTGCGATTGTGCTTGCTTGCATTAGGTCCGAGGTTGTTTCACATCACACTACCCCGGCCGCCAGGCAAGCATTTTCATAATTGAAAGCAGTAAAAGAAAGGGGGACAGAAGGAGGGGAGGGGGAACGCCCGAAGAGGGGCAGGAGGTGTACAAGGCCAAAGGCCCAAGTAAGCGAAAAAGCTCAAGAGGACCCAGGCGAAGGCAGAAACAAGAGTCCAAGAACCTGTGGACGTCAAAAAAATGTCGATGATGATCATACGGCATGCACGTCTCGACACTCGAGAGCGAGCCGAAGACGGAAATGCCGAATAAACCTCATGCCTCGCCCGATCAGGATGAGGACTCGCTTGGTGGTCCGCTAGCCGATGAGGGAGCCCCCCAGGCGGAAGATACGGCCACAACTCTATAGCCGGCCATGCCGAGAGCCGAATCGAAGAAGAGTCGGGAACTCCGACACAGCCCGACGTGCACCGAAAGTCACGCAGAGTCTGGGACCGAGCCCCAAAGGCTGCGAACGGAACATTGTAGAGGTCATACATAGCAACCGGAACCTTCCGGGAATGTCGACATTCACGTAAAAAGGCCGCGACTTCGAGAAGAATCCGTTTAGTGCCTAAAACGGCACGAAGGGGCCTTAAAACGGCGCGCCTTAAAATGGCGCGCCCCCCCTTAAAACGGCGCGCCCCCCTCTTAAAATGGCGCACCCCTCTTCTTTTGTTTAGCTACACGGCGCGCTAGAAGGGCCTTCATCTTTACTTAAAACGGAGCCCCTTTGAATATGGCGCCGTTTTAACCCCTGAACATATTCTCTGAAGCGCTTCCGGCGTGCAGTGAAGCCATCCCGTCATCAATACGGTCCCCTGTTTCCTGCGAACAGCACGTCGACGAACTGCTTAAAATGGCAAAAGGTCTGCTTCGATCCGTTGGGCATCCAAGCATGTTCTTCAAATGGAAACTCTCGAGCCCTGCACCGTTGAACGCTCACTTCATCCGTCGGCCGCCCATTCTCCTGCAAATGATGAAAGCGGCGTGTCTCGCGATGGATATGCCAGCAGAGGAGGAGGCCATGCCTCTGCCCCCCTCCCGGTCACACTGTAGCCTCGGCGGAGGTGACATCCACGACAACGGCACTCGACACGGCGACACGGCAGAGGCATTGCAGGCAAAGCAAGATGGAAAGAAGAAGAAATAAAGAGAAATAAGGGGGGGGGGCTCTCCCTTCGACAGGGCCACTGGCCCCTATAAAAAGCCCACCACGGGGAACTTTGATCGGTTGGAGAAGAGGGACAACTCTTGGAAGCTTGAAAGGCAGAAGCTTTTCTTCTGAGAGAAACCCCTTGAAGCCCGAAGCCTGTGTGAAGAAGAAGAGAGAAAGAGTGGGAGAGAAAGGGGAGGAAGAGTGAGAGCCAGCCGTGTGAGGGTGGGTCGTTGTCTTTCTCCTCTTCCCTTGTATTCTACTCGGCGATGTCCAGCCCCGATGTAGCTCTTCTGTTTAAATGGAAATGAAGCATGGGGCCTTCAACCCCGATCCTCACGTATCTCCCTCATGAAACCCGATTTTGATGCTCGCTCATCCCTTCCCTTTTGCAAGTCCATATGTTTTCGTCAGATCATATATGAATAGATATGTACATATGTATCTGTAGATAGATATATACGTATGCATGCATTCACTTCTCTTTACTGCTATCCCCTGGATCTCCCCTCCGCCATGTTCATGTGTCGGCTTCGGCCCTCACGCTATGTTCGGCCACGATCGGATGACTCCTGGGTCACCGGAATCCCTTGTAGGCTTGCCCTCGGGACCTCCGGCCCCATACGGGAGAAGTCTACATGATCGCAATAACCCATGGGTCACCGGTTTCCCTTGTAGGCTAGCCCTCGGGATCTCCGGCCCCAAATGGGGTAATTTTACTGGTGTCGTTGCTTATGCACACACCGGGATGTTTCGGGGCCGTCGGAGTTCTCTCCGCATGGCGCGCCCCATTTTTTCCCCCGGACCCTTTGGGTCTAGGGGAGGTGCTGCCCGATTCTCGCCAGGGCCAAGAACAAGTGAACAAATTGAGCCACTCAAGAACGAACTGAGTTTTAATCCAATACACAGTAAACTCTGTGAACTGAACCCCCCTGAACAAAACACTTGAATCATCACGCTAATCCGTCTAAATAAATGATTAAAACACTTAAATCTTCTTTCCGTAAACATAATCCATCCATAAGATGAACAACTAATCAATAAACCGACTTACAGTTTAAAGAAACAAGAAACAGAGCATAAAAGGGTTGAAATAAAATCTCTTTGAAGCTGTCTCGGCGTGGCCCAATCCGGCGCGGTCACCCCTCACCGTGCCGATTTAACACCACTCTCGTAACCCCCCATTTCCTTCGAACGCTAAAATGGCGCGCCCCCATGGGAGCCTCTCTAAAACGGCGCGCCCCTCTCCCCTTGCATGGGCTTAATACGGCGCGCTCCCCTTTGCCACCCTCCCCCGGCGCGCCCCCCCTTCCTGGACCTTAACCGGCGCGCCCCCCCCCTTGAACTCCCTTAAATCGGCGCGCCCATGGATGCCTCTACCCGGCGCGCCCCCTTTCACATCTTGAACCGGCGTGGCCACATCCGGCGCGCCCAATAATCCCTCCAAGTTTACCCCATATTCCGGCGCGCCCCTTTGCCGCGCCGGTTTAAGTCCCCATTCGCCCATCCTGAAACGATGCCATCCCTTTATTTATCTTTAATATAAAAGGGGAGGAAATAAGAAAAGAAAGAAAGGTTCAAACAAAGAAAGGAGTGCAAAAGATCAATGCCACTAATAAAAGAATAAAATGAACTCCATCACTCGCGCCTTAATTAAATTTTTGTTCCAGGGGCGCTGCCCCCGGAAACCCCCGCAAGGGGCGCTGCCCCCTTGACCCCCGCGACCTGACCGGGCAGGTCAAACCCCACGACCTGACCGCGCAGGTCGATCCACGTGCGAGGGCGCATGTTGTCGAGTTTTTGGCTTTACACTTAACAACCCGCTCCCCCGGACTGTGTAATGATGCCCCGTGGTATCGGACATGGACCTCGGGATCCCCGACATGGTCATGATCCGTGCACCTCTTGGGCCGATAGTTCATCAGCTTGACCCACTTCTTCCGGGATCCGATCCCGCACCCACATGAAACGTGCCGTACCTACGTCAGATATGCGAATGTCTTTGTTGTCACCTTCGATGCTTCGAATATGGACTCTCGACAGAATACTGGATGGTCCGTCAGTGACTGATATATATATATATATATCGGGATCTAATCCCGCACTTGCATTAAAGTTGCCGCACTCGCAGCAAGTATTCGTATGGTTTTGAACGTCGTTTTGCATACCGATGCGGAGGGTTTAAACCATGTCAAACCAACTCGCATGCTTTAATGAAAAATTGATGTTTAGGCCACGAGGCCCCTTTTCTTGGCGATTAATCAGAGGTCTTCCCCTCTCCGAGGGGATGTAATTAACGTCGCGGCCTTTATGGCGCGGCGGGTCTCCAGTCCCGACCCGATATCCACAATCGTCTGATTAGTCAGATGGAGCGCACCCCGGGCTTCGGACCACTCCAGTCTTGAAGCCCGAACACATTGTCACCTAGGTGACTGGCACACCCTCGCACTAGATAAACCGATAAACTGATAAAAAGAACACCCCGATATCTTTCACGAACTCGAATGCCAATGCGTCCCACAAGCTGGCACGCCCGGTGGGACAGATGATCTCGAATCGATATAACCACCGATATCCCATGATATTTCCGTCCAACGAAATCCAGTGCGTCCCACAAGTTGGCACGCCCGGTGGGACTGGACTACCTCTCATCTTTTCGCCGAGATTAGGGGCCCAATGGCCTTTTCTGAAGTCTTAACTTCTGCATTTTTGAAATTGCAAGAGGGATTCATTTCTGAAGAACCAATGGCTGTCGCTTTCGGTCCATTGGTTGTGGCGAGCCATGCGGAGCATGGCTACTTGGCAGTGCCGATCCAATTCGGCGACTTTCCCCCGGTCGTTGGCTTCCCCAACTTCCTCGGGGTTATGTTCGTGGACCTCATGGATGTCAAGGAGGTCGAGCCCGTCGCCCCCGTGGAGGCGACACCCGAAGCTGTGAAGATGGTGGGCTACCACGTCCACCACATTGAAGCGAAGAAGAAGCGCACCTCGGCTGCCAGGAGGGCGGCAAGGAGAACCACTAGCACGCCGCACGGCCGGCTTTCCCTCTCGGGCAAATCCGTAATGATCGGAGGAGTCCGAGTGTACCTGAATGGCCGTCAGGCCATGATCTCACCAGATAGGGTAATCCCGATGGTGCCGGTGCACAACCAATTCCAAGCACTGGCCCGGGAGCGAGAAGACCGCATCAGGTCCATGCCAAAGCAAGAGTCGGCCCAGAAGCCGACTAAATTCAAGCAAGCATGGGTCCCCATCAGGCGGGCCCCAGCCTCAACCCAACTGGAGCTCGTCAGGACTGACCGGCTCAAGAAAAAGATGAAGGAAGATGAAGAAGAGAAGATTGAGGCGTCAGCTCAAGCGTCTCGAAGACCCGCCTTCCGTGCTCACGGTCGGCAGGCGAACATCTATTTGGAGGAAGGAAGATACAGCATGATGCATGAGCGGAGGCATCTCGCCTATAGACCGCCAGTGCAAGCATCACCACCAACTGTCTGCCCCAGCCAGGGAGAAGACGACATCACTCAAGCCGTGAGGGGATATCTCCGCGGCCTTGGAAACACCCTCTTGGGAACTCAGTGGCTCCTAGAAGCCGTGAATGATGCTGAAAGAAACCTGAAGCAACAAGTTAACCCGGAAGATATCGAAGATGCGGAGTCAGGGTGCTATGGGCCGCCCCTCTGTAAAGAAGCTTCACCAAGAGTCTCGGTGTTTGATAGGCTAACCTTTCCTAGACAGACAACCAGGGAGGTGGTCCGAAGAAACAAAAGGATGCGGGTTTATACCTGCAATATGGCCGGGGTGGCCAACCAATATGGAGCTCTACCTGAAGACCAAGAAGAGATGGCCAGGCTTGCTGGCAGGTCGGGTCCCCTCACCAGAAGAGGAGCAGCTGCAGCTGAGATAATACAAGCCCTCGCCGGTGAAACAAGTTCAGATGCGGTCGCCATGGCGGCGAACGTGATTACCGCTGGGGATGAAGGAGAAAGGGTAGCACCTTCTCTAGATACTCTGACAGAAGGGGGAGGCCAAGCTCCTAGCCCTTCTACCCCCGACCCTGCGATGCTGATGCTGCTTCAAGCCTATCGACAGGAGATCGAAGCTCTGAAGCGACAGGTGGGCGAACTGACCATGCATGCTTCCACCTCGAAGCAGGTCGAACCGCCTCCAGAAACATCCAGGCAAGGCGCTGGAGAATTTGAGGGTTCACCCCAGGTGACGGCCTCTCAGCCAATCCCCAACTATGCTGGGGGCACGGCCCCAACGACCCCTTCGGCTCCTCAACACCAAGGCACCGCCACTATACCCCAGGCGACGGTGTTGACGATGCCACAGATGCAGTCGGCTCATTTCTACCTAGAAGCAGTGGATCCGGCAATGGCTAACAAGCTCATGATCGAGCAGATAGTCGAGATGAAGCTCGCCGATCGGGGAAGTGAAGAATATGCCTCATATGATGTGTACAAGGTACCCTACCCTGTCCATCATGCGGGGAAGAGATTACCTCCTGGTGTCAGCAAGCCGCCAAAGTTTGACAAATTTAATGGCCAGGGGTCGCCGAAGGAACACATAGCCTATTACGTCAATGTGATGGGCGATCTGGCGACTGATGAATCGTACCTACTGAAGTTCTTCGGGTCCTCGCTCACAGGGCTCGCCTTCGAATGGTACTCGAACTTGCCGGCGGGGTCTTTTAACGACTGGCCAGATTTGCAAAGAAAATTTCGGGAGCGGTTCCACGTCACCGAAAGAGAGGTCACAGTGGCCGAGCTCTATGCAACCAGGCAGAAGAATGATGAAACTGCTCTAGAATTCATCAAGAGATGGCGGAACCTCAGCATGAGGTGTAGACGCCCGCCACACCAAGAAGATGCGGTTCAGATCTGCAAGCAGAATTTGAAGCGTGAAGTTTTCAAGTAGATGATCGGAATGGAGATCAAGTCATTTGATCGATTAAATAATGTGGTGGCGGAAATTGAGTCCTACCTCTCCAAATACTCTTCCGCACTGGCCACCTCAGCCCAAAAGGGAAAATCAATTGAGAAGCGGTCCGTGCCCAAAGAAGTCAACACTGTCGACTTCAAGGATTTCGAGAAGCAGAAGGACACTGATAAAGTAGTCACCAGTGCTCCTCCGGCCAAGCAGGCTGAACAACAAGAGGCCGCCTCCTTGCGGTCAAGAATGAAGAAACTTTACTCCTTCCCGAAGGAGAAGACCCGGGTCATCTTCGAGTGGGCCACCAAATATAACAAAATTACTCTCCCGGAGCCGAAGAGACCCGGTGACATCAAGAGGAAAGATGATCCTCAATTTTGTCCGTACCATCAGATGCTCGGTCACACCCTCGAAGACTGTTACATCTTCAAAGACATCATTGAAGGCATGATCAGGAAGGGAGAGCTCCAGATGGGCGAACACAAGGTGGACCCACCCCGCCCGCATGAGTTGCCAGTGCTGGGGGCAACCATAAATATGATATCCTTATACCAACAACTACCCGAAGAAGTGTCAGATACTTGTACAAAGCACACCTATGAGGCTTGATGTGACACAACCTCGGACTTAAGCAAGCAATCACAAATAGCATTCAAATGGGCCTTAATGGGCCACCGCTCTCCCGTCGCACTCTATACCCGGAGTGACTTGGCGATGCCAAGTGTGAAGTATAGGAATGGGCCCTTGCTGGTAGAGGGCCAGCAAGGCCAAGGTCTGACTCCCAAAGGTTGGATGCCCAATTCAATTGGGGCCGACAAAGTGCGCAAAGGCACCGGTTCACAATACCCCACGGCGGTCACTCTAAGTCATGGACTTGAGGACCGGGCGCTCCCTCACAAATTCAGCGGCGCATGAATTAAATATTGAAAGAGCAACACTATTGAGCAAGGATGAGACACTTACTCGACCGGTTTGAAGAAACCGGTCCCGGTCGGAGACGAGGGCGAGCGGGGAGGCGGTGGTTCCCCACACGCCGCGGCGGTGTCAGTTGACCTGCCCAAAGAAGTACAAAACTACACCTCACGCAGGAGGGGGATCTTGGGATGGGGGTTAAAATGTTACAACCAAAACTACCACCACGCAGGGTGGGGCCTTCAGCCGGCCAAGCGGGGAGGGGAGGAAAGCTCTCGATTACTAAGTGGCGCCCGGTGCGATATCAGCCTTGTTCTGGCCTACAGGACAGGGTGATGAGGTTGAGGTTGCCACGGACTCGTCCGGACTCCGAATTGAGTGAAACCACCTCCTACAGCTTCCTGACTTGAAGGGGATGACTGCAGAATTTTTGGGGACGCTCTGTTGGTCGGTGGTGGCAGCTCCAGCAGCAGGAAGGAGATCGCTCTGTCTGGCCGCAGACTGATCTGGACTGGAACATCAACTTGCAGAGGTCACTGTGCGCTCTCCCGACCTCTGAACAGCACGAAACCAGTGGTGACGTCTTCGTGGTCTAAGTATCTTTCAGCCGAAAGTGACGGGGCAGCGTTCTGATGTCGATGGCGAGCGGGGCACCCTGAACGGTGCTCACTGGTCGAAACAGACTGCAGAAGTAGGGCTGGACAGATGGGGAGAGAAAAAATGATAACTCTGCCCCCCGGTGGCTGAATGCAGTTCCGCTTCCTGTTCTTGAAGGAGGACTGGACGGGAAAGAACTTTGTTGAAGAAACCTGGGCCGGATTCAGCCTGAGTCAACCGTGGTACGGCAGTCTTCTAGGTTCTGGTTCTGGATGAAGGCCTTCTTGCGCGATGGTGGGAGAATGGCTCTATCTGGCAGCTCCGACCTCGGATCGTG